>JBBEEQ010000003.1:11034412-12234412 GCA_037950945.1 Hypolimnas misippus
AATAATTGGTTACATATTTAACCGACTTTGAAAAGGGAGGAGGATGTTGATGTGTTTTTGTGTATGTTATTAGATACATACATCATCATTAGGATAACGTATAAGTGAAAAACCTAATTTGATTAATACCCGACGGACCCGGAAAGAGGATAATGTTTTTCGTGCGCATGAATGTGAATATGTATGTCTGTTCTATTCTGAGTCTTTGTACCCCAAATGGTTTGACCAATTTCGAAGTGTAAGGTATCATTCGTATCATCGTTATATTTACTGAAGTGTCACAGACTAAGTGACGTCAGCAAAAATTAAAATGGCCGATATAATATGTCAAAACTGGCGAAACGTTGTGACCTAATATAGCCTTTAGGCTATTAACTGTTTACAGTTCGACCAATTTTTAATTAACTTATATTTTATTACTTTTATTAATTTAATTCTCGTCGTGCTTAGAGTTTATGGTTACGCCTCTCTAATCGGTCGAAGAATTATGTATATTGTATAGCCTATAACATTATCTGATAAATAAGCTTTTAAATTGCACTGTCTGTGTATGTTTAAATGCGCTAATCTTTTGAGATTAGTGCGTTTAAACATACTCTTTAGATGCATATCTTTATATAAATTATAAATATATGTGTAAGCATATTTCTCACCTCTTAAAGTTTTAGAAAGTGTGAATTACACTTTTTTTTTCTGAAATTTGTATTGCTGTTGGCCCTACTGGCCTTGACAGCGTCACTGGGGGGGAGGGGGGCTGAGTACTGAGACTCGGCCTTGAAATTGGGAGCCCCCGTTGGGGCTCAGAATGGACGTCCGTGTCTAAGGGTGTCTCCTAGTGAGATCGCACCTCGGCTTAGAACGTCGTCGGAGTGAATTACGCTTAATTCTCACTTAATGTATGGGAGAAATATCCGTTATGTTTTAGTTGTGTTCGCCTATTAGTCGAAATTCGATTATTATCATTATTGAAATATTTTACGCTTAAACGGATATAGTATATCCGTTTAAGCGTAAAACCGTAACAAAGTAACAGATAAAGTTATTTTCACATTTGGAAGCCGATAAGCAATAATATGTCAAGCCACACGGACTGCACTTAAAAAAAATGGCGCCTAAACATGCCATTTAACAAATTTGTTTAAAAACGTGTATAAACACACCCAAAAAGTTTTATTTATTTTATCTAATAATAAGATTTTCAAATATATTAAATTATTGCCTATTGCTAAATATTTAATCAATATTTGAAATATTCAATTAAGAAAGTTATTCCGTACTAATTTAGTGGTAGCTTTTCCTTAATTTAAGTACTTTTTGTTTATTTTGACGATTCAAAAGTGCTTTTAAAAGCCTACTTGAATAAAGTATTTTTTTGATTTTGATTTTTTAGACGACTTGAATTTTTTTTGAATAATGTTAAAATACACGATGCATTATTAGAATATATCAATATCTCCGAATTTTTTTTATGGGTATGTATTACTTATCAGCATCCACTTAAAGTATTAAGTATGTATTACAATACTTCCCTAAATTCGTAAAAAGAGGTAAATATTGACTGATCCAAGACATATTAGAAACATAGTTTTTCCTTATGAATCGTGCTCACACAATGCACTTTTCTAGCTTCACCAGCGATTTCTCACATCGCTAACTCTAATTATGGCAGATTAAACCTTTGTTAGAGAGTCTTATTGAATCTTTTTACCCGACTGGCCGGGAATGATGAGTATTTAGCCCTTGATTAGTTTATTTTTTCTTATAAATTTTATTTGTATTTTCAGTATTGAATTGTATAAGACGAGAATTAAACTTATACGTTTTGCTCTCAAACGTTCATAAAACTTTACATTCGTTGTTTTTTACCCGACTGCTCGACGCAAAGGGTATTGTGTTTATCAGCCTATGCTTGTGGGTGTTGTATGTATGCTTGTGGATTGTACCTTTGTGGCACTATTTAGACCTTATAATACGCGTGGGCCGATTGATTGTTTGATTCGTCATGACGACGCGAATGTCAAAATTCGTCATTATTTGAAAAAGAAAAAAATGTAAATCGACGAACTATATCAAGTGGGTTATTTTAAAACCATGTTTAGGTTTCTTATATCGTTTTTCAATCAGAACTACCGTTTAGGGTCTATATGTATTTAAATTGTTTAATAATGATTTTTACTTATATGTTTTTAAACAGAAATGCTAACAATACGATACTGCTCACTGCAGATCTTGTTAGGCAGTCGGGTTTTTGAGTTTTTCAAATCAATTACTTAACATTGCTATACACTTGAAAGAATTTACTATCAGTGCTTTATATTTGTCATTCACAGTAGTTTAACTACTCACGACGTATTACCAGGTTACAGAGTTGTTTTATATCAATAATGAGAGTATAACTTACAAAATTAATTCTCGCGTAATGTCGTGCAGCATTAAATCTATATTTAAATAACCAACACACATTTTTCCCGAATTTTAACACAAAGTCATTCTTATTACTTCCTTAAGAGAAATCCGCTAAATCATAAATGACAAAATTGACGTGCCAAAGATCCACTCATTCGTAGCAATTGGGTATCAATAATGGAATACTTCAGGGGCTCGCATTAATGCGATTTAAAAAGTTAACTCCAGATGTACTCTTAACAAGAAGCCCTTATGATAACAAATTAAATGATCTCAGGAAATCTTTCGCACAATTATCCTGAAGTTGTGACGATAATTTGATTTACTTAAAATATTTTTATCTATATTCATACCAATATTATAAGAATTTGTTTGTTTGGTTGTACGCGTTCATCTACTACTGGTACCAATTTTTTTTGTGCTGGACCCCATGGACGAAATGACAATAAGCCCAGCATTGGCCTAAGTCTGCGCCAATCCTCATCAAGCTTGGGTTGGCCAGGGCTTGAGCCAGCAATTGGATAGTCAAGGTTCAGTTGATTAAGGCTGGCCTAGGGTATGAACTATCATCGACTTCCCCAGACATGTTTAATCAAGGTCGGACCAGGCCTTATACTATTACAAGAAATAAACGCAAGACACTCAACTGTCCCCAAAAACAAAATAAATAATAATAATAAATAGTAAACGTATCACATTCAACGGACCCCATTAAGATCTCATGGCCTTGTGTCGGGGGTCTGGAAACACACACACCACAATCACAAACACCTAGGCCACGACAAACATCCGTAGGCGTTTGCCGTGAGCGGGGATCGAACCCGTGTCTGTGTGACTAGAACCAGCATCGAATAGCGAGGTTCGGTTGCCCAGTGTTGGTCTCAACTCGGCCCCATTAAAGACTAAGAGCTCCTACATGGTATAGTTCAATTATCGAAAACGAGTATAGGCTATACAACATCACGCTACGACCAAAAATATAACATTATTGTGGATAGTTTCAAATTGATAGTAAGTTACTATTCAATTATCCAACACTGATCCGAATTTGATAAAACCGTGTAAAAAGTTATGAAGTTATTTAAAAGCTGTAACTTATTTTATCTACAACTAGTCGCCTTGCGCTTTCACTCACGTTTTTGGTTATTGCTTCACTCCTATGCTTCGTAGCGTGATGTAATATAGCCTACAACCATCCTCAATAAACGAGCTATGGAACGCAGGATTTTTCAAATCAGATTTATAGTTTCAGAGATTATTGTCTACATACAAAGTTACAAATAAATTTTACCTCTTTATATTCGTATCGATTACTGAAAGCTTCATCGAAAGCCCTAGAATCGAGCTGAAACTTATATTTATATATACCTAATATTATAAATAAAGTAAGAGAAATTTCGTATATAAAATCATATGAAATGTTTATTTATTAAATAGATAAAATAAGTAATTAAATCTAAAATGTTACGAAAAATGTTTAGTACTGTAAATTAAAAAACTTTCAGAAAAGATTCTGATTTATATGTAAATTAATAATTTTGTGTTACAAATATGGACGATTATACTGATTAAGATTCGATACTCAATATATTATATACATGTATATAATATTATAAAAAAGGCTTTGTTTGTTTGTTGCACATAAAAAATAGTAATCCGATTGGCATATTGGCGCGATATTGATTAAATTATAATGTTAGTATTTTATAAATTAGTTCGGGGTCATAACCTAATTTTAACCCGTACGAAATTGGAGCTACTACAAAATATTACATTATTTTTCAAGAATCATTCAAAGCTACTAAAAATATCATGTATTGAACTTCGGTATTTCATTAGTAACTTTTTTTCATGTGTAATTTTTAAGTACTAATTATTCCAACTTTTTGCGAATATTGCCTTTGTGTTGTGTATATTTTAAGATACAACTTTTAAGCTTGATTTATCAAACTTTTTGTGCTTATATCTTAATTAAATTATTGTTGCCGTTGAACAATTATTTTATTTGAATAAACTTTTAATTTACCTATTTTTAACATACATAAATGAAAAAGAAAAGTTATTGAATTATTATTATTAAAACTACACTAAATTATTGATTTCAATTCTTACATATTTAAATAAAATTGATACGAAACACTTATTGATAATAAATTTATTTAAAAAAAATCGTAACTATTGTCATCGCTTGAAAAATGAATCACATTTTATAAATTCAATAACTTACCGCTAAATGGCTACAGCATTCCACACACATGCGAACTTTTAAACTATATTATCAATACAATTACACTAGCAATGCTATCGCGATGACGATTGGTGGTGTTATGATTTTCATGAGCAGTTTTCCGCCCTTTTATACGAAGTCTTGACGGGACGTAGCGTCAGCGTGCGGGTGGTGAAACGACGCGTTTTGCGGTTGTCAGAAACTAATTCCTCTGTTTCTATATGTGTCTATTTGTATATGATTTGATGTTAACTATATTTGACCGTTTTTTTTTTAATATTGGAATTTCGAAAAGGATTCGGTAAGAAAATTTATTTGTATTAATTACAGAAAAATTTTTTTTTTTTTTTTTTTTCTTATAGTATGGCGTGCATCCGCGCTACTTATGCGCAAAATATTCTGCCAATGTCACGTATGTTGGAGAAGACACGAAGGAGTCCAAACAGTTATAAAAAATTTTGATAGTCCAAATGATGTGATGAGAAACTATGTAGATAAACTGCTACAAATCTACAACAATACAAAAATACAATGAAAACAAATGAATTAAATACAGCGTTTAACTCTACACACTGTTATATAAAATACATAAACTTATAATTTTATTTTATTGCGTATGATAAATTTAACTAAGTATTTAATGAAAGGAGAGAAAACCAATGTTAAAAGAAACTTCATGTTAACTGGGCGTTGAATATTGGGGGGAAGAACTTCATATAAAGAATATTGAAGATTAGGACAGGAAAAAAACATATGGTCCATTGAACCTTCATCCAAGCCGCACTCACACAAAGAACTATCTTTAACTTTAATTTTAGCTAGAAATACAGGAGTACATGCATGACCCAAACGTAGGCGACATATTGTGGAGGTGACTTTTCTATCCGCCCCACGAAACCGATTGAACCATGGAACAATTGGCACAACAGGCTGAATCGAACCATAATGTTTACCCTTAGCGGACATGGAGATATTCCATCTTTGATTCCATTCATTTCGTAAATATTTCTTTGCTAATGACATTAAATCATGAGAATAATTGAAAAAATGAGATAATGAGCCTAACTGAACGGCAGCTTTGGCACAATGATCAGCAAATTCATTACCAGGGATACCAGAGTGACTAGGAATCCATGCAATTGAAATGAGAAGACCTTTTTGATGGCAAGTGTACAGATATTCCCTAATTTGAAGAATAATTGGAAACCTTGAGACGCTACGAAACGGATTTTGAATTATAGCTTGTAGGCAACTCAAACAGTCGGAAAAAATAATGGTTTTTTTAATATTATGCGAATCAACGAATTTAATAGCTTCCAGTATGGCTACGGATTCCCCAGTAAAAACAGAGGATTCCGGTGGGCATTTAAAACTAAGAATTATTTTAAACTTAGGAATCCAGCAGGCAACACCAACGTTACTTTCATCAGAAAATTTAGAAGCATCCGTGAAGATGATAAGATAATCATGCCAATCTCTATTTATAATTTCCAAAAATTTTTTATCAATCCCTGAACTCTTATTAATACCCAAAGAGGTAATAATATTGGGATTATAAATAAGGGAGTTATATGGTAAGGAATAAATAGGATTGATGGGAGAATTAAATAATGGAGCCGGTAATTGTGTCAATTTCAGAAAACTTTTTAAAATACATGGACTTTCCCTATTAGGAATGATGAAGTTAGAAAGTTGGTTGAGGCTAGATAAAAGAGGATGAGATGAAGATTGAAGTATTTTAGAAATATAACGATCAGATAAATATTGTCTGCGTAAATGAAGAGGAGGTTCTACACATTCCACTTGGAGAGCATTGGTGGGAGATGATTTCATCGCCCCTAATACAATACGAAGACTTTTAAACTGAATTTTATTAAGTTTCTCTAGGGCTGCCTTATTACATGGATCTAATAGGAAAGTTCCGTAATCAAAATGACTTCGGATAATTGCATTATATAAGATTTTTTGCGTAAAATGATGAGATCCCCACCAAACACCTGATAAAGCACGCAAAGCTTGAATATTAGACTCACACTTTTTAGAGACATACTCCATATGAATTACACCCGATAGTTTAGAATCTAAATAGACACCTAAAAATTTAGCAGAACCAGAAATAGGAATGGATTGCCCTTCAAAATGAATATCAAGGTGAGGAACATGTCTTTTACGAGTAAATACTACAACTTTACATTTTGGAACAGATAGAGACAAACCATGCATTGAAAGCCATTCTCCAAGGTATCTCAAGGCCATATTAATCCTATAAGATATATCCACTATGTCACTCGAACTATAATATAAGGCAATATCGTCAGCATATTGCAATATTTTACAGAAACTATCAACTGATTTTTCAAGGTCATGAGTAAACAAACTATACAGTAAAGGACTTAAAACAGAACCTTGAGGAATGCCTTTCCAGATCACTCTAGGAGGGAGAATAGTACCTTGATGTTTTATTTTAATTGATCTACCTATGAAAAGATTGAAAATAAAGTGAACAATGCGAGGAGGAAGATTTAACTGTAACATTTTACTTTTAAGAAGGGACAGATTCACACTATCATAAGCTGAAGAGATATCTAAAAAAACACCAACAAGGAATTCTTTCCTAGCGAAAGCTAATCTAATTTCGGTTGTTAATATGCTGAGATTATCAATTGTACCACGGCCTTTACGAAAGCCAAATTGAGAATTAGCCAGAATACCTCTGCTCTCCAAAATCCACTCTAACCTGTTCTTAATGAGATGTTCCATAACTTTACTTAAAGTAGACGAAAGGGCAATGGGCCTATAAGATGTTGCAAATTTGGGATCCTTACCAGGTTTTAGAATAGGAATAATAATTTGGGATTTCCAAGAAGGAGGAACGATACCAGATACAAAAAAGGAATTAACTAAGTTGATAAAAATTTGTTGTGCTGAATTACTCATTTGATTTAAACACGAATATGGAATACCATCTTCACCAGGAGAAGTATCAGATAAACCATGAAGGGCACATTTTAGCTCAGAAAGAGTGAAATTGATGTCCATCACATCTAAAGAAAAAACAGGTGTGGCCAATGGCATACTGTCAAAATTTGGAACAAAAGCAGGAGCTAAATTATCAGCAAAATCAACCAACCACACTAATGTATTTGAAGAAATATTAGTGAAATTATTTAATGAAGATCTGAATTTTTTAATACTGAGCCATACAATTGAGACAGGCGAACGTGGATTTAAAGAGCAACAAAATCTCTTCCAGCCAAATTTTTTCTTCTTTTTAAGAAGTCTCTTTGTACTAGCAGCAACATTTTTATAATAAACAAAGTTTGCTTGGGACATACACGATCGATAAGTAGTCTCAGCAGTTTTGCGTTCTTTCACAGCAAGAGAGCAATCCTCATCCCACCAGGGAGGAGAATACCATTTGCTACTATTAAATTTTTTAATTGGAATATGAGAGTCAGCTGCGAAACGAATTATATTTACAAACTGATCATAAGAAGTAAGACTGTTCTCATGATTCAAAGTAGGAAAGTTGACAAAACTTGCATCCATTGAGAGTCTATAGTCTCCCCAATTGGCACTACGCAAAATATATTTTAACAAAGGTTCAGTCTTAGGGAATGGATTCACTTTTTTAATAAAAGATAAAATTATGGGGAAGTGATCACTTCCATATGAATTTTCAAGAATATTCCAAGATACTAAGGGCGCTAAACAAGGAGAGCAGAGAGATAAGTCTACAGCACTTTTGGGATTTTGATTATAATTAACACGTCTAGTTGGGGAACCATCATTAACAAAACATAAATTTGTCTCATCCAAAACATCTAATAATAATGAAGCAAACCGATCAGTGTAATGGCAGCCCCATGCAACGTGATGACAATTAAAATCACCCATCACAAGAACAGGCCCGACAAAACTGGAAAATAGTGATTTTAATTCTGAAATAAGAAAAAGATGAGGATGAGGAATATAAATGGAAACAATAGTCATATTAAAAAATTTTACAGCAACAATATTCATATGGGCGCTATGGGAGGTGAGAGGAATTTGAACAAATGGAAATGAACGATTAATAAAGATTGCACAACCAGCGTAGCCATCCTGTCTGTCATCTCTCAGACAAGAATACCCTGGGATGCGAAATCTAGATGTCGGTTTTAACCAAGTTTCCGATATTGCAACAATAACCGGTTCATACTTATTTATTAAATGAATAAGATCAAATTTTCGTTGAAAAAGACTTTTACAATTCCACTGTAGAATTTTGAAGCTGTCCATTATTAATATTATTATTAAGGAAAGAGGAGACCAAGGTGAGTTTTTGAGCAACGTTGGACGGTAAATTAGTATTAGAGTTAGAAAGAACAGAAAGTAAAGTTGACAATAGAGAATCTAAAATAGAGAGAATTTGAGGTTCCGAGGATGGACCAGAAAGGGCACAACCATTGCCCAGGGAAGATGGTACATTAGAAATTATAGCTTTATGAGCAGCTTTATCATAACCAACAGAATGTTGAGAATGAATTCGTGGGTTACGAATAACAGTTTTAGTATATGAAGTAGATGGAGATGAATTCTGAGAAACAGTATGTGAGTGTTGGGTTACGGGGGAAGAATTTTTAGAAAACATTGCCTTAGATACTTCAGCATAGGACTTTTGGGAAGTTGGGAATTGAGAAGATGCTTCTAAAAATGAAATATTTTCAATTGACATGAGAGATTTGATGGCTCTCTGCCTGGACTGCTCAGGGCAATCCTTATCCACCGCATAATGACTGCCTGAACAATACAAGCAGTTAGCTTCCTCTCTTTTGATGTTACAACTATCACTGGTATGAAATTGTGAACATTTATAGCACCTCATTTTTGATCGGCACTGTGCTTTAACATGCCCAAATCTGCAGCAGTTTAAACATTGGATCGTTGGTAAATTATAAGTTTCTACTGGTAGAGATGTATAAAATGAAAAAACTTTTGTTGGTAGAAATTGTCCCCTAAATGTAATGACAACAGACTGCGTTGGAATCCAAGATGGAATACCATCCACAATCTGCTTACGATTAAGCCTTCGTACTTTTAAAACAGTTCCACAACCAGGAGGTAAGACCAAAGAGTCTACAAATTCTTCCATGGTCCAATCGACCGGCACTCCTTTCACAAGTCCCATACGAGTTATGTTAAACGTGGGAATTTTGGCCTTGTATTTATATGCAGAAAGTAAAGTATTAGATGAAAAATTATTTGCAGCTGAAAAAGATGAAAATTCAATGCTGATCCTATTTCTACCAATATTTTTTACCCCATCACTAATAATAGAAGAGAACTTGTTTTTATGGAGAAATTGTCCAAATTTAATAGCACGAATAGTCGTGCCAGCTGATGGGTCAAGCTCTTCACGCGAAACGTGAATGATAAACGGACCCTTGTCTTCAGAGTCATAATTTTCAATCAACGAGTTAAAATCAGGGTTAATATAAATAGTTTGCGTTGATGGATTCGCGGAAGCAGGATCAATGATAGTTTTCTTAATAGAATTGTTATCTAAAGATGTATAAGGGAAATCACCGTGTCGCTTTCTTGACAATCCCTTAGGAGGATTGTCCACCGCAGAATTAGCTGGATAAAATAAATCACCAGGATCCGGAGGCTCCGGGTCTTTATCCATTTTTTATAAAACAAATGAAAATGAAAAACAAATGAGTAACTAAAATTACTTACCGAATAAAGAAACTTATTTACATCGAACTACTAATATTTACACTTATTTATAGTATTCTACATGAATCATATACAAGTTTTTACAATAATACAATAAATTAAACTTCCTCTAAGAATGAAACAACAATTAAAACACAAAATTTTTCTTAGACGTGTGTTAACCAAGCTAACGCATTTGACAGAATCTACAGAAAAATTGAATTGATTCGTAGGATATTTTTTTTTGTAATCATCATTTTTTTTCGCAATAAAATAAATTGATAAAGGTTGTTAGTTGTAAGTCCTAAAATTACAATATGTCATTTTTTTATAACTTATTTATATTAATGTTATAGGCATTAATTTGTTATAAATAAAACGTATGTACTATGTAAATAAGACATATTAATCACATTTCGATACTGACAGGTTCAATTCCGCTTGTGACAAAAAAAAAATATATATATATATACAGTCTATACGAAATTTTAAATATATGTTGTAGTTTTCCTGTTTGTTAATTTGTTTGTTGAAGAAACCCCTACATAAAGGCCCCTACAGGAGACAGTAGAGTGTGAGTTGTAAATTGAATGTTATTTCATTAAAATAATCTTATTAAATAATAAATAACCAAATATCAATTTTAATTTTTGTTACCTTTACAAAAATCATTCGCATAAAATCAATCATACACTTCGTTGGATGCGTTCATATATTTTTTAATTAGTCCATTTCAAATTGTTACTCTTATAGTTAATAATGTACTAGCCCCCGACCGCGTCTCCCGCGTGGTATGTTAATAAAAAGTACCCATTATATTATTGTAATGTATAAGCTATATTACTGTAAAATTTTATCAAAACCTGCTCACTAGTGTTTGTGTATTATTGCAACAAACACCCATCTGTTAACAAATCACGTTAATAATAGTAGTAAGACTATATTATTCTTTTTAAGTATCTTTGCATTGTGTATAAGTCAATTCCCGCCATATGTATGTCAGATATAGACGATACTCAGATCTTTAAAATTACGCAACGGATTTTGATATAGTTTTTATTGATATAAACAGAGTGATTCGAAAAAAGGTTTATATGTATAAAACGTGCCTATTATAGTAGAGAAAACCCGAGAATTTTAAGATTAATGTGGTGTTGTAAAAAAACTACTTTACACACGTGTGAAATTGGGGTAAGTCGCTAGTCGATACCTATATTATAAAGAGATAAGAGTAATCTCTGAAACTACTTATTCGATTTAAAACAATCTTTTCGCATTCGATAGCCTGTTCATTGGTGAAGGTTATAGGCTATATTCAATCACGGTAGGGCTCATATGAGCGAAGCGGTAACCATATACGCAAACAAAACCGCGAGGAGCAGCTAGTTGTAGAAAACCTGAAAATTTCAAAGATTAATGTGATGTAGAAAACTACATTGCACACGTAAGAGGGTAGGTCTATACTAATATTATAAAGAGGTAAAATTTGTTCGTAAGTTTGTATGTAGTTGGTAATCTCTGAAACTACATATTCGATTTAAAAAAAATCTTTTCGCGTTGGATAGCATGTTTATTGAAAATGGTTATAGGCTATATTACATCACGGTACGACTCATATGAGCGAAGCGGTAACCATATACGAGAAAAAAACCGCGAGGGGCAGCTTGTTGTAGAGAAAACATGAGAATTTCAAATTAATGTGATGTTATAAAAAAACTACATTGCACACGTAAGAGGGTAGGTCTATACTAATATTATTAAGAGATAAAATTTGTTTGTAAGTTTGTATGTAGGGGGTAATCTCTGAAACTACTGATCCAATTTTGAAAATTGTTTTTGCTTTGGAGAGCCTGTTTATTGGGGAAGGTTATAGGCATATTACATCATGCCACGACTCGGGAGCGAAGCAGTAACCAGAAAAGCGAGCGAAACTGCGCGGAGCAGCTAGTATAATATAAAACGTTTTCAACTTCTTTCGATGGATGTGGCAACGATTGTAAACAATTCGAAACTTTTTCGTTAATGTTTCGTAATGTTTAAGGTTTCAATTTTTAATAGACTCTCGATTTGTTTTCTTTAAAAATGATATTTTATTAAACTTATGGCTTTCGGTTTGATTTGTGATTGCGTTATCATTATTGATTTTTTTGCATAAATTATACTTGTAAAAATTGTACTCCAATGTCATTTTTATAACAAGAGATTTGCTTCGTTCATTCTATTGATCTATTTTGAATTTTGGCAATTGGACTTTTCACTATGCAATGATTAATACCCGGTATTTCAAAAATCAAAGTCATTTTAATTTCGATCGATCAACGCAGAACAGAAACCGCTGGGTCTAGAAACGTGAAATTTCGCACAAATGTTCCTTAAATGTCATTAAAAAAGGATTTTTGAAAAACTAAGAGGTTAAAAAGAGGATTGAGAGTTTGGTAGGTATTAAATTCATAAGCGAACGAAGTGACGGGGAACTGCTAGTCAGTATATTATATAATTATATTATATAACTATATATATGTTTTTAACTTATGTGTTTTGGCACACCAATGCCAATCACTTTGAACAACGTTTAGCACACAGTATTGAGTATGATAGGCGAGAGTATGATTGGACCAACAAGTCAATTGACAAGCTTGTCAAAGGTAATAGGAAATGAAGGTTGGAAACCTCTTTCACATAGAAGATCGTCGTGGAGTAGCTAATATAGTACGGTCAGTGAGAGATCCAGAAGCCTAACCTCTGGTGCTGCAAATGTCCTTAGACGGCGACACATTTGCTGGATAATTTTATATAAAATAAAAAAGAGGTCGCACTTAAATCAGTAACCATAGATTTATATAAATTGGCCAAAATTTTCTTGCGCCCACATTAATAAAAACACTGATAAAGAACTAAGAAACCCGACTTTTAATTATTTATAAGAATTCTTGGCTGTTAAAATATGATTTTATAATACATTAACATATTAAAATAAGTAATAAAATATATGTAGAAGCTACTAAATAATGTAGAGTCAATATAACTCAACTCTTATTTCAATCATACTGCTATTGTAAATGCCTTTAATTTTCCTTAAATATTAAAAAGGAAAAAAAAACTTATATCTTTCTCCTTTATCTTGATGAGTGAAGACTCGACTATTTATTAAAATTCTGCAACTGACTGACTGATCTATAATGTGCTCTACAAATCTGTGGGTTTAGAAGGTCCTAATTCTAGCTTGTTTTTGGCTTTAAATTTTTAAAAGGGGATCTGACTTCAAATGCTTATTATGCTTTTATTATCGCACTCTTCGCCTCAGGACTCGATATCATCCACACGACTTAGATGCATGTTCGGTATCCAATGTGCGGGCTTCACGATCATTTTTCTCGCGTATGTGCAGGCTGTGGAATGATCTACCTCCTGAGGTTTTCCTAGGGCGCTATAATTTGGGGGTTTTTAAGCGTCGAGTGTATAGACACCTTTCCGTCAAAGCCTGGCAACGCAATTTAACATCAGATGGTACTATTTGCTCGTTTGCCTTTCTTATAATATAAAAAAATGCTATCGAAGATATTTATATTGAAATTGATCCAGTACTTTGATTTTTATATTAAAATAAATAGAATAAGTTTGCGATTCAAGTAAATAACATATTTTGTCTTTATATTATATAGAAGTCTTAATTATGTTTAAATGTCCGTTGTTATCCGATTTATGAAAAGGAAACTTGTAAAGTTATCCAGTAAAATTTTATATTTCGGAAAACTGAACTGTCTATAGTATTATTGTACGCTAGCTGTCCCTTGCGGTTTCACTCGCGTTTATGGTTTCTGCTTCGCTCCTATAAGTCTTAGCGTGATGTAATATAGCCTATAGCCTTCCTGAGTAAATAAATTATCTAACACAAATATAATTTTTCAATTCGAACAAGTAGTTCCTGAGATTAGCGCATTCAAACAAACAAACTCTTAAGCTTTATAATATTAGTATAGATCTCAGGTAATTGTAAATACAATAATAATATTTAAGATCTTTAACCTCAGTTGGATTCTTTCTTTCCTATATTTTATTACTAATAATAATAGTGTTATCAATCGAATTGAAAAATTCCGTCCAAGTACAAACCTTATAACTAATTAAACCTTAATTTTATTATTTTCGTATCATCTCTCTTTACGCCTACCAAATAATTGTTTAAGGTGTTATTATAAAGGTAGGTTTACATTGTATCACCGACTTTTACAAAAATAATATAAAGAGGAATTATTCTTTGTTTATTTGCATTGAATAGGCTATGAAACTACAAGAATGATTTGAAAAATCTTTTTACGTTGGTTAGTCCATTTATTCAGGAAGATAATAGGAGTGAATCAATAACCATAAACGCGACTGAAAACGCAAGGAATAGCTAATCAAATATAAAACCGACCAATAAGTGACGATCAAAATCACAAAAATAAACAAAAAAAAAGTATCACTATAGATATGGATGGCTATTATTTTGGGGTATCAAGTCATTTGACGATCTTGTCAAAGCTGGAAATAGATTATGATTTTTAGTGTCAAAAAGTATGAAGGTAACATATACGTATCTTAATATATATGTATAAATCAAAGGTCACGAGGAAGGTCTGACTAACATAGTGATTTATCAACGCACATCCCAAACCACTGGACAGATCGGGCTAAAATTTGGCATGCAGGTAGATGTTATGATATAGGCACCCGTTAAGAAAGTATTTTCATTAATTCTACCCCCAAAGGGGATAAAATAGGGGATGAAAGTGTCTGGATGAGACTTTGCATGCATAAAGCTACTATGACTTAGGCATCACAGACATCGCAGACAAAGTCGCGAGCACCAGCTAGAATACCTATAAATATCATAAGTGAAAACATATAACCACGTTGCAACGCGATTTATGACACGACATCCCATCGTGGTACGATATTGGGATTTTTTTTTTGTTTAGTGCGAGTTTTTCTAACTACTCGATTTGTAAAGTAAACGCAGATTAATATAGAATTGAATCAGCGTCATCACGTGTTAACGAGAAAAAACAAAATTTATTAGAATAGCAGGTGAAAGTAAGAACAAAAGCGCGTGTGATTTTCGAATTCCTGTATGTTGTAAGTGTGAGCGACAATTTTGATATGTCGAATAGTTAACGTTACTAAATATTACGTAAAACTACATCGAGTGTGTATGGAATAACTTGCACTAGACGAACTGTTCCTGAGACGATATTATCGCCGTATTAACTCAAATAAAGTCGCGACAAGTACAGTGGTTGTACATATGTTTTGCCTAAAGACTGAATTACACATGCCTGTAGCTTTATGGGTAGCATTCCAGTAGATTGCACGAGAATTGAATTTACATGTCACGGTTGGCGTGGCTGGGCATTTAGGTATGCCAATTAGGTACGTGAGAATGGACTCTATGTAAGTCTACCTTTAAATGTAGTGCTAACTTCTCTGAACGTTATACACTTCGGTCAATCCACATTCAGCCAGTAGGACAATGATTGTTTTGTAAGATTTGACGATTTGACATCTGTAATTATATTTCGATTTTTTTAATAACGGGCTCGTGACAACAACTCCACACGAATCAGTTTCAAATAAATTGCAACTATATTATAATATCCTGACTCAGAGAAATAATTCCGTATTCAATTTCATTGATATTAAAACGTACTGATTGAGATTTGTATTTTTGATAATTTTATAAGGATGTAGAATTCTTGCTATATACCGAAATCCTACTGCACACTGGCAGGAAAATTTTCTATATATAATTATTTTTTTTAAATTGTATCTATACTAATATTATAAAGGAATAAAATTCATAAGTTTGTATATAGGAATGACACCTGAAACTACTGATCCGATTCGATTTTGTGTTGGATAGCCCATTTGTTAAGGAAGAGTATAGGCTATATTACAACACGCTACGACCCATAGAAGCAAAGCAGTAACTAAACTCGAGTGAAACCTACGTATAAATATACAAAAAAAAAATTCCTCTTTATAATATTAGTAAAGAAGATAATTTAAAAAACTGTCATTGTATAGTTCTTTATCATACTATTTTAACGTTAAAAATATTTATGGTTACATTTCCATTTTTTTTCCACATCCAATTTCATGAAACTTTTATGCTTTTCATTATTTTGCTGTCGCTACAAGGTACAACCTGTTGAATTGCAAACAGTACTTGCTTGCACCGTGGGTCGCAATATCTTCGTCTCGTTTCATATTCATTAGCCTCGAATGGACCCATTTAGGGTCTTATGGGGATCTCTTTTATAATAGGGCCATATTATATACGTTTCAAATTGCCATTTTAAACTATTTTTTAAAGTACGTAACAAAGACAATGTGAGTGATATTATAATATTTTATTATGCTATATTTAAAAGCGGCCAAGATGTATTGTTTTATTTTTTATTTTAAAGACTCTTGACATTTTTCATTAATGAAAAAGAAAATGTTATAACTTTAATACTAACACGTTATGTTATATAGTTATCGCGATAAGACCCGTTATATTAAATATGAATAGTATAAATCGCGAAAATTTAAAATATATAACTTTATTACTTTTCTGAATTTATCAACCGACTTCAAAAAGGAGGTTTTGTTTTAAAATTTAAAAACTTCGACGTAGCATGTCATCCAAACAAACGAAATTGCATACTTCGCTTTTCGAGTCAGTTAGTTTTTAAGTCTCAACTTGAAGAGTTAAATGTAACTTTAACATGAGGTACTGAATTCTACATAAAGTGTAAACACGTTCGTTTATCCTATTTATCAACAAAAATGTTCGCACAATCATTGTATTGATGAGATGAAAGCATTCGAGGCATGTCCGGAGGTACGTATGATGTTCTTTTCTTAGTACTAAACATCTCATCGACATTGTTAACTATAATTGATTAACACATAGGCCTTATAATCTCTGTAATAAATTTCAATGGTTAATTTTCTGGCAGAAGGCTTCGCTTTCTTTCATATTTTGACGTTTGAACTTATAAAATTATATAGTAAAGTATGTTAACGTTATAAATAAAGTATATACGAATAACAACATTAAAAAGTTAGGTATTTGCTCGATAGCTTTAATAGATTATCCTGCTCATGGTTCTTTCATGTTCCCATTTATTGAAATAATTAAAAAAACGATGCTATGTATTTAAAAGCATGTAATTAATCTGTTAAACATTTTATTTATCAGCGATGTACTATTAAATCTAAACAAGTAAAAGTTGATTTTAAAAAAACAAAACGTCGACTGACATCCGCCATATTGGTATTTTATTGACGTCATAACCACCTCGGAGAATAATGCGAATCCAATGATATCTTACACTTCGAAATCGGTCTAGCCGTTTAAGCTACAGGAAATTATGGAATATACGTACTCACATATTTATATACATTCATAGTATATACACACAAACTTACATACGTGTGAAAAACATTACCCCATTAGGTTCAGTTCATATCTAACGTAATGACGTAAAAATATCTTCCTACACAGGTCCTTGTTACATATTTCGCCATCCAATACTTTATTCCTTAACCTTTTTGAAAGTAATTTTTGACGTTTCCTAATTGATTTAAGAGAGTGCCTCGTAGCCATTCAGACGATAAGTGCGACAGTTTTGAAGGAAAACACCTGGGACCGGCTGATTGAATGAAAACATGCTTGCAACAACTTGGCTGAATGAGTCGTTTCGTCTGCGTAGTTACTAATCGGAATGGATTAAAAATATTGATTAAAGGGAAAGTTTTTTTTTAAAGAAAATGCGGAACATTTTCTGGAATCATTGTTTCGTTTGGTATATTTAAATTGTTTTCTTTTTGTGATTAAAGGTATGATGTTGGGAATAATAAATACGATTATATTTACATACATATATTTAACAAGTCATTTTAAAAAAGGAGAACCGAATTCGAAAGCACAATAACTAATTTTGTTTTACTTAAACGGCAAACTTATTACTGTTATTTAGATTTTAAAACCGATTTTGATATAAATTCTATGGAACAATTCGAAGAGTATGCCCTTTCAAACAAAAAAAGAAGAATCAACCAAATCAGTCCAGCCACTTTCGAGTAATCGATGAACATAAATCGACGAATTGAGAACCTCCTCATTTTTTGGAAGTTGGTTCAAAATAGTGGTCTAACGAACAAGTAACCCTACTTGATGTTAAGTAATCACCGTCGCCCAAAAACAAATGCAGCACGAGAGCCACAAAAGCGTTGCGAGCTTATAAATGAATGGGGGACGGAGCTAGGCTTCCAGGTCTTTCACTCACCAAATAGAACACAGTTATATTATCTACTGCTAATTTTATGTAGAGTATGATACTGCCCCTATCGAGTCCTGTACACGAGCTGTTGTTAATGCTAGCTAAACTCTACACATTAAAATATATGTACATGACTCTATCACATCTTAATTTAACGTTCCAAACATTTGCTATGAATTTAGGATGTTGATACATTTAAAAAAAATAGGTTAAGAATAATTTTAATAAAATACCGATTCATATTTGGCTGTTAACAACATCCGCTTTTTTTATTTCTTTTTTAAATGTATATTTTTTAGGGGTCTATAGATATACGAATGTTAGCAAGATGCTATTTCTAGGACGTGAATTACACTTATAAGTTTTGATATTAGACTTACATAAAGACTTACATAAGTTATTTCTCATTGCTTTACACCTGAAAGAATTCACTGGCAGTGCCTTATTTTTGACATTCACAGCTTTCGTAAATACTTACGACATATCAGTTGCTAGGTTACCAAGTTGTTTTATAGTTTTATATGACACACGAGAGTAAAACTTACAAATGTAATTCTCGCCTAATTCTATCGTCGTCCCTCTGTACTGTTTTAAAATGAATTTTTAATCGGAATAGATATAAATTAATCTTATTTTTCTCACAATATATCCAAAGAAATATCGAAAACACAGCGGTGATAACCGGGGTTTGAACCCGCGATCATCGGTTGAAATCGACAAGCTTTAAACACTAGGCCATCTCGGATTATTTTTTGATATTATGTGATAATATTTATTCTGTGTTTATCGGCATCATAATGCTTATAATGTATAAGAAGAACACTTCATACTTCACGAGGTTACAATGAAATGGGCGTACTTACATACACGCTTAAACATTACCCTCTATTCGAGGTCAGTCAAGTGACAACCCTTAAGCTTGATATGTTTATAGTACAATCTCTTAGACGAGAATTTCTCATTACTCTCAGACTCTTATAAAGATTTACATAAGCCACAGCTGAAAGAATATACTGTCAGTGACTTAAAATTCATTCATCTGATACCTATGACCTATCTGTTACTAAGTTACAGAGTTGTTTTATATCACTTACGAGAGTATAACTTACAAATGTAATTTCCGTTTGAAACTAGAAAAATCGAGCGTGCGTCGACTGGGAGAGTTACTGAACCCTCGGCGTGCGTTTGACTCGTTCTTTACAGGTGTTATTTTAATTTAACTCGTTTGCTACGTCTCGGTAGAAACACAAGAAGAATTAATTTAAAAAAATCGATAATCCGACTACAGAACACAACCATATGTTGAAATTTAGCATTTTCCGTGACCGTATCAGTTCTGTCCAAAAGCCTCTAAGTGAGATCTGATACTGAACAACTTTAAACCATTATAGATCATAAAAAGCCTAAAAATGTTATTAAAATTTTAAATTCAACGATACACCATTTGCAATAGTTTATCGATTTTTTTTTATATCATGGAGTCCAAAATAGGTCAATTTGATTTTTCAATTTTTTTATATATAACACATTTGCGCCGCCATGACGAATCCAACGACCTGACAATTATCAAAATCGGCCCACGCATTTGATCTAAATGGCGCCACGAGGGTACAAACCCACTTATTTAGACTGATAAACACATTACTCTTCTTTGCGTCACATTCTAACTAATATTATGAATGCAAATGTTTATGTTTGTTACGCTTTCACGCCTTTACTACTTATCCGATCATTATGATATTTTGCATACCCGGTTGAGTCAATTTGTTGCCTACTGAGTATAGTTCGTATATGGATCGACCAGGGCAGTGCCTCTATCTCACTGAACACAGACGTGAAGTGGCTAATAAAGCTACATTTCGGTGACTGAGAGCAGGAAACCTAACCCCCTCCCCTACTTCATTTCTTACTTCGTATCTCCCTTCATCTCTTATTCTCTTTTTAAGCTAGCAACGCAATTGTGGCTCCTCTGGTGCTGCAAATGTACATGGGCGGCGATGATCACTTAACATCAGGTGTCTCGCCTGCTCGTTTGTCCGTTAATTTTATATATTAAAAGTACCGATTGTCAAGGCCACAGAAAAGTTCATACATAGGTTACTATTCATTCAGAAAAAGAGTTCTCTTTACGAGGTATAGAAAAAGAACTTAGAGAGTCGTCCGGTTTATTAATATGTACTTGAGGAGAATGAAGCCGCGCCAATGACAAAGGCCTAACATTTTTGAACGAGGTCGTATGAATGTCTGAATTTCATAAATACCTAAACAGTATCTATTGTTTCAGTAGTATCAACAACTGATGAATGTTTGCAAATCATTAATTCATTAACAAATATGTTCGGCGATTCAGGAGAATCTAGTATATGGATGTATTTAGTCTACATTTCGAGTATTTACCGATTGTAGCGGAGCCCTATAATGAGGGTTACGTGTTTGATCTTTATACTCGTATATGCTGGTCAGTCCGCGATTTCGTCTCGTGAAATTCGGAAATTACAAATGTTATTTTTCTTTTAACGAGTTACCAAAAAAAAAATAATAAAAATATATAAAAGAAGCTTTTTTAAATGCTTCAAAAAGAATAAAATAAAGTTTGAAGTAAATTAAATTGACTATATATTTTTCTTTCACATTTTTCTATTTTATAGTAGAGTTTTATAGATTTTTTTCTGTGTTTATTTATTTTGTTTAAAATACACCAATTTCATTCAAAATTACTTTTTTGCCAAGTGCACTTCTCATTTTTTTATTACAAAATTTCACCCTAGTTGGGGCGGACGATGCAAATAGTAAATATATAAAAATGTCAGTTACCTATTTATCGTTAGTTATCAAACGGGAAGTCAATACTAAATATACTGTTTGTTTACCAAAATAAACTGATGGGACTTTGAGAGTTTGTTCAATATTCATGTATGATCGAGTCCTGAGGCCTGATATTAAAAGCTGACTCTTAATCCGTCAACAAGGATTTCATATTAAACGCGGACATGATGTAGAAAAGACTGCATTATTGCAAAGGGTTATCAATAGACTTATATGACAGATTTTTTTTTATAGAAAGTGGCACGTGTATGAGGAGTTGGAACCATTTTTTTTTTAAATAACTGACAAACGAGCAAGCGGGGCACTTGATTTTAAATCTGTGATTACCGCCGCCCAAGAACACCTGCAGAGGAGCCAGCGACTCGTGTTTAGTACATACATCCTACAATTTACTCGCCAGTAGCCGCTATACAATTTCCTTATATTCCGCACACGAAACGTAATTGTTTGCCAGCTACTCGCGAGTGACCAGTAGGATGTACAAAACCCGAGTCACTGAGATAATGACCTTATTTTTTCGTCTGGCCAGTACGACACATCTGCTACCTATTAAAAGTTAATTTTTAACCCCCGACGCAAAAAGAGCGATATGTATCTGTCTGTGTTACCGTAGCACCTAAACGAGTGAACTGAATTGGATGCGGTTTTTTTCTATTTGAAAGAAGGTTTTCTAGCGATGCTTCTTAGACATGTTCTACTAAAATTGGCCTAGCCATTTCAAGGTCATGAACTTTATTCTCTACTTTTTAAATGTTTTTGTGTCGGGAGTTTTAAATTTTTTCTATTATACTATAATTATATCCTTACCTAGCGATAATCGCCGAAATCTTATCGCAATCGGATAAAAATTTTGGTAACACTCAAGATACAACTTAACAAACAAACAGTCATTTTTATGTATATAATAATTTATTTTCGCAGTCTATACTTTGAAATCACTTTAGTTTAAAGCTATTGCATGACATTATAATAAGAAATTGGATATTAAATATGCTACGTCTTGTTAAAGCACTACACCGTAGCACTTAGCGCCGTAGCACCGTAGCACCGATGCACTGAGAATAATTTAAGACCTTCAATTTGTAATTATTAATATTATTTTGTGTACATATCTCGGAATACTATTCTGTTATATTTTATGTTATTTTTTGAATTCACTAACTTTTAACCCCCGTCTCGCTTGAGTGCATTTCGACTAATTCAAATTTTCTAATTCTTAATATTTTAATGATATTATTTATTAAGGGGTAATTATTCTTTAAAATATAATATATATTCTTAAATATTATCGCTTACATCTATAATTCTAAACTAATATTATTAGAAGTGAAAGTTGTTTGTAAGTCTGTACATAGAGGGTAATCTCTGAAACTACTAATTCGATTTAAATAAATACTTTTTCGTTTGACGGATCGTTTATTGAGGACAGTTATACGCTATAAAAAGTTATGTAAAATGTTGTATAAATAATCGCTACATGTAATTTATGCTAAAACTACTCCTATAAATGTAAATTAAGATTCGATTTACATTAATAATCAAATCAAATCTTTTAAATAGAAAATAACGAAATTAGCTACATAAGTAATTGTTTTCGTTTACCAACCATAGATTAAAAGAAAACATTACAAATATTTATTTTAAATTTTTAAGATTATTTAATAGAGACGATATCGGAGTAGCAAGTAATATTTAATATTCTAACATTAAGTTCTACTGACCGAATATACAACAATGGCGTAAACATGCCATAGCAACTAATTCCCATGATAATTTTATCTATCCCTTGTTTCAGACCATCGCCTTCGTCATATCGCTATGGTGAGTACCGTGTATTATCGAGGGTGAAATATGGTTTAAATAGTTTTGATATAATCTAGTTAACACGCGCGACATCGACTGCATAGAATAATTATTTTGAATGACCAATTTCTTTGACAAATCAAATTAATATATTAGGAATTTACATTATCTTTTTGAACGTCAAGCAAATGAATCTACCACGGTTAAGGAATAGTAAAACATCAGACCTGAGAAGAAACCGCGAAATAAAATCAGCGGGACTTTTTTTTCCTTTGTTAAATTTTTTTTTCAACAACGTCAAAATTTTTACAAATCACACAATTTATTGAGATATCTTGACAAAATGACATCCTCTATTTCACCTAATGGTCTTTTTACTCGTTAACTTGTAAAGCCTACTTAGCTGTAAAAGTTTTCCTTTTAACTTCGTTATTCGTTATGTACTACTACAGTGATCTTTATTTTGATATAAAGAAGCAACGGTTTATTGGGTACAGGTAGTTTATGCTTGGGTAAAGTGAGGAGACACTTTACCCAAGCATAAACTAGCACTTCAAAACATTTCAATATTGCGGAAATGGATCCCTGAATTGAAAAAATGGTTATCACACGACCGTCATATTTTTAAATAATCTAAACAAAGGCATCCCACACCATGATAGTTGAGAAAAAGAAATTTCGTCCCCACTTTATCTAATGAAAGGGATTTTTTTAAAGATTTTAGTTTACCACTTTTTCAGTTATGATCAATGTTTCAAATATATCTAAATTAAAGCTTTTTACTATTAAGAATCTTGATAATCTTGAGAGTCAAAAATGGCCTTGTGGTTAGAACACGTCGATCTCAACTGATGACCGCGGGTCCAAACCTCAGCACCGCTGAGTTTTCAAGTGCTAAATTTGTGTTTTAAATTAATCTCGAGCTCGGCGGTGAAGAAAAACATCATAAGGAAACCTGCATGTGCCGGGAGAAATTCTGATAAATGTATATTCACCAACTTCTTCTTAATAGGAAAGCCTTTGCCCAGCTGTGGGACGTTTATAGGCTGTTACTTTATTTTTAGTTTACTACTATGAATATCCGAGCTAAAGTACTGAAAGACAGACAGACAGATATGAAAAAACTATTAGGGATCATAGTTGAATATCATAAAAATACTACTTTTATTACGTTTACAGAAGTTTAAGTTCTGCTCTGATGGCGACTGTCCGCTATGGGCGTTAGCGGCTCTCCATGCGCTTGGTAGCTTACCTGCACCTATCTTCAGGACTTTGCTGCATCATGTCGTTGAAGAACAACCTGTAAGTCTATTGTGTAACTTAAAAATTTCCTAATTTTAAGTTAAATGGTAGTAATATATCCTGAAAGAGTGTGCCGCGTGGGGACCCCAGCCCCAAGCCCTGGTGGCGATAGTAGGTGGAGATCTCTAGCTGCTGAGCATGATTCGTACCATGCTTGACAGCGAGAGATGCTGGTCGACCATGGTCTCCTTTAGCGAGTCTGTCATGTCGCTGAAGGAGGGAGCGGAAAGGGAACGAGGACGAAGGCATAATGCGCACCTTCTTCCTCCTCCATAAGGAAGATACTAATTGTTCCACACACCACCAGAGCGAGACAGTGCTCTCGGTGCTCGTGAGCACTCTTTAGGCGAAGACGGCCTGTCTAGGCGGGCCAACCGTCGGGACGATACGGTAGCATGCGTAAGCGATCCTGTGACGTCCAACTAAGACGATGAGGGCACCGCTGGGGTTTAGTGGGTAGTCTAGTGCTTTCACTTCAGGAGTCCCCCATACCCGCCCGGTCTCCCGCAGGCGGGATGCATAGACGCATTCCCCAGCGACAAAAAAAAATAGTAGTAATACAATGATATGGTAACTAGAAAAAACTGATTTTTTTATTAATACTATATTTGGTATTGCTGTTAGACAAATAAAGATTATTATATATTTTAAACTTTCGCGATTTATACTATTCATATTTAATTTTACCGTTTATTTGACCGTTATGGTCAGCTCGTGACAACGACGAATGCAACTTCATCGAAACGTCGGGCAATAAAAAAATATTACTACCATTACTTATCGCGAAAAGACCCGTTATATTAAATATGAAAAATAAAGATTATATTCGTAATCTGTATTCTGTAATATTGTAGAGGTAAAATTTATTTTTAAGTTTGTATATAGAGGGTAATCTCTGAAACTACTGATCGGATTAAAAAAAATATTTTTGTGTCCTATATACACAACAGACTGTCTATAGTTGAATATTAAAGGCATTAGTTGAATATTACATCAAGCTCCGACTCACAGAATCGAAACAGTAACCATAAATGGGAGTGAAACCGCGAGAGGCAGCTAATAATTATTGGTATACTAATAATTTTATTTGTTTTCTTCACTTATAAAAGACTATTATTGGGGAATGTAATTAGTAAAACACTACGAACCTAACTCATAAGATTGCTAAAAATCCAGACCAACACTTGTGTTTTTCGGCATGGTTACTTTTTAGAGTTAAATATTGCAGTTAGATCCAATGATAATTTATTACTATAGATACATATCGTTTATAAATATTTGACGTTAAAAATCTGAATAACCGTTTCCAAATTTGACTAGCCGGTCGAATGACTTGTTGGCACGAACATATGCTCGTGTGTCATACTCTGTGGTTGCTAGGGAAAACATCATCCAATCTCATATTAGGGAGAAGTTTTAGAACTTAATCCACCACGCTGCTCCACTGCGGGTTGACGGATATACAGAATCTCGGAATTTCGAGCACATGCAGGTTCAGCAGTGCTAACCGCTGAACCCGCGATCATCGGTTGAAATCGACGTCCTCTAATCACAAGGTCATCTCGGATCTATATATAACATATTTTTAGTTATATAATAAGATATTTTGCATAAACGAAATAAATCTACAATATCAATAGGTACAGTCACATAAAACAAATAATAAATTAACCAATGCTAATGACAGATATCCATAATTAGACTTAGATGGATTCTCTAAGGGCATTGGGACGACAAATCAATGGCTTTTCAAGTACTCATCTGAATTTCGAAATCTTAAAGTTTCGTATTGAGAATAATGTCGTGGAAATTTCAATTGGTCGAGCAATTTTGAAATTTCATTGAATATAAAATCTTGAGTCATAAACTTGTTCGAGTTTATTTTTGTGTGAGATTCTGTTGTAATTATTTACTATTAATTTTGTTACGTGATTTTGGTACTTTACTACTTCTTGGTAATTAGATATTTCCACTAAAGCTTTCGAATTTCTTATCGGAAAGTCTATCTACGGATTGTTATATATAAATTCCAAATAATTTCGACAGCAAAGATTTTTTTTTAATAAATATAATATTTATAATGTCGATAAATCAAAAAGCATTCGATACTTAAATTCAAAAACAAAAGTTTCTAAAAATGAAGTCTTCAGTTGTCATTACATATATATAAAGTATAATTACAGTATGAATGTATGTATATGCTTGTTTTCTATTTTTATATTTATTCCTTTGTGTTATTTACAACACAAATCACATTTGGGTAAGCTTTCAACGCCTCTTTGATGCTAACACGCTCGTAATAAGCGAATAATTTTCATTCGTCGCAAAACCAACTATCTAAGTATAGATAATACTCTTTTAGAATTAGGATGTTCTAGTGGTAACAAGGCGATGATTTCAACCGATGTGTACAGGTTTTAGCCTCGGCTAGCACAGCTGAGTTCTTAAGTGCTAAATTTTGTGTTTAAATTTGTCGGCGATGAAGGCATACATCGTGAGGAAACCTGCATGTGACGGCTGAGAGAGAGACGGGAGAGAGAACGTTTAACCGACATGGCACTTCTCCGCGTCCATAAAAACGTACCCATCGAAGTAGAAGAAGTGATAACTTTTTATCTGTATCGATTTTTATCAAACTTAAATTATTATTTCTTGTGACTTGACCACAACTAGGTGACCCCCCGCCCCTGGCGGCGTAGCTGGACCCGCCCTTGGTTCATACCCTTCTCCTAAATAGGAGAGAAAGTATTTTTCTAACAGTGGGACATTTACAGGCTGATACAAACAATACAGTACAGGCATTACATTATGAGTTGTTTTAAGTGTATAAATATTTAGTTGTAGTTTTCTTAATAACTTTTTATTTTCACAGGATGACGGCATCATGGAAATATTAAAGGATACGAGTTTATGTAAGTATGAAATATAATCAGTGTATTGTCGGTAAAAAAAAGAGTAGTATTTTTTTGCAAAGACAAAATTGGATAAGCAATTAACAGAAAATCAATATTGCTATTAATATATTTTTAATTTATATTAAATCATATGTATTGTAATAAATTCTTTTTGGTAAACCAGCATGCAGATGAAAGCAGTCATATAATAAAAAAATATGTAATATTAAGTTTTTAATATATGTTTAATAAAAATAATTGCGTTATTCAAGTTGAAATATATATTTTTATGCATATATGTGTACATAAGTTGTAAGTTTCCTAATAAACTAAATCAAAATCAGCATCGCGCGATGAATGCGCTCGCGCTGCAGCAGTGTTGCGCTGGACGTTGAAGCAGGCCCATCGCTGTGGGTGCAGCGGAGTCCAGCTCGCTAGAGACCTGCTTGTACTGGGAGTGCCGCGAGCGCACGCGTCTGCTCTCGCGGACGCGGCGGAAACGGGAAGGGAGGCGTATGAGACACAGATAAAAAATAATGGATTCATGAGTAAGCAGTTTTGACAGTTTGTTTTTTTTTTAAGACGTAGAATATAGATTATCTATATATTACAACGTGAAGCAAAAGCTTTGCACCCATTTTTACGAAAATTGCGCGGACGGAGTATAAAACGCGTACTTATAGTTTATATTAAGAAGGAGTGCAGTGTGCTAGTTTTTATATTATAAAATAAACATTGCACACACTACCATATGTTTGACACACACATATATACTCTTTTGTTTATGATTAAACTTATAATTTAAATTAATTATAGTCGAATTTTGACCACTGAGCGACGACTAGTACTATTCGTTAGAATACGGAATATATTTTGAATATAACAGCGCAGTAGAAATTTTATCTATAATATATTTTAATAGTGAAAGTAAGAAATTTTGTTTTGGCGAAGGCAATAATTAAATTAATTTAATATATAAGGTTGCCTATCCCATAGATCTCGTCAAATTCATGATATCTATGATTATGTACTGTTTCCTTTACTTTCATACATTGTAACAAAACTGTTCCAAACAGATTTAAACCGCATCAGCCGCGACTTGAGCCATCCTGACGTTTCAAGCGGTATATTTTTCAGAGGATCGGGGCCCTTTAGCTATTATTAATCTTAAGTTGTTTGGCTGTGACTCGAGCTAAATTACTTTTCTCAGATACGGAGAGATTGTTCGCTGACTTTGTAGTAAACTATAGTAATGATATAATATTTTTAAAAATGTTCATTTTTAGGTTTACAGAGCCAAAACATATCTACAAATATTAATAAAATAATAAGACTATTTTAGCCTGACCACACACACACAAAAAAACTTTTAAAAAATTAACGCCAAGAAGGGGGCTCCCGCAACCCGCGTACTGTCAGAAATTTGATAGATCATTCATCCCCTTCTGTGTGATGGTCTGGCCCGCGTAGAAATTTTTTCAACCAAAATTTCTTACAATATGCGGCCAAGCTAAAAAAAAACATTTTTAAATGCGTTTAATATAATTATAAATCCGTTTCTTTCGACACGTAACGTCAATATTAAATTGTAATTTTATTACAACGAACACGGTTTTTCACTTTAACTTTTCATTAGAAAGTAACTCAATCAAAATATAAATGCTTAGTCTTATATATCTCAAATAGTAATTAAAATACAACACCGTTAAAAATACAATACATTTGAAGGTTGTTTAATTATAAATATTTTTCTTGTTTTCAGTCAATAAATTGACAGATATTACAGCAGAACCAGGCCCTGAAGGAACAGTCGACACAATAAAACTTACTTTGAAGTCCGATGAAGTGTTTACTGGAGAGCAGAAGACAGATGAATTAATAATAGATAAATCACAGGTGTCCAATTTACTAGACGAGTTAAAAAGCGCGCTAAAAAGAATGGAAGAAATTGATATTCAATAACGAATAAAAAATAAATATAAATACATAATAACTCAATTTTTTACGGCACATATATGGCCAAATATAAAAAGATAAGGAATAGCGAAAAATCAGCCACAGCTCGAAACCGATATTGATGAAAACTAAAACTGCATGATTCGTTTTTTTTAAATATTTTTTCTAAGCAGCAAACCAATCCATTTCGTTAATCCCATTGAATAAATTTACCCATAGCGTAAAACAAGTCTTTATTTTTGTTGTTTTAGATAATTATGTTATGTTTCACGTATAATTTTAGATAACACTTTAAGAATGTTATATGGCAAAAAAGTTTATAAAATCTACTACGATATCTATTCAAGATATTTTGATTTATATTTAAGTGTTAATTGTAATTTTAAGTAATTTTAGTTTAAATGTATTTCAGCAGTATAGTGAATAAAATAAATTTATTCAAGTAAAATGATTTTTTATTTATAAGAATGATATTTTGTAACTAGATGTTTCATACCATAGTTAGAGCTGGTACCTAGTTTGGCTCGACTGGGGGATCTCACTTACACAGATTGGCTTGAAGGAGCTATTATAACTGCGTTGCGTACAGTGACTGAGAGAGCCGCCGCAATCCTAACTACCCATTCCTTTCTTTACATTATGTCTGGTTTATGTACGACACTTCACATCAGGTGTTCCGCCTGCTCGATTGCTAGTTATTTAAAAAAAATAACTATCGATATGTAACGTCTAAAGTAATAGAAGTTCATTCCAAAATGATCGGCATTTTGGGTGGCAAAAATCATAAGCTTATAAATTATCTGTAGTTATATACATATATATACGATAATGAAAAATAATAATAATATAATACACCAAGAAACAAAAATATATCAAAGCTGTTATTCATCCCCTTGACCGATTAGTTCATAATTTTTTGAATTTGATTTCTGAAATACCGAGAAACAATTTAAAAAAGTATAAAATTCTAATAACCATGTAGAAAAATAACATGTTTAGTTACGGTTTGAAGTTATCTGTGATTATTACTATTATAATTATGTCACTTGTCTTACATCAAACTAGGCGGTATGATTTATTCCTTAGCCTGCTCGAGTCCACCGAGCAAATGAAAAAAACAAAATGTCACTTGTCATTACCAAAATACACAAGCCGCGATGTTTATGCTTTGATACTTTAATAAAATAACTGAAATATATTTAATAAAATATATATACATACTTGAACGTCATTTATAAACAGTAATTGGTATATTTGAAGATTTAAAGTCCCCACAACTCAGCTTTCAACTTAAATCTTAAAGGATAATGCGTTTTATCATAAAAATTATTTTGAGGGTAAGTTTCACAAAAAATAAATTAAACTTTTGTTTGAAAATATATCTATTTGAATATATTTTGAATATTATTTATTTAATATTTTTGTGTTATATATCTTCTACTTTGTTTTCGTGTGTTTTAAATAACCTACCAAAATTAAAATTATACTTTTTCAGAAAAATGCATATCTTGTGTACGATTTGTAGCGACTTGGTAAATCAAGCAGAGAACATCCATGTGACTAAATGTGGTCACATATTTCATTATCATTGTTTATCCCAATGGATTTCAAGGTAATTTAAAGTCAGTGTAAACATCATTGTAAACTTTCTGATAAAAGAATAACTGGCAAACTCATTAATGAAAACCAGATGCATTTGTTGAACCTGTTTTCCTTAAAGAGATAACATAAACTGCAATTACAAATATAAAAAAAAAAATTGTGATTTAATAATTCTTTTAGATCAAAATCATGTCCACAATGTCGCAACAAAGTGACAGATCGTTGTATGTTCCGCCTTTACCCCACAATATCAAATGAGACGACTGGAGAGGATGCGGCTACATTACAGTCTCGCCTCGATGACGCCTTGTTACAACTGCGGCAACAAAAGACCACTCACTTGGAACAAGAGAAAAAATTTGCAGCCGCCGAAGTTGAGCTAAAAAAGAACTTGTATGTAAATTTTATATAATTTCAAGTATTTGTTGTGATTAACTTTCAAGGTGATGAGAGATATGTTCGTTTTTGCCTGTCACCTGAACAAAAGTATTTGTTCCCCATTTAAATTACCTTTTGTAAGTATGATAATAAATGTTTAAATATCACAAAAAACACAAACTATGTTTATGTAACTTATTAACATTTTATTTAGATAAAATCCGGCAAGACTTTTTTCATACTTACAAAACTGAATAGATTAAAGTTGAATATATAATAATTAAATTATCCTATAATTATAAGAAAAGAATATTCTTAATCTACATCAACTTCTTACTGAAAATTTTAAAGTGTTCGTAAAATGTTATCTTATAATAATTTAAAAAAAAAAAACATTTTTTTTCAGAGCATTATTAAAAGCGACAGAGAAGAAATTAGAGAGCAGAGACTCGGCTGTATCAGCCCTCAAGGAACAACTAGAATATGTTAAAATACAAAACAAAGAAACAAACAGATTAAAAGAAGAGAATGAAAACCTTAAGAAGAATATTCAAACTTTGAATGGGTGAATTTGGTTTTCAACTATTTTATCTTAATAGAAATACTCATCCCGTATTTCTCCAGTCCTATATTTATTTTCCTAACAAAAAATAGCTTGTGTCCTTCTTCAACGTCCAATCTATATTTATGAAAATATATGCCTTAAGTATATGCCTACAGTTATTCTGCCAATGTCAACGTAGTGTAAAAGACAGTAGAGATTGATCGGTTGTGTAGATTGCTTACTTATACTTCTGTAACTTTTTGATGTATTTGTCTGTTAGAACCTGTTAAAGCACAATACAAACATGTAACCAATTTAGTTGTGGAAACATAACAAATTGACTTATTAACATTACAATACAATGAAAAAATTTACAACAGAGTTCTTTTATATATACCATCTCAGATGAAATATAAGTAAACAAAAATAATCAATATACATTATGGTCCGTAGTATTAAAGTGACTCAATTCAAAAATTCACATTTTTGAACCCAAAATGCAAAAAATATTTTACACTTGACAATTTGCCTGTTTATTTAGACTTTAATATGATAGAGATATGAAAAATTTAAAATATACATCGAGTAAAAACTAGTCAATATACAATAATTGTAAAAATATTAACCATACTTTTTAATTTTTGCAGATTACAAAAAGTTTTAAATGCGACAAGCGAGGAAGTGGAAAATATGTTGGAAGGTTACACAGATGTACGGACAGTTGCTATGTTCGCAACAGCACTGAAAAGGTAATACACGAATTTTATATTAGTATCTCTTGCCATCACATCCACTATCTGGTGCCAAATTTTCTTACGACAATTACCTAGGTCAGTGCAAAATATTGTATCATTTATACTTATGTAAGCAAGCTTGTCGTCACACATAAACTATAACTTTGATTCCATTATTTGTGTGACAAATAATAGAATTGTAAATATATTTTATTCATTTTTGTCTTTACAATCACTTTTGAATTGATTTCTCCATTATGCTCCTTGTTTCTCTGTGATGTGCTTTTTATAAAGAAAATATAAGTATTAAACTCAATTATCCTTACTTCCTTACTAATATTTTTAATGCGAAAGTAACTCTGTCTGTGTGTTATGCAATCATGCTTAATCACTGAACTAATTTAAATAAAATTTGGTACAGAGATAGTCTAGAGGCTAGATACTACATTTTTACGCTTCTTTGAAAGTTTATTCTATGCTAAATAGATGGTTAATTTTCCAGTTAAATAGTTGTTAAATAGTATGTGTCAAATTCCAACTTCACGTACAAAGCCACAAGCAACTGCTTGTTACTCAAAAAACTTATTCAGACTTATGTTACAAAATAATATCTTATTTTAACCAGGGTTATATGGATTATATTGTACATTCTAACAATCTTTTGCAAACACTGTTTTATCATCACTTTACCAATCAATTTTTTACATCTATGTAAAGCTATTAATGGTTTGAAATGTTTTTGTTTTTAATATCTTTTGTTAATTCTTCTTCTTTCTTCTTTATTTTGTTTTGTGGCTTTTAGTTGTGCCAATTGTGCACATATTATTTCGCCACTGTCACGTGGAGTGGAGAAAACACGATGGAGATTGTTCGGTGGGGTCGAGTACTTTTGTTAATTAATAATTTTATTGGAACATGACGTTTTAACTTTTTATTTATTCAGACTGTGTATTTAGATACAATAATTATAAATATTTTCTTTTTATATTTCAGAGCTTTATGTGACTCTGAAAGCAAGAAAAACGAATCACGTGATAGATTACAAACTATTAAACAACAGCTGGCCACGGAGAAAGACCATGTAGCAGATTTACAAGCTAAATTATCGTAAGTGTTCGATAGCTCATTAGAAATTAAGTATTTTTAATTAAACATTAAATAAATAGAAAACCTTTTTATTCATTACTCATTTTTACAGCAATAATACATATTACGCAACACAAAAATCAATACATCTTTTTCACGTTCTAAATTTGAAAAGAGAAGAAAAAACAATTACGGCCAGTTATACAACGAAATAAATTACAGATTTCATAAATCCTATTTAAATATATAACGAAATAATAAATGTGGAATAATAATAAAAATATATAAATTGATCCTAACAGTAATAATATAACTTTTAACCTTTTAATGCACACTGGTTTGGAAGCACATAAGAGAAAGTGTTGAATGTCTGGTATGCAATTGTATCGCATGCATTTATTAGTGTAAAGATGACCAAATCCAAAAATTCACATTTTTCGTCACAAAAAACTATATAACACTTGTGACTTCGGCCGTTTATTTAGACTAATAACGTCACAAAATGTTGACAGATTTTTTTTTTTTATTTAATAATCGTAGATTTGAAACAAAATCACATTCTTGAAATCAACAACAAGTCATAGTTGGTTTTGTCTTCCAAAAAGTATATTTTTTATTTATTTTGTCTTAAAAGTATGTTCCTTGTCCATTTTTTAATCATGTTTTGTAATTTGTTTGCAAATGTAACTAAATTTAAAATTGCTTGAGTATATATTTTTTTAATGTCATTTTTTGTAATGTACATTAATTATGTAACTTTATATAATCGGTGAATATTTAACATTGTTTTTAAAGCACATTTGCCATACATAAGTATTTCTCTATCCTCTCCTTACATAGTATTTTATAGTCTTTGTTTGTGACCTTTACAGAGCAGCAGAAGAGAAGCTATCAATCGCTCAACGTAAATACAGTAACCTGAAAAATAAAAGAAAAGTGAATGAAATAATTGACAAATCCCTTACAGAAGACTCGTGGAAATCTGCCATTAAACAGATGAAGCCTGACGAAGATATAAGTAGTCCAGTTATTTTAAATGACACCAACACAAGCCTTGTGAGTTATTTTTATTTATTTTTCTAAGTCACAATTTAATAATGATCAAATTTAGGGTTAGTTTTTCTTAAAGGAAGATTACTGTAATGTTGTATCTAACATGGTTGATGGATAAATTAGCGTTTAAGATTATTCTGTACATGTTTATAGGTGGTACTGTCAAAAATTAATTTATTTTCTTGGTAATACAACCCCATAGCCCAATAACCCTTTCAATAATAAAACGTATATACTTTGAAAACAACAAAATAAAAACAAATTCATTAGTGTGGTGTAAAATAAAGTATATATAATGTAAATAAATAAAATAATAATATAAATCAATCAAGTTTCCTCTTAAAATTAAAGTAAATTAATAAAAAAAAAATAAGTACAATATTAGTTTTAAAAGTAGAAAACGAAAGTTAGGCCTGTTTTAAATTTTTATGTTTAAAATTTTTGTTATAGAATACCATGGTAAATAGAATAGAGAATGCCGACTCACCGTACCTGAATCTAAAACAGAGCAGTTTGGCTCTTACTGCTTTGCAAAGACATCCAACACATCCTTTACCAGAAAAAAGTCTTAAGGTAAGGCTTTCAATTTAAACATTTATAATTATTTTTACAGCACATAATAATAGTGCGATTGTGATATATATTTATTTCTTATATCACCAACAAAATACACAAAAAAATACAATAAATACAAGTGGTATCTTAGCTAAAGGTGATAACAACATGTTGAGCAACAACTAAAAAATGTGGAACACAATATAATAATTATTAAATTAAGTAATACTGAATATTAACTAAAATATTATGTGCGAATCATTATTTTTTATATGTTCTAGTAAATAAATGCGTAAATTCTAAACTGGAGTCACATTAACATATAGTAAGAAATATTTTCAAATTTAAGAGGTTATTTTAGTTTAAATATCAAAATTTTCACAGCCATCAGAATACGCACTGCTAAATTCAGCACGGAACGCCGTAAGGAAACCCGACTTACCAAGTCCAAAAACAAGCATATTCCATAAAAAGGAGCCAGCAAAAATACAGTTCACACAAGAAAACGACCCAAACATGAGCTTTTTGAACATATCGTATGATGGTCTCGGTGGTCACTCAAAATTGGACACTTTCCCTGTACCGAATACAAGACAACCGTTGAAGAATTGTATACCGAAATTGTCAGCGAAACATAGGTTAAAACGACCCAATCCGGTTGGCAACCATGATATAAGCAAGATGTTGGAGAAAATTAGGGATAAGTAGATCGAATAGTCGTTTAGTTAGATAGAAAATAACATAATATAAGCAATCTTGTAAGACAATTTATAATAAGCTACATATCTTATGCTTAGTGTTAAAGTACACTTGAGAATTCGACCATTTATTTAAATTTTAGAGTAACGAATGTTGATGGAATAGTTTTTTTTTTATCATAGACTATGAACTACAGAATTATATGAAACTAAATTTTAATTACTAACTTAGCCAACTTGTATCACACAGATTTTGAATTTGGTCACTTTAATACTAAGCATACAATATAATTTAACGTATTTATAATCGTATGTAACTCGTTTGCGTTAATGCCATTTAATAAAAACAATATTAGTTTATTGTTATAGAATTTGTAATTAAGTGTAATAAAAAAAAACTCACTTGATAACTTTTTCAACATTAACAATTATTGAATAATCAGTAAATGGTAATGAACTTATAATATATTTCATTCAAAATTATTTTCTCAGTATAAAAATTATAAATTAATGCATTTTTTTATCTGCTGTGCAGATAAAATTTGTATAATTTAACTCTTTATGTTTGAGCAATTTTTTATTACTATTATTAATTGTAATTAATTATTACTTACCATAAATATCACAAAAACAAGACTGTTACATATTTAAATTTTTTGTATAATAAATGATGTTTGATTATTCTTATTTTTTATTCATTAATAAATATCAATAATTAAAATAATTTCAAACAATTTGCTGAAATTTATGAATACTTAGCTTGATTGGTTTAAAAATATCTATTTAATTAAAACTTATTAAAATCGGTTAACAAATAGTGGAAATATTACACAATATTATATAAAATGTTCAGCTAAATCTTTATTTTGCAATGATATATTTTAAAATCTAAGATGAAATCATAATTGATCATTACAAACTACTCAATGATGTAACGATACATGTTACTTTTATACTTTTTACATTAAAACTTTGCACTCAAGTTTGAGAAACCGGTTAATAGGGTACATGTATGGTTTATAGGGTATATGCATGTATTTGATTCAAATAAAGTTTAAGTATTTTTTTTAAATAAACTAGTTCTTTAGAATCCTACCTACATCAATATTTTTGATTATAATTTCTTTCTGAGGAAGAAATTAATTTTTAAAAACTGCAAAAAAGTTGTAGGAATATTTGAAACGTGACGCTATTGGTCAGTTGGATGTCGTAGACTTTGACGTCAAATCAATCTCAAAATAATCATACTTGACAGGTGGAGTATTTTTGATTTAGTTAATTTTATGCCACAAATCAAAGAATTGAATAGAATAAATCACATGTTTTCTAAGAAATAATATGGGAAATCGTTTCAATAAAAACAAACACTGTAAAATTGTAGTACAACACAATACTTCTTTAACCTAACATCTAACCATATTTGTTTGTTGTCATAGACTTTGACGTCACACCAAGCGCGTCAAAATTATGAGCGTTTGAAATGCCCGTGTTAGTTGCCTATTTTTATTATTTATTTTAAAATACTTTTAAATACTTTTTTTGTCGTGATTTTTTTTTTACTATTATATAGCGATATTAAGTATAAAATAAAAATATTTAAGAAAAAAATTCATATTCCTATTGGTTTGTTGGCTCAAAGATAATCTTACTCGTCATACTGTCTAGCCGGTTGCTAGGCAAAGTCGTCTAACATATCTATAGTTAATAAATATCATTGAGAATTCGTTATTAATTTTTATTATTAAAACATTGATATTATAATTATAACTATAGATATGTTATAACACTCATGTTTCATTCATTTTGTCACCCATATTGCCGATTACTTTGAGTTTATTTGACGATGTTGCTTAGCAAATAACTAAGGAATGAGTGTGTTATATAGGTGAGAGAAGTATCTTTTAATTTAATTGAAATGCTAGTCAAAGTCGGAAACGGGTACAAATTATTAACACCAAATAATATGCAGATATCTAAAGTTTTAGAATTTTAGATTATTGCATTGTATTATATCTAAAGTTCTACAATATCATTGCATCTAATATAAACGTAAAATATTTGTAATTATTAAATATCATTTTATTTAATAAGTGTTATGTAGTTTACTTTACTTTACTTACATAAAACGGAATACAATCGATGTTCGACAATCACACAATCATTTGACAGTTTTGACATTCATGACTTCGTGTTGACATTTCGATACACAGCTGTAGAAAATGTCGCATGCGATTCAGAATTATTTATAAAATCTTACTGTTCTAAAAATAAACATCGGAGAAAATTATAACAACACGCTTTCACTATTGTAGAGGCGCTTAAGGTGTTGTGATTGTCAAAAATTTAATACGCCGCGTAAATGCGTTTCAAAATCGCAATGTTTACACCAATAGGAACGTTTATTTATGTATTTGTGTCGTTAAAAATAGTGACTTAGTTGCAAAAGAAGACGTTTCATCTTTTAAATACATGATTTAAAGAAGTGATTATTAATATAAATGCACAAATATTTGTGTTTATAATTTTATGTAATGCTATAGTTAATTGAGTGATTACACGTTGTTAAGTGCTAATTTTAGTGCTAAAAACCGAATTGCGATAAAAAGTTAGCTGTACTTATCGTCCTAAAAATTAAAGGTTGTGAGAAAATACTAAAATGCCAGGTAAAATAAAGGTGAAAGTGCTAGCCGGTCGTAATTTACCGGTGATGGACAGAGCGAGCGATACCACAGATGCTTTCGTCGAGATCAAATTCGGTGGTGTAACACACAAGACTGATGTGTGCCGGAAGTCATTGAACCCTCAGTGGAATAGCACAGAGTGGTATAGATTTGAGGTCAGTCTTGGTTGAACTTTAGCTTGCTAGATTATCTTTAGACTGTATCTGATGTAATGTAGCAATAACCTATATTTTCACGCCTTAAGATGCATTTTGTATGCTCTTATGTAAACACATTTATTAAAAAAGTATTATTTAAATGAAAATGTTTGTGTAGCAAATAAATAAACTTGAGGCAATTTTAGGACAATTATACTGTTTAAAAGAGCATTGCTTGTTTTTAAATACTACAAACCACAAAAATAATACACAATATTTTTATTATTATGATAGATATAAATGTTGCAGTTATTTTGACATCATATTTACTTTTTGAAAGAACCGATCATGCTCTATAATTGCAATATTCATTTTTCATCAAGTCCGACAGATGCAAATATTGAATTGCCGATTCACTGTACTTTTTTGGCTAGATTATTTAGCATATGGAACAAGATAGACGTAGCTTATATTATAGTCAGAGTATGCGGTAAATTATTTTGAATAGCCAATTTTGTTATGGATCGGTTCTACATAAAATTTTCATCCATTATTTCACCACCTTCAAATTTTATTTTCATTAATAGAATATATCCTATCCAATCCAACTCCCAAAGTTGAATCTATTTGATACCAAAGCAAAAATTCAGTTTCAGTGGTTTCAAAGTATCATACAAATATACAAAATCAAAAATCAATTATTTAATTACTTTACATACTAAGTAATACAAATTTGCCTTCTCCCTGATCTATTATATTTGTTTTATAATTATACAAATATGGAAATATATATTTCTTGTAGAATTATTTCTGTAAATGATGGTAATGGTACACTTCTGGGTAGCTGCCACCAACTGAGCAGATCTCCTGCCAAAATTACTTGACCAAAACTATTTACACTGAGACTAAAATGTGCCAAAAGTATTTTCATTCATGATAATCTTATTTGGCAAACTGATTACACCCAAAAAAAAAACTTTTATTATTTTATTGATATTATGTATGTCCTTTATTTTTTTGACTTATGTCAATATTTTAAAAAGTAAAAACAGCTTTAAATGTATGAAAAATAATAAAATTTCCCATTTTGCACACATAAATATTTAACAAATGATCTGGCGCCAACACAACATATATATATTTCTTTACTTGTTCTTGTTTAGCCGATAAATACAGCATATTTCTAGCTATACATAAAAATGATTGACCTGAATAAATTTTTATTATGCAAAATTATAATGAAATATAATTGTTTATTTTGACGACCGCTCTGGTGTAGTGGTGCTGAATGTACGTCTAACGCCGTCGGTTGCGGGTTCGTTCCCCGCTCGGGTCAGATATTTATAGTTGTATAAATAATTGTTCTTAGGTCTGGGTGCTTCTGAGAGCACGTAAAGCTGTCGGTCCCAGTTGTTATCACAATCACCTGATAATGATTGTTACTCATAGTAGGGAAATTATTCTAGTCCAAATGGTTACTGGCTTGCCCTCAGGGGTTGCGGAAGTCAGATGGCAGTCGCTCTGTGTAAAAATCAGTAACTCGTCAATATCTGGACTAGAATAAAAAGCAGACCCTGGTATAACCGGGAAAAATGCTAGGTAGATGATGGTGATGATAATTGTTTATTTCGTCGAAAATTCGTGATTTTCATTCGGATTATTGTTACCAAATAAAGACAAGTTAAGAAAAATAGACTACATGAGTCCATTTACAATATATTGAACACATAGTGTCAGTGAATGTGTCAATTATGTGAAATTTAAGATAATATTGATGCTTTGATTTGGTTTAATAACTTGCACAAGTTAAAAAATAAATCATTTTTAAATGAAAGTATTAAAACATATTTTGTATATCAATCTTGTATATATATAAAATCATTTGTCCTGACTGATTCATCAACGCAGAGCCTAAACCGCTGGGGCTACGAACTAGAAATTTTGGCAGTATGTGGCTTTTAGGTTGCAGGCATCCACTAAGAAAGGATTTTTCGAACTTCCACCCCTAAGAGTAAGAGGGTGAAAAGGGGTAAAAACGTTTGTATGCAAAAATGCTTATTCCGTGGTCATATTAACTTAAAACTTAATACACATACTTCTGGGTGATTGTAATGAAATATAAAATAGAAAACGGGGTACTATTATTCCACACTAGGGTGCAAGGGGGTAGTAAAGCTTCTTTGGAGAAAATGTATTTGTTTGACCGATTATCCTTAAATTCAGCACTAACATTACTTAGGGAGAATAATTAAATATATGTATCCCAGAATTTCAAAATCATCCCTTAATTTGGCGCAAGGGGTAATAAAATCTGGAACGGTAACAATTTCGCTGGTAGATATATTTAGCTGAAAGTCCAAAATATACGCGGGTGTAGCCGAAAGCAACTGCTAGTTCATAATAATATCACAACACAGTGTATTAAATTGCCTTGTACTTTACAGGACAATTTACCACACTATGGTTGAGATTAAATAATAATTTTATCCTAAATGCTTTACAAATAACGGATTAAGATATAATGCTAATAAAATACCGTCAATTTATGATGCCAACATGGCATATACTCCTTAACATTTTACATTTTAAAATCTCAGAAATTGTAAAATAGTAAACATAGCAAGGTCATCACATTTCTGTTTCATAGTTTGGCTGGATTACAAAATTGTATCCATCGCTTGAGCTATTAATAGCTGTGTCTGGCGTTTGTCTACTACTAATCTGTCTATTTACTATCAATTTGATCAATAATAGTTTTTTCTGTCATTTTATAACACATCTTATGTTAGTTATATAACTTTGTTATATAACAAAAAAATCGTTATGATCTTATTTAGGTGTTCTAAGTAGATAATAGCTGTATGATAAGTTATCTTGATACATAAATAAGTCTATTCTGATATTTAAATATAACAATATATGGTTGGTTATCTGATTTTTATTTACTATACAAATATTATTTCAAATAATTTGAGAATTTTAGATCTCATTGGTAAAGTTATGTCATATTTATTATAATATTTGAGTTCCCTTTAATAATAATCTCTATCTCGTGCAGATTTGGAATCGAAAAATTGTGTATATTCTTGTAGCCTTATCCTCTAATTGGTCCCATAGAAGTTTCAACAAAATCGATTCAGTAGTTTTGTTTAAAAATCAAAATAACTGATAGCAAAATTCGTAGTTTCGTTAATTTAAATGATATACTTATTCAAGTACGTCATTCAAGTTAACAAAGTTACGTGTTTTGCTTTTTCACTTTTTAAAAAGTCTTATTTTAAACATTTAGGTAGATGAATCAGAACTTCAAGATGAACCATTACAATTACGTCTCATGGACCACGATACATATTCGGCTAATGACGCGATTGGCAAAGTCGTCATCAGTCTTGCACCGCTGCTGGCGAGAGAGGCCAACAATGCCAATGGGACGACGGGTCCACCAGGCGGTAAGGTTTTTTTTAGGTTATGGCAAATGTATTGATTTTGTTTGCCTCGACGAATTTTTATTAAAAAGTAGTTTTACAATTAATCTGGAATTATTTATTTATTTACTGTGATAAATAGAAATTGAATAATTTCCACGTATGCTTATCAGCTGAAAATAATAATTATAAAATCTATTCATGATAATTTTGTTATATATGTTTTGAGTAAAATACTTACAATTTTGTTTGTTACTAGCTTCCGCTCGCGACTTCGTCCGCGTGGAATAGTTACTTTGGGCTTTGGGCTTTTTTTCTTAGCGTGATAATATATAGCCTATAGCCTTTCTCGATAAATTGGCTATCTAACCCTGAAAGAATTTTTCAAATCGGACTAGTAGTTTAGCACGTTCAAGCAAACGATCAATCAAACAAACAAACAAACAAACAAACTCATCAGACTTATAACATTAGTATAGATTTGTTATTTCGGTTTTATATGATTTAATTTATAAAACTTATTAAATATAAATGAGCAACTATTAATTTCGGCGCCAGTGTTAAATATTTATAGGTTTTAGTTATAATATTGAAAACAGGCAATAGATAAAATTCATTCAGCCTCGCTTAAAGAAAACAAAAAATTCTAGGTGCAGTTATGTCTGGATGGATTCCTGTATTCGATACAATGCATGGTATCCGCGGAGAGCTGAATGTGATCGTGAAGGTGGAGTTGTTCTCGGACTTCAATAAGTACAAGACGTCTAGTTGTGGCGTGCAATTTTTTCACTGTAAGTTAATACATTTGTAGATATGCGAGAAATTTCTTTCTCAATGATGAACTATTTAAGAGTTGTATGATATTCTATGATATTATAATTTAGTGAGACCATGCTATGCATTGTTTGGAAATAAGCCTTAATTTTGTTTAGATTATATAACTATTTTTTCCAACCAATATAAATAAGTATAGCTAAATTATAACTGTTCAAAAACCTTTAAAACAAAAACAAAAATTAATAACTGTTCTATAATCGTTGATTAGATAGTTTCTTTATCATATATTTGCGCTCAATCGGCGTAAGGTTTATGGGCTGTCAAGTGACTGTATAGTCTGTGACATTTGTAACAGTGATACTCTGTGACATTATTACTATTGGGATCCGGTTTCCAGTTTTCCAGCGCTCGCTCTCTGCTACGTGACTCCGATGCGCGCACACTATAAACAACAACAGTTCCTGAAAATCATCGTGTTTACCAACAACAAAACAATAACAATTTTATTAACATAAAATTGGGATTCATATTAAAAACCTTTTTTTTTAAATTTCTCAGGTCCAATGATTCCACCAGGATACAGAGCGACAGCAATACATGGCTTCGTGGAAGAGCTGATCGTGAATGATGACCCTGAATATCAGTGGATTGACAAGATCAGGACTCCGAGAGCATCCAATGAAGCAAGGCAGGTCGCCTTCATCAAACTCAGCAACCAGGTAGGATAAATTAAAAGGCAAATTTTATGTATACATGAATTCATATCCTTGTTGTCAACGATTTAGATGCATTTCATATTTATAATTTAAGCATATAGTTACATAACAATTGGCACCTTAAATTCGTTAAAAATTATCTAATTATAAGTATTAGGTTTATGGTTACTGCGTGATGTAGTATGTAATATAAAAAAAAATATTTGCTTTAAATAAAATATATTTATTTATAATTATTAAATAATAAGGGTCGTTTAAAGGTTTATAATAAATTAGAAATGGTAAGCAAAATAAACAAATGGTAGAGTTGGAAAAAACAAAATTAGTAAAATTAAATCTTACCAAAAAAAATTAATATCAATGCTCCGGAAGTCAGGAAAATATTTTTTATATTACAAATGAATAAAGATAAAGAAAACAAATGTACTCAAATAACCATTTATTGCCTGGTGTTTAATAAAGATAGTTTTAAAGTTAAATAAGTTTTAAATATTAAATTCGGGCGCCAGGATGTTTACATCCGTTAAGTTTACAAAGAAAGGAAAATATGGGTTAAATTCAAATATCCAAGCAAAAAAATATATAACTTAAAGAAATGTTACATATCAGTATAAGTTTCAAATAATATCTAATTATTAAACTATAATAAATTATATTAGCTTTTTGAATTAGCGTTTATCTTTGAATGCCAAGTTCCAAAGTACAAAATAAATATTAATTAAGTATCCATCTCGCGAAGTCGTCACGTGGAGAAAATAAATAATTTCTACATTACCCAGGTCTTGGAAATGTCGAAATGTATTTGTAAAAGGTTGAAATGTTGAATAAATAACTTGCAAAAATAAGAAATCCAAGATAAGTCGCCATTAAAATCTCGAGAAAATTGAAAAATAATCTAGAAATAAGTTAAAGTTGGAAAATAATCTTGAAATAAATTACTGGGAAAATAACTGTAAAGAGAGAAAATTTATCTAATTAAATTTTTATTCAATAAATTGTTTTTTATCAAATTCCTATCCAAAATATAAAAAATAACTTACCCGGAAGAATCCGGTTATTTCCCTTAAAATATTTATAATCTCATGGAAATAATAACAAAGATTCCTGAAAAGAACCAAAACAATATTGAAAACCAAAAATAAAATCGAAAAGAAAACAATAAGCCGCAACGAAATATGCAAACTTACCATGAGGCAAAATATATCTCAAAATATTTCAAACATCCTTTACGGAATTTCGAAGAAAACAATAACAAATAGTTTCTCGTATTTCAAAATAACGATTCACCACATTATTACAAAAAAATACATCCAAAGATGGACAAACTAAAAACATTTAATACGGAAACATGTCCGCTTCAAAAAAACCTTGGAAGGAAAGTGTCATCAAGATAAATGTCAAAGCCATAGATCAAAAATCAGATATCGTTAGATAATCGTTATCTGGACGGAAGTCATTTGGCACAAAATTGCATAATAAGTAACGACATCTAGTGACAATTAGAAATTTCAATGCGAAAAGGGCCTAATTAAGGTGTCAAAGTCAAATGTCAAATGACATAAAAGATTTTAGGTTATGAAAATAATTCAAAACTAACAAATTTATTTATCCTTTTTATAAAAAAAAAATTGAAATCATGTAACGTACGCGTAAGCTACGTTACAAGTAATATAGCCTATAGCGTTCCTTAATAAACAGGCTATCCAACACAAAAATAATCTTTCAAATCGGTTAGTAGTTTCAGAGATTACCTTAGATTTAGATTTACACTACATGCAAACTTACAAACAAATTTTACCTATTTATAATACACCAGTGTAATGTTTAATCAATTTTCATTACTTCATGCCGGTTTTAGAAGCAGATTTTAAGTTAATTTTTTTTTATTTCAGGTGCAAAGATTAGTCGGTTTGAAAGCAGCTGAATTAGGAGCGAATGCTGTAGTTGGTTACCAGCAAGATTTCGATTTGGAAGGAGAAGCTGGGGTTGTAGCTCGAGCTATTGGTAAATAAAATGTGTATTATATTTTGCTGTAATATATTTGTAAGGCGAGTATTACACTTGTAAGTTTTGCTCTCAAACGTTCATAAAGATTTACAAAACTACTTTCTCATTACAAAGAGTGAAAGAATTGACCGTTAGTGTTTTTTTTTTGAAAGCCACAGCTTTCGTAAGTCTACTTGTTTTATGTGAATTACAGGAAAAAATAAAACATTTGTAAAACTTAGAAATGTAGTTATCGCCTTATAATTAAAACCATTTTTATGGGCACTATATTTTTTTATCAAAATTAAGATTAAGCCCCATTAAGACCTCATGACCTTGTGTCGGGGGTCCGGAAACACTCACAACACTAACACAAACACCCAGACCACGACAAACATCAGTATGGCCAATACAGACATTTGCCGTGAGCGGGGATCGAACCCGCGACCTTTAGCGCTACAGTCAGTTGCAGTGACCACTGCGCCAACGTGTCTGTCAAAATTATTTTTAAATCAAAATAACTGGAATTAATATGTCAGCCAAGCAAAGAAAATTGAGTAATTTGCTTTTAAGTCTGTTTATTTTTTTTGTAATCTTAATTATTTACTTTAAAGGTACTGCTGTCAGTATAACACCACTACCAACTCCGAGCTATACGACAAACATACCCTGTACTCAACAGTGAGTAATTTTTTTTTGTTCACTTTAAAACTTGAATCAAAATTTAGACGATTTTTTTTCTAATTTTTTCCTGAAATACCGATCAAGAATACTCTTTTCTCGTGGATTGTAGACAATTCTTTAAAAATGCAGAGTTCCTCACGTCGTTTCCTTTTACTGAAAATTTAGAGGACAAATTTGAACAAATGTTCTGTGGTAGAATTCTAGGAGGTCCATCTCCCGCAATAAATAATATAAAACGAAAATTGACTACGCGGCGTTTAAAATACAATAAATTTTGTACAAAGATAATCGCTTTTGATGTACATATAGTAGAGATCATTATTTTAACTTAAATATATATATTATTATATAAATTAACTATGAGGGAAATTTTAACAAAATATATTCATGAAAATATGTTTGCATGGTTTGCCTTGTGTTGCTCACTGTTGTCGCCTAAACATTATTAGACAATTAAAAAAGTACTTGGACATTTTAGCGACAGACGAAGAAAGTATTACCGATTTAAATCAGTACTACCAAACTCATCAAGATGAATTATTTCGTCTCATTAGTATCTTAAATCCTAGAGCCACAGCGCTTTTAGATGATCCAGATACGTTCGATGATGACGAAAAAAGCTTAGAATTGAGCACACCGAAACAGTCAAGTCAAAAAAATTATACTGGCGATCTTTCTATCTATCAAGATGACTATGTCGCTCATAGAAGTCTGAAACATCTGTCAGAGGATCAAATCGACTTAAATAGACTATTGAACCGCGAAGATCCCACAGATTCCGTTGGGCCGCTGAAAACTATAAAAAAGATTAAAGAAAACTTATTTACAAAGAAATTTAATAAGCGTTCACGCAAATCTGACATGCAAGATGATCAGATCTCATTAAAATCAACTTCTTCCGAAACATCACGTATATCTCTGACGGATCTAAAGAAAGAAATAAAGAAAATTAAGAAATTCAACGTACAAAAATTGCTCAAAGTTGATAATAAACAAGAGGAAGGTTGCGGAATGGCATCGATACTTGCTCGATCGGTGATGCATGCTGATAGAAGTCTTGCTCGTATTTCTGAACACCAAGATTCTGAAGCGTCACCGTCTTCAACTTTACGACGAACTAGTGAATCTGAACCAGCTTTGAATATATCCGATAACGAAAGCCCTGATTATGATAATAAAAACAAAGGAAACGTTATTGGTAATATACCAGAAATTCATTGCAGTTCATTAGAAAATCTGAAGTGCGTAGAAGTTGAACGCGAAAGAAAGATTTCTGAGTCGTGTCCCCCTACTCCAATTGCAATACGAAGCGATAATCTTTTAAAATTACCTGGTGATGTCGGTTATTTTGGTTCAGTTTCGTCTGCGCTCTCGGCTGAGAGTTCAGAGATATACTCCTCTTCTGACGAAGACGACGAAAGCTATGGACTGAAGAGTGACAATGAACCGTCGCTAGAAACTACAAGTTCTGTAGTAAAATCTGTGCTCAGCCACGATGTGGATCCAAATTTCATAGCTCAAATGGAGAGAAAGCTAACAGATCTTGAACTATCGAATCTCGAATCTGCTAATAACACCAAAAATAAAGACGATAATTTAAATGAATTTGATGATAAGAAGAAAAACGAAAAAAATCAAAAAGAAAATGCTAGCAAGAATGAATTAGAAATTGGCGAGAGCACGTCTTCTCCAAAGGATCACACGTGTGTAGCAAAATCAAATTCGCACACTATAAGAATCCATAATCCTTTTGCACATAAAAAAGCTTCAAAGAGTATTAGCGCGCCTTCATCCCCCATAGAAAAGAAGGGTTTCATGTATCGTTCCTCAAAACGAATTAAACGACAAATTTCAAAGATTTCCAAAAGTAGCATGATTAAAAGTTTATCACATTACTCGTTGTTACCAAAGAAAAAGCACGTAGAACCCAAAACCGCATTTAGTCAACCCGGCTCCGCTTCTGATGTTACATCTAAGGCTCCTAGTGAAACCGTATTAGGTTCTCCCTTTCTGTCTTATACAGATTTGCTAAGTCTAGATAAAGAAGGCTTTTCTTTTAATCGTCTTCACAAAAGTGATGAAATCATAACATCCAATAAAGTATCTATGTATATAGGATCTGAACCAGTGTCTAGGGCGTCTTTAAGTGGTCCGTCTAGTATGAAAGATGAAAATCATTTTCACGAACAGAAATCATTTAAAAAAGAGAAATTTCGACTTAAGCCAACAGGTTTGATTCATACAGCAATGGAAACGATTTTGATAGATAAAGTTGAGTCCTTATTAATACCAACAAGCCCTGATCCGATTAAAATTGAGGACCAGAAATTTTTTGCCGATGTTAATAAGAAATTAGAAAAGGTTGAAGAAGCGCAAATTAAAGACCAGATCATTAGTAAAGGTCCTACTCACAGCATAAATGTAAAAGACAATGAAAAGATCCAACGAAAGTTAGTTAGACAGGACAGTATCCATTCAGCCGATGAGTCTATATCGTCTAAAATGTCCAAGGATACAGAATCTAACGTCATTCCATGCAAATTAACTAATACGCCCGTTCTTCAGCATTTCCATCCCATACTTAGTGGTGCACCCTTAGAGACCATACCATCTCTACCGGAGGGCAGTGTAGATAGAACCGAAAGTCTAGACGTAGAGGGTGTTGAACCTACTAACAGTGTTAGCGTGTGTTGTAACTCGCATGCAGCGTGCGGTGTTGACAGGAGCGAGCGAGAACGAGATAAGTCCGATAGAGACAAGTGCGACAAGGACAAAGGATCGCCTAGACATGCGAGGCACGAATCGTATGGAGGGCGGGAACCGGTAGTTACTACGACTGTGCAGAACGCGTCGTTAAATTCTTCTTCGACTCCGATGGGTATACATCGGCGATCTTCAGATTCTGATCTCAGCGTCACGCCGAAAGGTCAGTGTCATAATGGTTTTTGAGTTATAAATTAAAATTTGGATCACGTTTTTAATAGTTTCGATAAAAAATTTAGGTAGTTCCTTAAATGCTTCCGCCGGCAACACGGGGAGTGGCGGGGGTGCAATACTACGCCCATCGATGAATAGTAACAATTTGGAAATGCTGGAGTATCCTTTCCTGACAATGACCGAGTATCCGCCGGGTTTCATTGTTCACATTGGTAAGTATTATGCGAGAATTACACTTATAAGTTCTTACATAAGATTTATATAAAACGTCTTTTAACTGAGGTAGAACCTACCTGTAGCTTACAGACTACAGCTCGTATTCTGTCTGACTGGGGCAGTACCCCACTCTCATAGAAGATCGGCGTGATATAATATAGCTGATTTTCGTACGGCAAGTGAAACGAGAGTGCCAGCTTCTTTTTAAAAAAGATATCGTTGGCTTAAATATCTTAAAAGTTGTCATATGACTCGCAGGTGGTACGGTGTGCGCACGCTCGGTAAAGCTGGTGGACGGTGGCGGGGAAAGCGCAGCGCGTGCTGCGTGGTGGGCGGAGCTTCGTACGGAGTTGCGTGCGCACGCTCGTGCCCTCCGCTGTACCGCCGTACTCGCTTACACGGAACGTGCTGCTGTTCGGTGAGTACACACTTATTGTCGGCTCACTGGTGTAGGAGTCAGATCACTCTCTGGATGGCAATTCCTATATATTAAGTAGAAAAAGACGTGCAGCTGTATTCATTCATATTTATATTATTTCATTAATTAAATAAAATTGTTTGTCTCGTTAACAGTCCGTTTAGTTCCGTAAATTTTTAATTTCTGTAAAAATCTTCTTCTATTTTAAGGATTTGGGGATTATTTCAGTGTGTTGCTTTAATGTGGGTTTGCACGCGTCTTTATCTGGTATATCTTTGGGGGTACATGAAAAGGTTAACTCTGAAGTTTTAATGTATCTCATAATAAAAATGTCGGATAAATTTTCTTCTACAGATGCCATGATGAATACTATGTATTTTCATCATTTTTAGTATCATCATTTGTATTTAATTTTGAATTTCAGTGAAGATGTGTGCGTCCTCTCCGCTTCCGGAACCGCCGCGGTCATCAATCTTGACTGCGATTTCACGATTGACGAACCTACTATATGTAAGTATGACTAATAATCTAGAACAAAGATATTTTTTGGTTAAAAGTAAGTACCTAATAGGTTTTTCCTCGGGAATTGTGGGATGAAGAAACTTTGATTGTATTAAAGATTTTTTTTTTACAGTGACTACAGGTTCTAAAAATACTCTAGACGAGTTGGAAATAGAGCCGTGCTCCATAGCGCACGTGCCTTACTCGCCGGGGGCGGGGCCTTATCGCGCTGAACTCGCCACGTGTGGTGGATGCAGGTACATATGCCATCCTTATACATTTTGTAAAATATTATTATCCATTCATTTACAATCCGTTGGTGCACATATTTTGCGGGATTAACTTTTACCCAGAAAACGTGTAAAATTTTCATATAATAACGCTTAATTTTTTAACGTTAAAACATTTATCTCTAATAATTAGACTGAGCAAAGTGCAAAAGAACAATTTTTGGCATCGGTGGAATATTATACTATGGTAGAGCATAGCTGAAGCCTACTGAATATAATCTCTATATGGGTTGACTCGATCGGGAAAGTATCACACTTCCACAGATGCGATGCAACTCTGTGCAAAGTTACTAAGTGTGTGAGTGAGAGAACCGGTAGCATAATCGCCCTGTCCTTTACTTTCTTTTATTTCCTTTTATACCTTACTAGTGACCCCCGTGGTTTCACTCCCGCGTAACATAGGACTTTCATACAAACTTCCAATCTCCTTTTTCCCTCTCAGGGATCGAATTTTGCAAAACGCCGTCTTAGTGAGCAATTACATCCTAAAAAGAATCCCCATGCAAAATTTTATACTCGTAGCACTTAGCGTATATAAATTTAACTATTGGATGGGGGCAACATACTTGTGGCCTTGAAATGTTCATAGATGACGGTGATCACTTACCATTTGATGAAACTACTAGTTTTCCCTTTATTTCCATAAAAAAATGCACTAAAAGCTGTCCAATTACTTAGCAAGATACTTGTTATTTTAGGAGAGCACGAGTGCCGTCAGTTCTTCTAGCCACATGTGCGAAACCTAGCAGATTGACTTCATACGCTAAAGCTATCACATTAACGGCTGTTGGTGAGTTAAAATCAAAACATAATTTAGTGGGAACCTTATTTACACCGTTTACGGTGTAATAAACTTGTAACACCTAGATTTCGTCTTCGTCTTCGTACCTGACCTGAACTGTAATTTGATGATTCAAAAGTGCTTTAAAAGGCCTATTTGAATAAAGTATATTTGATTTAAATTGAATTTGAATGCAATTGAATACACGCACATGTCAAGAAAAGAAAATATTTTTTCTTTTAGCTATATAATAAATATTTTATCTGTGTTTAGCGGCTAGAGGTCGTCGAGCCGTTGGTGCGGAAGCTGGAGCTCGAGATCTATCAGATCAGCTGCCTTTCCTGGAGTACGAGCTGCACAAGTTGTTACTCGCTAAGCTGAGGATGCAGGTAACCTTACAATAGCTAGATTTGGAAGCGAATAATAAAAAGCTCTTGTATTAAATCTGTGACGAAGTATAATTACCTGAAAATATTGGTTTTGGGGGGTAAAATTTTTGTTTCCTAGGATAACGTTGTTTGCCATTTAGCTTTAGGTCACTTTAAGTCTTCAGATGACATAACTCAAACTTTACTATGGAAAGTTTTCTAGACGTCGATAATATGACGGATCGCAAACCTAGAAAACCAAAGCATAAGACACAGATTTTAAAATTCTCTTCGCAACCACTTTTGAATTATGAGTTCGATACGTGACGTTTTTGTCAATATTCATAACATTTTTCTTTTTTTGTTATAATTCGAATATACAGTTTAATTTTAAATATATCGTATAAAATATATGTAGGATTACAAAAAATTAAAAGTCTAATTAAACCGGTAGTTACTATGTGTTACCAATCAAGCGTCGTCACGCAGGGGGCGAACGCGATATTCTCGCTGCAAACGCAAATAGCGATCGGCGAGCGCAGCGTGCTCGCGCTCGCCAGCGGCACCGCGCTGCGCCTCGCCGCGCTGCCGCCGCCCGCGCCGCCCACCATCAAGGTAAGCGCTGTCACGTGAGCGCGGCGCTCTCAACGATGCGTGACGCTGCGCAGTACAATTTCCCTTTTTATTTTTTCGTTTACGCAGCGGATCTTCGAGAAGAAACCCGATCTCGAGAGATCGGGTTATGTGGAGATTTGTACCCATTAAAATAGTTACTCTAGAAATGGACAGGACTCGGGATCCCTTGCACATGTTCATCCGTTCCCAATCCCGTGCGACGCTCCGCTCGTGGCTGGCGGAGCTCGTCTCAAGAAAGCAGAGTCTGGTCTTGCCCTCCCCGCACCCCTCGCTGGTACGTACGGCAGTTCGAGGCCAACCCGGCTGCCGTCTTCTTTGGGGCAGACTGAAAACGGTTGCGGGAGACCTCATCTCATGCACCCACGGCCCGAGGGCGCCCTATTTATTCTGCCCCGGACGCTGATGGGGCTATGCGCAGAACACTGAATTAGACAACTGGACAGCCTTTTCAACATTTCTTTAATTATATAAGCCAGATAAATGTGTTTAAATCATTATTTAAGAGTTTTTCTAGCCGTTTTTATTTTAAGTCATAACGAATGTGTAAACTGAAAATAATTAAAAACATTAATACTGAACCAGTGTGATTGTTCGAAGAATCGTGATTTTCGTTCTATGATGTGTTTACCAAATAAGTATAACCAATAATTTGACATATATAATTACACGAGTATAAGAAGTATTTAATAGTTAAAAAATTAAAGAAATGTCTAAACGACTGTCCTGGTGTCTGATTTAGTGTTCTGCACAGCGTAGTGCACATAGTTCAGACCAACACACTTATATGAATTGAGATATAAGGACTCGCATAATATAAATGTCTGGTACAGTCGAGTGAACAAATCATTGATGATTTATAATTTTTAACGACAACGACGTTTGTGACACCATAATATTCAATGAAATTAATTTCAGGCATCGGAAAGTGACAAAAATGCTTTAGAAATACAAAAAGCATTATGGGACACGTTCACAGCGAATAAGACTGCTAATGGATACGACGTCGGTTCGTATTTTCAAGTTATTTCTGCAACCAACATAATTTACACTTTGTGAGGCAAAATTTATGAGTGTAATTTTTCACTTGTAAGTTTTGTTCTCAGACTTTTATAAAGATGTACTTAAGTTGTCAGTCGTTGCTTTACACCTGCAAGGATTTACTGTCAGTGTCTTTACTTTTGACAGCAACAACTCTCGTGAGATTATTTAGGTTACTGTTACCAGGTTACACAGTGGTTTTACGTCAATTACGAATAAAATAAAATAAGTAATCATGCAATTAATTGTTACCATTGTTTTATAACCTAGTGTCAGAAATATTGACTATATATTTTAAACTTTCGTGACTTATATACTATGCATATTTATTATAACAGGTCTTATCGCGATAACTAATGGTAGTAATATCTTTTTATTGCCCGACGTTTCGACGAAGTTGCATCCCTCGTGGTCACGAGCTGACTGGTGTACACCAGTTATCGCGATAAGACCCGTTATATTAAATATGAAGAGAAATATTGATATTTGAAATTTCATATATATTTTTAATATTTGTTTCTTTCTTTTTATGACTTGATAAATTTTTATTCGTGATTATTGAAATTTAACTAAATAAAGTACACGGACAGTAGATTATATCAGGTGTAAAGCGATGAGAAAATAACTTGTGAACATCTTTATGAAAGTCTGAGAACTAAACTTATAAGTCTAATTCTCGCGGTAGGCTCGCCAGAGGTCAGCAGTAACGGCAACGCGCCCGAGGCGGAGGCCGACGAGGCGCCCGCGCTCGACCTCTGCGCCGACAAGGACGCCTGCGTGCTCGAGCTCGACGAGGCCGAGGACGTGAGTAGCCTCTTAGAGGTCTTGTACAAATGTTACGGAACTACTTTCCCGTAAGTAATATTAGTGCGGCTAATATTACGAATGGGAAAGTAATTTCTTTTTTTTATTTGTTTATGTTGTTTTCCGGTCTAAATCGCAACCGCTATTTTGATAAATTTTGGTATAGATATAGATAGAACCTTGTTAAATAGTATTTTTGTCGTGAAAATAAAAATTGAAGGGGATGAAGATTTCAACGTAGACGAACTAAAGATGAAGTGGTGGCTACTAGCAATGTGCTGGATCGTTTAATATGTAAATGATACGGATAAAAATATAGATATTTGGTGTCAAAATCCACGGATACGGATACGGATCTTAACTTTCTTATTTAAAAACTTACTACTAACGTACTTTGTCATTTAAAACGACAGTTGACGCCACTTGACACTTTGCGTGATAAGCAAAATATGTTACGATTTGCATTGCGTGGGTCTTTCTTTTGTTTTGTTGTATAACTTAATAGGACACTAGACATAGATATACATAAACTATCATCTATTTGTTGAAAAATAATAAATTCAAACTCAAACTCAAAATATACTTTATTCAAATGGGCTTTTAAAGCACTTTCGAATCGTCAAGTTACATGTCATATTTTAATTGTAGATTTTTTTAAAGCTACCACCGGTTCGGAATGTAGTCTCTACCGAGAAGAGCCGGCAAGAAACTCGATAGTAACTCTTTTAAAATCATTTATACATAATGTATTTTTGTTACATTTGAATTATGTTATCCGGATAGAAAATCAACGCGCATCAAATCCACGACTCTTTGTCGTCAAAATATTTTTTATGGTATAATATGCTTTATTTATTAAAGATTTTTTGACGTAATAAGATAAAAGATCCGTTAAAAATTAACGGAAGTAAATCTTTATTCTCCTCGAATATCTGCGGATGTGAATACGGATATCCGGCACATCACTAGTAGCGAACGAACTCTTCAATGATATAATCTTGTATGTATGATATCCCTGAGCAATATGTGTATGCGCGCGCAGGTGGAGACGGCGCGCGCGCTGTGCGTGCGGCGCGCGCACATGTCCGTGCTGACGCACGCGCACCGCGCCGCGCACGCGCCGCCGCACGCCTTCACGCAGGTCCGCTGCATGCATTCACTTTAGTTGTATATGAACGATCGTTAATAAAGTATATTCTACAAGTGTACGGGCCGACACGTTGACTTTGTAGCGCCGGCAGTTTGCGCTACAGTAACAATCAAACTAAATTATAAATCAGTACGTAAAGAGCAGCCGCGCGTGCGCACGAGTCTATCCTTCTATCATATAAATATAATATCAAATAATCTATCAAATTATATCAACTATCAATCTAGGGTGTACAGGGCACGTTTCAGCCCGTACTACAAGATTATGTAGACGGTACTGGTGCGTGGATTTAGTGTAGCTGCATTTCATACAGGATGTTTGATATACATATTTGTAATTATAAATGTATGTACATACTTAAATGAAGATTATTTTGATTTTTATGATTTATCAAAAAGTAAAGTACACCTCAATTTATGTAGTAAGTGTTATAATCTGAACTATGCGCATTACGCTGCGCAGAACACGAAATTAGGCACCAGGACAATAATTTACACATTTCTTTAATTTTCATTATTAAATACTTCTTATATAATCATATACATCAAATTATTTAAACACATTTATGTTTAAATCATTATTTAATTGTTTTAGCAGATTTTAGTTTAATTCATACCGAATATGTTACTCAAGTAGTTACATAAATACAGAATCGGTGTAATTATTTGAGAAATAGTGATTTTTGTTCCGAAATGTGTTTATAATATAACAGTTGAAAATATATTCAATAAGATTATAACAATATGATATACATAAAAAGTTTGAAGTCATGTTCCCTCGACTGTACCGACCCACGTGAGCCGAGTTCTGTTTGCGCGGCAGGTGTGGCGCGCGCGGCTGGGCTCGGGCGGCGCGAGCGCGGAGCGGCTGGTGTCGTGCGCGCTGGGCGGCGCCGCCTACAAGCTGCGGCGCCTGCAGCCCGCCGCGCTCGCCGCGCCCGCCTTCCAGCTCGACGCGCCGGAGGTGCGCGCGCACACGCACACCCACACACGCGCGCACGCGCACACCCACACGCACACCCACACACGCGCGCACGCGCACACCCACACACGCACGCACGCGCACACCCACACACACACACATACAATTACATCCGTATATAAACGGTCATGTTAGTCATTTGTCTACATCGTATTCTGAAACATATAACTACTACTAGAATTCATCAGGTCGTTACGGATAAACTTCACAAGCCGTGTTGAAATAATGCAAGGGAATGAAGTTCTTTAGTTATAAAAGTTCACAATTTGTATCAATAATGAAAATTTATATTATACTTTAATTTTAAAATTAACAGACAGGTTAGCGCAGTGGTGACTGCATCTGACTGAAGCGCTAACGATCGCCGGTTTGATCCCTACTCACGACTAATGTCTGTATTGGCTATACAGATGTTTGTCGTGGTCTGGGTGTTTGTGTTTGTGTCTTTATGTTTCCATCACATTGGATTATGAAATCTACATGAGGACCGTTGAGGGTAATGCGTTTATTTTTTTTATTTTGAAATTTTCAGGATGAAATTCAATTGGTAGTATCAGGGACAGCAATTCCTCTCTTGGATCCCTCTAAAATCGAACACACTAACGGAACAGATCGAGAAAGAGCAGTAGAAGGAGACGACGATATCTTCGCCCTGGACGAGGAGCAATTAGCGAAAACACAGCCTGAAGTTGTTGAAGAGAGAAGTAGCGGATCGGTATGATAATTAACTATTTTTCATATTCTAACTCTTTTATAACAGCATTTTGAAAGCGCCTTCGCTAAACTTATGATATAAATTCATTCTTAAGTTTTTTTTTTAATTATTAATGACACATCCATGGGTTTATGCCTATGCCTTTTTTTCTTTGCAATACAATTCCTATAAATGACAAATAGCTAAGAACTACCTTAGAATATAACTAACGATCTCTGATGCGTGATTCCGGACGTGATTGGCTTTGTCAGTTTTTATGTACAAATTTTTTCGTCTATTGTATTCATCCTCTTATAGTTTAATTTCTACATACATTGACTATGTGATATATTCTGATAAATCTTCTCAAATTGGGTTAAAAACTTTATTTTGATCAGATCAATTTCCACGTGTTTCTGACCTGGGTTTATCTAGAATTTAGGCGAGAGGGTAAATCTTGATCTAAATTAACCTAAAATTTTTGTTATGAAACAAGAGTAGCGTCAATGTCCGAATGAATTCTAAGAAATTTAAACCTATTATATACAAAGATAGATTTGATGGGATAATATAAGATAATGACACATGCAGACGATTCCCCACGCGACCCTAAAACCACAATCTAGCCATTAAAAGTCAATAGTAATGATAGTTCCTCCTGCAGGGCGCGCCGCAAGTGTCGCTATCGACGCTAGGGGGCGTTCACGGCGCGCGTTCGTCTCGTCGCGTGTGCGCTCTGCGCCTGCTGTTCGTGCGCGAGACCACCGCCGTGCGCGAGCTGGGCGGCCTCAGCGGCTTCCTGCACACCTTCACCTGCGAGGTATTGCACCACCCCACACACTCATTACCCACTACACTGCATACTACACACAATACTACACTAAACACTACATAACACGCTACACTAGACTCTACACTACACTACACAGTATACTACACATTACACTACACGTTACGCTACACACTACACTACACGAATTACAGATCACACTACACTCACAATCACAAACCATACAAACTGCACACCTAAGTTTAAGTAGTTCTACTTGATCAATTGACAACGATAAACGCTTAAATCTCCGACTTACGTATTATTTTTAATAATTAATTTAAAAAATAACTGTGTACAGGTGCTGGCGATAGCGCGCGCGTACGCGGCGGCGCTGGGTGGCAACGCGCTCACCTCGCTGTACCTCGCGCACCTGCTGCTGCACCACAACGCGCACAAGAACCAGGTGGGTACACACGTGCACATTGTACGATATCGCGCTCACCTCACTTTTCACTATAATATATCTCTACTGTTCACACAAATTTATGAAATCATGCGAAATATAGTGTGTACATCCGGTATTTATATCCGGCTCGAGGGACCAATTCTATGCGTAAATCGACGAACTTATTAATATAATTATTGGTGAAATAAGTAACTTTATCAATAGCTTTAATCTGGCTCGAAGGGTCAAAATATATTGGTTCTAATTCGAGAAAATTAAATGTTGGTTAAATAATGGTAAATATATTAGTTCGTGGCTAGTGGTCTAACTTAATTTAATTATTAAATATTACAAGATGTTCATATTTGGGTCAGCGGATAAATTCTTTTGAGTCCAAGCGCGTCTTGTAACTGCAATGTACCGCGTACAAAAATATTTAAAGTGCTTCGTTATTAATTTCGATGATTTATTGTGAATTATTTTTTTTAATTTAATGATTTTTATACAGATTTCCTTACAACATTAGTAGTACCTTTTATTTAAAAAAAAATAAACAAACGTGGACACCATCTCTCAAAAATTTTGTTTAACTCAAAAAAAAAAAACGAGAACATCTTTTTATTGACGTATTTAGACCAAATACATATAAACTCCTAATAATTTCATTTTAAGCTTTAAATATTAAGTCCTTTTCTATACAAATACAAAAATAAATTAAAAATAAATGATAAAGTATGTGTAAACTTAATATAATTCATATTTATGTAAAAATAACTTCTATACAGTGTAAGATCTTAATTAATTTATATACATAAATTAAAAAAAAAAAAATAAAAGAAAAGATTATATATTAATCTATTTACATCTTAATTAATACAAAAAAAAGGATTATATTTTACAAAACATTGTAGACCTCATCTAAGCCACTGCATCTGGGTAAAGTTCCCAAAATACTGGCAGCATTACCCCGTTGAATGACCAAATGCGTAAACTTTTTTTTTTCAGGGTCAATGTCTTCTATCAGTGGGCGGTGACGTTGTGCATATTACTTATTAGATATTAACTTAAATATAATAATCTAAACTTAATAAGTTTATTTTTCAATTGCAATAAATTGTATATTAAAAGAATACCACATTGACTAAAGAATGTTCACTTTTTAAATTATTTTCAATGTAAGCGCTTATAATGTACTGCCCTTGATAAGTTTTAAATTAAATATAATGTTTTAGTTATTACAACTCTGAAATGTTTCATTAAATTGTGAAAAATATCGTCGTTACATTATAAAGTTAAAATTCCTATATCGTTGTCTTAGATTTTCGCGATTATTATTCATTGAAATGAAACTATTCGTTCGTGGTCACGGGTAGACTGTCTACCTGTGACCACGAACGCTGCAAAGTGCTCGAAACGTCGGGATGATAAAAATAATTAATATACGCGATTTAAATCCGTTTCAAATAGTTTCATTTCATTAAAATTCCTTTTTAAAATGTTTGACCTTATTTCTAACATCAATAAATGCAAATTATTATTATCAGAAAATCAGTGTGTAACATTTTAAATTTAATTTTTCATATATTTCATTAAAGATTAATTTGCAAATATTTATTCTAAGGTAGAGCGAACAATTACAATGTTTTTTTTTTATTTAAATAGATTTTTAAAACCTAAAATTGAGTTAATTGCATTTTTTAATTTATAATTTGCAAAAGAAAAATATTTTTTTTAGTCCTGGTTTTCTCATCGTATTCAGGGTTATATAACGTTATTAGTATGAGTTACGGAGTTAATTTGATTATACGCATAAACATACACATTGAGGGTTTTAGACGAATTCTTACTATTTTTTACCGCAAATAATTACTACAGTTTAATTTTTTGAAGATATTGATAACATTGAGCCATATGACAATATAAAGTTAAAATCGTTTTTTTGAGTCTTTTGTTGTTTTATTATGTATAGTTATTAATTAGTTATAATATAATTTGCCCTATCGATACATTAATAACCATTTCACTGATGGTACTTAATTAAGAAAATTTTATTTTAACTCTGCCGTATCTTGCAGTAAATTGTTAACTTGAATTAAAATTAGGTTTATTTATATTTCATTTTGTCATTGTCATAATTTTTCATCAGTAATAAATTTTCTTTAGCATAATAAAAGAAATATTTTTCCAAGAAATTATATTCATTTTTATTAATGTATTTTTAAATTTTATAATCCTAAATTTAGTACAAGCAGATTTCATGACATAATTCAATTTTATTTTATAACTGTAGATGTGTTACGTTCGTAATATTTTACGTTAAATCTGTACCCATTTCACATCACGTTACGTCAATTGACTCGTTGTCCGAAAGATCCTCTAGCTCATACTCAGTCGCTAGTTGGTTGCTAGGCAACATCGTCCAAAGTGGCCGGCATACTAAGTGCGTAAATCTTGTAACATATCTGTAGTTATACTATGACATTGATGTAAATCAAATATGTAATTAAAAAAACTATACGTATTAATTTTTATTATTATTATCTATATAATTTTATTATTGAAAGTTCTTTATTCAAAAACAAAATCGCGCTTTCCAATTCAAATATAACTGTCAGTATCATTACAAAGTCATTTAATTGAACGTTTTTTTAACTTAATATAGTTTTTGTAATTATTTCTTGCCAAAATCCATTTTAGATTTTAAAAAGTTTTAATGAGTATGTGAGTTCGACAATTGTGGACTTTGGTGCTAAGACTTAGGTCTTAATTAAAGAAGCAATTTTTTTTTATTACATAAAACTATAATTTTGAATTTTACTTACAGTTTTAAACGTATACTATTAACTCGGACTTGATGTAGTTTTTTCAAACAATTTATATATACTTTTTACACAAAAAAATATAGTATTTTAGATTTTTGCAAAGGACGTTTTCGTATATTATTGTAATTTTTTTCTGAATTAGTTTTTTCCCTAATGTTGTACTTAATGATTTCACTTGGTTTTTCAGATTTTGATGTTTTTTTTATAATGTGTGTGGTATGAAATTTGTGATTAATTGATGATGTACTTTTTTTTGTAAATGTGTTGAATAAAGAATATTTTCTGTGATATTTTGTTTCATTGAAATCGATTACAGTTATATATTGTTACGTTCATACTGTTTGGTCTTCAAATTTTTGCACCCATATTCAACTTTGACAAGGTCGTCAATTGACTTGTTAGTCCAAAGTCTCTCCTATCATACGCAATCACTGGTTGCTAGGCAACATCGTCCAAAGTGGTCGAAATTCTGTGTGCCAAAGTCAATAAAAATAATTTTTCAACAGTTAGCATACTCATAATTGTGTTTTTACATAGTTTTGATTGAATTTAAAAATCCAAATATTAAAATAACTGATAAATTAATTTCACAATAATAATTATTATCGTTGTAATTTACTAAAATTGAAACCACAATAAAATATTTTATATTGTATACCTATATTTATGTGTGTGCATTTATAACTCGTTTCACGTGTGTTGGTCTAAGCACATCAATTTGATATATAAATTATATAAGAAGTATTTAAAAATTAAAATCAAAGAAATGCCTACATGGCTGTCCTGGTGCCTGATTTTGTGTTCTGCGCAGCGTCATGCGCATAGTTCAGTTACGGGTAACGAGGCATACTAGATCTTACATTAACAATTCATTTAATAAAATAAATAATTTTCTTGTTTAACTCTTAATTTTTACGTGTAAAAAATTCCAAATAGAGGGTAATAAGAAAAAAAATTCACACAGCTTCTCACAAATATTTATTTATTTATTTAAAACATTACAATATTAAATATTCTTGCTATGATTAACGAAATGCGAAAAATGTTGACAACGATATCGATACATAACTTAACCTATAATACTTCAGCGATAAGTACATCATAGCCTATATATAATTTTTCGCAGTGTCTGGATAATTGTACTAACAAGGAACTTACAATGTTTTGGACATAGATGATATAGTCGAGGGTGTGTTGGCTTAGCGGGGCGGTCAGCGGCGGCCGAAGCGGAGGAAGGAGTGCACTACGTCTTGGCGCTTCATGCCCGTGTCGAGGAGTTGAGGGTAGTCTCGCACGAGAGCTGAAAAAAAAAACAATGAATAAATATTTTATTTCATTTATTGCATATTTCTTGTTTTGGAAACCGAATGTGTGTGACGCGAGTTGGCTAAATTAGTAATTAAAATTTAGTTTAATGTAATTATGTGGTTCATAATTTAAGATTTTGAAAAAAAAAAAAAACCTATTCTATCAACATTTTGTGATCCTAAAGTCTAAACTAATATCCAAATTTCCAAGTGTAATACTATTTTTGTGTTTTGTGATAAAAGTGTTTTTTTAATTCGGTAACTTTAATACAAAGCGAGCGATATAAACAACCACTCATAGACAATTATAACCTCAAAATACAACAATACTTCCCAACCTTGGTATTCAGGCACTTGCTCGCCTGCCGCCTCAGCATAGAGCTCGAGGAAGGTGTTGAGCGCCTGGCAGAAGCGCGCGGCGCGGGGGTCGTCCTCCGCCGCGAAGCTGCACCGCGGAGCCGGCGCCGCCCACGCGCCGCACGCGCACCACGCCAGCACCGCGAACCACACCGCCACGCGACAAGCTTCTACGCTTCTGTGAACAATTATGTTTATTTATTAATACGAGACTTAAAAAAAAGGAACCGGTAAGTAATAACTAGTCCGCCATCTTGGGCCGCCATGTTGCATTTAGAACGTCATACATCTTACTATTTATTGTTATCCAAACTAAACGTGTATACAAAATTTTAGATCAATCGGTTAAAGACATCCGCTTCAAAGCTTGACGTTCTTATGGTTAATTAAAGTCACAGCCGATTAATATCCGAGAAAATTTCGTCTACGACATATTTGTAAAACAAACGATTTTGAAGTATAAGTATTATTTGACTAGTAATCTTCCCCGAAGTGTTATAAACTATATGACGTCAGCAAAAATCAACATGGCGGACGTAAACTATTGTAAAAACTGGGAAACCGTTGTGACCTCCGGTAGTCTAAAGAGTTTGATCAATCTTGAAGTGCCAGATGTTGACTGATTTTGAAGTATAAGGCAGTTGGGTTTTAATTTTTAAATGAAAACTATAGTTCAATTAATTATTAATAAGAAAGGATTGTAAGTATTAAATTATAATTTATAAATTTTATTTCAGTTAAGTAATGAAAAAATTTTCCTTTTTGGCAAAATTTTTAACCAAACAATAGCTTACGACGCAGTAGATAATAGTTGAATTGATTCAATCAAAGCCAAATGAGGTCGGAATGGAATTAAGAACAGTTTAGATTCTTATACTTAGACAGGTCAACAACGAAAATGTCGTTACATTTACTTATTAAAATCACTAGTTTTATATACAATATGGAAAACATCTAAAAACCGGTCACTATGTGTAAATAAAATTACTTATAAAGTTTAAGTTTTAAATAATTTTGAAAATATAGCGCCATTTTCTATCTCTTGACATCGACAACCCGTTGCTAGGCAACAACAACCAACGAATACTATTATTACCAAATATCTAGCAAATCATCAAATAATAATAATAGTTTTATTTTCGTAATAATATTAGTAATGTAAATATATGTATAAAATGTGTTGCCCACACAATTTAATTGGCGCGTAGTAGCGTGCTGTACTAAATCTTAGAGACGTGAGAGGACGTCTTCTCGGGGTCGATAATAAACCGAAAGTAACGGCGTGCTCCCAAAGGCATGATAAGGAAAACATCTACAAACACAATTCTTTGATAAAAACAACACATAAATCGCTGCGAGCACGTGATACATCTACCAGACACCTATATAATACCTATATCTACTACATACCTATGTAATTGTTCTATTATCGATTTTTAAAATACAAATTTCATTTTTACAGTTTGATTTTTATGTTATGCCTATTGAAATAAGTAATAATAAAATTAAGGTTTTTTTTTTTTACATAAATAATAGTAAGTCAAAATATTAACATATATTTAACTACAATTTCTTGAAAGTTAGAAATATAGAATAATGATTTTTACTTCAATCCTAAAATATTTAAAAACAGAAAACATTAATGGATAGGAAATATTTAAAAAGAAATATTGCATTACTAAAAATGAAATGTGTTTAATATCAATACAGCGACGTTGAATCCTTAGATACTGAAACCATTATAAAGGATAATCTTTATAGCTTGTCAAAAATATATTGTACACAGTTTAAGTTAATACGTTCACCGATATGGTTGGCGTTTCCCTTGAGCATTTTATGTAATATTACTCGTATAATTATAAAGCAGAAGAGTTTGTTTGTATGCTTCAATCTTAGGAACGACCAGTCGCCTTCCAAGATTTTTTATTTAGTTAGCCTGATTATTGGGAAAGGTTGTAGGCTATAAAACATCACCCTATGTCCGGAAGGGAAACAGCAGTCATAAACGCCAACCGATCTAGTAAGTATCAAAAAAACGTGTGAAATCGCGAGACATATCTAGTTTAAGTAGAAAAGTCTTAATTCTTTAAGACTTTTTATCACAATATCTGAGCACCAAATTCTTAATATTTCCGTTCCTGCTCAGTGGATATTGTCCTTTGAGAACTTGTCAACTTATATCCTATAATGTCGGCTATGTTAAGAATCTTTAAATGAAAATATCAATGAAGAAAAGCAATTTTCATTAAATGCCGTATACGCATTTATACCTAAATTTTTATAATTATATTTTTTGCAAAAATCGCCTTAAAATAATGTTTAAAAGCACTTTTTCGAATCATATAAAAACAATTCTAACATATATTTCGATTTTTGTTTAGAATTATTTTCGATAGATTTTAGAATTACTTTGAATGAAATTGTGGTGAATAATTTTGTCATTGTTTAAATATATACTGTAAACTAGTACCTGATTTATACTCAGAGATTCGCGGATTTAAACAGATATAATACCAATCTAAATAAACTGAACAAGTAAAACGTAAACTCAGTAGCAAAAAAAAATTTTAGAACCCATTTCCAAGAAACCAAACAAGAAACGTTCTCTTAAATATAGGACACAGGATTAAATATAGGATACGTATGGTATATCAGATTGTTAGCAACTTGTTAGCGAGCGTATGATATCTGAGACACAAAGGCAAAGAAAACTGAACGAGGAATAAAATAGTTTTTTCCTACAAAGCTCCCTGCTCTAAACAACTTCAAAAAAAGACCAGAATCTCAATTCGTCGAGGACTATATGAATGTTCAACGATTACTTGAAAACGGTTTGATCGATTTGGTTTATTCTTTTTTAAGGTTATACTCTCCGATTGGCTGCGTAGAATTTTCATCAAAACCGGTTTAGTGTGGTTTAAAAATTAAAATAATTGAAATAAATATGTTACTTATGTAAATGAAAATACGTATTTTGCTATGAGGTCGTTTTTTAAAAAAGTTTTATGCAATTAAATATACCAAAAGCAAGGTACATTATTTTAAATAGTCATATTTAACGTTTTCTGTACATATAAGCATTAATTTAAAAAACCTACCATAACATGAGCCAAGTAGCCGCAAACAAAAACTAGTAAATAATAAAAACTAAAATTAAGAATATGACCCTACACAGGAAGCCTTTTAGCAACGTGTGTTCAATCCTAAAAAACGTCAATCTTTGTAATTATAATGAGGAGTTAATAGTGTAACGACAAACAATAAAAATCAGTCAAGTTTAACTCTGTTTTGACACGGAATCCTTGGTCGTTATATATTTACTTGCGTTTAGTGTAAATATTTAAATCCGTTTGTCTATATTATTTAAAAATGTATAATCTCAAATAAAAAAAAAAACTACATCACTGAGTCTCACTGGGTATTTTACCGATTCTTAAAATTCAAATTCCAAAGCGATGATAATTTTATTATTAAGTATGATGACAGACTTAGGAAATGACTAATTATGTATTTACAAGTCTTGTCACCTCTGCATTGAAATCGATTCTCATAAGTTGACGTCACGTTATACGTAGAAAAAGTCCAATTCGAGATTTTAGCTCTGAACACTACGACAAACAATAAACCATATCTCAAAACACGTCCCAGATAAGTTAAATAAATCAAATTAACTCTAAATACAAAATGGCGGATAATATCTAGTAACGCAATAGCATTCGTATAAAGAATTCGTGTTGGACATAACTTTGTATTTCATTTACAATAAAACCAGCCCCGAAATCGTAAGACAGGGTCGCGATATTGGCATACCGATGAGAATAAGTCGGAACTTATTGTAGTTTTTTTTTCTTCTTAAAACATTGCTCGCCTCAATATGAAATAGTTGGTTAACAACATATAAGTTTCATTTCCTTTATTTACTTAGCTTCGTGAAGGAAGTTTTTATACAATATCGATGGGCAATGATGTTATGACATTTGTATTCATTTTTGCATTATGCGTGTACGTATCGATATAATTTTACAGGTATTAAGTAAATACTATTAATATATATAATAAAATTCATCCATAAAAAATTAAAGTGCAATTCAACAAGAACTCCCGCACTGTAACTTGAATTCAGTTCTAAGAAATTAAAAAAAAAACATCAAAAAGTTAAAAACGCGGTAAAAGATCGTTTGATCTAAAACAAATCGTCCCAAATAAACATAGACGTTGACGATATTAAAATTAAACGTCCATTGCATTCGGATAGTCTCATCCGAAAATATTACGAACAAGATCTACGGAATGGCCGAAATCTCCCAAATCCCGTGTAATCTGTTTGCAAGCGTCCATAAGCGTATAATACTCGTACACAGTCTCTTTAATATCGTTTCGAACAAAAGTGGCTTTAAGTTTGAGCTAAAAGCCAGCCACGTTAATAGCGTGTAGGAATTATAAGCCTATTATGAAACTTTTACTTGATTCTATATTGGAAAATATTGTAGTTTTAATCGTATTTTAATTAAGGTATACTTATTTAATTTTATCAATTTTTAACGGATTTAAAAAAGCCTCTTTGACTTGCAATTTTGCGTATTTTTATGTACGTATATATTAATTTTAATAACATGTTTATATATTTACTTTAAAAGAGTCCAGAAGTGAATAATAATGAGACGTTATATTCTTAATATACGTCTTTATTTTTTAAACTCTTGCAATAACATATCGCCATGTTTCTCTCTTGATATCAACAGTTCGTCGCTAGGCAACTCTGCAAGACACGTGTACATTAGTTCCAATAAACATAAACGCACATAAGTCACACAAAATCTCGAAAATGTTCGATTTACATGATTTTTTTTTTGTATTTGTGTTCATCAATATTAAGACGGCATACTTCATATAAATAGAAAAAGCAAACAGACAGACAGACTTAGTCTTTAGTTTAATACTTTCACATTAAAATATTAGTATGGATGTTTAAGATATCTATTATATATTAAATATAAGTCTCAAATAATTCACGTGTAGTTTAGTAATTAAGATTTTTGGAGGTCCTTTACTCGATCCAGTTCGTTCCCACTGAACTGAACTGGTTGATATTTTTTGCGTCAGAATTCCATGTTGTTCCAAGGATAATGATCTGCAATTTGTGGTATTTTGACTTGGAACTTTCTATATAATTTGCAATGCAGAAACGATACCAAATCATAAAGATTTGCTTTATTTTTACGTTTAAAATTTCGCCTTGAACTTAAGGTTTTAGTAACACTTATTATGTAATAATATAAAGCGCATAACTCTGATACTAACTAAGAAACAACTCACGCGGTAAACTTACCATTCTAAAGTGAAAAAAAAATCACAGAACTCCCTTATAATATATCATTATCATCATTAGGGATACATATAAATAAGTGAACTGTGACCGCCAGCCGAGGTTGATGTGAGATTTGGGCTAGTCACATCTTTAGGGTCATTGAATAGATTATTATAAAATATACAGAGCAAATGTAACATGGAGTCAATTTTTTGCAATATTGTGATATCATAAGTTATTGAAGTATCTGCAAGATGAACGCATTTGTAAGATCATATGAATACTTATCATGAGTTTGTTATTAAGGTACGTGTATTCGTCTTGTGGTTTAATATCACGAACGAGACAACAGCAATGAAGTTATATATTCCTTCTGGTATTGAGTATTAAACTATTAAAGAAAATAATACTTTATAACCTAGATAATAAGATCACAGAAATAAAACTTATATATATATATATATATGCATATAAATGCATGCGTCGTGGTCACGAGCTGACTTTGGGTCCGGAGTTGAGAAGGACTCGAGCAATAACAGGGTACTATTATGATTACTTATCGACTATAATATATATATACATATATAGACTCTATATACTTTCTATGTATAGATAACAATAAAAAAATATGCACAAGTAATGGTATGAGATCGATTGCTTAACATATGTTTGTTATTATGATTTATGTCATCAAAATAAATGATCACTTGGCAAATCGATTTACGCTACAATTTATTTATTTTGAAAATAAAAAAAAAATTATATAACCGAAGAACCGAAATATAAAATCGAATAATTATCCAACATTTAAATAAATTACAAGGTACAACTTTTTACATTTAACAATTTCCGCATTTCATCCGATATTCCGTAAATAAACACAGAATCAAAACTCCCAAATTACTCACAAAGGGCAGCAGATCGGATAACAATCACAAATATTGTTGTACAGACTCTTCTTACCAATATTTAAACAAAGTATCGAATTTGCGGCCTGGTTCATCTCACGGTTAATCGATCGAATCGACTCAATACACTGAATAAGAATACAAAACTCGATGTTAAAATTGTTTTCGATTATGTCGATTATTGAAGTAGTAAAAACAACTTGACAGACGAAATTGTTTACAATCTCTATGATGATTAATCATGATTAAGTACAGTATAATATCAAATGATAAAACGAGTATATAACTATACATATGTTATAAAAGTAAAAGCAAAATAAATGGCCCACTACTGAGCAAAGTCTCCTCTTCCATTACTGTTTTCCTTCACCGCCGAGCTCGAAATGACTTTAAACACAAATTTAACACTTGAAGTCAGCGGTGCTAGCCCGATTTCGAACAGCGATCATCGGTTTAGATCGACGTGTTCTAACCACTAGGCCTTCTCGGCTGGGCACGACACGTTGTAAACTCATAGCTTATGGAATCCACCCAGAATGCCGACCATTTTGGACAACGTTGCTTAGCAACCAGCTAACGACTGAGTAGGACAGGCAAGAGAATTTTAGGCCTGTTAGAAATATATCTAAAATAGATTATTCTAGCAGGTAAATACTAAGTAGTAGTAGTAGTACTAATGATATTTGTTTGTATTTTTCGTTTCGGAATGTTTAAATTTACTATCGAAATTGTTTGTTTTATATTTAGTAAACAGTTCTTTTCAAATCCGTTTATTTACGGTGTTATAAAGGATTTATATGCGTGTAATGTACATTGGGATAAACTTCTAAGCCTTACTAATGAAAGAGAAACCTTATAAATCTCAGTACGAAAACTATTTAACTGTATCTTGCGGCTTGATTTGCGAAATAATAATTTTGTGACGATATTTTACAGGACGTCCACTGGCAATGTGTTGGACAGTTTACCAACTTTACCAAAATTTTACGTTAGAAAAAAGAATTTGAATTTTTTTTAAACTATTTTGCATAAATGATTTCTATACAGTACAAGCCTACAAGATATAACATTTCAATGAAAAAAAAGTTTTTTTTTTTTGGATTACAAAATAATTGAATTCAGTTTTTTACTTTTTAATATCGATTCTGCTACCTCTGGTAAAATGACCAACACAAGTCCAGTAAGTTATTATTTTAGTGTAACTGAATTCTAAAAATTAATGACAGAATCTATCTTAGAAGGAATATATTTTCACAATTCGTAAAAAAATACTTTATTGGTTTGCAGATTCAGTGCGAAAAACATGCCATATTATCTTCGCATCGTTCGCTTTTGTTCTTGAGGCTGTAATCTGAATAACATTGGCGTCTCTAAAATACCGATGAAAGAATCCTAAGGGTCCTTCGGTCTGTGGCGTCGAATTGGTCAAAAGGTATTGGTTTTATGTATTTTCTTACACATGGGAAAGAAATCGGAATCTTTCATTACAAGTTCCTTTTTTAGCAATACGCTGTCAAGCCACACGGAATTGATTTTGAGAAAATACGCCATTTTCTCAAATAAAGATATCAAACCTAATCTTAATAAATTTGATTTTATATTGAATTAAAAGCTGATTGGTATTATAATAAGTTTTTCAAATATATTAGATTATTACATAATCCATAATATAGAACGCACTTCAATATGTGAAACATTAAATTAAGATATTTTTTCTGTACTTACTTAGTTTAGATTACTTGAAAATTTTTTGAATAATGTTTAATACGTGACGTATTATCAGAATGCATCAATATCTCCAAATTTAACTTTTTGCGGGTTGACACATTATTGCTTATCAGCATCCATTTGGTGTTGCCGTTCCGGCTACGTTTTTTTCTGTAACTTAAATAATAAAATATTGCCATGTCATTAAAATCCGTGTTTTCCTTATCTTTATGTATCATTGCATAAAAAAAGTTACAATTTGTTAGCTATGTATATATTTGTATGGTTAGCTATTTCAATTTACTTTCAAATTCAAAGAACTCTATCAAATACAAATATTACAAAAAAAACTCATTAGTATATCTTTTTTCAAACATCCTATTTTTTTTTATGATTAATCATTGATATGATATGATTCAGAGCATCGCCTGCATACTAAATTTCATGAAAATCGTTGTAGCCATTTCCGAGATTTAGATTAGATACGATAATCGCTCGTACATGGTAAAGTTATTAAATAAGTTGTGTTCCGATTTTTATGTCAAAAAATATGAACGTAAGATCTATAGTCTATATTTCTTTACTGTCTTATTTATAAAAAAAATGGCGTATTTCTAACCACACATAAGAGTTAGAGACGTGAAATTATCGACCGAATCGAACTGAATCGTTTTTTATAATGAAAAATTATCAAAAAAAAAAAATGTTTGACATTACGTAATTATAGTACAAGTAAAGAAAAGTTTTAAAGACCTCTCAAAGAGGCTTTGGGAGTCAACTGGGGACCCAAGAGCTGGCAGCTACCTCGGTCAAAGGATCAGCTTGGCCATTCAACGGGGTAATGCTGCCAATATTTTGGGAACCTTATCCCGATGCAGTGGCTTAGATGAGGCTTACAATGTTTTGTAAAAAATAATCCTTTTTTTTATTATTTTTTGTATTAATTAAGATGTATATAGTTTAATATATATTTTCTTTAGTAAAGAGAAATAGATTATATATAAAAAAAACATTGGCAACCCTATGTAAGAATATGGTGTACCGCTAATACGTTTACACAAAACTTGTTTGACCGTCATTCGGCAGGTTAACTTGTTTGGAAATTCCCGAAGCTCTGTGAGCTTGCGGCCTTTTGTTACTCATCGACTTACATACAAACTGTTTAGGGTTCTGCACTCAAATTGCCTTTATTACTAAGCTCGACTGTACTAACTTTAAAGGTCTTCTTTGTCTTTTAAATCGTAATAGGTATATGGTTAAAATTTTCACAAAATATATTATTTTTATTTTAGCGAATGTATTAATAAATGTGCTTAATAGAAATGGTAGTGATTTTTTTACATTTTGTTTTAGCTTTCATAAAATGAAAGTGCTTAAAAGCGTATGCATTCTACAAATATAGTGTAACTGAAATTTTTGTATATATAGCGGCCAAGCGTTAGTCGGGCGTGATTGGTACGGCACCCTCGGAACGCAGTGCAAATCGTGCTTTACGAGTTTTTTAGTTCTATCAAAATGTTTACACACTCAAGACTTTTAAAGATCTTTATACATATTAATAAGTAAATGATTTGGTTTTGATGTAGTTTTTTTTGTTATAAATTAGTAAATATAATTAATCGTTTTTGATGTGAAGCCGCAGCGTACTAATACTTTTTAGGCGAGAATTACATTTGTAGATTTTTATTTTTCTCTCGTAATTGATATAAAACAAATCTGTAACCCGGTAATTGTTACCTAGGTATAAGCCATTGCTGTATAAAATATAGGCACTGATAGTCAATTCTTTCAGGCGTAAAGCAATGACCAAGAAGTTATGTAAATCTTTATGAAATGCTGAGATCAAAACTTATACGTGTAATTCTCGCCTCATGAAAAGATAAAATAGAAATTAAGTATATAAAGTAGGAAAAACTTGATTAGGTTATCCGTGCATGTTCTTTGCATCGTTAGTAATTAGTTATGCAATAATGTATGGTAGAATTTTTTGAAGTTAAACATTAAATTTGAAATATTTACTTAATTTTCGTCATTAGAGCGAAAAGGATCTTCAAATGTACTAAATAAAATATGTAATTTAAATTTAGATGCAGTATTAACAAAAATATTTCAAGTTGACAAAAAAAAAACCTTTTAAATATAAGTAATATAATTATATAGACATCTTTCTCTAATGGCAATTAATATATTTTTCTATAAAATAAAAATCAATTACAAATATAGCAAAATATACGATTTATACATATTTCGGATCTGTCCTGGATAAATTCTCGATTACTTTAGAAATAACTTAAAATCATAAAAAAATATTGAATAATGCGCAGTAATTATATGATAAAAATATTTTCTTACCTAAACACACACATGAATAAAATTATTGCACTAAAAAATTGACAAAAAAAATTAAATCACTTTTTAAATTATTTACCAGTAAATAAATTTGCATCTTATAATATTAATAGTTTTCACCAATACATAAGTAAACATGAAATAGTGTTGTTCGTAACTATATTTAGCACTATCGATTGAATGGCTTATCGATTGTTTTTTATCGTGTGGGGTGACGCGCGCGCATCCACAGGACACTGGAGGCTGACTCGGGACCCGCATCAATTTATCTTGAAGACGTCAGCGCCCGTATTTTTAGGGTTGCACTCTGTTATCGATTTTTTCGATCTTTGAATTTATTAACATGCCAAATATTTATTTATAATAATTTTAATATAGAAAAATGTATTATAATTTGAATTAACTTGCTTAAATATTTCTACCATGTTCTAGACAATCTTACATAATATTTATGTTCAAAATCTATTATCGGTTTCGAAAAAAGAACAATCGTTGGCCTAATACAAATCACATACATTTTACCACAGTACCATCATAATGGAATTCTATATTAATAACGACATATTATTTTAAAATTATACCCAAATTTGTAATCACACTCCGTTTACTTAGGCCTGCAAAAATAATTTAACTGATTGTTTATAATTTCAGTAAATTTGAAGAGTAATTAAATCCTTAACCCACTCGCTCATATATAAAACGTCCTATTTTTCTACGTAATTATGTTTAAATTATTTTGTGAATAAAATACTATCGAAATTTTCTTCGCTGTGAAAACATCACTAGTGCGTGTGTACGTGCAAATTTGCACGCAAATGATCTATCTATAAACGCACAATGCAACACTACATCACTATTCTTAAGCTTGAACTATTAAACTGTACATCTCCCAGTTAACAAAAAAGTCATTTTCATTTAATTTTGAACTCTAATACTAAAACAATAAGACTGTAAACGAATTTAGTACAATCGAAGCTTCTACTAAATGCATCTGTATTTAAATTTGAGCTCTAATTTCATCACAGTAAAGTTTAATGTTGTTTGTTCAATTTAAGTATACAATTTGTTAATAGCTCATTAGTGGAGAATGAATAGCCATCAAAGAGGTGAATTGGAAATTGAACTCTATTTACATGTATTATAAAGCAAATATCGAAATAATTGATAATTATTAAAATTGACAGATCGCGGGATACTTTACAGCTATTCAATTACAATTAGAAATTGTGGGAAAATAATGAAAGTTTTGTAGAGTTTTCTTTGATTAATTATTACAATTTAAAATTTATCGAATATTCAATTAAAGGAAATTATGTTTTTATGTTTTGTCATCCATAGCTATATAAAGGATAGATCGAAATTGATAACTTTCACTTTAAACGAATAAGAAAGGCGAATGTCAAAGATAAAAGTAAATTAGAAACATGTAGAGATTACTCTAGGAAAAGATAAAAATAACTTCTTGAATGGAGGTTTTACTTCAATTTCGAGTTTTAAATATTGAAACAAAACTGGTAACTTAAATATTATAAAGCTATAGATATATTATAAGCTCTTTCATGATTACAATGATTTTGGTGCTTAAAAAATGGTTCTTAATCATTGTCTTAATTTATAAGTTATTTACTGCTGCGCCAATCAGTAGAGCATTTCATTTTAAGAAAAACTATAAATTTCTAGCTTATTCTTCTTAATAGTAACCACATTAGGAACTGGTGGTACCTTTACATAAAAATAAGGTAAAAAATTGAGAGGGCTTGTAAAACCCTATTTTAATAAATAATCATAATAAAATAATCATAATTTTATTCAAGTTTTTCTTCGTCTCTAACGCCATTTTATTTATTTTAGAAACCCCCGCGCCATTTTGATTTTATAAATACAAAACCTCTTTGTAAAATACAATAATGCAAGAAAAGAATTATTACCATACTAAAAGCAAGAAGAAAGTAGATTTTAATTTAGTTTATCTTTAAAGAAATACAAAGATCGTAACTTTTCACTGAACTTGCACCTTCACAAATTAGTTCTACTTTGTTTCATTAAAGGGAACCAGTCTAGGCAACCTAACACGTTAACTACTGTAATTGACAACACGAGATAGGAATTAAACATTTAATTGTTGACTTTTCGCTGTTTACTTTTTGTTACTACCTTTTAATTTGTCAATTTTCTTTTCCTAAAGGTGGCGACTGACTGTATTATTTAAACGTAACGTAACGCGTTACGTATTCATGTGTGGTTAGTACACAGAACAGACTCGCTTAGTCATTAATATAATATAACGTAAATATAAAGTCGCGAATGTTCTGATAAATTAGGGCGCGTTTAAACCAAACGAACAAAGAGCTAGAGCTCTTGTTCTAGAGCATTTCTTCACCGTTTAGTTTAAACTAAAGAAAGATAGAAAGCTCGTTTTCAGTGTTTACAAAAAAATATTAACGAACAAGATGGTAGATAGATATTTAGATCTGCCTAACGAATGCTCAGTCGAATGAATCACTAGAACACAAGAACGCTTCAAAGAGATCGCTCCAGAAGCGAGCATGTCCGAGCAAGCAAGAACAATTTAAGCAACTATTTGCATGCCCTCCTACGGTTAACATCAGGCAATCGAGTATTCTAAGACTATTCCACAGAGTCATTGACAATACAGACTATGCTACTGTTATATACATGTGTTTACATTAAAATAAATTATTAAATTTTAGCGGGGACAGAAGCATTCGCTCGTCTGATGTAAACCGGCCTTAATGTTACGTTACAAAGAGTCGATCAGTCGCCGCCTCAACAGTAGCTGAGTAATTCTTTACTGCATTTCAGCGTGAAAACTAACAAAGAAATATCCTCAGTCTGTTCACAATTTATAGCGAAGAACTTAATAGGATTGCAAAATTTAAGATACCTTGGAGGGTACAGATGGAGATCTAACTAAGATAGTGGATTGAAATTCAGACAATCGCTTTTCAAGTGGTTGATTTGTATTAACAATTTATGCCCCAATGGTGTTGGATATATAGCGAGAAAACCAACTTTTATTGAGGGTTTTGGAATCAATTATCCGTAAAGGCATGGAACAATGTCGTCGATTTACAGGGCCGGATTTATTTATTATTATTTTACTATTATTTTATAAGTGACGCCCTGGGGCACAGAAAATGCCGCCCCTATACCTAAATCATTACGTATGTATATTTATTATATTAGTAGTAAAAGTACTATTTAAAAATAAAAAAGATTAGTAAATTAAATAAATTTTAGTTCAAAATCTTCAAAAACAATCTCTCCTATATTTCGTCGTCGTCGTCTATAACAAATCCAGAGATTAAGGTCCATATCCGTCTCTAAAACGTAATAGAAAGCTTTCGCCTTTCTTGGGACATTTATAGGACGTTTAATTAAAAAATATTTCTTTGTACTATAACATATGTTGTAGAACTGCATTGTTAACATGTTTTACTAAAAAAAAAAAATAATAAACAGAAGAGACAAGAACGCAAATATGTATGTATTGTACGAAATTGTTATTTATCGATCTTTTGTAACGAATTTAAATATCAAAAAGTATAAGCGAAGAAAAATCACGTAATAAGGTCAGCCAGATTCACTCAGAGCCATTTTCGTGAGCAATGTGTGCTTGAATTATGGCGCGGATTGTTATCATGTGTGCTGTAAAATAAACCTTTAAATTTATTATTTAATTATCGAATATATAAATGTCTAAGAACATAGCAGCATTAAAAACCATATATATTTTATAAATTATCGGTTAGAGGTTATAATATAATATTATGTAAATAATATTTAAGTTATATAATACTATATATACTTGATGTAATGTATACTAAAGAGGGAGCAAATTCTATATATGGAAAGTAAACTCCGGAACCACTGAAGAACCTCTTTTAAATATTATGGTACCATTTAAAAGGTATGAGTAATATTTTTAAACAAAATATTATATTAACACTAGAAAAGGCAATGGGAAAGGAAAAAGATGATATAGATATAGATATAGGAAATGATTTCTCAGTGATCGTTCGAAAAGCTTTTAAGAAACATGTTTAACGTGAGCGATAGACGTTCATGATTGACAATAAATAAATCAAAATGTATTTAAGCTTTGTTTTTAATAAATCGTAAAATGTTCTTGTTTGTATCAGAAAATGTTATATGTAAGAGGTTTAACAAAAAAAACACAAAATTCAATATTACCATAACAATTTGAAATTAATTTAAGTAGTTATAGGTAGTAAAATAAAAAAAAATAGTTAACGAGTTTAACCACTATGATTAATATTTTGGTGAATTTTTTTGTCCGATTTTTTCCTGGTCATAATATGACGCAGCTTAACATATTATTCACCGCGTTTAGAACCGTCATCTAAAATTATTAATAATATAATTACGAAACTATGAACTATGCGCAGTAAGGTAATAATTATCTTTTCTATTAAAGTTTTTACTCGACTGCTCCTGAAGAAGGGTTATGTTTTTCGAATGTGTCTTTATGTATATATGTGCACATTTTTAACAAATTCTATAGCCTCAACGGCTTGATGCATTTTAATATATGAGGTGTAATTAGTATATTAGATTTTTTTTGTGACATAAGGTCTTTAATAAAATTAACAATATTTTTTACGAAGTCGGTTTTTTTAATTTAAATGTATTATTATTTAAGTGTAGTTAAAAGTTAGTTATTTCTTGTTGTAATTAGTTTAGTTTCAGAAGTGTTTTATGAGAACGGTCTCAGAGTTAATCTCGTTTCGTAATCCGAAATTCCTTGTCCAAGGAATGATAATGATGATGACAGAAGCGGGATTTAAATAAAGAATAAAAAAAATGTAGACTATATGACATAATATCTTTGCTTTTGCGTAAAAAGTAATTTAGCAATAATTGTTTTCGGTAGTTCTAAATGTTTGGTAATAGTTTCTTAAAAATGTTGTTAAAATAGAAATAACCTACACTATCAAATCAAATCAAATCAAAAAAATACTTTATTCAAGTAGGCTCTCACGAGCACTTTTGAGTCGTCAATACATGAAAAAACAAAAAAAAATTACATCAAATAATGAAGCTACCACCGGTTCGGAACGTAGATTCTACCGAGAAGAACCGGCAAGAAACTCGATAGTTACTCTTTTAAAATATTGTCAATACATCACAACACAGTTTATGATTACAAATTGATTATTTATCCTGTACGAAATTCAGCATATACTAAGCCCACGCATCTTTATCGTTAACGTAATCTTGTATAGAGTAATATGCTTTAGCTATTAGAGACTTTTTAACATATGATTTAAATCTATTCATGGAAAACTGCAAATATTTCTGGGGGATTTTATTATAAAAACGAATACCTTGCCCCAGAAAAGAAACATTTACTTTGCGAAGTCGAAAACAAGGTGTTATAAGTTTATCTTTCTTTCTCGTGTTAATATTATGTTTATCTCTATTTCTTTCAAAATAATGAATATTTTTATGAATGTATACTATATTGTTATAAATGTATTGTGACGCAACAGTAAGTATACCTACTTTACTAAAAATATCCCGAAGGGAGTCTCGAGCTCTTAGATTATAAATACCACGAACAGCTCTTTTTTGTAAGATAAATACAGTATTAATATCTGTAGCACTACCCCATAGCATCAATCCATAAGACATGATACTATGAAAATAACCAAAATATACTAATCGAGCTGTATCAACATCGGTTAGTTGACGAACTTTTCTAACCGCGTACGATGCGGAGCTGAGTCTCCCCGTAAGAGATAACAAATGGGAGCTCCACTAAAGTTTCATATCCAAAGTTATTCCTAAAAACACCGTTGTATCAGTAACATCAAGGATCTTATTATTTAATATTAAACTATAAGTTTGCTGTGTAACATTAGGCAAGGTAAATATTACACATTTCGTTTTCTTAGCATTTAAGACCAGATTATTAGATGTAAACCAATATTGTATCAGTGACAATGCATTGTTTACATCGTCATAATTAGTTTTATTTCTGTCAACTTTAAAAATAAGCGATCATCAGCAAACAATACAATGTCACAAATACTTTTAACATAAAACGGAAGATCATTGATGTATAATAAAAATAGAAAAGTACCCAGAATTGACCCCTGTGGAACACCCATCTTTAGGACAGATCCAGAAGACTTTATTCCATTTATAGTAACATGTTGAAGTCTCTGTGTCAAGTATGAAGCTATATATATGACATGTTGTTAGAGGCGTAACTATACCATTAGAGGCCCGTGAACTTCTTTAGATGGGGCCTCCCAGTAAAAATCGTCACGTTACAACGTAATTTTAGTGAACCGCTTAAGTAGCCCAAAACTAAACTATTTAAATATCTGATAAGTTTTAATTTTAAGAGCATAAGTTTATAGATTTTTATAATTAAATAACAATTTACTTTAATAAGATTTTGATTAATACAATTCTTTTAGGCCGGGGCCCTTTCGGGTCAGGGGCCCGTGGCTTTTTGCCAGCCCTGCCACCCCTATAATTACGCCCGTGATAATTGTACCCCGCTGTATTGATTATAAAATGAAAAAAAAAACTTTAAGGTCGAACAATTTCTTTTTCTTTGTTAAACTTTGCAAACTATAAAAGTTCCGGCATCCAAATACCTACAATCTGAATAAAAGATAAATGATTTTTTTATAATGAGTCGACAGATTGCTCAAGTTTGTTTTTTACTTTTTTTTCTTTTCTTCGGAGAAACAAAGGTATTATACCGTACAGCCTAGTCTTTAATTTTCATAATCGATTAAAATTTAAGGCGTTAAATCATTTCCTTCGTGTAATTTATGTAATTGCACAATATTTACTTTTATAGTCATTGATTAATAAAAATTAAAGATAATTAGTTTTTTACGATTTTACGTAATAGTTTTGTAACTCTTTAAAATTCGTATGTAAATCAACGAACAGATGTTGTCTTATCTTAATTTAAGAACTCCGTATATATTTTTTTATCTCTCATGAATTTTTGTTCTGAAAGGTCCCTTATGTTGAATTATATTAATTTAAATTCTATGTTGATCAGTAGAGCAATTAAAATGTGAAAGAAAAAAAACATATAAACAAACTCAAATACGCCTTTATGATATTACTTAGGACTTCATTTTTTCTTTATTTTTATAATTACAAAAAATCTGGTACTGAAGTAAACCACATCAAAAATACTCATTTGTATTTTATTAAAATACACTAGCTATTCCTCGCGGGTTCTTTCACGTTTATGATTACTGCTTCGCTCCTGTGGGTCGTAGCCTGATACAATATAGCCTATAAAATTCCTTAATTAACAGGCTATCCAACACAAAAATATTTTTTCAAATCGGGTAAGTAGTTCCAGAGATTACCCCACATATAAAATACAAACAAATTTTACCTGTTTATAATATTAGTATAGACTAGCCTATGTCCTTCTACAAGGTACAATCTATTACTATACCAAAGTAAGTCATTAAAATTTATCCACAATCAGACAGACAGACACACAAACAGAAATTTTTTTTATATTAGAATGGATTGCAGTGTATATATCATTTTAAAAAGTAAGTTTGTAAAAGAAAATAATTAAAAAACTTAGCTCGGTTAATGAGGAAACGCGTTCGGAATGCATAATCTCGCCACAGAGGTTAACTAACGGCTGAATAATTTACGACTTTCGCCATTTTTTATTTGCAATAGTTCGCTCGTTAAACTTTTATTGTAAGCTTCGTGGCGCGGACAATTTTTAATTTACTATTTTTTATTATTTTTAATAACTCGCAAATGGACCTGCTGCACATAAGCTTTTATTGAAGTAAGCTCTAGTGCGCACATATGTATTATGTACAGTGTACAATGTACATATGGACGCTGATATGGCATACTATGTCAAGCCACGGACTTCATTTCGAGAAAACGGCGTCTAAAGGTTTTTAACACATTTGTTTGAAGAAGTTTGTTTTTCTATTTTGATAAAAAATATAATTAATTAATAGCAGATAGGCTAGTAAAGAGTTTTATCTAATAATAAGTTTTTCAAATATATGAAATTATTGCATAATCCAAATTATGGAACTCCAATATTCTAAATATTAGATTAAGGAACTTTTTGCCGTAGAATTTTTTTTTTGTATAATGTTAAATACGAAATGAATTATCAGAATACATATATCTCTCGATTTGACCTTTTGTGGGGTGACACATAATTACTTATCCGCATCCATATGTCTCTTCAAGGAAATTTATTATGAATACCTTTAAAATCTTTAGACTGCATTTTCTCAAAATTAAATCCGTGTGGCTGGACATAGGTATTGTTATCAGTATCCATATATGCAACGTACACGTGCGTGGTAGCCTCGGGATACGCGACATCGCTGACAAATTGCAAGAAAACCGGCTACGGTGGTATGGGCATGTTAAAAGAAGACCACCTCAATACATAGGCAATAGAACGCTCAACTTCACTTTACCTGGCAAACGAAGAAGGGGAAGACCGAGATTGCGGTGGTTGGGCGTTGTCACGAACGACATGAATAGCTGCGATCTGAATGAGGAAGATGTCCATGATAGAGCGAAGTGGAAGAAGAATAGCAGGAAAGCGGACCCCGTCACAAGACGGGATAAACGCTAAGAAGAAGAAGATCCATATATGCAATGATATGTTCTAAGTTCATGGATTTTGTCACCTAGAATGCCGATCACTTTAGGCGACCGACAAACAAGATAGCGAATGGGTATGACAAGCTATCTTTGGACGTTTGACGAGCTTGACAAAGATTTTTAAAGTCAAATACTATGAAAGTAATATATCTATAGTCATAAATATCTTTATAATATAAACATCTATATACCTATATGTAACATAATCGAAAAAATTGTAAATACGAAAGATTGTATAATTGTATATATAGTATATTTATATATTAATTTATGTTATTTATTTTATGTACAATAATTACATTTCTTCTGATTTCCGTACACCTCCTAACCGTTTTAATCAATCTCATGTCCTTTGCCCAAAGGTTGTCTGGAAGAGATCGCTGTTTTAGCGATAAGACCGCCTTTTGTACATTCTTTATTTGTTTCTATATTCTGTATCTATTGTTTTTTTTTTTGTTTGGTGTACAATAAAGAATATTTGTATTGTATTGTATTGTATTGTATGAATGGATGGATTCTTGTTGACACTTTTGATGAAACTTTATTGTAATATAACTTATATATAAGAATATATAATTTATAAAGATATTGAGTGAGTTATAACGTTAAATGCCTACTTGGGAATCGTAAACATCCCGCACATACGCAGGCGAAGATGCGTTCGTCTATTAGTAATTTATAATATACATTGTTTATTTTTTTATAAAATAATCTATCTATATTAAGTACTAGCCTAAGCTCGCGACTTCTCTCGCGTCAATGTTCACTTGTATAAATAATAAATCGCAAATATACTTAAAATATAACCCAGAATATCTTTCAAACGGTATTATAATTTTTCAAACAAATACAATTATTATAGAATTTATTTCCCACATACAAAATTCTCATTCTTTATTATATTAGTATAGACTATAGTTGAAACGACAAAATAGAGGGCGTATATTACCATAACAACTTCCTGGAATTATTCCTCTCAAGTTTCCTACAAAATTTAAACAAGTGTATGTTTTTGTGGGTAATATAAACTCAACATTTAATGAGGTATTATGATATTATAATGTTCGGGCTGTAATGGGTTTGAAACGTTCATCGAAGTTAAAATATTATTTGTTAAGGATACGTTACATGCGTGGGCATAGAACAAATATGGGTGAAATTCTAAAAGAGACATTACAAAAACTCAATTCAACTATAAAGCTAGAGCTAGTTTCTAGAGCTTTTTTAGGACCCAAGACACAATTAGCAGTGTCGGAGTTACGTCCAAAAAGAATCATAACGAATATATATTAAATACGCTGTGTGAGCTTTTTCACAGAACCACAGACAAGTGAGCTATTTTTAATCGACTTCAAAGAAGGATGAAGTTCTCAATTCGTTGCGTTTAAATATTAATAGCGCCATAACTCCGCTATTTCTTAATCGATTATGATTTTTAATGAATTGCATTGCATTCAATCTAGAACCATATTGATATTTTAGTGTTATTAGTTCACATATTTTGTTATAACATCGAAATAGCTGGTGAAAGTGTGTTAGATAAGTAGACGAAATTGCGTATTTTGCTTTTAAAGTCACTTTTTTTAAGCCTTAGTTTTTTCTTGTTTAATTTTTGATTTCCTGTGAAACAGGTTTCCTTCTTGTTAAGTTTGATTTTAAAGGATAGAAGAATTTTGCAAAGCAGTAAGATATTTAATGTCTATACTTTATTAAGCCTTAACCAATAAATTATTATGTATATATAAAAGGCATTAAGACACATCTCAAAACACTGAACGGATTGCGCTAAAACTTGACACTCATATTAAAACGTATGCATTCACTAGGAAATTATTATACATGATTCACCCTCTAAGGGGATAAAATATGTATCCTTTGTATGGAGAAATCAAACTCAACATGAACGCCTCGAGCAAGACCCAGTCTACTAGATAAATAAAATCAAATACTAAAAGGAAGAAAAGACTACAAACGAATTTCCAATGAATCGCACTTAATAGTACTCATTAGTCAGCAATGCGTTGAAGCTTGATATAGCTTTAATACGAAGAGCAAGTGCAATTTTGTTTCATCTAATTCTGTACACGTACGGTTCTTTGTAGTACGATGCATTCATAAAACGAACATTAGAATAAAGTAGAATTATTTAATATGTAGTACCGTGGCGCGATCTAAAGTTGGAAACGCAGAAGTGTTTATAACCTCATGTCCGGCGAGAATTACACCTATAAGTCGTTGTGCCACGTACCTCGTTTTTATATACATGGTATACTAGCTGGTGCTCGCGACTTCGTCTGCGATGTCATAATCGTCATAGTAGCTTTATGCATACAAAGTCTCAGCCCAATCGGTTTAAAATTGACAAAGTATCATACAAACTTTCATCCCCTATTTTATACCCTTGGGGGTAGAATTAATCAAAATCCTTTCTTAGCGGATGCCTACGTCATAACATCGACCTGCATGCTAAATTTCAGCCCGATCCGTCCAGTGGTTTGGGCTGTGATAGGATAGATCACTATGTCAGTCAGTCAGTCACATTTGAATTATATATATTTAGATTCATCTATATTCATTGAATGTACGAATAATGCTTTGATTTACGTCAACTCCGACACCGCGAATAACATTCAAATATTCGTGGCGAATACCGAAAACACGAATAAGTTTTATATGAAAATTCAAAATGTACTTTAGTAGATAGTGTCCGCGATTCATATATTTACCCCTGTTTGTTATTATCATTATTTTACTCCTATTTCAACCCTTTACAGTTCTTTCATCTTATTAAAAAGAAGCCTATGTCCTTTTTCAGGCTCATCTAGAGCCAATACCTATGTCTATACCAAATTTTATTTAAATACGTTCAGTGGGAGTCCAAGGCAGGAGAATGTTTTTTGTGTATTACGAAACTATAAAACAAACAAACACCAACAAAGTTAAGCAGCACAAAGCTAACATCTGGAACACAAAGTATACGCTAAAAGCCTTAGTAAGTGACTCCATTTCTGATACAAATGTACTTGTTCTCTGAATAAGATTTCGCGACACGTTTATTAAGGAAATCTAAATTCTAGAATAAAGAAAAAATAACATACAAGGCTAGATTGCTCACAATTTATACTTATATTATAAAGAGGTAAAATTTGTTTGTAATCTTGTAAGTTTATCACATACTAGCAGTTGCTCGCGGCTACGCCCGCGTTTATTTTGGAATTTCAGCTAACTAAATCTACCAGCGAAATTATGACCTTTCCAGGATTTATTACCCCCTAGCGTCCTTTTAAGGGATGATTTTAAAATTCTGGGATACATGTATTTAATTATTCTCCCCAAGTAATATTTGTGCTGAATTTAAGGATAATCGGTCAAACAAATACATTTTCTACATACAAACTTTACTACCCCCTTGCACCCTAGTGTGGAATAGTAGTACCCCGTTTTCTATTTTATATTTCAGTACTATCACCCAGAACTATGTGTATTAAGTTTTAAGTTTTGCATACAAACATTTTTACCCCCTTTCACCCTCTGAGGGGTTGAAGATCGAAAAACCCTTTCTTAGTGGATGCCTACAACCTAAAAGCCACATACTGCCAAAATTTCGAGTTCGTAGCCCTAGCGGTTTAGGCTCTGCGTTGATGAATCAGTCAGGACAAGTGATTTTATATATGTATATACATTACGACTCATAGTAACCATAAACGCAAGTAAAATCGCAAGGGAGAGCTAGTTTATATATAAAAATAAATGTTTATTTGTTCGAATCTCACGCGCCGCCAAACTGTTCATCGGAGCTCAATAATGTTATCCCCATAATACAATCACCATCTAGTAGGTGGCGCGCGTGTCGAACCAGATAGACACAAAAATTATTAACACTGTCGTCCAGCGTTACAGTAATAAACATCGTAACTCATTTTTGTTACTTGAAAGAGAGAATTACATTCATAAGTTACATTCTCGTAATTGACATGAAACAACTCTTTAACCTGGTAATAGTTACCCTAGGTAACCTAACAAAAACTGTTACTCTCAAAAGTCATCAACAGTGTAAAACAAAAAAACAACTTTTGTAATTTTTTATAAAAGCTTAAAAGCAAAACTTATAAGTGTAATTCTCGCCTAAGATACTCAATAAGTGACTGCCCTGTAGAAAAAAAACTACCAAGTCAGTTTCGTTTTAACTCCAATTCTTTCATTAGGAGTAACACGAGTAAACACCTGTGGGTCCGTTATTGTTACAAATGGTCGGGTGTTTGTGCTGCGTGACCGAGATCCTACTCAATATAGCTTAGTGTCGACGCGAAATTAAACTTGATTTGTAACGCTGGTTGATTGATTTTATTCTTATCCCGCTAGACGATGCGATGTTCGTAATATGTTGACTGTGTGACGCGATAGACTTTGTAATAGGTGATATTTTTATTATTATATTTTTCAACTGCCTTCAAAAAATTGACTTTTCAATTCGATGTGTATTTTTTTTTAAGTTTTTTACATGATAATTTCATTATTTATAAACCGTTTTTGGACATTATTTGTTTGAAAGGATATACTTTCAGATAGATACAGTAGAAATTTAATCGAAATCAGTTAAGTGGTTTTATTTTAAAATCGAAATTATTGGTATAAGTGTGTCGTCCCAAGTAAACGAAATTGCAGACTTTGTTTTTTTTTTACAAGACGCTTCTGTGAGTGAATTTTTATTTAAATGCTAATCATATAACTTGGTACTTTGAATGTTTAGCCCGAGGCCCTTTCGGTAATTGCTAACTTGTAACATTTGCATCACAAACGATTTTCATACCTGGATTTTGTTAATTATAATTGTATTTAAATTGAAGGGTCGGTTCCTAGTTTAATACGCTTTTTATATACATATGTTGAATAATCACGTGGACCTGAGGTTAGATGTGAAAAACGATTCTAAAGCCGAATGAAAATGGTGAAATTTTGGAATGAAATTATTATAAAAAAGATATAAAATAATGCTATAAAAAATTATTAACAGTCTGTCCATCTTTAATCATCACATATCAATCACATGTAAATCGGGCTGAAAGTCCGAGAACAGTAAAAGATTTACATAAATTGTGTGTCATTACTTTCTGTCAGTGCCTTTAAATTTAACAGAAAACTGTCATAAGGTTCCCTAAGTAACTGTTACCAGGTTTAGAAGTTGTTTTATGTCAATCACGAGTCTAAAACTTACAAATTTTATTATCGCCTTTTAAAAACCAATGTAATTTATTATAATTTAACTATGCAGTGCTTTTCGTTATTACGTTCGCAGCAGCTTTTCTGTAGCTCTAGTTTTTAAATTAATCTTTTTACTTAGAATTTTAATTAATGTTAAAATAATATACAATTGTATTTTCTATTAAAAACTGCCCACCTTAATGTTGCTTTTGTAAGTGTAAATAACAGTAGACAAAGCGAAATGAATGCGCCTCCGCATTTACCGGGCTCTGTTTCATTTCTGCTCGGCCATTGTGTGCGCATAAAGAAAACACTGTTAGAATTACCAGATGCACGATAAACTAGGATCGCCATAATAAATGGATAACAGTACAAAATCTCGACGTGATGTAAGACATGAAATACTACGATTGTTTAACACAGTAGGCCGAGTAGACTGTAGCCTAGGCCGATAGATTTTAGAAGCGGCATATTTGGGACCCGTTTTTATACAGAAATTCTCACTCCAAAATGTCTTAATGTGTAACTACATATATTTCGGGAAAGAATGATATGTTTTATTGATATACGATAATGAACGATGGAATAGAATTTTAGGGGTAGGTAGAAGCGGCAAGATTTGAATAGCCTATTGATGACAAATCCGATCCGTTACTTTTGTTGAGTGCATTGATTAATATATATGTAAGTATATAATGTATACAAGTTATTATAAAATATAGTATATCATCAAAAATATGTATTTTTAGATATATATGAAAAAATAAAACATTATTCGCACATTTACATCTTTAGATTCATAATGTATTTATTAGTAGTTACTATTAAATATACATATCTTAAAAATGACAAGTCATAAATATTAGTTCATAGCAATTTTATCTATATTAAAAAATGAGCACCTATCCCAAAAAAATATGGCAACCCTACCTGCGACACATGCAACACAAAATTAACCCGAAATCACGTTTAACCCGTGAGCATCAAGCATTATAATTAACTCTACTCATTTGTGTTTCAAACGTTCGAAAATTTGATTAAAACTCGGCGGGAACTGCAAAAAGTGACAGATGACATCCGCCATGATGGATAGTGACCGGCGGCCATTATGCCACGACACGGCCGCGTTCAACATCGTTAATTACAACTGCTAATTACACCAAATAAATATGTAAATAGCCCACTCTGAACTCTGCTTAATATTGCTTTTTATTATACTTTAAAATACTTTGCCTTGGGTTACTTATATTATATTTTAAAATTAAACCAAAATTAAGCTTTGCTCATAGATGTAACATCCTGCATGTCATTACGCTATCAATTCAAGTTATTCCACTATGTCAAATTAAAAAGAAGAAAAATTAGGTCTATCTATTTCAAAAAGTTGTAATTTTTTCTAGAATTTAGTCATCGTAATCCTGACGAATTATAATTAAGATCGCATGCCTTTTTTTCTATGTAATAAATTAAATAAAAATATCTGATCCTTTTATAGTTAAAAAACATTCTTAAGTAACCATATCGCCTCAAGGAAATATTTTTAACCTATAGTTCTATACGGCGAAAATCACACTAGTAAGTTTCACTCCAGTAATTATAAAACAATTCTGTAACCTAGTTACTTAGGTAAAGATAAGTAAGCTATGACTTTAAATACATACAAACAGCAAATTCTTTCAGACGTACAAGCAATGATAAACAATGTAAAATCTTACAAGTGTGTTTCTCGCCTATCAATAAGTATACACATAAATATGCCATATAATAAATTATGTCTACGTGCGAAACAACACGCTTCGATATAAAATAACAATTATTATTATTATTATTATTATTCTTTATTGCACAAAGATAGCAGTGTACAAAGGGCGGACTTAACGCTACTACAGCATTTTCTGCCAGCCAACCCAGAAATGTACAAGAGAAATTTTTAGTAGGCGTGCACATTTAGTGATATATGTAAAATAAATAAAAAGATATAATACATATATTACATTAAACTATACATACATAAATATAATTAAACAAATATAAAATAAATTAAATATATATACAATAATAGATAAATAACATATTATATAGTATATAGAAAAATATGAATTCATTGACGACAGAACATTTCACATTACATTGTTGTCACTGTGGTAGTACTCCATTTTAATTTCAGATCGTGCGATAAATTATCATTCTTAGGAACCTTTGTAATAAATGTTAATGTAATGACTATTCAAAGAATTTTCAGTCATAATATTGACATTTTTAGGGTTCCGTACCTTAAAAGGAAAAACGGAACCCTTATAGGATCACTTTGTTGTCCGTCTGTCTGTCTGTCTGTCTGTCTGTCTGTCTGTCTGTCTGTCTGTCTGTCTGTCTGTCTGTCTGTCTGTCGGGATGTCAACCCTTTTTTCTCAGAAATGCATAGACGTATCATGTTGAAATTAATATCATATACTCAAATCTACGATGACATGCGGCCGTGAAAATATTAAAGTTCTAAGTCAACGCAATCAAAAGATAATGGAAAATATGTCGTATATTTTGACCATTTTAGCGTTTTCGCAAGGGAATCAAAACCTATAGGGTACTTCCCATTGACCTAGCACGATGAAATTGGGAAAGAAGTAAGATCTTATGGTACAAATAAAGGAAAAAATCTGAAAACTGTAAATTTTTGTATGTATGTTTGTCTGTTTGTAAGTTTGTCTTTCAACCTTTTTCTCAGAAACGCGTGAAGGTAACAAATTTTTATTAACGTCAAGTACTCAGAGTTGTAATTACTAAGAGCTGTGAAAAAATCAAACTTCTAAGTTAACGCAATCAAAAGATACGGTCATTTATATCATATATTTTAAGTATGATAGCGTTTTTAACGTTTTCGCAAGGGAATCAAAACCTATAGGGTACTTCCCATTGACCAAGCATTATGAAATTTGGCCAGGAGCAAGGACCTTTAGTATACATAAAGGAAAAAATCCGAAAACTGTAAATTTCTGTTCGTGTGTCTGTCAGTCTGTACGTCTGTCTTTCAACCTTTTTCTCAGGAACGCGTAAATGTATCAAGTTGTAAATTGATCAAGCGGAAAATATATTAATCTTAGAATTAAAATTATATGTACTTGTAACAAATTAACATAGAAGTTTACCATGGTCAAAAAAACAATTTTACAATCACTGAGAAGAAATTTGTATCAATACGAAAACATTAAAAAGCAGCAAACTTTTATAAACAACGCAATGCAATCTATATATCGCAGCTATCAAAATGATAGCGCGATGCAGCGTACAACTAATGCCATCTATTACAACATTATGACATTAACTGTGATATAATTCTGCTCGATTAATAAAAATTTTTATTTTAATTATTATTTAAACGCGCTAAAAATTATAAAATAAACTTTTAATTTAAAAGTTTTATTGTCGATTTATAACGTCATTACATAATTAACATTCAATATAAGAGCTTCACGCGATTTGATTTAAGTACTCGTATTGACTTAATACGAAAATTTTAAAATTAAATTCAAACAGATCGAGTTATTTAATTTACTTATTTATCTACACATATAAGTCTTCTGGTTATTAGTAATATAATTAGTTATTTATAAATAAACAATTAGTTTTGTTCGAATTAAGGACTAATTATTTTCGTCTTGGCAACACTAATATATATTTTGATATTTTGATTGATAATGTAAATCTAAATATTTTACGAACGTAGTGCAGGGGTAGTGGAGTGTAGTAGAATATAAATAAAAATAAAACGAGAATAAAATATAATATAATTATGTTGTTAATGTCAAAGTCAACAAGTTAGTTCATTGAAATTGTCAAGAGATGGCGCTAGGTGTATCCTGAATCGCGCTATAACTTTTTTTTTTGAAAGTATAAGCTGTATTAGTACTTAAAATAAAATTTTGTGTTTCCATGGATTGCAACGATGATCGTGTTTTAAATTAAAGTGCTTCTAAGTAGTTTCAAAATAGTTTTTGGGACGTGATCCATATTTACATAATATTTGATTATATTTAAGCGACTTCTAAAAAGGAGTGTTTTCAATTCGACGTTGTATTTAATTTTTTTTATGTTTGTTCGCCGATTACGCCGCCATTTGGGTACCGATTTTCAATTTTTTTTTTGTTTGAAAAGGTATACTTCCAAGGTGGTCCCAATGCCTTCAGGTCAGGATCAGATGATGGGATCCTGGAGAAATTGAGGGAACTCCTCAAATATTATAGGCAAGCGTATACCGATTTAGGTATTTTTGATAGTAACTTATGTTGGAACTGATGATGAAGACCACAAATGGCGTAGATGGGTTAGTCTTATATAGATTTCTATAAGTTTGTACGGAACCCTCGGTGCGCGAGTCCTACTCGCACTTGACCAGTTTTTATTATAGTTCCGTCAACTTTATTTAAATTTTTTTTTTCGCCTTTTTCTTTTCTTAGAGGGAAAAGGCATCTGTTTTTTTATTTATTTTTTAATTAAGTATATTATTAATCGAAAAAAAAATACTTATAACGTAATTTATGTAACGAAAAAAAAAAACAAAATTTACTAAACAAGACTGATTTTAATTCATTAAATATTATTTTTTTTTTCTACAGTTCAAAATAATATAAACAATCTAAAGAGAAAATCTAAAAAAATATATTAATTCAAGAACAATAGAAAAAAAAATATTGTAAAATTATTAAAATAAAAAAAAACCAAGCTAATATCTAATTGAAAAACTCAGTACATTGAATGTAAACAATAGGAATTCATAGGAAGGAAAGGAAACCAATCCACTGGCACTCCCAACGGACGCCTGTGCAAACTTTAATTATATAGATGTAATTGTTACTGACGCAATGCAAACATATGTCCCACGAGTTTTCTATATAAAAATACAATTTTTAAATTGATTTAATAAGAATGCACGTTGATTACTTTGTATTGGTTCAATGAAATACTTTCTTTTATTATCCTGGGAAATTAAATTGATATATAAGTGTCCCTTTTAATAACCTTCACGTGAACTAAATTGGGGTGATAATATTTGTATCCATTCTCATGTTATAAATGCGAATGTAATTCTGTCTGTTGTAATGTGATCACAGATTAACGGCTTTAAAACCCGATAGGTGCTCTGAAATTACATTAAGTTTACAAAAGTACTGTACTGTATCTAAGGCGAGAATAACATTTGTAAGTTTTAATCTTGAGAGCGATATTTAATAACTCTGTGACCTAGTAACAGAAACTTCGTAAGTAGTTACGAAAGCTGTATATGACAAAAATATAGTAGTGATTATCGATTGTTTCAAGTATACAGCGATGAGAAACAACTTACGTAAAACTTTATGAAATCTGAGAGAAAAAGTTTTAAGTGCAATTCTCTTCTATATATATATCTCCATTCTATAAACTATAAAGTTTATATTTATGTAATAATAATGTAGTATTATATACACATAAATAATCGAAAACGCAATAAAAACAAATTTATTAAAAATTGTGCACTACGTTAAAACTAAGAAACGCATTAATAAATCGTTCAGTTAATCTGTAATATTCGTTCCAAAATCGTAATTTTAGTCATAATGAATAATTTAGATTTCATTTTGCGTGGGCAATTGAATGGAATTGTTAGCGTCATTATTATCGTTCACTCATTCAATGGACGAATTGCAACGATCCGAATAATGTCTTCTTATTCGCTGCAAACGAATGGTTATTCACCGAATGTAATGTTTATTACATTAGTAATACGCCGAACGTGGTAAATTTTAAATGGCGTGCCAATATTATTATTTAAGTAATTAACCTTCTCAGGGAAAGTGCACTTTCGAGACCATAAAATTGATTGAAGATTTAATTTAAAGATAATTTTTAATATTTCGACTTATTGTTGACGGCAAATGTATTATTCTATTCGCTGAAAACTACAAAAATAATGAATAAAATATAGCTATTCTAAATGTTATGTTAAAAAGTATTTACAAGTTTGGTTTATGATAGTTTTAAACTTTTTTACATTTAAGAAATAAAAAAAAATTAAACTTAAGAATCTGTTTTTGTTTGTTTATACTAAATAGATTAGATTTTTTTTGGTGAAAGAACAATTTTATTGATATAACAAGTATATTACATAGTTTACCCACTTTGAGCCGAGATGGAATAGTGGTTAGAACACGTTGACGTCGACGTCGGTAATCACGGGATCAAGCCCCGGCTTTTCAAGAGCTAAATTTTTGTTTCAACTCGGTGGTGAAGGCAGGCCCGCGTCTAGCCAAATAGGCGCGGTCGTGCGACTGTCTTATATGCGCCTTTTTTTGTGTAGTGACGAACTCAGGAGAAAATGGTTTAGTTTAGTTTTTAAAACGGAATTCAAAGTAAACATCAAAAATTTTAAATAGTTTAAGGGTAAGACAGGGGGCGGCGCCTATTTGACTCGTCGCCGTCGTGCTCTGCACGACTTTGCACGTATGACCGGCGCGGGCTTGGGTGAAGGAAAACATCGTGAGGAAACCTACATGTGCCGGGAGAAATTTTGACATGTATATCCGCCCGCAGTGGAGTAGCGTGGTGGATTAAGTTGTAAAGCTTTTCTTTAATAGGAGAAGAGGCCTTTGTCTAGCAGTGGGACATTTTACAGTTACCTTATTTTTCTATATTGTTTTGTTATAAGCTTATACTTTAATAAAATATCGTGTAAGATTTTTTGTTAATTATTTATTATATTTAATCAAACAGAAGTTAAGACGTAAAACTACAAGATTAAAAGACAATCCTAAGAAATCTTGTCCTTATTCTTAGTATTTTTTTCAATAACAAAGTTTATATTTTTCTGACAAGCTACACAGACTCCGGCTCCCTTAATATAATTGCTTAAATGTCGAAGTCTTTGACAAAAAAAAACTATTAAAATAAAATTCCGTGACTAAGAAACATTAAAAACCTTCTAGACGAAATAAAAGATTTGCAATGTATAGTTCACGATACGATTTTAGTTCTTTCTTTTATTAAATTAAGTAAAACATTTTGTAGCTTAACACTCGCAACACTATTATTGTACCCAATTAATATACACCCAACGTTTACGTAATTCAATGAACAAAATAAAACAAAGAGAATTGTGCAAGTGTACGGGAATCCTTTATTACGGAGAATATTTTAAGCTATGAATTAAAAGTATGCGTTCCGAACCGTTTAACATTTGTAAAATTTTAAATAAATGATTAGTTAAAAATATGAACCATTGCTGCGAGTATAAATTGACAACTTTGATGGTTAAACTATCATAGAATTATTTTTATAAAAGTAAAAATATTTTTGTTTGAACTAGTGAAATCATAACATAATATTAAGTTTTTAAGTTACAAGTGTCATTAAGTAAACCATTTCTTAGTTATTTTGTAACGATTACTTAATAATTATTAAATAAATTTTATACAAGCAGCACTAACATAATTGTTTCAAAATCATCTAAACAGGACCCTTACATAGATCAAAATGATTATTTGAATCATATTTCAATTTCGTTTTACAAATTGAATACACATACAAGCTCGCCTGGAGGCAACAACTAAATATGTTCATTGCGTCATTTATATACAAAATATAATTGAAATTGTTCTGAAATAAGCTCGCTAACCGTCAACATTAATTTGATAGATTTGTAATGTAGAAAATCATACTATCAATAAGCCCTGGATATATCAAAGGAGATTTAAACAGTTTTTAGCGTTTAAAAAAGGGTAATGCTCTATAGCTAAATTTGTGCCGTCCGTATGTACGACCTTATATAGGTCGGATTTTGGAGATATTCCCCGGGCCTACAAAATAGAGATTTTAAAGATAATAATAAAGACTATAAAAAAAACTAAGACGAAAAAACCGACTTCAAAATTCGTGTACTTGAACCACATATTTATACAAGTTATTTCGATTTTTAAAACAAATTTCGAGAATTTTCAATTTAGAAATGACACAGTTTTGAGGTAACGAACATAAAAAGTTTGAAGTCGATTGAAAAAACGGTCAAGTGTTAGTTACTCAGCTCACCGAGAATCGAACCCACGGCTTTTGCTACTAACTCATGGCTTATGTAGATTGTCTTGGACAAATCGTGGTCTTGGAAATCAAATTTTGTTATATTATTTGAGCAAGAAAAAGCCAGCTTTTTTACTTAAAATCTTAAACCAGATATCATAGGAAAATTCCTATCCGCGAGCCGAACGTTAACTATTTAGTTAGTTTAGTCAACACGTTCGGTTCGCGGTAATGAGCATTGGACTTACATATGAACATACTCCAAATTCGTTTAAATAGTTTTATTCTAAATTGTATTTGGGTATGGATGTTATGCAAGTTTTGATGTGGTTTTATACACAGGTATTGTATCTTTTTTAAAGTGTCCAAAAGTGAATAAGACATCATTGTTCACGTTTTAATCTTCCATCTTTTGTAATAATATTTTTTTATAGGATGAAAAGTGAATACTGCCGCCTATAGCAGCACCAGAGGAGCTACGAAATGCGTTGCCGGCCTTTTTAAAAAGGGAGTACCCTCAGTACAAGTTCGCAGAGTCTCATAGTCCGAGCGATATCCTTTTGACAGCGCATAATGCTAATATCATATTCTTTTTAGTGATTAATTTAATCTTTTTTTTGTATACTATTTTACATTAATATTTTTATTGTTAACGTTTTTCTTTCCTTTGTATTTCTAAATACGTTATTTATACTAATATTATAAAGAGGTAAAATTTGTATGGACAGAATAATATCTGAAACTACTGGAACGGTTTAAATTTTTTTTGCGTTGGATAGCCCGATTATCGAAGAAGGTTATAGGCTATATTACATCACGCTACGACTCATAGGCGCAAAACAACCATAAACGCAGATGAAATACCGAAGGGCAGCTAGTTGTAGGTAAAGACAATAGAAGTGTCTCTTTGTGTAGCTATTAATATAAGTATTTGCAATTTACTAAAGACTAAATTTTATTCCTGAGAATTCGTAATGACCAGATCAAAGTCACGAGCATTAAATGAGAAATTGTTATGACCTCATTGTTTCGCTGATGAAGCTGGCTGGGGTCAGGTTCACTGATGAGGTCAGATTTCGTCGGAGCATATGAATATAATATTCTAAAGTTTTGCTAACATTTTCTTAAGTTTCATAACTACAGTACATATAAGATATATCATGGATGTGTTTCAGAACGGAACATTCATACTATTTGACGATAATAATCTGAACTCATTTGTAACTTTGACAAACTCATGACTTTGACTTGTTGGCCCAAACGTACTGTCTTACTTGTCTGTCAATCTTAGTCGCTAGCTGGTTGCTACGCAACGTCGTCCAATGTATTCGGCATTCTCGATGTCAAAATCCATGACCTTATAACGTATAGTTATTATTTAAGTAATGTCATCTCGAAAACACACTCCATATCCAAGCCAAGATCACTACAAAAAATAACTTTTAGACGGTCATCCGGTAAAACAAGTCCAGTGCATTAAAACAATGCCGTGTAGAAAAGCTTTAAAAAAATCTGTCGTAACTAAAATCCAAAACAAATTCAATTAACTCTCAAGGTATGATTTTTTTAAACAGCTGGTTAAAGAGCTGAAGCACATGAGGTTAAATAATCTCCGCCCATGGATATTGGCATAGTAGTCACAGATGCGTTGCTAGTTCCAAACGGAGTAAGGAATGAAAGTGATGAAAGAGGACGTTAGTAACGGAATGGGGGAGGGGTTAGGGCTCCGTATCACTCACTCATCGTACGAAACACAGCTATGTTTGCTGCGATTTTTTGCGAGAGTGAGATTACCCAGCCTATATAAGAGCTGTAGCTAGGCTCTACCTCAAACTCATGATCTAATAAAATCAATTATCTGAGAAATGTAATAACGAAGCGATTAGTTTTGAAGACTTAAAACAACTTTTAATCAAATTTATACGAATATTATTGGTTTGTTTATCTCAAAGGCTTTAATAGACGTATTTCAAAGATTTCTTAGAAAGAAAATAATTTAATAGTTATAATTTTATTCGTTTTAGGCACCTTGCTTCGTTGCAGGGACATTGATATTTAGGTTTCGTATTTGTATGCTGATAAGCAATAATGTGTCAACCAACAAATAGTCAAATTCGGAGATATTGACGTATTTTGATAATTCGTTACATATTTAACATTTATAAAGAATTCTAGTCATCTAAACTTAACAGGTATTCAAAGTATCTTAATTTAATGTTTAGAATTTCACGTGCGTTCCTTATGTTGTAATTTAAACAATAATATCATATATTTGAAAACTCGGTTTGACATCTTTAGACGCCATTTTCTCAAAATAAAGTGCGTGTGGCTTGACATAGTGTTGCTTATCATCGTCCATTTGTTGTCGTAATATTAAGTTTTTATCTTAAATGTATCTATATGTTTAAGCAGTTTTATTAAGCTTACCCTGTTTATTTTGTTATGTATTTATTTTTTTCTGTTGTCTTGTAGAAGTATATTGAGAATAGTATAAGTAACTTTTAGTAACGTTTACTTACATAAAAAAAGAAAGACTACAAAATTGTATTTACAAATAAACTTTCTCACTATTATTTAGGATTATTTATAATTTTATTTTTTTGTAACTATGGTTTCAAAAAACCGACATTAAACCCATATGGCCGGGGCAAGAAAACGTTCATTTTTAGGGTTCCGTACCTTAAAAGGAAAAACGGAACCCTTATAGGATCACTTTGTTGTCCGTCTGTCTGTCTGTCTGTCTGTCTGTCTGTCTGTCTGTCTGTCTGTCGGGATGTCAACCCTTTTTTCTCAGAAATGCATAGACGTATCATGTTGAAATTAATATCATATACTCAAGTCTACGATGACATGCGGCCGTGAAAATATTAAAGTTCTAAGTCAACGCAATCAAAAGATAATGGAAAATATGTCGTATATTTTGACCATTTTAGCGTTTTCGCAAGGGAATCAAAACCTATAGGGTACTTCCCATTGACCTAGCACGATGAAATTTGGCAAGAAGTAAGATCTTATGGTACAAATAAAGGAAAAAATCTGAAAACTGTAAATTTTTGTATGTATGATTGTCTGTTTGTAAGTTTGTCTTTCAACCTTTTTCTCAGAAACGCGTGAAGGTAACAAATTTTTATCAACGTCAAGTACTCAGAGTTGTAATTACTAAGAGCTGTGAAAAAATCAAACTTCTAAGTTAACGCAATCAAAAGATACGGTCATTTATATCACATATTTTAAGTATGATAGCGTTTTTAACGTTTTCGCAAGGGAATCAAAACCTATAGGGTACTTTCCATTGACCAAGCATTATGAAATTTGGCCAGGAGCAAGGTCCTTTAGTATACATAAAGGAAAAAATCCGAAAACTGTAAATTTCTGTTCGTGTGTCTGTCAATCTGTACGTTTGTCTTTCAACCTTTTTCTCAGGAACGCGTCAATGTATCAAGTTGTAAATTGATCAAGCGGAAAATATATTAATCTTAGAATTAAAATTATATGTACTTGTAACAAATTAACATAGAAGTTGACCATGGTCAAAAAAACAATTTTACAAACACTGAGAAGAAATTTGTATCAATACGAAAACATTAAAAAGCAGCAAACCTTTATAAACAACGCAATGCAATCTATATATCGCAGCTAACAAAATGATAGCGCGATGCAGCGTACAGCTAATGCCATCTATTACAACATTATGATATTAACTGTGATATAATTCTGCTCGATTAATAAAATTTTTTATTTTAATTATTATTTAAACGCGCTAAAAATAATAAAATAAACTTTTCATTTAAAAGTTTTATCGTCGATTTATAACGTCATTACGTAATTAACATTGAATATAAGAGCTTCACGCGATTTGATTTAAGTACTCGTATTGACTTAGTACGAAAATTTTAAAATTAAATTCAAACAGATCGAGTTATTTAATTTACTTATTTATCTACACATATAAGTCTTCTGGTTATTAGTAATATAATTAGTTATTTATAAATAAACAATTAGTTTTGTTCGAATTAAGGACTAATTATTTTCGTCTTGGCAACACTAATATATATTTTGATATTTTGATTGATAATGTAAATCTAAATATTTTACGAACGTAGTGCAGTGTAGTAGAATATAAATAAAAATAAAACGAGAATAAAATATAATATAATTATGTTGTTAATTTCAAAGTCAACAAGTTAGTTCATTGAAATTGTCAAGAGATGGCGCTAGGTGTATCCTGAATCGCGCTATAACTTTTTTTTCTTGAAAGTATAAGGTGTATTAGTACTTAAAATAAAATTTTGTGTTTCCATGGATTGCATCCATGATCGTGTTTTAAATTAAAGTGCTCCTAAGTAGTTTCAAAATAGTTGGTGGGAATATGGATATATTTACATAATATTTGATTATATTTAAGCGACTTCTAAAAAGGAGTGTTTTCAATTCGACCTTGTATTTAATTTTTTTTATGTTTGTTCGCCGATTACGCCGCTATTTGGGTACCGATTTTCAAATTTTTTTTTTGTTGAAAAGGTATACTTCCAAGGTGGTCCCATTGTCTTGAGGTCAGGATCAGATGATTTAGGTATTTTTGATAGTAACTTATGTTGTAACTGATGATGAAGACCACAAATGGCGTAGATGGGTTAGTCTTATATAGATTTCTATAAGTTTGTACGGAACCCTCGGTGCGCGAGTCCTACTCGCACTTGACCAGTTATTCAATTATTCATTTATTTTAATTTTCTAGTATTAAATTGAAAAATTTGTTTCAAGATAGTAAAAGCGTTTTTATACGTTAAAAAACATTACACCGTACATAACAAATTGTCTATTTGGCGTCAAATTCGGGTACCCGTTATGAAAGTCACTGTATCGTGTTCCTAACGTCGAGTTATGCTTTGTAACGACCTTATTTAACTAAGGAAAACATTGTAGTCTAGCATAACGGATATAGCCACCGCTATGGTTTGAAGTCTGTTATTTTAGTAAACTAGTTACTTCCTGAGACTTCCTCTGCTGCAGCAAGAAATCATGTGTTTTTTATACAATTTTCATCCCCTAGTTTACCCCATTCAAGTTTTATTTTCGCGATAAAAAGTAGCTTACGTCCTTCTCTAAGTTTTAGTCTATATGTAGATAAAAAATTCATTAAAGTTGCTTCAGTAGTTTAGACGTGAAAACGTACCAATAAAACAACACTTATTTTCACATGTGGAATGTTAGTAAACATCATGATTTTACAATTTTATTGTGAAATAAAATATTATAATCACTAAAAATTTCAATTTTCCTTTAACGTACTGAAATTTATGTCAAATATTTTCAGTATGACATACATACGAGTATAAAGGATTGTCTAAACTGTTAATAATTAAAAGGAAGTCGTCGAATTTCTACATCTTACTTTTTCATATTACTTTAATCAAGTTTTTTTTTTTATTTGGACTAGGAAGTGTTGTCAACATTAATACATAATAAAGATTCAAAAACAATTTTTATCAGATTAAGCTGAAAATTTTTTGTTGGTTTCGAGAACTTTACAATATTAGGTTTTTATAGACGACGTGGCACGTATGTGAGAAGGTGCAGGATCAACCTCGCTGTGTCGCAATTTCTGATTATATATTTACTGCCTTACTACAAAAAATTTAACTAAAATTAACTTAAATATTGATAAGTTTTATATGATTTTACTATCTGTTAAGCAATTTTTAAGCACTGTTTAGCTAGACTCGTATTGAACATGATTTTATTGCGTCTTTGTAGTATGACAGTTAAAATTTAATATTATATCGTTATGTGTAGATTAAAACGAAATAATAGACAATCACTCAAATCTACTGAGTTGTTAAAGCGTTAAGAAGTAAGGAACTGTTAGGAATTTATCATAAAAGTTAATAAATCTTTTGTCTATGGTAGCTCGTTGATCAGTGACTTATTATTAAACATCGCCAGTACGCACCCTCTCTCTCTAGGATAGATCGCTCGTCTTCACTCCCACAAATATGGGTGCTGATAAGCAATAATGTGTCAACTTTTTATTAGATAATATATTAAATATATTAGTCTGAATTTAATTCATTATACCTTTTATCAAAAATTAAAAGAAAAGTTGGATATATACTTCTTCAAACAAATTTGTTAAAAATAGGTTCGACATCTTTAAGCGCCATTTTCTCAGAATGAAGTCCGTGTGGCTTGACACAGTATTGCTTATCAGCGTCCATATATTCATAATTACAAGTAAACTAGGGACTAGAACCCCAGAGATAACTTAACAGGAACGTTAACACCTACAGAAAACTACAAGTTTATAATAATAGCTTGATTCCGTGCGTATGAATATATTTCTAACCCATTTGCGTTACATATTTTCAAATATTTGCTACCTTAACTTTAAGGGTTAAATGTATTTAGAATAGTTTAGTCGCTTACTTAAAAGTTTTAATAGTGAAAGGTAATTTTAAGCTAGAATCAAAGATAATATATACACATGTGGACGCTGATATGCAATACTGTGTCAAGCCACACGGACTTCGTTTTGAGAAAATGGCGTCTAAATATATCAAACCTATTCTTAACAAATATGTTTGAAGAAGTATATATCCACCTTTTCTTTAATTTTTTGATAAAAGGTTTAATTAATTAAAAGCAGATTGATATATTTCATATAATATCTAATAAGAAGTTTTTCAAATATTTAAGATTATTGTATAAATTGCAAAATATGGAACGCACTTGAAATTCAAAACAATTAATTAGGAAACTTTTTTCCGTACTTTTTTAGTTTATATGACCTTAACTTTTTTGAATAATGTCAAATAGGTGATGCAGTATCAAAATACATCAATATCTCAAAATTTGACTTTTTGTGGGTTGACACATTATTGCTTATCAGCATCCATGTATGGATCTACTTCTCGATGTTTCAGTGATAGTATTAAACATTCAGTTTTTTTTATTTTAATAACTGCAGATAATATTTTGTTTTTGATGAAACTGAATAGATTTTTTTAAATTATTGTGCTGTTGCCAGACAAACAAATAATATTTAATAATTATAAAAATATACATCGTTTTTTAAAACTATTTTGCGTGTCGATGAAATTTAGTCAGGCGAATATATATTACATATTAAATAGATATTTTCATTGTACAATTTATTTTTATTTAAGATTTGCTCATAAAGTATTGATCATATAAATATTATGTGCATAAAATAAAAATCAAAATACCGTTATTTATATTTGTATATCAATTTTTATATGATTGTATTAATGTTAAGTAAACGAATCTAACACGGTTACCATTTAAACTCAAACCAGGGAAAAAACCGCGAAAGAAACTCAGCGGGACTTATTCTTATTTTTGATGTTTTTTTTTCCAACAGCGTCAAGATCGTTTACAACTTTCAGTTTTAGAATAGTACTGGGATAGCCTGGAAGCGATCGCCGTCTTCCTATGATATGTGTATCTATAAAATCTTTAGTCATAGTAACCCCTAAACACCAACGTTAATTTACAATCTTTTTGAACTTTGCTTATGCAACTTTTTCTGGGATCCTTTTGTCAAATCATCTCCCAACATTATTACATAAAGATTTTCATACATATGTTATTATAATTATGAATAAATTTATCGTTTATGTTTAATAATTTCATCATAAATAAATTAACAACAAGTTATTTAAAACTGAGGCTTCTTCTTCATTTCAAAAGCCAGAAATAAAATTATTTCATTAATGATTTTCGACGTCGCCTTATAACTTCTGCAGGAATAATCAACAGAAAACTTTGCCGTCCCAAAATGCCTCAAGTATTAAAACAATTTATAAAAGAATTACTCTTTATTTAGAAACGTTGACGATTCTCATTTATTATAAAGAATATCAAAGTAAGCTCCTACTTTAATCACCCTTTTTGTAAATCTTTACTGACCCCTATAATGCGATTGTAGCGAAGTAAATCAATTACTTAGATACGAAACGAAAGAGCTACATAAAAAACATACATATATTTATTTTAAATCTTACTATTTTTTTTTTACTTAAATGTTATTTGAAAAAGTATCTGTATTAATATTTAAATAATAAAATATAATTTATTGTATAAACAAAAACTATAAAACAATTCTTTTATACAATAATATGACATTTTTTTTTCAACAACAATTTTACAAGACGTCTTTAGTCGTCAAAGACAAAAACCAAAAAACCAAACTTTTAAAATTAAAACAAAAAAATATATATCACTAACTTTAAACTCTCGTAAAAGGTTTACGTTCAAAAATTTGACCTTTGCGCTTAAATAACATCGCGAGTAAGACCTTTTAAAACGTAATTTCCTTTCGAACAAAACACCGCAAGGAATGTCGTACATTTTCAATTCTTAGACTCAAAATGATATAAATCTCGGAAACATGCAACAAGTGTCGAGATTCAAGAAGAAAAGTTTATATTTCAGTCTATTCTTAGATTTTCGCAATCACTATATCCATACTAATATTTTTAATGGTATAGTGTCTAAAGTTAACTCTGTGTATCTGTTGGCTTACGTTTTATGTAAATCATTATATTATGTTTTTAGATAAATCACATAGTTCGAACTAGTATTATAAATCCGAAACATTTGCAAACACGTCGGGTGTAGACAAAAGAACGTAGTGCACATTTCGTCCAAAGATAAATTGTTACAGTTTTCGAGCGATAGGAAAAAAATAACTTATGATATAAGACCTTTGGGACCACAATCTAAAGTAAACAATTTATGTATATATTAATACGTGAAGCTTTGAACAATTTATTACGAAAATCAGGCGGACGGTGGAGTATTAAATTTCGCCTACATATAGTTTCTATATAGAAGAAGTGCATGCTGCACTTCTTCTATATAGAAACTACAAAATCTGTCATACTACAAAAGAAGCATTAAAACCATGTTCAACACGTGTCTAGCTAAACAGTGTTTAAAAATTAAACATTTTTTTAAATATTATCTAAATTGCTTAACAGCGAATAAACTCATAAAAAAACTTATTCATAAAATGTTAAACGTTACATTTGACAGCTGAAATAGGTTTTAGACATCTATTAAACTCACTTAAACGTATGTTAATCTATATCTAAAGTATGTTTAACTCAAAACTATGCTTAGACGCGGATTTGTAGTACGGATTTTCTTAAACACGCGTTTAACGACTGTTTAAATCTTTTGTAGTAAGGCAGTATATTTTTAACTACGCATAAAAAAACATTAAATCAATAAAAAACACACATTACACACTACAATATATTTGACACACACATACATACGTGTATACTTTGTTTATTGTTAAAGACTGTGGTCAATTGAGAATAGATTATCTATGGTCAATCTTGACATCGGTTGAAAGTTTTATGAATTCTGACCGTTAAACCGTCACTAGTTGTGATTAAATGATAAAATCTACGTTAACGCAAGCGAAGCTGCGGCCAAAACGTATTTATCGTGTATATTAATAATTATATTCATCATTTCGAACAGATAGCAGCGCTCGTGGTTTCCGATGACAAAAACAATTAATATATCCGATTTAAGTCCTATGAAAATAGTGTTATGACACTTTATATTTTTAAATCCCGACCAAAACAGAGGGGTGTTATAATTTGGACATGTATATCTGTGTGTCTGCCTGTGGCATTGTACTTTCTTAACGAATGGACCAATTTTGATGCGGATTTTTTTATTTGAAAGCTGATGTAATCGGGAAGGTTACCTATAATTTATGAAGATCTCTTTAAATGTTTGAATGTTATCAGCTCTTTTATGGTTGGTGAAAGGATCTGAGTTACTTCTTAATTTGATGGAATCGAAATTTATTTGTGACTTCAATGATACTGAAATAACGTAGTTTTGTAATCTTGGCCAGATGTTGCCTCATGTGGAATCAGTAGAATACTCCTCACCAACTTATAGCAGAAGTATAGTGTTGGTGCTCATTAAAATTGACTTGTTGTCTAGATGTCTGATAGATTGTCTGTTTTTTTTTAAATTTTTCTTAAGTTGAGTAATTTATGGCAAAGGTGGTCCAGTATAAAAAGTCTTTTAATCTTAACCGTTGCTCGCAAAATCAAATTCAGGCTAAGACTTTAATGTACAAAAACATAAAGAGTAAAAAATGTTCTATGATGGAAAATATCACGAAAAAATCACTTTTTTAAAAAGTTTGAAGTGTTATTTAATTAAAACTTTAAATAAAGCAGCCGACTTCAAAAATAAAATATGTAATGTCGCTTACTTGGATGATATACTTATTCAAGGTATACATCGGAATAATGAATATTTGAGGTTCCAGACCTTCTACCTTCTCATGGTTACAAGTCTATTGAAACCCTTCATGTAACATGTATGTCATGCTCGTAACGTTCCAAAAACCAAAATAAATAAAAATATACTTCATTTATTTGCTTCTTTTTTCGAGTAATCATTAAAAAGGAGAAAAAAAGGAACCAAAAAAAGCGTATAATAATAAAAATGTCCGGTATTTCGCTGTTTAAACTCTGACGGTGGCAAGGAGATTAAAACTGTGACATTCTCTTTGTTTTTCACATAATGGTACAGCCGTTATTCGTGACTCTCATTAATGAAATTCCACAGTAAATCCGTTAAAGAATTCGCCGAAACAAGATTGGGGAATAAATTAAAAGTAACATTTAGTTTCGTTGTGATATTTTATTTCACACTATTTGCGGACTGTATCTCATGAACTACATGCAATTCGAACTCACACACAAATTATTTATTACGTACAGTCGGGTATACTGTAAAACCGTGTAACTGGTTTTTCCTATAGTCTAAATTTTATCTAAATATTAAATCACATTTTAGATAAAAATAACGCCTGTTGGACATTTTTGATTACGCAATGTATTTATAGTGTCACCGACGATATGTCAAAATGTATTTATGTTAAGTATTAATTTAAAAAATATCGATTTTTAGTTTGTTCTTTATCAATAATGAAATTTAACATTTTATTCACAAGTGAACTTATTGCAAACTCTAGTTATGTGGCTTTGCCCTATACACGACGATGTTGTTATAGCGCTCTCTTGGATCATTTTATTTGCATTTAAAAAGTACATACATACTCCATGTGCTAATTCGAATGGTTTATATTTAACTAAGTAATCTATATAGGTCAGTAGAAATCAGATGAAGATATTAGATATGAATAATTTATAAACAAGAGTCTTAGTTCTAAATATTTTGTGTATTCTAGACGATATGATTAACATACACAAATATTACGCGTAGGTTTAGTTTTGTAAATGAATTTCAACGCTTCATAGATATTTTGGAAAATTAGATGAGCCAGTTAGGGCCACAACACATAACTATATGGCTACGATGTGTGAACATCATGACGCGACGTATCTTGATTTTGTATTCAATTTCAAATAAAGAATCATATCTTTGTATTACAGTGCTACGTCGCGTCGTGAACCTTCAAACCAAAATCCTGGACACTCACAGCTTATAACGATCGTGTCTACAAATAATACAAATATATCTCAAGTGGAAATCCAAGCTGTCTCAATACGTTTTGAAATTTGTAACCGATTTTGACGTTAAAAAAAAAGTCGTTTAAGTCCTTTCTTCAAAAATAACTTTCATTCGTTTCTTCTGAACTTTCGGAAACCGTGGTACATAAATTTTCTTGACATTAAAGAAAATATTTATTTATTTATTTATTAAAAGAAACATACAGCGTATATATTTAACAATTATATACATAACTAAATTCGAATAAAAGTATTTCGCGTCAAAGACACCCGGCTATAAAGTATCCTGTAATAGCTTAAATAAAATCTACACAAACGGTATTATCCTAAAAGTTATGGTAAAGTAAAGTAATGTAACAGCCTGTATATGTCCCACTGCTGGGCAAAGGCCTCCTCTCCTATTCCGGAGAAGGTTTAGAACTTAATCCACCACGCTGCTCCACTGCGGGTTGGCGGATATACATGTGTCAGAATTTCTCCCGACACATGTATTTTCCTCACGATGTTTTCCTTCACCGAGCTCGAAATGAATTTAAACACAAATTTAGCACTTGAATAATCAGCGGTGCTAGCCGGGGTTTGAACCCGCGATTATCGGTAAAGATCGACGTGTTCTAACCACTAGACCATCTTGGCTCGAAAAGTTATAAACGCATGTAAATTAAACCTCACGTTCATATAATCACATAATAACATTCTCGAATGTGCATTTATCTTGTTACCCACCCACTAACTTTAAAAGCACACACTATTCTAACTAAAAACATAATTCGAAGCACAAATATTATGTTTGTTTATCTTATGATGTTTGTCTTCGAAGCGATTAAAATCAATATATACGAGTACACTTACTAACACATATCTTGACTTGTTCATGTGTAATGCTTTAGTTTCCTAAGATTGCGGTCCGTCAAATTATGGGCGCAACATTATGAGCGTCTAGAAAAACTATTTCTGTCATACTACAAAAGACGCATTTAAACCATGCTGAACACGTGTCTAGCTAAACAGTGTTTAAGATTTAAACATTGCTTAAAATATTAACTTAATTGCTTAACAGCGAATAAACTCATAAAAAAACTTATTGATAAAATGTTATACGTTACATTTGACAGCAAAAATAGGTTTTAAACATCTATTAAACTCACTTAAACGTATATTAATCTATGTCTAAAGCATGTTTAACTCAAAACTGTCTTAGACGCGCGTTTAACGTCTGTTTAAATCTTTTGTAGTAAGGCAGTTTGACTTTACGGCGTCAAAGCTTTTTGGAAACCGTGCTGTACTATTTTAACCGACTTCCAAAAATGGGTTCTCAATTCGTCGGTGACTTTTTTATGTTTGTTCACCGGTTACTAGATAACGGCTAGACCGATTCGGTAATAAAATAAACTAAATTAACTATTTTACTTCGAAGTCAGACCCCTTTTTTATAGTCCTGAATTGTAAAAGTTTGAGTGAAATCATCTGAACATATAAAGCGATCGCTAAATTATAGACAACATCATCCTAAGAAAGCAAAGCATAATGGGACGAGTAATGGCCTGGACCTGAGAACGGAATTTTAGAGTATTTTTTCATTATACAACGAAAATTCATATTTACTTATACTAGCGGTAATAAATTACTGATTCCAATATTTAGCAAACGAATGTTAGATACCATTTGATGTCTTTGGTTCGTTCTCGTAACATTAGAATATGTCAAAATCAAAATATTTTTATTCAAAATAGGAAATTACATTCTCTTTTTGAATGTCAAAGAAATGAATCTACCACGATTTCGGAAAAGTATAACCTCAGGCCTGAGAAGAAACCGCGAAAGAAACTCAGCGGGACTTTTTTTTTGTTAGTTTTTTTAACAACGTCAAGATTGGTTACATATCTTGTTACGTCCAGTTACGTATGAATTATGTTGGATAAAGATTAAAATACTTTGCCTTGTCTAGTGTGTGCTGGTCATTAACAGCGAACGACCGTCTATAGACGGAATGTATCTCTGAATTCATATTGTGAATTATTCCAGCGCAGAATTTCTTACAGATTAATTATTCTCCTCACATATCATTATTATTAGTAAAGTATTATTTTCGATTTTTTAGTCTAGATTATGGATTTAGAAAAGAGCCGAGATGGCCTTGTGGTTAGACCACGTCGATCTCAACCGATGATCGCGGGTTCAAACCCCGGCTAGCACCACTGAATTTTCAAGTGCTAAATTAGTGTTTAAATTCATCTCGAGCTCAGCAGTGAAGAAAAACATCGTGAGGAAACCTGCATGTGCCAGGAGAAATTCTGACACATATATATCCGCCAAACCGCAGTGGAGCAGTGTTTCGGATTAAGATCTAAACCTTTTCCTCAATAGGAGAGGAGGCCTTTGCCCAGCAGTGGGGTATAAACAGGTTGTTACTTTACTTTTTTTACTATGAATTTAGAGAGACACTTTAGACAGGCTGAGCGAGACCGCGCTAAAAATTATTGCTCCAATTTCAAGATACTCTATGTCGTTTTTGGAACCCTGACAAAATATATAATTAACTTAATACAATCGGTATTTGTTTGGTTAAGTAGTTAAAACGTATAGGTGCAACAAACAAACTCACTCACACGGGCATTTATAATATTACTAGACTGAGAATACATTAAACCACGCATAACTTTCAAAAGTCTTTCAATTTCTAGGAATGCCTTTTTTATCTCAACATTATTTGCTCTAATATATAATGTTAAAGAGTTCGTTTAAATTTGATCTTGGAAACTATCGGTCTGATTTGAAAAGTGATTTTTGTTTTAAATAGTTTTTTTATTGAATAAATTTAGAAGCATTCATATTTTGTACCTGTAGATATGTTATTAACACATCAATTTCGCACCCAAAACTGTTTCCTCTTTTGGGAAAACAGGCGAGTCGCTGCTTAGCTACCAAAGTTGTCAGAGTTGAAACGTCAAACAGTTAGACTAGAATAACACTAGTTAGGTTTACTCGCGTAACTGATATAAAATAAATCTGTAACTTGCTAACAGTTATTTAAATAACCTTACGAAAGCTAAGGGTGTAATATATAAATTACGTAAATGTAATAATAAATAAATTACGTAAATGTTTAGAAATTTTACGAGCAAAATTTACAAGTATAGTATTCACCTTAATGTAATTTAAGGTGAGTGGAACCGCGGAGCATAGATTGTATAAATTTAAATATATTTAAAAATAAACAATAATTTTAATAAAAACTATCTTACTTGTAAGCGAATTTATTAAGTCAATAAATAAGAACTTTACAAATTAATTTCGAATCGAGTTTTGTTATTCAATTTAATTTAATTTCGAAACAATAAGTTTGTTTTAAATTTGAGTATAATGAATATTTTCATTAATACACCTCAGAGATAAAAAATAATTTTATATTGTTGCTACGATGAAAAAAGGCGACTTTTTTATATTTAGACAGTTTATAAAACAGCTAGAACGATTTTGATGAAGTTTTTAGAAGTCTTTCAGATTAGGCCAGTGTGTGATCCTGTGAAGTTTTGTAGCGATCGGATCAATAGAATCTTTTTTGGCTTCTTTAGCAAGGGCGCTAGTGAATATTTGACGTAAAATTTAAATTTAATTTTTGTTTTTCAATTTCACTGTTAATATAATTGAATAAACAACTTTATTTGAAGTATTCCAAATCATTTATACATTTTCATTCTCGCAAACTGATATTTAATAATGTAGATATTATTTAAATATTCGCAAATAAATAATTGTAAACACTGGTGTATGATAATATAAATAGTCTGTATAATAGATTACAAGTCAATTTTTTGCGGGCAGTAAAAATAAAAGCGTAAAAGAAGCTTGGCGCTTACAAAAGAAAAAAAATCTAATAAACTTTTCTTCATTTTAATACGAAATATAAACGAAATCTTTCTTATATCCGCTTCTCCTAGTGCTTCCTTAAAATATGCAACGATAAAGTAAACGATTCAAATATTTTATCAAACTCACCATAACATTAATTTTTATTATATAACTGTTTGGTCGTATTCGACAGCTTCCAAAGCTATAAAGCTTATAAACTTAACAGCAATGTTTTAAAATTCTTTATCTAGACGGGAATTCCGTGCATGACAAATTTTGTGAAATTTTCAACTCTTAAAGAGATTTCTTAAGGGGTAGAGAATGTATGGAACCGAAATAATTCTCAGTACCTTTTTGTACTAAAAGTTTTATTGTAGTCTCGCGAACGAATTAGTATATATAACTTTTTTTATTTATACGTAAATATCAATTGTAACAAAGTATTAAATGCAAAAAAAATTATGATCTGACAATATTTTTATCTTTAAATTCGAATAAAGGGTTTTTTAAAGTGTAATAACATGTTAATTCAAACTTTAATAATAAATACATATTTTAATTCTGTATGTATTTGTGTAAAAAAGAATAAATAAAAGAAATAAAGTTATCAATATAGATTAAAATGGAATAAATATTTTTAGAATATTTATTTTTATCGGTGATTTTAAATAATTATAATTTTAAAAATAAGAAAATTCAGAAAATAAATATTTTTTATTTAATTTTAAGTAACTGAAGAAAAGAAAGAATATTGTGATTAAGATTTGGCTTGTTACTTGAAACTAATGACGGCTTTTTAATTATTATAAAGAATAATTTGTACAATTAAATAAAAAAAATAGATAATATTAAACGGAACTGACAAGCTAAACAGTTATCTTTAAAAAATATTTTAAATTAAAACAACTACGTCTAATAACAAATTAATTTTCAAATTTAACATTACCATAACAATATAAATAAATATAAAGATATAGATATATATATATATATATATATATATATATATATATATCTATATCTTTACGCGGAAACGTTTAAAACTCTCATAAAGTTTTTCAAACAACTAGTTTTTAAACACATTAAATTTATAATATATAAAAAAAATAAAACTAAAAAAAAAGTTAACTTACCCGAAAGCCATTGTTACGATGCTACGCCGGTGTTGCGAGTGCTACGACTGCTACGACTGCTACGTCTGCTACAACAGAAGTGCCGCTTAGCGATGATAGCGCGGCTTATATGTCTACGGGAAAGCCCGCCCAACGCCCCGCCCAATACCTTATGGAGAATTAAGATTACATATACGGTTTTTTTATTGGATTTTATCGTATATTAATGGAATATATTCATAGAATATTTGTTTATCTATGGGAATTTGAATGTATTGAATTTTGATTAATATAAACCTTTTCATGTTTAATTAAACTATGACACTTAATTTTAAAATATGTTTTGTTAGATTTGTGTGTACGAATTTAATTTAAAAAAAAAACAATTAAGTTCCGGACGTTAAATAATAAACCTCGTTTAATCGCGTACTGATGATTTTAAGATACTTTTTTATACTTTATGCAACCTTTATTTTTTCAATGATTTTTTATTCGTTCATTTAATTATTATAATGTTAAAGTCTATCTCTTTTTTATTATTGAAACATTAATGAGTTTTCAAAATCGTTAAAGTTTAATTTCATATTGAATAAACTTATTTTCAAGAAAAACATAAAACATTACATAAACTGAATACTAAGCATTCATTTATGTCAGACTAGCTGCCCGTCGTGGTTTTACTCGCGTTTATGTTTACTGCGTCGCTCCTGTGAGTCATAGCATGATGTAATATAACCTTCTTCAATAAATAGGCTATAGAATACAAAAAGAATTTTTCAAATCGGATTAGTACTTTCAGAGATTGTGAGGACATACCAACTTACAAACAAGTTTTAAGTAAAGTAAATTAACAGCCTGTAAATATCCCACTGCTGGGCAAAGGCCTCCTCTCCTATTAAGGAGACGGTTTATAGCTTAATCTACCACGCAGCGCCACTGTGGGTTAGCGATATACACGCATCAGAATTTCTCCCGGCACATGCAGGTTTCCTCACGATGTTTTCCTTCACCGCCGAGCTCAAGATGAATTTAAACACTAATTTAGCACTTGAAAAATCAGCGGCGCTAGCCGGGGTTTGACGTGATCTTAGCACTAGGCCATGTCGGCTCTACAAACAAGTTTTACTTTATTATAATATTTGTATAGATTAATCAACGAACTATCCCAAATATCTATTGAAATAGCTATTAAACAGCATGCTTCTATAAAATACACATTTCGCTAATTTTTGGGAATATCACGAGAACACACAAAGCCTAATAATTCGGTGATCCGCAAATGATTAAGTAATAATATTTATTCGATAGTTAATTGTGAATCAGTCAATCAGAAGTCTAATCTGAATGCTGTTAAGCAATAATGTGTCAACTTAGTAGTAAAATTCTGTGATATTGATGTATTCTGAAAATGCGTCATGTATTTTTAAAAATATTGTCAAGTTATCGAAACTAAATTAGTACAAAAAAAGTTTTTTAAGTTATTTTAATTCATTATATCTTTTAACGAAATAGGAAAGAGAAGACGGATATGTATTTCTTCAAACAAATTGATTAAGAATAGGTTTGACAAATTTAGACGCCATTTTTTTAAAATGAATATATCTTATCAGCGGCCATTTAATATAAAGAGAAAATTACACTTATAAGTTTTGCTGAGAGCAATTTTCATAAATAATTACATGAGTTATGCGTCATTGCTTTAGAAGGAAGTTACTGTCAGTGCTTTACTGTACTTTCGTAACATGGGTAACTATTTCCAGCTTACAGAGTTCTTTCATATAATTTACAAGAGTAAAAAAGGTTTAGAGCTTAATTCACCAAGTTGCTCCACTGCGGATAGGCGAATATACATGTGTTATAATTTCTCCCAACACATGCAGGTTTCCTCAGGATATTTTCCATCACCGAGCTCGAGACGAATTTAAACACAAATTTAGCACTTAAAAATACAGCGGTGCTAGCCGGGGTTTCAACCCGCAATCATCGGTTGACGTCGTGTTCGAAACATGAGACCATCTCGGCTCAACAGTACAGTTACTTGATGTTTAAAAAATAGTTTACCTGAAAATGAGAGAAAAATTCTATAAATACGATATGCCATTCCGAAGTTTTAACTTAAAGAAAACATATCTACGAATTTTTAACCCTTGACCCAAAAGGGTAAACAAAAGTATCCAAGCAATTTCTACTGGTCTGTCTGTTTTTTATTTCTTTATAATTAAACCGCTGAACCGATTTTGATACATTTTATGTTAGAGATAAATTGGATCTTGAAAAAGGACGTAGGCTACTGTGTGTTCCCAAACTAAAACATGAATCAGGATCAAATATTTACTCTATAAATAATATGTTTATACATTACGAAATATTGTGTTTTAAATTTTTGATTGACTATTTCAACCTAAACCAGGAATATAATTTTGCCCAAGCAAAAGCTATAATATCTATTATCCATGTTACATTTTAACAATTCAGCCATTTAACCGTCGAAACGTAACAAATCGTCACTTATTTTGAATTTATAATATTTGAGACATAAATGTATTTTTAAATTTCGGACACCGCGATGTTACAATTTGGTCAATAACGTTTAAAGTTTAAATACTATATTCCTACGCGTTAATTAATACGAAATAATGGTATTTTATTACTTTAAATTTGTTAAGTTATTAACTTTCAACAATAAAAATCTGTGCCCATTTTCGACTGGACTTTTAAAAGTGGAAAACATTTGGGCGCTAAATGTATGTCCTAATAACTTATCTTTAGTTATAGGTCGCCTAGCGGACGGAGTTCGACCATAGTTCATTAAACTTTCAACTGATTGAGATTGACCACAGATAATCTATTCTCAATTTGATCACAGTCTTTAACGATAAACTATGTGTGTCAAATGTGTTTGTAATGTTTTTATATATAAGTGAAAAAAAATATAGGCATTCGGCACACTATATAAAATACTAGTTGTCTCTTGTGGTTTCACTCGCGTTTATAGTTACTGCTTCACTCCTATGAGTCGTAGCGTGATGTAATATAGCCTATAGCCTTCCTCAATAAATAAACGATCTAAACATAAAAATAATTTTTCAATTCGAACCAGTAGTTCCTGAGATTAGCGCGTTCAAACAAACACACTCAGCTTTATAGTATTACATTAGATTTCAATAGTGTTAATATTCAACAAGTAGCCCAATTAATGTAAATTTTATTTAAAGAAAAAAACAATTTTGTCTACTACAGAATTCTTTAAATAGAATTTTCTCTATAAACAATGAAAGTGAACTTTCGTTATTTCAAAATGAACTGAAATTAAAATAAATGGTTGCGGATCGCAATAGGGCCGGCTTTACATGGCTCATACAATTTACACTTTATTAGGTGCGAAGGTATTTTTCACTTGGAAAGGTTTCGAATGCAGAAAGGTCATTGCAGCTGTTTTTAATTTCACGTTTGATTTCTACTTATAGCAAATGTCTAAATTTACTAATTAAAAATGAAAGATCGTTTGTCATTAAAGTAACAATCGTTTTATGAAGCGATGTTTATGACAAAATTAATTATTATCCGATATTCGTATATTCAAGTTTTTGCCAACACATTTACGCATAGAGGTTTTCTTATAAACGTTGTAATTATCTCACATAGCTAAACACGTAATGAATTTTAAGAAATTTTGTAATAAGAAACCTAGCAGGACCTCATTCGGATTTCAATCCATACCCAATTTATACCCACGTCTTCTATCCACTGAGCTTAGCCCTTGTTTCTTTTACTGTCCCCATTTTATCATTAAAAAAAGTACTAAGATAAAATTCGTTATGGCTAATTAGTTGAAACTAATTATTCATTTGCTCGCTCGCAAAATAAATGAAAACAGAATAACTTTAAAATTGCACTACAGCGGACCTAATGCATAATAATTGCGGTCGTTTAATTTAATTCAAACTTTAACTAATTTAAACAACCAAACAGGACATTATATTCAAAGTTATTTCAAAAACGTGTCGACGATTTACATCTTTGTAAACACATTGTATATTGCGGTTTCGTTTGAGTCGTTTCGTCATATTTGGTTAATGATTGATTGAAATCGTATATATTAATTTTTACATTAATGTATCTAATTGATTTCCATAACGTCGTCTGCGTAAAACAATAATAATTTTCAATAGCTATTTTTAGAGTATTTATTTATTAAACATTTAATCTTCTATTTCATTTTGTAATTTTTAGCATCAAAAACGTTTTAGAGAAAAAAAATGACTTTCTCATTCTCCAAGATCCAATGTACATATTCAATAACAAAGTTCACCAAAATTACTTCCGTAATTAAGGCCTAAATTCGTAACATATAGACAGAGTTATTTTTACATTTATAAAATAAGATTGATTAATCAATTAATTTAAGCGATTAAGACCCGTTAAAATGTTTTTAGAAACCTTAGAGATATGATTTCACGTTTGCTTACTGTAGTAGAAAAATAAGATTATTTTATTTTGTTATGTGCATATTTATTGCAATACTAATTGGGCCTTGTGATTTTACCCGCATTGGTGTTATCGTACCCGATAGGTTTAAGGTTGTAGCGTGATATTTTATAGCCTATAACATTGTTAAATAAATGAGCTATGTAAGACAAAAAATAACGATTTAAATTGCGTTTTTGAATAATTTAAAATTTTACGAAATGTGCACTTTATCCCATACATAGACATTTAATTTCAATTTATTTATTTTTATGTAATAATTATCAATATTAAAAACAATTACAACAATTTAAATCTGTTTCCAATAATTATATTTCAAAGTGTCATAAAAGCAAAAATCAAAATCAAATTATGTGAATGAAGTGTGGTATTTTAGTTAACACAGCTTAATTAATATCACAATCTAATCTTAAACGTAAACAAACGTCATCTCAAACACCAAATAACAATAATATACAGCCTCTTACTTCAACTCATATCAGCTGTCAGTATCTCGCTGTCATTTATCCATTACGCTGTTGTAACTACATTAAATTATTATCACGATTTCATAATTTTATCTGATAAATATTTCCCCCACGGATTCAGTACATTAACTGGCATTTTATATGTCCGATACGAGCTGATACAAGTGCTCTATAAAATAAATATATCATTGAAAAACTACACTTTCAACCGAATTCAAAAGAAGAGACTTTCAATTCGTTTTTTTTTAATATCAAAACTCAGTAATTTCTTACTCGATTTTAAAAATGCTTTATTTGAAAAGGTAATCTCGCATTGGTTACTTAGTGGAAAAATTATGTCGTTCTAGTTAATGAATTAACGTATTTTGGTTTAGAAGTCGGTCCCAAATCATTTTTACGACGCATATCGTAAATTAACACGACACGACATCGTAATGTGCCACGATGCGACATCGCATACACTCGTACGTGTTATATATGGATACTGATAAGCAATAATGTGTCAACCCACAAAGGGTCAAATTCGGAGATATTGATGTATTTTGATACTGCAGTACTTATTTAACAGTATCCAAAAAAAAATCATATAATATGTCATATAAACTAAATAATTTCGAATTGTTTCGAATTTCAAGTACGTTCCATATTTTGCTATTTATACAATTATCTCAAATATCTGAAGAATTTTTTTAGATAATTTATAGAATGTATCAATTTTCTTTTACTTCATTATACCTTTTATCAAAAACAAAAAAGTAAAGATAGATACATACTTCTTCAAACATATTTATTAAGAATAGGTTTGACATGTTTAGACGCCATTTTCTCAAAATGAAGTTCATGTGGCTTGAATATATTTACGCACGATTATTAAGATACACACGAATGTATTGCTTTTCAGCGTCCATATAAAAAATAGTTTGCAAACGAACAGGTAGGACTCCTGCTGTTAAGTGTTTACCGCCGCCCATGTACATATGCAACTCAGAGAAGCCACAGGGTCGTTGCCAGCTAAAAAAGGAATAAGGGATATGGGAAAGGAGAATAGGAGAAGGTTCGGCTTCCGACTCTCTCACTCACCGTACGAAACGCAGTTTAATAAGGTACTTCACGACGATTTTCAGTGAGCGTGGGGTACTTCCCCGGGCGAGCCAGGACGTATAGGAGCTGTAGTTATTGGCTAGAGCTAGGCTCTACCTAAATTAAAATATTATACTCTTAATGACCAGAAGCTTATTTAGTTTTTTAGTCAAAAATACATAAGAAGTATTTATATAATTAAACACACAAATTAAACGAAGTAGCGAGAATAATAATTCTAATATCCCAATACAAGTCCATCGCAACCGTGTACCAAAAATTAAGGAGCGCGCGCTTTTTTTTTTGTCACAAGTCAAAACGGACTCTGCCTTGTTGGAAAATATTTTCTAACAATATATGCATGCTGATAACCAATAATCTGCCAACCCACAAAAAATCGAATTCGAAATTATTGATGTATTCTGATATTACGTCATGTATTTCATATGATTCAAAGCTTTTAACGTAATATAAACTAAATAAGTACGGAAAAAAGTTCCATAATTGAATGTTTCGAATATTGAAGTGTGTTCTATATTTTAAAAAATGCAATAATCTTATATATTTGAAAAAATCAATCTGCTTTTAGTTCATTATATCTTTTATCAAAATATAAAAGAAAAGATGGATATATACTACTTCAACCAAATTTATTAAGAATAGTTTGATTAAGCCTGTTGCACCTAAAGCAACCTATTCTAAGTATTTTTTTTTACCTTTTTTGTATTGGTGTGCAATAAAGAATAAATAAATAAATTAAGAACATCTTTAGACGCAATTTTCTCAAAATAAAGTCTGTGTTGCTTGACATAGTATGTTATCAGCGTCCATATTACAAAGTTGGTTTTATTTAAATGTAATCAAGATTCGATGGAAACCTGCTGGAGAGCGGCACATCCCAAGGGACGTCAAATCGCTAGTGATTAATGTATCGTTATAAAGAGTTAATATTTTAACATGAATCGACGCGGCTCAGTGGAGATCGGTTATATATTTATGTATGCTGTTCGCTCAATAGTCGAAATTCAATCGTTAGTCATTATTCAAATTAAAAAAAAAAAAAAACATTGATCTGTTTGATATTTTCTTTTCATATAAAATAACTGGGATAAAAAAAATAAACCGACTTCAAAACGCAATTTCGTTTGCATGGATGTCATACTAATTCTAGTTATCTTAATTTATAAGCTAAACTACTGAACCGATTCTGATGAAAATTCTATAACACCAATCTGGAAGAATTTTCAAAATGTATTAAGTAATAACGGACATCTGATGATAATACTCTTGCCTATTATAAAATCGCTAACTAGTTGCTAGGCAACGTCGTTCAAAGTGATCGGCATTGTGGGCAGTGGCGGAGTCACACATTTGCCTGTAGGCTATTCTTTGCCTCTTGTATTAAGCCCTAAAACTCGATAGGGTATCGAATGAATGTCGTGATAGATGTCGTGAGTTCACAATGATATTCCAATATTACATTACTCGTTCTTGTATCGCCTACGAAACGCTACTACGTAAATTGTAATGAAATAATGAAATGAATGTTTATATGTAAGGGATAATCTCTGAAACTACTGATCCGATTTGAATAATTCTTTTTCCGTCGGATAGCTTGTTGTTTCAGAAAGATAATATTACATAGGCTATATTATATATTACATCACTTTACGGATCATAAGAGCGAAGCAGTAACTATAAACGTTAAAAAATCTGCAAGGTGCATCTAGTTCTTAATATAAATACTTTTTAATATGACGTAGTAGCTGCAATTTTACGTAACTCACTACGAATTACATTTTCATCATACATCTCAACGTATTAAATTTTTGAATAACTCTGAAAATTCTAGGCACGTAAATAATAAAGTATCGAATTGAAAACGCTTTATATAAATTCTCATTTCAAATGTCGAATATGCAATAATATCTCGATATCTGCAGTAAGCTGCGTTACTACGCCTCGTAGAGTGCATTCTTGATGAAATATTTTTGTCAACATTACACTCAACTGCGTATATAATATATAACACTCAAAGGTGACTGAGTGACATAGTGATTATCAACGCACAGCCCAAACCACCGGACGGATCGGGCTGAAATTTGGTATGCAGGTAGATGTTATTTTGATTAATTCTACCCTTAAGGGGATAAAATAGGGGAAGTAAGTTCGTATGAAACTTTGTCAACTTTTCAGTGGTTTTAAATTCAAAATAAATGGTATTAGTGTGCCATCCTCAAAAAATTCCGTATTTTGCTTTTAAAGTCGGTTGCTATTATTTAAAAAAATATTAATTATTTAAATGAAAATGTAAAACAATATATGATTTTTAAAATTAATATAAACTAGCTTTGGCCCGCAGCATCGCACGCGATAATATAAATTTTGTAAAATTGGACAACCGAATCCGACTAATAGACCGAACAGATCTTCATAAATTATAGCTAAGGACTATCTAGATTACATGAGTTTTCAAACCCAAAAACCCGCATCAAAATTGGTCAATTCATAAGGGAACGATACCAATAAAGCACACACAGATGCACAAAAACAAAAGGTTAAAAATGATTGAATTTACTTTATTTAGATCCTATGCAATCCTTTACACTTGACTTATCCACATGAATTTTTTAAGAAAACGTTAACCTTTATACAAAAATATATTCAATACTTTTTGTCCGTATAATCGTTTCTTATGTGCAGTATTTATATGCAAATGTGAATATGAATATAATATGATTTTATTATATCCATGGTTATAAATGATCGACATTTTTTCTACATATATGGGACGGTCAGTTTATATAAAGAATTCAACGAAACGAAAATTTTAGATGGTTTTTAACGGACATACACACGTTACGTCGGTCGGGCGTCGTGAAAATTACCGGCTGCCTCTCGCGGTTTCACTCGTGTTTATTGTTACTGCTTTCTTTTAGTTGTAGTGTAAATTAATATAGTCTATAACCATCCTCAATAAATTAGGCTAATCAGCGCAAAAAGAATTTTTCAAATCGGATCAGTAGCTTCATAGAATACCCTCTACATAAAAACTGTGTGATATACCAGGAATGCGTTACAAAGCCATCGAAAGCATATACACATTTTGGGCCAGCAAACGCCGTGGGTGTCCCCAGAACACTAAACTAAACAACCAAAGTTTCATTACAATTCGATCAATGGTTTCGGAACACTTAAAGGACAAACATACAAATATTGAATTTTTACTATATCTTTTATAAATATATAGTGAGTAGAGAAATAATAAGTAACTAACTATACATTTTTAGTATATTTTTACTAATCAGTACTAATATTAAAAAGTTAAAGATAACTCAGGAACCGAATTTGGAAATATATTTCAGCAATCACGATTATTTGATTACTTTTTAGTTTTATGGAGATGGCCTAATGGTAACAATGTTTCGATCTCAACCGATGATCAGGGATTCAAACCCTATATAACACCGCTGAATTTCTAAGTGCTAAATCAGCTTTTAAGACATTTGCCCACCTGTATTGAAATAGTTTGTCCTACGTTTCGGCAGACAGATCTATCGTGGTAACTGAATGGTATGGAATGGAACGTAAAATAACATAAGCAAATAATAATAAGAGAATTAGTTTTGATAAAATATATTATCGATTTTATGAACAATTTGTGAGTATTCATATTTAATATAACGGGTCCTATCGCGATAACTAATGGTAGTAATTCCTTTTTATTGCCCGACGTTTCGACGAAGTTAATATCCATGACCACGACGAATGTAACTTCGTTCGTCGTTATATATTTTGTGAGTAGCTTATTAGACCTTAAATTATTAGACCTTAAAACGCGATGAGAATCCTTAAAGACTACATCTCATTAGTAGATGACGTTCATAACTCTTAATAGAGAAATATAATTAATATTCATGCAATGTCTTTTAAATGCAAATCGTATTTAAAACGAGATAACAGACCACTATTACTGATCTTCATAAAGTTGATTACTTTTAATTTATACCATAGAAGTCTAAGTAAATACTAGCTGTAGCCCACTGACTACAGCTCAAGTACTAGCTACTTAAAATACTCCATTACCACGGAAGATCGTGAAGTACCTAATATACTTAGCTGCGTTTGCGGTGAGCGAGAGAGCCGAAGGTCTAAATACCTACCACAGTACTTTCCTCCCTCTCTATTCCCTTTCATTCCTTATCCCTTCTTAAGATAGTAAAGCATTTGTGGCTCTACTATGCCGCAAATGCCCATGGGCGGCATAGTAACAACAGTTACGGCACAAAGTGATAGAAAAGTATGTAATAGTATCGGACTTACGTTTACATTACATATTGCATGATCGAAGGCATTTCTTGACAAATGACGTTTATGTCTAGAACACAACGACGATGTCGCACCGTGTCTCGTCGACGCCAACATTATGAAAAGTTACGGTGTCGCATCGTGATAATCTACGACGTTCATCGTCTACCTAGCGTATTTCCCAATTATAACAGGGTTTGCCTAGTATTGACAACTCACCGATGGCTTGTCACCCGACTACCGAAGGAGGGTTATGTTTTTCGAACGTATTTATGTATGTATATTTTTGGGCTCGCTCCACAGCATAAACACTTTGACGTTTTACAACATATGAAGAGCCATTAAATTCGTCTCGGTTATGGCAGTGACATAAGATACAGTATTTACCGAAATTTTCACGGGAAAGGGAATTACAGGGTTCTCGTGTTTTGATCATTATTATGCAAAATCTTTTAAGCCAAATTTAGACTGAACGTTGGCATCGTTTTATATTTTAAATACATATCATATTTAAGTAGGTATATTACAAATGTAAATGAAATATTTTTTTATAATGTTTCTTTTAAACCAATTCAAATAATTAAAATGATAGCCATTGAGAGGAATTCATTCCTTTGGATACCATTTCCATCAAAACAACAGATATATTAAAAATAATAATGTATTTAATATTAAATGTGTGAAATCGTTACATATTTTCGAGCTTTTATTCCTCTCAATCCAGCCGTGATATTCAGAGACCCTTGTATAAAGAGTCGTCTTGTCAAAGTTCTTTCCACTAACAACACCAACCAATAAATCCCTATCAGGTTTTTCCACAGGGTCCAAAGTACCTTTACAAGCCAAAGGTCCCCCAGAGTCGCCCCTCGATACATCAGTTAACGCTGAATCCGAACAAATGAAAGTGTTCATATTCATTTCCCAAATCATCGAGCACCGCCTTTTTGGTAACACGCTGATTCGCGCCACGAGTAAAATCGGCGAAATAGTATCTCGCGCACCATAACCCGTTCTACCAAAACCAGCAGAAACGCATGATTTTGGATAGTCCGTATTTTTCACAGCTGTGATGACGTAATCCACGTTACTCGTAAATTTCCACCCCTCACTAACAAACACGAGGGCAATGTCGTGTTTGGGGAAGTAGAATTGATTGTGCAACACAACCTTTTGTATTTTCCTCCATTGGGTGATAATATTGGTTTCTGTGTCGCCCGAATGAGTTAAATCGGTGCGTAGGCTGCCGGCGACCACGCGTAGGATGCTAGGGTGTTTAGCGTAGTAGAAATAGTGACCTTCGAAACAATGCGCCGCGGACAGAACTCTGAATTCGCTTATAATGCTGCCGCCACATAAGTTCTTCCAAACTACTCTGCCTTCGCCGATTCTTCGTAATGGTTCTTTGATGGACACTAGATAAGGGATCTGTCCCCTCGACGCTGGTTCCCCGTTCACGATCGTCGGTTTTACGTAAAATTTTGAATATTTTAATGTTGTTATCACTCTTCTATCGGGCTCACATGTCGATTGTAACAGTATTGTTAAACCGATAACAAGCAATTTGGAAATCATTCAGAACGTGTTTTGGAAAACATTGCGAGTAAATGACAGGTGACTTTTGAGGGACATTAGTTTGTCGTTGACAAGTTGCTCTTATTTTTTTTTACAGAGTATAATAAATAATTATAACAATGACATAATACAAAATGTAAATATTTGTAATGGTGCGTCGATGCTATCTAACAAAACATTTTATTTAACATGTTTTACCTTTTAGTAAAGTGTGTTATTAAAAAAGCAACGATATTTTATAAGTATAGAAACGTAAAATTCTATTTGAAGTAAGAAAATGTGTACCTATTTCCAACTTTGACAAACTCGTCCATTGATTTGCTGGCCCAAAGATAATCTCGACTGTCATACTCAGTAGCTAACTGGTTGCTATGACACATATTTTAATCTATAGGTACTCTATACTATCTATACTAATATTATGAAGAGGTTAAATTTGTTCGTAAGTTTGTATGTAGGGTGTAATCTTTGAAACTACTGATCCGATTTGTAAAATTATTTTTGTGTTATATTATTTATTGAGGAAGGTTATAGACTATATTACATCACATTACGATTTATAGAAGTAAAATAATAACTAAAAACACGAGGGAAACAGCGTGTACCGGCTAGTTATGTATATATCAATACTTGTACCAAGTTAGTTATAGTCTAATTTTTTTTACTTGTATTATTTAGCAGAAAAATATGTCATATTTCTAACCACACCTAAGAGTTAGAGATGAGAAATTATCGATCGAATTATTGAATTGAATCGTTTTTTATAATGAAAAATAATATTTTAAATTTCGTGATTTTTATTCCGGGTATTGTTTCCAAATAAGACTAGTAAAAAAAGATAGACTGTACAATGATCATTATTCAAAAAGACCAACATTTTAATGTAAACCTGAGAGCAGTTAATTGGTAAAAATTTCAAGGTTATCCGGTTTATAATTAACGTAACAAGAAATGAGGGAGATTAGCGAACAAATGAGTCCATCGTCAAAGTAAATTGAGACAAACGGGTGACGGTAATCAAAGAGCCGCGCGTCGATTACGATCGGCTAATAAGTGCACAGTAACTTACAATATCGGACGTATTAGGGTTCCGTGATCTAACGACGCAAACATGTTAGGAATATACAATTAAATTTTATAATTATAATTCCATTCAATTCCTTTTATAACTAGACGCTGATAAGCAATACTATGTCAAGCCACACGGACTCCATTTTGAGAAAATAGCGTCTATAGATGTCAAACCTATTCTTAACAAATTTGTTCGGACAAGTATATATCCATCTTTTGTATTTTATTTTGATAAAACGTAAAGTGAATTAAAAACAGATTGGTATTTTAATAACTTTTATTAATAATAATTTTCAAGTATATATGATTTGTATAAATGGCAAAATCTGGAACGCACATGAAATTCGAAACACTTAATTAAGTTTATTTTTAGGGAGCTAAGATGACCTAGTGGTTAGAACACGTCGATCTTTACTGATGATCGCGAGTTCAAACCCCGGCTAGCACCGCTGATTTTTCAAGTGCTAAATTAGTGTTTAAATTCATCTCGAGCTCGGCGATGAAGGAAAACATCGTGAGGAAACCTGCATGTGCCGGGAGAAATTTTGACACATGTAAATCCGCCGACCCGCAGTGGAGCAGCGTGGTGGATTAAGCTCTAAACCTTCTCCTTAATAGGAGAGGAGGCCTTTGCCCAGCAGTAGGATATTTACAGGCTGTTACTTTACTACATACCAGTGGTAGCTTATGCTTAAAAGTCTAATTTGTAGCTTGACGATTCAAAAGCGCTTTAATAGCTTACTTGAATAAAGTGTATTTTGAATTTAATTTCATTACATTAAAAATAATTAACATGTTGTTAACATCAACTATGCTTTTTCGATAAAATTCACTAAAAGTGTTTTTAAACTTTAGTTTGGTTTTCTATGAAATCGTATACTTATTTTAGTGTTTTCAAACTATTCATATAGACTAATATAAATTTATTTATATATTTTATTTGTTTAAATATTTTATTAAACAAAAAAAAGATGACGTAATACATAAACCACGAACTTCATTTTCTTTTCTTCTTAGATCTCGACACTCTGTATTATCAACTAGATGGCGTTAGTAGTAAGTTGAATCGCGCTTTCATCTGTTTTAGACAAAACTTAGTAATAATACTCGAGCTGATAAATCCTTCGACAATAATATTTACATGAACGAACGAGCAAATCACATTCTGATCGTTACATGTACAATTTTTGAAATCGCTTACATGTTTTAATGTAGGCGATATTATAATATGGATGCTGAAAAGCAATAATGTGTCAACCCAGAACATATCAAACTTGATGATATTAATATATTCTGATAACGCTTCACGTATTTAAGATTATTAACAAAAAATTTGAACTAAATAAGTATGGAAAAAAGTTTCTTAATCTAATGTTTAGAATATTAAAGTGGGTTCCATATTTTGGATTGTGTAATAATCTCATATATGAAAAACTTATTATTAGATAAAACTTTTTTACAATACCAATTTGCTTTTAATTAATTATACTTTTTATCAAAATAGATAATAAAAAGAGGCTGTCTGTTTTTTCCGGTTTATCTCTGAATAGACTGGACCGATTTTGACGGGACCCACTCACAGATAGTTAATGTTATAACGAGTAACTTAAGCATTTTATTTAAAAAAAATTAATTAATAAATAAAAAGGAGGGTTACGCGAAAACAAAAATGAAAAGAATAAAATAGTGAACAATATCCGATTCAAGTAGTGAAGGTAAACATATTTAAGGCTGACAACGCACCCGCAACGCCCCTGGTGTTGCAGATGTTCAGGATAGTAACCACTTAACATCAGGTACTATTTGCTCGTTTGCCCTCTTTTTTAAAAGAAGTACAAATAAGTTTCCGCCGTTTTTTATAAGCACTTAAGAATGTATTGTGAAAGTATTGTAAATTATGTTTAATTCAGAGTATTGTTCGTCACTAGCTACTACTTTTTCTCACCTTACAAAATCAAAATCAAAATCAAAATATGCCTTATTCAAGTAGGCTTTTACAAGCACTTTTGAATCGTCAATACAGAAACAAAAGAAAACTAAACACTAATTAATTAATTAATTTACCACCGGTTCGGAATGTAGATTCTACCGAGAAGAACCGGCAAGAAACTCGATAGTTACTCTTATTAAAAGTTTTACGATGGGTACATACATTTATGAGTTACAAATATATTAAATACCCTGTGTGAATCCAGCTTATACTAAATCCAAGCATGTTTATCATCTATATTATCTTGAACAGAATAATATGCTTTAGCTACTAAGGATTTTTTAATATGTACTTTAAATTTATTTTTTGTAAACTGTAACACTTTCTGCGGAATTTTATTATAAAAACGAATACCTTGCCCCAAGAAGGTAACATTGACTTTGCGGAGTCGAAACTTCTAGCAGCATTTGGATACCAACTCGTAAAAACACAACTTTTGAAGCTACCTACGAATGTACCCAATTTTTGGTATCTTTATAAAATGTAAAGCGCTGCAGATAGATCATGTGCCATCAACCGGACCAAGTGATAATCGGAAGGGACAATATCTGAGGAATACAGCGGGTGGGGCAGAACTTCCTATTTCAAAGTCTCCAGGTAGGTTTTGACCGGCGCCGCAACATGCGGACGAGCTTCATCGTGTAGAAGAATAAGTTGATCGTGTCTGGAGTAATAATGGCGGGTATAACCGCGGGGCACAGCTAGTTTAAAACATAATACACAAAGGTTTTTTATAAAAAAAGTTTGATTATTAAAATAAAACAAACACAAACATTTTCAACATTTTATTAATGAATTTATATTATATAAAATGTTTAAAACATCGTTAACTTTCACAATAAAATAATTTGTTCATAAAATACTTACAATTAGGCAATACATCGTTAATTCCTTACTGAGGTTACATGTCATATGTGTCGTTACCTTTACAATATCCGCTTAATCCTATAGATAATACTAAAAAAATCTAATATACAGAAAATGCGGAAATAAGCATTAAAATTAATCCTATCTATAGCTATATATCAAAAAGTATATTTCATAAATAAAAAAATACAGTAGGTATATTATATAATAGTCTGTTTCAAATGAATTGGTAAAATTGTAGGGCTGTCTTAGCGTAGTTTGGAGCATATATTTGGGCATTCGAGAATATAGAGCCTCATTGGAAAAAAAACACTCGAGTACTATTGATACCGAGTACTAGTGCAACTGGTGTTTTAACAACTCTGTATAAATATATTTCAAGTGGATGCAACCCCATAGCAAACTTGTACAATGACTGACAAGTCAGTAACAAAACATCATATGAGTGTGAGTGATTATCTCTTTCTAATGCTCGACGTGTAATATTTTCTGCTGCGCACTATACCTGGTTTATAGGGTGTTTTTTAGAAAAGTACTTTAGTACTTAGTATTTACTTCCTTAGCTATTTCGAGGTCCACTTTTATTTTTATTCACTTTTTTATTGTAATTTAAATTAATTCTAGTAATCCAACACTAATATACAACATTACTTACAGTTGTTTTTACTATTTTAATTTCATTATTTATGCCATAATAAAATTAACATAATGTATATTGTGTTCCTGGTGTTTCATTATCCTCTAAATATAATACATTTTTTTCATTTCTATTGAAACAGACTTTATAGAGCGATTAATTATGATATTTAAATAAATCATGATTACATTTATTATAAAAATTACAATTCCTAAGTATCTATTATAATTATCGAGATAATACTACATTAATCCAAAAAATAATATACAAAAATCATTTTTATATGCAATTGAAGCATACTAAAATCTCTTTAAATATAAACTTATTCGTTGAAATATCTTTTCGATGGCATCCAATGATATTTCATTAATGGGTAATGATAATAAGCAATAATATGTCAACCTACAAAAAGTCAAATTTGGAGATACTGATGTATTCTTATAATGCGTCATGTATGTAACATTATTAAGAAAATATCCAAGTCATCTAAACTATATAAGTACGGAAAAAAAGTTTCTTAATTTAATGTTCCGAATATTTAAGTGCTCAATATTTTGCAATATGCAATATTTGAAAAACTTAGTATTACATAATTATTTTTATTATTGCAATCTGTTTTTAATTTATTATGCCTCTTATCAAAATAGAAAAAAATATGGGTATAATCGTCTTTAAACGAATTTGTAAAGAATATGTTTAACATAGAAGTATATGTTTAACGTAGAACTGACATCACAAATTTGTAAATTGACGATTCTTAACGAAAGAGCTTGTAAAGACGAAAAGTAAAGTAAAGACGAAAGACCTTGTAAAGGCCTATTTGAATAAAGTATATTTTGAGTTTGAGTTTGAGTTTGAGTCATATTTGGATGCTGATAAGCAACAATGTGTCAACCCACAAAAAGTGAAATTCGGAGATATTGATATATTTAGATACTGCATCACCTATTTAACATTATTCAATAAAAAATAAAGTCAAATAAACTAAATAAGTAGGAAAAATATTTCTCAATTAATGGTATCGAATTTCAAGGTCATTCGTTATTTTGTAATTTATACACTAATCTCATATATTTAAAAGACTTTTATTAGATAATATATTAAATATATCAACCTGCTTTTAATTCATTATATCTTTTTATCAAAAAAGGAAAGAAAATGTGGACAAATGCTTTTTAAAACAAAATGATTAAGAATATGTCTGACGTCTTTAGACGCCATTTTCTCAAAATGAAGTTCGTGTGGCTTGACACAGTATTGCTTATCAGCGTCCATTTAGACGCCATTTTCTCAAAATGAAGTGCATGTAGCTTGACATAGTATTGCTTATCAACGTCCAGATATTCTATGTTAATACTTTTTGATGTTAATAAAAAAAATCTGTGTCTATTTCAAACTCTGACATCAGTATTTTTTTCTGATAGCTAGGCAACGACTTGAAACCCAACCATCCAAAAATTGAAGCTATGTTTAATATGTTTATAATTATAGAATATCATTGATTGCGTCAGTTCGTTTATAAATGCATGCTATATAATATATAGGCAGTATAATTCACAACACTTATTTTTTAATAGCGAATGATAATAACTTATTTACCAATGAACGAAAGAATGAAATGAATAATGCAATTTTAGTTCACTCATAATATTAATATAAGCATTAAAAATGAAAGTGTCAGTGTACTGCGTTTTTATGACTAAATCTGCTGAACTGATGTTAATGGAGTTTAGTATATTTAAGTCGAATCACGAAGAGAAAACTCAAAAAATAATACAATTTTTAATACAAATAATTTTTTCTATAAAAACAACACTTGTTAATGTTTGACTAATTTTGATAGTGAAAGTTGAGTGAATGAATGAGGATGAACTTATTATAAACCCATTCGTTCATCAAATGAAACTTAAATAAGTTATTGTAATGATAGACAAACAGGACCGAACCTCCAAAAATTGGCTAATCTGTAGAAAGAGATGTCGCATATGGTTCTCTTTCCTCCAACGCTTTCATTTTATTTTCAACCAATCAGAATCATGAAAAGAGACAGTCGACTTTGTGCTTGCTTAGTCTCTTTCGCACATTCTCAAACAATTATTTTTGACAGTCTCGATTCAGTCTTCTTTGTCTATGATTGTAATGAATATATAAATAATATTTATTATTAAAAAAAAGTAATTAAAATACGTTAAATATTCTAGCCGTTATTCTACATTAAAATGGATGTAGAAAAATAATCGTCGTTTATAATTTCGATACTGTTCAGAATATCGAACATTCAGTTTCAGTCACGCGTTAAAAAGTTATCAACATACTACAAAACTAACTTTTTGTAACACACTAAAAGCAATAAAGAGATATTTTCCGAAATACAATAGAAGTTACTGGATACTGTTTGTAGCCCGCTGATTGTAACTTTTTTACACTGGCAGGACCGCACTCTCACAGAAAATTAGCGTAAATTAGCTAATATATCTGCATTTTGTACAGTGAGATCAGTGTATTATTTTTGATCCTTACAGCTTATACATGGTAACTTAGGTAACTGTTACCAGGTTACATAGTTATTTCATATCAATTACCTGAGTAAAACTTGCAAATGTAATTCTAGCCTAAGTTATACTAATATTATAAACAGGTAAAATTTGTTTTCAAGAGTATAATTACCTATATACTGATAGTACTGATCCGATTAAAAAAATCTTAAGTCTGATGGTCCGTTTATTGAGGAATCTTATAGGCTATATAACATCACGTTGCAGCTCATAGGAACGAAACCGTGAGACCAGTATTTTGTATAGTATTTCGGAAATTACCAAAAATCTTAAGATATCATTCTATTTACAATTGTGTATGAATTTTCATTTCAATTTCTGTCCGTTCATACTTTAATATTGTCAAAACGTATTTACAATAAATAGGCTATGCCTATTGTAAAATGTGTATAAGTACACGATTATAATTTCTTTTAATTCCACTCGATAATAAATGGATGCTGATAAGCAATAATGTGTCAACTCACAAACAGTAAAGTTCGGAGATATTGATGTATTCTGCAAATGAATAATGTACTTACTATTTAAAATTATTAAGAATATAAGTCATCAAAGGAAATAAATACCAAAAAAGTTTCTATATTAATGTTTCGAATTTCAACTGTGTTCCATATTTTTAAATTTATACAATAATGCCATATATTTGAAACAGTTATTTTTAGATAAATCATTTTATGACACTAATCAGCTTTTAATTCATTATACCTTTTATAAAAATAGAAAAAAGAGATGGTTATATACTTTTTCAAATAAATTTATAAGAATATGTTTGACATGTTTAAACGCCATTTTCTCAAAATGGAATCCGTGTGGCTTGACATAGTATTGCTTATCAGCGTCAAAATGTCGCATATTTAAAATTTGCTATAGTTTGATATAACATTGCTTTGGTTGATCGTTAAATAGAATTTAAATAGTCAACAAGCCTCAAGAATGTTATCGAATGAACGAAAACGAATGAAATCCATTTCAGTGCCAGATCAATCAAAGTTGGCACTAGATAAGACTTTTAGGTGAATTATTGTAATGGCACCTTATGGAAACGAATTTAATGACCTCATATTCGAATTATATTCAATCCCCAACTTAAAAGAGGGGTGTTATAAATTTGACATGTGTATAAGTGTGCCTGTCTGTAACATCGTAGCTCTTTAACGAATGAATGAATGAATTTGATGCGCTTTTTTTTGTTTGGAAACTGTTATCGGTGCGGTTCTTCATATTCAATATAACGGGTCTTATCGCGATAACTAATGATAATAACTTTTTAATGCCCGACGTTTCGACGAAGTTGCATTCATAGTGGTCACGAGCTGACTGGTGATCGCGATAAGACCCGTTATATTAAATATGAATAGTATAAATCTTGAAAGTTTAAAATATAATAAGGTATGATTCTTAGCTATAATTTATGATCTTTTCTATTTGTCTATTTGTAAATAAAGGATCAGAGCAACTTCTACTTTACTGTGAATAGTATCAAAATAACATAGTTACGTAACCTTGACCTGATGCTGCAACGTCAACTGGAATCAGCATGATAAACAACTCCTCACCAACTTACAGTAAAAGGTCTCGTTTAATAGATTGTAGGTTTTTTTTTTAATTTACAATATGTATATTTTTGTTACTTTGGGTGAATGATTTTATTATCAATTACAAAAATAAGCAATTGAATGATTTAGAGTTCTAGATGAATGACTTAAGTGTCACAATGGGTTAATAATTTTAGTGGGCAAATGATTTTAAAACCATAGTGGGATGATTTTGATTTCACTGATCATAATGATTGAATGAGGCCGGTGGGTTATTTGGATATTTTCCCTCTCTCCTCCTTTCATACAAAACTCATAAGTATTCATTTAAAAAATCACTAAAAACACAAGACTAAAAACATTTTTTCTTGTCATTATACGTTCAGCATTGAACAACTTCTAAACATTCTTCTAATTTACTCTTTTTACGTCAAAATTCTACTAACCGACAAAATCGAATCTAAACTACGTCAAAATAAAATAACATCGTTATAATGACATACATAATAATAACATTTTCATTCGAATCAACTCGTAATTTCGTTCACTTACAAACCATTAGGAAGCCTATTAAGACACAATTGTAAACTCATAAATACATCTATGTTACAAGTACACAAATCGAGTGAACGGAATGTGAACGAATGAAGTTACTTGTCCTGTAGTTGCACGTAGTTCGCGGGAAACAGTCCGTACGCGCCTTTGCAGAGCCCCTGCCACCAGCCCTCGTCGATCTGAGGAAATATATCCTTCGTGTAATTCTCAACTTATAAGTGTAATTCTCAAAACTTACAAGTGTAATTCTCAAAACTTGCAAGTGTAATTCTCAAAACTTGCAAGTGTAATTCTCAAAACTTACAAGTATAATTCTCAAAACTTACAAGTGAAATCCTCAAAACTTACAAGTATAATTCTCAAAACTTAGAAGTGTAATAAATATATCGTTCATTCAATATTTGGAAGTTTTAAAACGAATCGAATGAATTGTATACCATTTTTTTTATTAGATTAATTTAAAGGGTCTTATGGTCATTTTCCATTATGCAGTACATTTGTAGTGTCACAGACGATACGTCAAAATTTATTTATATTAAGTATTAATATTACAATTAGACGCTGATAAGCAATATTGTGTCAAGCCACGCTGACTTCATTTGAAGAAAATTGCGTCTAAACACGACATGATCTATTCTTAATAAATTTAATTCATGAAATATATGTATATCCATATTTTCTTTTCTATTTTAATAAAAGGTAGAATGAAAGTTGTTCAAGTATATGAGATTTCTTTATAAATTGCAAAATATGGATCGCACTTGAAATTCGAAATATTAAATTAAGAACTTTTTTCCATACTTATTTAGTTTAGATGATTTGATTGTTTTAGGTAACACGTTATCAAAAAACATCAATATCTCCGAATTAGATTTTTGTGGGTTGACACATTATTGCTTATCAGCAACCAAATGTCGATTATATAATTTTTAGTTAGCTCGCTTTTTATCAACACCTTATAATTAACACTTAATTTAAAAATTAGGGTGCATTTTTTGCAAAAGGTAGTTACGCGGTTTTGCACTATATCCGACGATATGGAAATTTTACAAAAAAAAAAATATCTAAAAAATAGTCAGGGAGTGCAACTCACCATGACGATGTTGGTGATGAGGTCGTCGGGGTCGAAGGAGATCTCGTCGGGCGCGGCCGCCTGGTAGTCGTACAGCGCGCGCGCCGTGTAGCCGTCCTCGTCCTCCTCCGCGCCGCCCTCCGCCAGCTCGCCCTCCCAGCCCACCGGCGACACCACGATGGTGGGCTGGCGCGCGGCCTGGGGACCGCCAGCTAGCTGGTAAGCGCGGCTTCTCAACAACTAACACTTCATGTAATCTTTAGTAAATAAATTTAGTGTAAAAAAGAAATATTTAAAAACAAGCGTTAAAAAAATAAAATAAACTCTCCATTTCCACTTTCTAATGACAAAGCTTTAAGAAAGTTTGAGAACAAAAATAAATGTAATCCTCAAAACTTACAAGTGTAATTCTCAAAACTAACAAGTGTAGTTCTCAAAACTTACAAGTATAATTCTAAAGACCTTTGTGTGTAATTCACAAACTTACAAGTGTAATTGTCAAAACCTTCAAGTGTAATTCTCAAAACTTATAAGTGTAATTCTCAAAACCTTTAAGTGTAATTCTCAAAACTTATAAGTGTAATTGTCAAAACATTCAAGTGTAATTCTCAAAACTTATAAGTGTAATTGTCAAATAGTTAACGCTAATAAATTTTATACAAAACTTCACAGAGTATATATGGACGCTGATAAGCAATACTGTGTCAAGCCACACGAACTTCATTTTGAGAAAATGGCGTCTAAAGATGTCAAACCTATTCTCAATAAGTTTGTTTGAATATGTTTTTATCCGTATTTTCTTATATTTTTTGATAAAAGGTATAATGAATTAAAAGCAGGCTGATATGTTTAATACATTATCTAATAAAAAGTTTATTAAATATATGAGATTATTGTATAAAGTACAAATTTGAAACGATCTTGAAACTCGAAACAATTCATTAAGAAACTTTTTTCCGTGCTTATTTAGTTTATATGAGTATCTATTATTGAATAATGTTAAATAGGTGATGCAGTATCAAAATACATCAATATCTCCGAATTTCACTTTTTGTCGGTTGACACATTATTGCTTATCAGCATCCATATATCATTTAACACCAAGAATCACCAACTTATGAACGAAGCTGAAGAATTAATCTAATGAACTTAAACACACTCAATTAATTAGCATAAAAACAACTTACTTCTTCCTTCTCTTCTTTAACTTCCTCTTTGGGTTCACCAACTAAAGTGACATCTGGTAAGTTGGCTTGTTTCACTTTCGGTTGTGCTTTTGGTGCTTCTGTTGTAGACGGGATGATGTCTACTTGTTCTTCTGTCTTCTTGTTTGTTGTGGATGTTGTGTTTGTTGCATTTGTTACGTTTATTGCTGGGGTTGTTGTTGCGCTTGCCTGTTGTATTTGTTCTTTTGGTTCTTCTGGTTTTTCATCTTTCTCTTTCGCTACACGTTCCTTTTCCTTAAAAAAATATTGAAAAAAGTTATGGTTATTATTTTAGTGTTATTCTTAATATAATGGATTTTCTTTTAAAAACCTTACCTTTTCCGAGAGACTTCTATCTAACTGCTGCCTCTCTTGCCTTATCCGCTGAACTGATTGTAATGCCTCCTGTAATTTTCATTTTGTAAATCATAAGTACTATATGTACGCTGATAAGCAATACTATTTCAAACCATACGGACTTCATATTCATCAAATGGCGTATAAAGATGTCAAACCTATGGGGGAGTGTGTGGAAAAGTAAATTTGGAGATATGGATGGTTTCTGATAATGCGTCACATTTTAAAGAAAAGATTATTCATAAAAAATTCCAGACATCTAAACTAAATAAGTACGAAAAAGTTTCTTAATTTAATGTTCCGAACATTAAACCCTAGGTCTACCCGTGACCACGAACGCTGCAAAGTGCTCAAAACGTCGGGATGATAAAAATAATTAATATACGCGATTTAAATCCGTTTAAAATAGTTTTATTTCAATGAATAATAATCGCGAAAATCTAAGACAACGATATTAAAGTATTTTTATATTTTGTAATATGCAATAACCTCATTGTGTGTGTGTGTGTCTCCTAGCCGGTTTCGGCTACGGCGACTGCTTTTCTAGATAAACACAAATGAAACTATATATTATAAAAGCAAAAGTGGCTTTATGTGATGTGAGAGCTCCGTTGTTCTGCTCTCTGATGCGCTCTTATGTGACTTATGTACCCAATTTTGTTAATTAGGGTACGACCGCATTTTGGGCAAGTTAAAGCCCCGTCAACGTAATTGAAGACTATGGCAGCTATATACGGTTACTGATAAGAAACAATGTGTTAACCCACAAATAGTCAAATTCAAATAGCCAGATATCGATGTATTTTTATGTTGCGTCACTTATATAACATTATTTAAAAAATTTGAAGTGATCTTAACTAAATAAGTTTCTTAATTAATAGAATTATGCAATTTACACACTAATCTCAAATATTTGAAAAACTTATTATTAGACAAAACTTTTCATTACATCGATCTGATTTTAATTCATTATACCTTTTATCAAAATAGAACAGAAAAGATTGTTGTAAACTTCTTTCAATAGATTTATCAAGAATAGGTTTGACATGTTTAGACGCCATTTTCTCAAACTGAATTCCGTGTGGCTTGACACAGTCTTGCTTATCAACGTCCAACTATCGTAATTGATGTAGTCCTCGCCCTTTGGAAGGTCTTGTCTTCATCTGTTACCTGCTCCTTCTCCCTGGCCATGTTCTCGAACTTGGCTCTGAGGGAGGACGGCTTGGCGCCGCCGATGTCGGGGCGCTGCTTGGTGTAGTTGGTCCCGACTTTCTCCACTTCGTCGAATCTGTGCGCGCATTTGTCTACTCTATCCGTTTCCACCCCGAATTTTCCACCGAAGCCCTGAATAAAAAGTTTGAAAAATGTTCCAAAAATACGTTATTGAATTATTTCGATTCGAAGTATTTTATCGATTTTCAAAAATTGAGGAGGTCAATTTGTCAGGGTCTTATGTTTGTAAACAATTGACTTGAAAACGGCTGGATTGATTTGGTTGATTAAATATATAGTTTCAGATTCATAGGCCCCATAGAATTTTCATCAAAATCTGTTCAGTAACAGGACTGGGGCAAGTTCAGACTGGAGTTTCATTCTAGTAGACGAAAATACCTGTTTTGCTTTTAAAGCCGGTTAAACTGTTTTTATAGTATTTTTTTTATGTTTAGGTTACTAATATAAATGATATCAAACGAACTCAACTGTCAACATAACTTAGACTACATTATTTTAAATAACAATAAAGTACGAACCTGCAAATGTATCTCTGCTGAGAAAAGTCAAAATTTAATCATATTAAGCTATTATACAAAAATTTCACATACTTTTTCTTAGTAAAAAACAAACATATGAAGCTTAATAACCGACACTTTTCAACTACGGATTTAGGGAAACACAACAATTTCACCCGATACCTGCAGGTTTCCTAACAATATTTCCCTATACCAGCGAGATGAATTGTGTTTAATCATCCAGAATTACTAGCCCAGTTTGAAAACCACTGAGCGATCTCGGATATATTAGACGCATTACTGAATCTTTACCCCTGCCCCTTTCTACCTACCACCACTCCCTCACTCACTCACTCACTCACCCACCCACTCACCTTCTTGTGGTCGGTCTGGCTGGCGTGCGCGCGCGGCGCCTCGCGGTGGTCCCAGCCCAGCGCGCACGCGTCCTGCCTGTCTGTCTGCACGCCGAACTTACCCCCGAAACCCACCGCGTAGTCTGCGAATACAAACGACACGATATATATATATATATATATATATATATATATATACACATATATATTTTTATATCTTATACACAGTTTCTTTTACTTTTAAATATCGATTCTGCTAACTCTGGTAAAATGTTCAACACATGCTCAGTTGAAGGGGGGTACTCTGTATTGATACGATTGTGCAATATATGGATGCTGATAAGCAATACTGTGTTAACCCACAAAAAGTCAAATTCGGAGATATAGATGTATTTTGATACTGCATCATCTATTTAACATTATTTTAAAAAAATGTAGTCATATAAATTAAATAAGTACGGAAAAAAGTTTCTTAATTAATCGGTTCGAATTTTAAGTGCATTCCATTTTTTGTGATTTATATAATAGTCTCAAATGTTTGAAAAACTTTTTATTATATAATAAATTAAATGTATCAGTCTGATTTAAATTAATTATACCTTTAATCAAAAAATAAAATAAAAGATATATACTTCTTCAAACATATCTGTTAAGAATAGGTTTGACATCTTTAGATGGCAGTTTCTCAAAATGATGTCTATGTGGCTTGACACAGTATTGCTTATCAGCGTCCATATATGCCATAAGGCAGTACAGAACACAAACATAGCTATAATTATCATATGGGCCCTCCCAGAAGGATCCATCTAAGGGGTAGGATCCGAAGGAAATGGTTGAAAGTCCGAAATGTACAAAGATATTCTAGTTTTTATCCGGGAAATACACAGTAAGATGATTATGATTGATGATGATATGAGTCTAAATGCTAATCTCATTTAAAAATGACATAAACCATATTATTACCTTTTGCTCAATGCACTAAGTCGTATACTAAGGGGGGGTCCGGACCCCTAAACCCCTAACACGTCCGTGGAACAGAACCCACCTTTCTGCGAGTCGTGCGCATGCGTCTCCTCGCGGTGATCCCACCCAGCTGCGCAAGCGTCCTGTCTGTCTGTTTGCACACCGAACTTTCCTCCGAAACCCACGGAGTAGTCCTTCTGCGATGGATGCTTCTCTACCTGCTCCTTGTGCTCCCAGCCCGCTGCGCTCTGAAAGAATTAAACATAGATTTCTTCATCCATCTAGTTATTGCTTCGTTTCAGTGTGTACCGTGATGTAATATAGTCTTCATCAATGAATTTTCGGGCTATACAATGCCAAAAGAACTTTTCATAAAGATTTACATAAATGGTCCTTTTTTAAAACACTTTCATATAAGTTACGAGACGCGTTTTATTTCAGTTACAAGAGTAAAATTTACATACTGTAATTCTAGCATTACATTTGATTCTCATATCTTAATAGATTTTATATTTGTAAAAAAAATTTAACGAAATTTTATCAATAGATAAAAAAAAAATTATTCAACAAAGAAAAAGTAAGTCCCGCTGAGTTTCTTTCACAGTTTCTTCTCAGGGCTGAGGTTTAACTTTTTAACATTTATGTTCAAAAAGGAAATGTAAATTACTAAATTTGAATAAAAATAATTTGATTTTGAATTATTTAAAAAGCACACATTGTCAGAACCATATGCAAGTCCGACTCGCACTTGACCGGTTTCTATATACTTACTTTATCGACCCTGTCCGTTTGAACACCGAATTTCCCGCCAAATCCTTTAGCGTAGTCAGACTGTGACGCGTGCTTCTCGACTTTACCAACATAATCATGTCCCACCGCACTGGCGTCCATTCTGTCTGACTGCACGCCGTATTTACCTCCAAAACCTTGAAATTTTAAAATATTTTTATAATAAACTAGTGACCCCTCGCGGATTTTCTAATATAAGACTCTCATACAAACTTCCAACCCCCGTTTTACCTCCTTAGCACATGGGGGTTCTTTTGAGCATGTACGTCCTCAAAAGAACCCCCATGCAAAATTTTAAACGTCTAGCATTTGTAGTTTCTGAGATTTCGTGATTAGTGAGTGACATTTCAATTATATATATTAAGGTTAGTATTTCTATTACACAATGTCGTCTGCCATTAGCAATTTTATGGGCTTTGATTCTATGCTCAAGACTAGAATTCTTTTTCTAAAGTAAAAGTATTTATTTCCATTTTATAAATAATAACAAAACCATTTTGTTTTAATCCGAGAAAACAACTTACCGGTCAGATGTATGTTGTTTTCGCTGATTAAGGCGAAAAAATTTAGTGATAATTTAAAATAAAACCTAAGTTACCCATTATGTCAGTCAAATCAAAATAGGTCCAGCTATTTGGAGATTAACTTACGAATTAAGAACTTCTTTTTTTTGAAAGTCTGTTATTAATCTTCCGTGCAATACAGACCTTGTGCATAATCCTTCTGAGACACGTGCTTCTCTGTTTTGCCAACATAATCGTGACCGACTGCAGATTTATCCATTCTGTCTTCTTGAACGCCAAATTTACCTCCATACCTTGAAGTGTATAGTATTTTTCATATTGGACTTAGTAGTAGACGAGAATTAGACTAATAAGTTTTATAAATAATAAATAAATAAATAGCGCATCACACTCAACGGCCCCCATTAAGATCTCATGACCTTGTGTCGGGGGTCCGGAAACACTCACAACACTAACACAAACACCCAGACCACGACAAACATTCGTATGGCCAATACACACGTTTGCCGTGAGCGGGGATCGAACCCGCGACCGTTAGCGTTTTAGTCAGTTGCAGTGACCATTGCGCCAACGCGTCTGTCAACTTTTATAAAAATATTACATAATTTATTTCTCATTTCTTTGACACAGCTTTCGTAACAACTTACAACATTTCTGTTACTAGGTTACTGAGTTGTTTTATACCGTTCTCGAGAGTAAAACTTAAAATGTGTAAAACAAATTAACAAAGTAAGTAATTAAAAGTTAATTTTATGTAATAGCGGTCACATCAATATTTTATGATATTAAAGTCTAAATAACCGACAGATGTCCCAAGTGAGCAACGTTTTCTCCGTTTTGTCACTATAATATTCAACGTGCAATATATAATATGCGAAAGTTAGTTAGTATGGATGTTTGGTTTCATTTCAAATAGGCTATTTTTATCAACAAACCATGAATGTGAAGCTGCGCGTATATATAAATGTATTAAAAATCCATTTATATAAATATATTGAGTTTTTTTTACTCGGCGTGGTAGGCCAAATTCGAAAATATAAAGGCCGATTATGAAAACAAAAATTACATCAGAAGTGTTTTAAAAAGTTATTTTTCTAAGACAGAAATCGAACCCGATGATTCGAAAATAGCAATATATTATATATGTACAAATATATACAATTAAAAATATATTTACCCATATGAAGGTTTAGGGCCTGCTTCATATTGCTTCTGCTTCGCTTGCTTGTCTGCTTCAAAGACTTCTTCTCTGAGTTTTGCCATACTGTAGAACAATTACATATTAATGTATACATACTTCATACCTTATTTTTAATGAAAGAAATATCTTAAAATAAAAGTTATATATATATACATATATACACGACACACACGTAGGCGCAGGGTCTCTCACTAAAGGGCTAACGGTCGCGGGTTCGATTCCCGCTTCGGGCAAACGTCTGTATTGGTCATACAGATGTTTGTCGTGGTCTGGATGTTTGTGTTAGTGTTGTGTGCGTTTCCGGACCCTCGACACAAGGTCATGAGATCTTAATGGGGGCCGTTTAGATAGCGTGTATATATTTTATTTATATTTAACACATAATATTAAAATATGTTTTAGAGATTTATTTCAATAATCTCGGATTCAATTCCGAATCTTTTTCACTGATACCCTAGTGTCATATACAATGTTTTATTGTAATTGAAATAGATTTTTCCACAAAACCAAGTTAGTTTATCTTTTTTCTAGAATGTATAAACTGATATGCAGTAACTTTTAATCAATAAGTACTTTTAACCTTCTCCTTAAGAGAGAAGGCCTTTGCCCAGCAGTGGGATATTCACAGGCTGTTACTTTACTTTACTTCTTACAATAAGTATCTGCTTTTGAATAATCAAGAACAAAACATTAGGAAGTAAAATCACAAAGTAATTGAAAGATAATGAAATAGAGAAATTTAAAACAAATTTGCATTTCAAAATGCATATACTTCGTGATTGCAAATAAGTCTGCAGGTCAAACGAATGATAAACCCACGCAATTTCCTTTCAATTACTCAATACAGTTTTATGCACTTTTTATGACACATCAATGAATTTGATCAATGTTAAATTTTGTAATTGAATTTATTTACATTACAAATAATTAATAGACTTTCTTACACGATTCTGGGTTGGCTGCTAGCAAAATGCTGTAACAGCGTTAAGTCCGCCGTTTGTACATTTATCTTTTGTGCAATAAAGTATTAAAAAAATAAAATAAAAAAACATTTTTAAAAAAATTAAAAATTAATAGATATTGCAACAGTCAACTCTAACGTTATGTTTGTAAAAAATTGCCGAAACTTTGATATCAACTTAACTACACTTGTAAACACTAAAACACATTCTAACTAGCTAATTTCTTGAATATACAAATGTCTGTTATTCTAATATAAATATTGAAAAATTACTAAGGTTTACATAGAGCAATTGTCATCGCAATCTCCACAACCCTTAAAGACAAGCTCAGTAAGCATTAAAACTAGAATCATTTCACTTTTTTAACAAAAAAATTTGAAATATTGTTTTTTAAGTGTGAATTAAATCATTCCTCTCCATGCTCTCTTGTCCCTTCCACCCCTTATTTCTTTTTAAGCTAGCAACATATTTATGGCTCTTCGGTTGCTGCAAACGTCAATGAGCAGCTTAACATCAGATAATACCTTAATGTATACCAGTTATTTTTATATAAAAAAAAATGAATGAATAATATTTAATAATCTTTATGTAACACACTTAAAATGTGGACATAAATCTTTTAAAAAAATTATAAATATTTTTATTTTTTAATAACTACAAAGTACATGATATAATATAGTATAGTAGTATAGTCAAATGGAACTTACTCAATAGCCTCAACATGCCGTCCCCCAGGACCCCATCTCTGTTCTTGCTCCGTCACATCATTCACAAAGTCAGGATCAGTCTCCCAATCATCAGCTTCCGCTGGAGCCGGTGCCGTCACATCTGTCGCTGCCTTCCACATCTATAGATAAAATTCTTAAATATATGTAAAGAGTTTAGAAGAAAAAAATGTTTACACCATGGGCTATAATAAGATCCTGCAAACTAATTACATTTACCATGTCATATACAAGATTACTTGAATGATAAAAATAAGTGGATGTTATGTGTGTTGATTTTCTAAGAGGATATTCAATTAAGCTGAAATTGAAAATACACTCCGTATTAATTGCTTTTTCTATAAGAGTACTGATCGAGTTCCCTCCCGCACTCAAAAGTGCTTTAAAAGCCTGCATGAATAAAATATATTTTAATTTAAAATTCAAATTTTGAGAAATTTAGCTCAAAGTTTTGCTTAACCATACAAAACATACTGCAATGCATTTAACCAAAAATCGTGTATTTCTTAAATAGCCTAAATGTGGTTGTTTTAAGATTTAAAAGAGTTATGTGTATAAACACATAACACTTTTATACAAACATAAAACAGTAAAAATACAAAATGCTATAAATCAACTTTTTCCAAATATGTATTCAATTTATTTTGATATCATTCCATATATCTATACTAGTATAGTAAAGAGAGAAAGAGTGAACTATGTTTGTGCTAAGTAGATTCTAAAACCACTGAAACAATTTTAAAAATTATGGTACCATTTGAAAGGTACATTATTCTAGATGGTCATGGGCTATATTTTGTGTATATACCCATATCATTTTAAAACAAAACTACATTGAAGCAGAAGCTAGTTAGAAATATGTTTAAAACCAATTTATATCATTATCATTTTATAGCTGTTTCGTTTTAAAGTACCAGGATATTATTTTAACAGGACCGATAAGAGTGCTAGAAAATATTAAATCATTCAAGCATTATGTTTTTCAATATCTGCGTACAATGTCAAATTAAATGTATACATATTTGAAGAACACCACATCTGGCTACCTCATGTCATTATAAGACATAAAAAAGCTTGTAAAAATAGATTGATCAAACTTACATTATCTCATTCACTAATGAGCAAGCAGTATATCTAAATATCGTTAAAATTATGTACAAATATCTATATAATTTTAACGATTTTTAGAAATTATTTGGCAATAAGTAAATAAAATTTATTTTAATTATCTTTTTATTAAAAAAAGTCAGTTGTTTTATCTTGGTTATTTAATATACTATCAATTCTTATCTCGTTAAACCCGATAATATAACGAATAATATGAAAAATATGACTTCTATAATGTTTTCATAAAAAATTTGCTATATTTTCATTCATTTAAAACAACTTATGAAAGTATCCCTACAAGAAAATTCGTATCGTGTTGTGACTACGTGTAAAATAGAAATTGATGATTATTTTATGAAAAACTGACTTACCTTATTCGTAAGCCGGTTACAACGTATCAAAATCTGAACTTAATGTATGTAGCACTATCCAGTAACACGAAACATGAATTATACAAATCGTCTTATAAGCATATATTTTTACAAGACCGAGTTAAGATTTACGCGAATTTTATCAAAACAGGGCTGGGTTTGTACACAATAAGGAAAATAAATTACAACAGTGAACAGACACAGGATGCGTCATTCACTGATATTTCAAAGTAATGCTAATGACATATTAGATAATGACTTTGACAAGTGAAATTTCTAATTGTCTATGAAGAGAAGTGTTCGTAAAGGCAATAAGCAAACAATACTATATTTTATATATATTTTTATTTATAACACAATGATAATAATTTATAAACATTCTATAAAATATACCTTAAAATATTGTTACAATTTTTAATTTATTTAATATTATTAACTTTTATACACTATTTACTACAATAGCTTAATTAATTGTAATCTTACTTTATAAAGAAGCAAGACCAGTACCAATATGAAAAAAATCTATGTAAGAATAAGCAAGCAATCATATTTTATAACTATATATAATAAATTGTGTTACGTTCACACTACTTGGCCGTCCAAATCTTTAACGATTCCTAACTTTGACAACCTCGTCTTGTTAGCCTAAAGAACTTATATAGAACAAAAAACATCCTATTGAAAATTAGGTACATAGGTAAGAAGCGTCCCTCGAAAGCGAATGAAAATGTTTTCACTGCGTATTCGATAAAAATATATACAAATTAAATTACTTACGATTACGAAATTTATATGTATTATTACGTTTTTAAGGTTTCGTAAGTGTGTTAATTATCTTAAAAAACACATTTTCGTAACGTCTATAGCAGGAATTGCTATCTTTCTTGGTTCAATTGTATCTTTATATTTTTATTTATTTTCAATTTTAAAGTTTCATTCGCTTTTTGTTTACGATCAATTGTAATTCGTTCTTAACGTAAAAACTCATCAGTTTAAGATCTAATATCAATGAAAAACCGGTTATGTAAAGAAAAGTTAAATCAAAAGTTTAATCAGTTACCATAACCACCATTTTTTTGATAATAATGTGACTTACAAACCACAACTTTAATGCCCACAACGTTTCTATCTGCATTTATAATCTACAAGATACAAGATAGGCAAAGATTATGTTGCTATGGCGGCCAAAATTGGAAGATATTTTATTTTCGAAATAATGCACTATGTCGTAACAGTCGTTATAAAACCTATGCAAATAAAATGATCTCAAATCAGCTAGTAAATTATTTTCTGTCAAGCAAGAAAATTGTTTATAACACTTTTAAAATTCAATTCAATTCATTTCTTAGGATAACGGTTTGCTATAAAATATACATATATTTAGAAAGTGACTTGAACAAATTGATTAGTAACTGTCTTATTGGTTTATACATTTTTAACAAAACCCCGATACCTTTTGTGTAATTTTTTTTAAACTTTACATTTTTATATTAATTATTTTTTAATTCAAAAATAATTAAATCATAATAAAAACTATATCATTTCATATGACATAGTCTTATAAAATATAATGGTGTCTACATTACTAACTTATCACATTTTCACTAATTACAGATTTCATCATTACGTATATTGTATGATAATAATTATAATTCAGGATCGGGAGCATCAATAGCGTAACCAAATTTCTGCAACGCGACCTTTATCTCGCCAAAGACACTAGCGTCCTCTATAGTCGCGGGTAGTTTGACGTGCTGCGAACGTGCTAGTTTAGAGATGGCGCCACGTAGAGCTTTACCGGATCGGGTGCGAGGTAACGCGGGTACTGCAACCGCTTTCCGGAACGCTGCGATTGGTCCAATTAAGTGTCTCACTAACGCGATCAGTTCCTGTGTAACCGTGCTTTCGAGTACGATTTCTTCATCTGTAACAGTCAAATGTAATATTTTTTAAGTTAAATAAGAATATTGGAATCTTTATTTAACAATTTAATCTAGTACTACAGAATATATATTTTTCTAAAATATATCTATTAAAAAAAAAATTAAGGATTTTTTTAATTTTTAAGAGCCGAGATGGCCTAGTGGGTAGAATACGTTGATCTCAACCGACGTGGCGGGTTCAAACCCTGGCTAGCAGTGCTGAGTTTTTAAGTGCTACATTTGTGCCTTAATTCATCTCGTTGTAAAAGACAAAAACATCGTAAGAAAACCTGCATGTGCCGACAGAAATCTGACACACGTATATCCGCCAACCCGTAGTGATACAGCGTGTTGGATTAAGTTCTAAACATTTTCCTTAATGGAGAGGAGGCTTTTGCCCAGCTGTGGGACATTTACAGGCTGTTAATTTACTTTACTTTTAATTTTATTACTATTTTATTAAAATAATTAGTACGTATATATAAATATGCTGCCTTTATTGGTTTAGAAATATGACAAATATTGAGAAAATGCAATGAACTTACTATCCAGAGGTGGTCTCATAACATAGAGGCATAAAGGTACGTCTCCTTTAGTTGGATCTGGAGCTCCAACGACTACCGCATCGGCAACCCGGGCATGTTTTAGCACGACATCTTCAATCGCAGCGGTTGAGAGCCTGTGACCAGCTACGTTGATGACATCATCAGCTCTTGCTACAACCCACACTGCACCTTCCGCACTTATCCATCCCATATCTTGGGTATCATAGAATCCCTGAATAGAATTTTAACTTCAGAAACAAATATATATTTTTTTTTATTTTGAAATATAGAATTGTGTGAATTTCTTACGTTACAGAATTCCTTTTTTATAACAATTTAAGATAAGTAGAACACAAAATCTTATAATTGTCACGATGGATATTACATATGTACTAATGTATTATACAGAACTTATATAAACTTATAAGTACTGTATTTTACATAGGTAATGGAAAAACAATTCGTCCTAAGTTAGTCTAGTATAAATATTATATATAATTATTATATTTTATTAATATATTAAAGCAAAGTTACAATTTTCATCACAAATGGACGTTGATAAGCAATAATGTGTCAACCCACAAATAGTCGAATTCAGAGACATTGATGTATTTTGATACTGCATCACCTATTTAACACTATTTACAAAATATTTAATATAACGGGTCTTATCGCGATAACTAATAGTAGTAATACCTTTTTATTGCCCGACGTTTCGACGAAGATTTGAGTCAGCTCGTGACCAGGGCGAATGTAACTTCGTCGAAACGTCGGGCAATAAATGGTATTACTACTATTAGTTATCGCGATAAGACCCGTTATATTAAATATGAATAGTATAAATCGCGAAAGTTTAAAATATATAAATATTTAAAAAATTCAAGTAATATAAACCTAATAAGTACGGAAAAAAATCTCTTAATTTATTGTTTCGATTTCCAAGTGTGTTCCATATTTTGCAAATTTTAAAATAATCTCAAATATTTGAAACCTTTTATTAGATAGTAGTATATGAAATACATCAATCTTCTTTTAATTAATTATAACTTTTATTCAAAAGAAAAGAAAAGATGGATATATATGTACTTCTTTAAACATATTTGTTAAGATTAAGTTTTGTATCTTTAAACGCCGGCTTGACACAATATTGCTTATCACCGTCCAAATATAACCGGTATTAGTTGAGTAACTAAAACTTAAGAGTTTTCAAAAATACAATAAATAACAACCAATAATAAACGCATCATATTTAACGGCTTGCACTAAGATCTCATGGCCTAGTGTCGGGGGTCCGGACACACCCACAACACTAACACAAATACCCAGACCACAACAAACATTCGTACGGCCAATATAGTCGTTTGCCGTGAGCGGTGAACGAACCCGCGACCGTTAGCGCTTCAGCCAGTTGCAGTGACCACTGTGCTAACGTCTGTCAAATGTCTGAATTATAATGGAGTCCTGAGAGTGAATTATAATCCTTCTATGGAATGGAACGCAAGTTTCTGTTTATGTTATATTTAATATAAAATATTATTAACATAAAATATCTTACCGGGTAGTTGTCGAAGTAAACTTTTTTAAACCGTTCATCAGATCGCCACAAAGTTGAAGCAAATCCCGGTGGCAAAGGTATCTTCGCAACTAGACGACCAACTTCCCCAGAATGACATTCAGATCCATCCTCTCTTAACGCTCGCACTAAAATCACATTTGAAATTTATTTAATCGTAATCAATCCTCATTACAAGATCTACATAGAAACAATTTAAAAATTACAAAATAAGTTTTTGAAGCATTTAAGATTTAGAGTTGGTTGTTCTGAAAACAATGATATTTCTAATGTACTTCCGTTAACTGTACGCAGACATTTAAGGGACCAAATATTTTTGTATAAAATAGTCAATAATATGGTTGACTCTAAATATCTCTTAAACAATGTACTATTTAAGTGTCCTCGTCTTAGTGCGAGAAATAACTTATTATTCTTTGTACCATCGTGTAGATATAAGTATACAAGGAATGTATTTTTGTACCGTGCTTGTCTTAATCATAACAAATATTGTCAGAAATTGGATATTTTTAATTTTAAAATAGGTAAATTTAAAAGAGAACTTCGTATTATCTTGAAATGCTGAATTGCTAATTTTTGTTTTGTTTTTGTTTTTTTTTTACGGTTTTTTATTAATATTGTGCTTACTGTTTTTATTTTTATTTTATGTTTATATTTTTTCTGTATTAGTTTTAAGTGGAAACTTCGTTGATTTATGTTTTATTTTAGTTTTTAATATTAAGGTAATTTAAAAATTGTTTGTTTCCCAAATAAGGAAAATAAATAAATAAATAAATCAAGAATTAATAATATAAAAAGTGTATTATTTCAAGTCTTAATCAAATATGCTGCCGTATAATATATTTAAATTAAAAAATACAATTTTAGAAACATTTTATGCCTTTTTAAAGAAAATTCTAGAAATACACGAAGGCATTCAGTTTCAGGCTCCAAGTACCAAATAGGCTTTATAATATGTATGAAACTAGCTGACCCAGTAAATGTTACCTTAACTTACTAGCCGTTCCAAACAAAACATATGAGAAAATAAAATGAATTCATATTTTTTTGTTTCCGTGACTTTTGCAAATGTTTTAATACGTAACTAAATATTCTGCCATTTGGAGTGAAGACAAATCTAATAAATCGAACATCGTAAAAAATCGGTGCAACTGTGAAATTAAGCCGACTTTGTTTTATGTAATACTAGTGACCCGCCCCGGTTTCGCACGGGCGCAGGGTAGTTTTATAAGACTTCACATTACAAGTCTTAGAAATTCTCGTTTTTTTTTCTACTATATAATATTCATTATACATATAAACCTTCCTCTTGAATCACTTATTAATGACAAGCCGTGTCCCGTGCTTTCATCCACGTTATTTTAAGAAAAATTATATTTATATTATATTTACCTTCCCTGTTACAAATGCTAGTTACAAGAATTAAATTCGAAACTCATCTGTGGCTTCGAACGTAAAAAAACATAAAAGAAATTAGAGCAGCACGCAATACTGAAACGCTCGCACCATTTAATTGTCGTAATGATTATCTTTCTTGTACACATGTACAGACGTTTTCGTTACGAAAACAAAAAATAGAAATTCTAATAAAATCCTGTGTTTATTTGTATGTCTATATTGTAATACCGATCTAAATTAAAAAAAAAATATCTCTATCATAACAAGAATATAGGAAGATAATAGTATATATTTTAGTAAGAAAATTTCATCCGCTATTCACATTTTATTTCGCGTAGACTATAACGTTTTCAAGATCCAATCGATTTCTATATCAAAATTCATTAAAATTAGGCTAACAGAGGTACCTTCGCATTTATAATATAGAAATGGATAAATATATAATTATCTTAAAAAAGCTCAAAGCTAGTTTAACTTACAGTCATATCCTGGTACTGGATAGCCCGTAGAATGTGGTCTCACACCCTTCATACCATATCCAATACACGCAGCTGTGATGGGCGAACCCGTTTCTGTCTGCCACCAATGATTAAGTACTGGAACGCCGAAAATATTTTCAGCCCAGTGCTGTGCAAAATTATATAATATATACTTAAGCATACAATATCACTTTAACATATCTTTTATTTTATGAAACTATACTGTTTTCGTAAGGAAAAATTTATTATTAAGAAAGTATGGCGAAACTTGAATGGCGATTTTTTTGTTTTTTATTATTAGCCAATACAATTACAGATAATATATTTACAAAGTGACTAATATAAAAATTAATTAATTAAGTATTATTTTTTTTTATTAAAAATAAAAAGAAAGATAAATTAAAAATAACTATATTAAACCTAAAAAACTATCGATGTCACAGTGAGGCAAGGTGCCCAAAACACTGGCAGCATTACCTCTTTCTTTTTATTTTTAATATAGTTAGTATTTTTTATTTAATCATTATTTGAAATGTTGATCACTTTTATTTTAAAAATAAGTCTAATATTTGTCACCCCTTTCTCAAAAATGGTATAGTTTAACACTTTTGAATACCAGTCTATGTAGAGCATACAGTCTGACCTGTTTTGACCCCAATCTATAAATATGCAAAATATCATCAAACTTGTAAATGGTGGCCTTTGTTAAATAAAATAAAAACAGTTAATTGTATGAACAAAGTTAACTAAATTAACGTGGTTCGTGAATATACTTACAATATAGATTCAAAATCACAATGATTTTTTTTTCTGTTTTTCGTTTGTTTTAATTGGGCAATTATGTATTACATTGTTATCAATTGAATTATTTTGATTAAGATTTTTTAAAGGTGGTATTCTTTAATGATATAATGGAGCCAATTTTAATGACATTATTCAAGCTAAAAATCTTTAATATCTTTTCTATTGTTTGACTGTGCCCTTATTTTTTTTCTATTTTTGTCTCTAGCCAGGCAAAAAAAAAGAATATATGAATTGATCAAGCCATTTTTGGCCAAATACAAATAATTATACAAATTATTATTTATATATGGATAAGCTAACTGGTTGGTGATGAAAATACTTTTAAAAAATCTAAATCCACGACTAAAAATATATCTTATAAATTTCTAAAGCGCAATAACCTTAATAAACTGAATAGGCCAATGTAAAGATTAATAATACAATAAATAAATTAAATATTAATTAACCTTTGATCATTCTATTGTTTTACATAGTTAAATAATTATTATATTAAGTATTAAAATAGAGAAATCAATATTTATATCAAAGTGTAAGAAGGAATAACTTGATTATAATTCCTCTATATAGTGTATTCCACAACGTTTTTAATGTAACTACAATAGCTGTCCCTTGTGGTTTCACTCGCGTTTATGGTTACTTCGCTCCTATGAGTCGTAGCGTGATGTAATATAGCCTATAGCCTTCGTCAATAAATAAACTATCTAACACAAACATGAGCCGAGATGGCCTAGTGGTTAGAACACGTCGATCACAACTGATGATCGCGGGTTCAAACCCCGGCTAGCAACGCTGGTTTTTCAAGTGCTAAATTTGTGCTTAAATTCATCTCGAGCTCGGCGGTGAAGGAAAACATCGTGAGGAAACCTGCATGTGCTGGGAGAAATTCTGACACGTGTATATCCGCCCCACAGGGGAGCAGCGTGGTGGATTAAGCTCTAAACCTTCTCCTTAATAGGAGAGGAGGCCTTTGCCCAGCAGTGGGACATTTACAGGCTATTACTTTACTTAATACAAAAATAATTCTTCAATTAGAACCAGTAGTGCCTGAGATTAACGCGTACAAACAAACTCTTCAGCTTTATAATATTAGTATAGTGTCTTACTCTAGTGTCTTGGTCACAATGTTCCCCAGCAACTACGATGGTCTTCAATGATAAACTGCAATATCTTCTAGCGTATTTTCCTGCTGGATCCGTCCTCTTTAAGACTCGAAACACAGTTGGTATTGTAAATAGAGCATTCACTCGATGCTGTTCTATTATTCTGTATAAGAAACAAATGAATAGATGTATTGGATAGTTGTAACTTTTAAAGGGTACATAGAATCAAAATGGGTAAGAGGCGTAACTATACGATCTGAGGCCCGTGGCAAATTCTTTGGATGAGGCGTGAGTTTAATATCTGATAGGTTTTGTTTTCAAGAGCATAGCATCAAGAGCATTTAACACATTTATAATAAAATAATTATTTACTTTTATTAATAAAGTTTTTTTTTATGCCGGGGCCCTCTTGAGTCAGGGGCCTGTGGCTTTTTGCCCTGCCATCCTATAGTTACGCCCCTGGGTAACATAAACGGACTATGTAAACGTTTTTATACCTGAAATACTGTCCCGGATCTGGGGTCCTATCAGGTTTTCCTTCATACAACACAGAAGTCAATCCTGCTAAAAGAGGCCCGTAACATATGTAGCTGTGTCCAACAACCCAACCGAGGTCTGATGCAGCCCACCACACTCCTCGCTTCAAACCGTAAACAGTGTGCATCGTCCAGCACACAGTCGCTGCGTGTCCGCAAGGACGTTGTACGCCCTTCGGATTATCAGTCGTACCTATAAAAAATATAAATTAAAAAATAATACATTACGTATATGTTTTTAAAAATATTACATATAAGAAAATTAGATGAATTTACAAATTACCAGAGGTATATAAAATATAAAGCGCCTCATTAGCTTCAGTAGGAACGCATGGTACAGGATCAGACTTCAGCGCCTTATCCCAACATATGTCTCTATCTTTTTGTAAGGAACATTCCAGTACGCGACGTCTTTGGTAGATGATACATTTGTTAGGCTGGTGTGAACTCTGACAGAGAGCCTCATCAAGTATATCCTTGTACCTAATGTAATTAAATCAATTAAATTTTATTGGCTATTGTATAATTAATTATTAGCTTAGTTTAAGAAGTACAATTACATTAATAATATTTCATTTTTGTCGGAAATTCAAATATAGTAAATAGTAAATTACTTATAAATAAGTAATCGTTTTGTGTTTAAATTCATCTCGAGCTCGAAGGGAAAGTATTGTGAGGAAACCTGCACGTGCCGAAAGAAATTCTGACACATGTATATCCGCCAACCCGCAGTGTAGCAGCGTAGTGGATTAAGTTCTAAAATTTCTCCATAATAGAAGAGGAAGCCTTTGCCCAGATGTGGGATATTTACAGGCTGTTACTTTATTTTACTACTATATTTAAATGACTCTCATATTTATACATATTTAAATCGCAACAGGTATTTTATGTAAAATAAATAAATATGTAAAAATGGTTGTACATTAATTTTTATAAATTTAAAAGTGTATAACAATTAGAGTAGTGCACGTTTTAATTTAAAAGCAATAAATAAAATATTGGCTACTTGAAAAGTAGGTGATGGCTACAGTCAATAGTACCTAATTGCACACGCTGTGATATAAACTTCGGCGAAAAAATAACTTTTTGCGTTAATATTTATTAAGCTAATATTTTATGTCAATAATTTAATGCTTTATTGTAAATATCCAATAGTCTGTCAATGTTTTCACGCATCATTTGGAAATCGTCGAATGGAATAACATACCAATTCGTGGCTCAACACGTAAGTCAACGAACATATAATTATGATGATATAAAGAAGTCATTCAATAGTCATCGCTTTAATAAACTGTTTGTGCAGTATACTTTTCTTTACTTCTCTTAATTGGTAACATTATCCGGAACGAAAATCACAAATTTTCGAATAATATTTTTAATTATAAATTCCTAATTTGGCCATTCAACGGGGTAATGCTGCCAGTATTTTGGGAACTTTACCCAGATGCAGTGGCTTAGATGAGGTCTACAATCTCTTGTAAAAAATTATCCTTTTTTTATTTATTTATTTTTGTACTAATTTCCATGTAATCATTTTCCATATTTGTTATAATATATTGATATTAGTAAATAATGATTCAGTTCAATTAATTTAACGATAATTTCTCATTTCTAACTATTTTGTGTGGTTAGAAAAAACGCCAAATTTGTCTGCTAAATAAAATAAGTAAATAGACTAAACATTGAATTTTTTAACGAGGCGTAGAGGGCCAAAACTGTAACTAAAAGTATTAGCGAAAACTGCACAGGTATGCCTTAAAAATATGCATTTTTAATAAATTGATTCGTAATTTTAAGTATTGTCCAAGAGTTAACTATACTTTGCGTCAAGATGCTAATTACCTACAGAGGTAACCGAGTAAGTGACATGGACCAAAACAACATTGAATTACATCAATTTTGTACAGTTCTAATAGAAATAAATTGACGTCCATAAAGAACCTGCTTTATTTTACAGTTAACAATTTTTTCTGATATTTTCGCTTCCAATAGCTTCGCATTATTACTTCTGCCTGACCAGCATCTTGACGCGGTATATAATCAAATTGATAGAAATAATGTTCAATTGTTTTTAAAACATCTGGATATGATTACTGTATCCATCCGCAGTCAGTATTGCAACATTTGTTTTTATTTCAAATGTATACTTGTGTTTTATGCTGTTTATTTTTTTGAACAAATATTTGTTCGTTTTTATCAAAATCGGTCCTAAGACACCTTTAAGCATTTTTATCTTATCCTTGAAGTTTAAGATTTGCCCATCAACAATTCTTCCCGTATATATTACACCTTATATTTTACCTTCCCGTATATATTATACCTTCAATACGTCATGTACCGATTTAAAAATCTACATTACAAAAAAAATATAAAGAATAATCACAGCATTCATGTAAACAATTGTAATTATGATTGTTTAATGTATTAATAATAATATTTTATAATGTTAAAGAATAAATAAAATAAGTAATTAAATACAATTCGCATACAAAGCTGAAAGATGATTCATATAAATGTAATACGTAATATAAAAGTGATATGATAATAAAAAGCTGTTTAAATTGATATATAGACTTTTTAAAAATCAATATAAATAAAAAATATATAAAATAAAAATCTTGTCTATGACATTTTCAGTTGGTTTCTAAACTGTCACTATTAGAAATAATGTTATGTTATCTCTGGGTTTCTAGTCAATAGTATACATGTAATTATGAATATATTTGTGAGAGTGAAGACGGGCGATCCTAAAGAGAGGGAGGGTGCGTACTGACAATATATAATTACTAGTAAAGTAAAGTAACAGCCTGTAAATATCCCACTGCTGGGCAAAGGCCTCCTCTACTATTAAGGAGAAGAAGGTTTAGAGCTTAATCCACCACGCTGCTCCACTTCGGGTTGGCGGATATACATGTGTCAAAATTTCTTCCGGCACATGCAGGTTTCCTCACGATGTTTTCCTTCACCGCCGAGCTCGAGATGAATTTAAACACTAATTTAGCACTTGAAAAATCAGTGGTGCCGGGTTTGAACCGGCGATAATCGGTTGAGATCGACATGTTCTAACCACTAGGCCATCTCGGCTCCTTCCTTTAATATAATTACTAACTATGTTTATATTTATATTAATGATTTATTACTAACAAATTACATCAACACCAACGATATTTTTAACTATAAATAACGTTCATACTATTTGACGTCAAAAATCTTTAGGTAACTATTTCTAACTTTGAAAATTCGTCAATCGATTTTTTTGCCCAAAACACATTTTTATGTATGTACGCTACGCTGTGTTCTGATGTACGCTAGGTAAGCATGGTTCAAAACGAACTTATAAGAAAAGTTTAACTGACTTCAAAAATCCAGTGGGTTCTATATTCGGCTTAGCGGGTAATTTCGGGCCTTGTCCTTTGTCCAGCAATTAGATTTTACTGTCCCGGATTCCGTTTTGGATTTTTTTTTAGGAAATTTCCCTCATTTTTCAATGAAATCTCTTTCGATTAGAAAATTACTAAATAATATAATATTACTAAATAATATAATATAATAAAAAATACTAGTAGTACATTTATGCCGAAAATGATGAATTTTTTCTGACAACCCTAATTCGGCTGTATCTATTTTCATCTTGATCAGTAACTAATAAAAATATATATCGAACCTGACTATTTTATTTGGTTCCACTCCACAGCTAGCCGCGATTATGACAGTTGGCTCCGCATGCTCAATTCTAGTTCTTAGTTCTCGTGCCGCAAAACCTTAATTAAGAAACAAAGTTCATTGATTTAGTAAACACATTTTAATCGATTTTTCAAAAAAAAAAAGAAAGAAAGAAAAAAAAAACATCAACTATATATATTATGTATATACTAGCAAATGTTTATATTATAATCAATTTTTTTAAAGAATTAATTAAGTACAATATTTGAATAGGTATAAAATTAACCTAAGGTTTAATTTAATAATGTATGAATGTAAAATTAATAGAAAACTGAACACATTCAATATATGAATTATAGTTAGAGGGGCTAATTATATCTGTCTGTCTTATTCTATATTTATTGCCCCTATAACAAATAATAAAAACTGGTCAAGCGCGAGTCGAATTTTTACACGAAGGAATATAATATATTGCATAGTGTAATAGCGTCTAACTTGTTTCTTCTATACAAGCACTAGCTGTGCCCCGCAGTTTCGCCCGCGTTAATTTGAGTAAAAAATATATTTATACAACGTTTACCTTCCCTACTCAAATCGGATAATGTTCACAACTTATTTATTTATTTATTAATAAAGTTACTCCTTAACATTAGTTATCTGTGACTGAAAGTCTCGTCAAAATCGGTCCAACCGTTTCAGTGATTACCAGGAATAAACAGACAGAGAGACAAAAATTTCTGAAATTGTGTTTTCGATATAAGTACCGTAACGTATATATAGTCTATTTTTCTTGACTTCTCCATATTTGGTAACAATACCTCAAACTAAAATCACAAATATTCGAATAAGTTTCTTTCATTATAATTTTAAATTATAAAAAATGAATTATTAGTTCAATCATTCAATCGATAATTTCTTGTCTTAACTCTTATCTGTGGCTAAATACGCCATATTTGTTTGCTAAATAAGACATGTAAAGAAAACTAGACTGTACCTACTTTCATATGCATGTAGTTAAAAGCTGTTAATTTGAAATTACAAACGGGCACTTCAAATTTATTTATTAATATTGGTATTTAAAAAGAACATAGCGTTATACTTTGTACGTGGCTACGTGAATTAATTTTCGAATCCAACTCGCGCTTGATCGGTTTTATTTGAGCACCTCTTTAACACATTCACTCTCACTACCTGTTCAATGTGTCATAAATGGACACATCAGGGGCGTCGGCGGCATTGAATGTTAAATCGATTCGTCATGTGTATATTTTGTTTTACGTAAATGTGTTGGTATGAATACGAGGCGAGTCCGAACTCGCGCATATAACCGAGTGAACAAGAATTAAAACATTTTATAAACTCTAATTGCCATACTACAAAAGACGCAATAAAATCATATTGAACACGTGTCTAGCTAAACAGTGTTTAAAAATTGCTTGACAGATAATAAAATCATGAAAACTGTCACACGTTACATTTGACAGCTAATATAGGTTTTAGACACTGTTAAGTGTACGTCAAACTCAAAACTGTCCTTAGACACGGATTTGTAGTACGAATTTTTTTAAACACGCGTTTAACATATGCTTAAATATTTTAAGTAGTAAGGCAGTAATATTCTAAGCCGTTAAATGACATTTATTATATCTTTACTTGACTTATTTAATAATTAAATACATCCCGGAATTAAAATCGCGAATTATCGAATAATTAAACTTGTTCAGTATTAATCTTTTCAACTATTTAAGAAACATATCCAATATAAATTGCACTGAAAATATTAATAATTAATGGTCTACACACATTAGTTTCACATATACCATTATAGAAGAAGCGTTTTATAATTAAATTAATGAAATGTCTAATCGACTGTCCTGGTGGCTAATTTAATGTTCTGCGCAGCGTCATGCGCATAGTTCAGACCGCATACTTACGTGAAACTACCTATAATAAAGCGTATACGAATTATTTATAATTACCACCAAAAACAACTGAATGTATAGCTCCAATCCTATTAGTCGCTAACATCGCTATGATGGCTTCTGGTACGAGCGGCATGTAGATGACAACGCGGGAGCCGCGAGTCACGCCTAGTGAGGACAGCTTACTGGCCAGTCTCGACACCTATTCAAAAAATATAAAAACTTATTTCTTTATCATATACAGCGCTGAATTTGCTATAGAGGCTCTAGAGGCCAAAGGCCAAGACAACAAAATTTGGGTGTGAGATATTGTTTTCAGAATTTCAATTAAAATTTATTATACTTAACTAAACTTTTTTCTTTTATTTTTAAAGAGTGTTTTTCTACTACTAAATAAACATAGTTAATGATTTAGGTAGAGGGGCGGCATTTTTCAGTGTGCCCTAGGGCGGGACAATATAATTACTATATACGGCCAAAACACACAATGACGTTGTGAACTCCGTAGCACGTTACGACGTCATGAAAGATGAAAGAAAAATCTTTATTTGCAGATCATTTCTGCGAGACAGCAGTAACATAAAATACCATTCAATAATAATAAATAAAATAATAGTAACAATAGTAAATGTATAAGGCAAACCAAAAACAAAAATAGAACAAAGTTACTGAATGATGCTACAAATAGAACCGTTATTCAGCTTTGCTGTTGTCTTAGCAGTCTCACATACGAAAAAAAATTATATAATTAATAAAGAAAAATAATGAATACATTACGACGTCACGCTCGTCACGTGGAAATCTTCGACGTGAATCATAAAAATCACAATAAAAAATCATCATACACGATAGCATCGTCCCGACGTCGCATCGTAACGTTTCACAACTTTATAACGTGCCTCGGCGCGTTTTTAGGTTTTATGTTTTGGCTCTTAATGTAGGTAATAGGTACTTCCATACAAATTTATATTTCTTTATTAACTCCAGTATGTGATGCATTCTCAAAAAACCTTATATAGGATTATTGACAATATTAATGTAGAAATCAAAGAAAGAAAAAGAAGAAAAAGAATAAACTTACTTTGTAAAAAAAATGAGGTAAGAAAAAATAATAATTCATATTTCGAACCTGATCTTGTAATTCAGAATAAGTTATCCTTTTGACGGTGTCGGTCAAGGGTGAGTCGTAGACCAGGGCGATCTGGTCACCGCGGCCGGCGACCACGTGGCGATCCACAGCGTTGTAACAGACAGACATCTCTCCACCTACCCACCTGACATTATTTATTATTAGTTAATATAACTCAAACACGTATCTAATTTAGTATCGCAAAAATCATGTATGATTGAATTGTTCCCCTATACAAGTTCTAAAATAAAGTCCACGACAGCATATGTATATCTTTTAAGGTTAGCTCACGATAACGTTTTTTATGCTAACCAAATTTGTTCTAAAATAATGCATTATTAGCCCAAAGTAACTATTCCACGTGGACGAAGTCGCGGGCGGAAGCTAGTCATTAATATAGCCACTATAATCGTAACTTCAAAATGTCAATTACAATTTGCTACTTAAATAAACCTTACCTAACCTATTAAACGTTACATTTTTAATTTGACAAAATTAAACGAAAACTATTTAAAGAAATATCTAAACGATTGTCCAGGCAAAACAAAGGATATTTGCGCCATATTCGAAACTGTGTCTACACTGAAATTCATTAAAAAAATTTCATCAGATTAGACGGGAAATAGGTACAAACAGTCGGACAGACAGAGCTACTTTCATGGTGCTACCGTAACGTTTTTATCATCACAATCTTCGCCTCAGGGCTCGATATCATCCACACCACTTATCCGCCAACCCGGACTGGAGCAGCGTGGTGGATTAAGATCTAAACCTTCTCCTTGATATGACAACAGTGGGATATTTACAGGCTGTTACTTCACTTTTATAATTTATTTATTTTCGAGCGTCGAGTGTATAGAAACCTTTCTCCCAAAGGCTGGCAATGCACTTTCAAATTCCGTAATGTTTGTATTTATTGGGCGACAGCGACCACCTAAAACCAGGTGGAACTATAAGTAGGCTTTTACAAGCACTTTTGAATCGTCAATACAGAAACAGAAAAATAATTTAATGAATTTACCACCTGTTCGGAATGTAGATTTTACCGAAAAGAACCGGCAAGAAACTTGATAGTTACTCTTTTAAAAAGTTTTACAATACAGTAGTTATTTTATGTACAAAAAAAATCTAATATTAGTGTGGATGATTTTATAAAAAATTGAAAATTATTCGTAAGTCCGGAACGAGGTATAAATTGAATTGCAAAGTTCTATACATGATTATTCATGAAACAAAAAAAAAAGTTATTTTGGAAGTCGGTTAATAATACCTACTTTAAAAAAATAACACAGATAGAAAATAATAAATAATCAATCCGATACTTAATATTGTTGTAACTTCTTAGTTGAGTCTATCGATTCAAAATCTATTACAATTATATGCACAGCAAAACACTTTACATAGTTTATTGAACTTGGCCTATGTGGTACACATAATTGGACGTTAATAAGCAATAGTGTGTCAAGCCACAGTGACTTCATTTTGAGTAAATGGCGTCTAAAGATGTGAAGCCTATTCTTAATAAATATGTTTGAAGAAGTATATATCTATCTTTACTTTTCTTTGTGTATTGAATAAAAAAGCAGATTGATATATTTATTATATTATCTAATAAAAAGTTCATCAAATATTTGAGATTATTGTATTAATAGCAAAATATGGAACGCACTTGAAATTCGAAACAATTAATTAAGAAACTTTTTTCCGTACTTATTTAGTTTATAAGAGTACTTCCAATACTTCCAATTTGACTTTTTGTGTGTTGACACATTATTGCTTATCAGCATCCAATTATGCACTAGATACGTCTAATATGCATAATAATGCAGCTCAAATATTTTAACTAAACAAAGTCTATTGACCCTAGTAAAAGTGTATCGAAATTAAATATAAATAAAAGTTAACATTGAGTATAACTTTAGCTCCAACCACTTGACTCCATTCAACGGGCAGTTCGTAACGATCCCAAAGTCACAGACGGTTTAGAATCTTTAAATGTACGGAGAGACGTTGGCTCTCTGTGTGTTTTTCACAGCCTGTACAATGAGGAGTGTTCTGATGAACTAATGACATGGTGCCATCGTCTCGCTTTTAACATCGCACTCTTCGCCTCAGAACTCGATATCAACCACACCACTTGGATGCATGGCCGGTGTCTAATGGCTTCACGATCTTGGTTTTAACCTCCTGAGGTTTTCCCAGAGCGCTATAATTTGGGGGTTTTCAAGCGTCGAGTGTATAGACACATTTTCTTCAAAGGCCGGCAACGCACCAGCAACGCCCCTGGTATTGCAGATGTCCGGGCGATAATAACCACTTAATATAAGGTACTGTTAGCTGGTTTGCTCCCCTTTTATATATAAAAAAATCTATTAACAAATGTACGCTATTAACGATGTTATCCTCTTACTATACAAAACTATGTTCCGTTTAAACTATTTAAAATGTGTATCCATTTGGAATTTGACAAGCGCGTCAACTAATTAGCTCGACTTGTTGGGTCAAAAATTTTCTCGCCTGTCATACTCGGTCGCTAGCTTGTTGCTAGGTAACGTAGTCCAACGTGGACGACACACGGAATGCCAACATCCATGAGCTTATACTATATCAATAGTTATATCGTCGGGGATAGTGCAAAACCGCGTAACTATACTAACCTTTTGCTATAAGGTCCATCTTTGAATCAAATGTTAAATTTCATTATTGATAAGAAAACAAGTTAGCTAAAAATTATATAATCGATATTTGTAAAATTAATATTTATCATAAATAAATTTTGACATGACATCGTTGACACCATAAATACAATTGAATTCAAATTAAGACTTTATAGGAAAAGTTAGATACGCGGTTTTGCAGTATCACCGGCGATATAATATTACTCTTAAATAATTTTTCATTAGGGAAACCTTTACATAATATGAATTAATATCGCTTCCCGCCATCTGTACTTAGATCTTTCAATCTACACAACGGATTTTAATGCGTTTTTCATTAATAAACCGAATGATTCAAGAGGAAAGTTTATATGTATAATATATGTTCATTATAGTAGACAAAAACCGAGAATTTCAAAGAATAGTAATGTGATGTCGAAACTACTACACTGCACCCGTGCGAAGCCGGGGCAGTTCGCTAGTCTATACTAAAATTATAAAGTGGTGTAAGTTTGTATGTAGGAGTTAGTCTCTGAAACTACTGATCCAATTTGAAAAATTCTTTTAGTTGGATAGCCCGTTCATTGGAGAAGTTTATAGGCTGTTTTACATCACGCAACTCACAGGAGTAAAGCATTAACTATAAACGCGAGTGCAACCACGCAGCACAGCTAGTATATAATAAAAGGAAGTTAATTCGATATAAAGTAGGACAAGGGGTCAAAGTCGAGCTACGCAGTTCTAATATATTTCATTTAGAATTGTTATAAAACAATTTTTTCTTTCAATTTAAACACAATTGCATATTTAAGAATTAAATTGTTTCCAACGTTGTATCGATACACATATACATACAATGTAGTACTAATATGCTTTGTTTTATGCCAATAAAGGCAATTAACACGAACGACAACAATTGTATTCGTGAAAAAGTATAGCGGACTTCCAAGAGAACAATTGAGACTTTTTATGTAGATTATCTACACGCTCATTAATAGAAACTAAAGTATTTTATTAGAAACTAGCTGACCCGGCGAACTACCGCCTAGCAGTCGATTCTTTATTTTTATTTTTTAGTACATATTTTGCTATTCGCGACAACGGGTCAGCAGGTAAGATAAATAACAGAAAGTTAACAAGTCAACAATTACATGTCAAAGGATAAAAACTATAAAACACTTAAAATTCTTTTAATTATTATTACGAATCATCTGTATGGGAATATAGAAAAGTGTTGTTTTAGACTTTATTCGGCAATTTAAAATGTGATCACAGTGACAATTGCAGCACCAGGGGAGCAAAATACATTGCCAGCTTAAAAAGAATAAGAGATGAAGGGAATGGAAAGTGAGAATAGGAAGTAGGTAGGTACTTCCAGCTCTTCACCGTACAAAACGTATATTAGCTATATTAGCTACTTCACGACAATCTTTTGTGAGAGTGAGATACTGCCTCAGTCGAGCCTGGCTGTATACGAGCTGTATTCAGTAAGGTAATAGGCTCTTCCTTTGTATCCATGCAAACATGGACAAAAAATCACACAATTAATATTTAAATGACCAAATATTTACTAGGTTAGTAATAAAAAAATTATTTTATATATTTAAGTGGTTCATAATATATGACATAATAATAAATAACTTTTTTATTACCATTTTTGTCAGATTAAAGTTCCCCGAATCCCCGTGTACACAAAAAATTGCGTTTTGTGTCCAAAAATGTGAAATTTCGTAAAATAAAATAGCAACAAAGGCCTCCTCTCCTATTAAAGTTTAAAGCTTAATCCTGTTCCACTACGGGTTGGCGGACATTCATGTGTCAGGATTTCTCCCGGCACATGCAGATTTCCTCACGATATTTTTCTTCACCGAGGGATAAATATAAACAAAAATTAAGCACTTAAAAACTCAGCGGTACTCGCCGATTCGCTTTCGCAATTGGTTGAGACGTGTTCAAACCACTAAACCATCTCGCTTCGACTCGGCAGCGTGCGATACGGATACAAATAAAAGAAATGTATATATATAAAGATTCTACAAACCATTTAGTAAATGGCGGGTTGCTGTTATCAAGCACTCTGTCCCAGGGCCTCGTCCACTCCAACTCCTTCCCAACCTCTCCCCAGAACCCTTCAGGGTCCTCCAGGGACCGTCGGTAAGCCCTTTGATACTCCTCCGTTACATCACCATCATCTTAAAACAAGCAAATCTAATATAAATAAATAATCCTTATATTATAAATACGAAAGTAACTCTGTCTGTGTGTTTCGTAATCACGCCAAAACTACTGAACTAATTTAAATGAAATTTGGTACAGAGATAGTCTAAAACCTGTGAAAGTATATAGGCTACATTTTAATGCAAAAAAGCGCTATAAGGGGTTGTATTAGGTTAATATAATATAATAATATTAATAGAAAATAGGTGTAAATATTTCTAGGTAAATTAAGTCGCGGGCATTATCCATCTCTATTAGGATCTTCTGATCCTGTGTCGGGAGTCAAACACATAACACAAACACCCAGCCAACGACTAAGATCAGTAAGATCTATACAGACATTTATCATGAGTGGGGATAGAACCCGCGCCCGCTAGCGCTTCTCTTAGCCACTGAGACCAGTGCACCAACCTGTCGTCCAAAATATGAGACTATAAAAAAAATGATTGGTGTTTTTATCGTTATTTTAATGTTGGTGGGATCGTAAGTAAGTAAATAAGTCGTAAGTTGTTTTAACGTAATTTAAACAATTCATGGAGATAAGAATACGTGTTTATAAAAGACTAGCAGTTACTCGCGGCTTCGCCCGCGTATATTTTGGAATTTCAGCTAAATAAATCTACCAGCAAAATTGTTACCGTTCCAGGATTTAATACCCCCTAGCGTCATTATAAGGGATGATTTTGAAATTCTGGGATACATGTATTTAGTTATTCTCTCTAAGTAATGTTTGTTCTGATTTTAAGGATTATCGGCCAAAAAATATACATTATCTTCATACAAACTTTACTACCCCCCGTTTTATATATGACATTTTATAACTATCACCCATATGTATGTGTATTAAGTTTTAAGTTAATACGACCACAGAAATTTTGCGTACCAACATTTTTACCCCTTTTCACCGTCTTAGGGGCGAAAAATCAAAAAACACTTTCCTAATGGATGCCAACAACCTAAAACCACCTGTCAAAATTTCAAGTTCGTAGCCCCAGCGGTTTAGGATCTGCGTTGATGAATCAGTCAGGACAAGTGATTTTATATGAATAGATATTACTTCAGAAAAATAAAATCTATTTGCCATTCTAAAGTAAATAACATTGTTTTACTTTAGTAAACATTCCGCTTTAAGTCAGCCTTTAATAACATTCACATGATTTCTTTGATAAGTTTTGGAGAGTAATTTTTCCAAAATGGCGGCGGTACCGGCAAAGATACGAGGTGGCAAAGTAGTAGAAACAGCACTTCGAAATGTATGTGATTACTATTTTTCAAAACTCCCGCAAAATATTTTCAGGTTACCTCTACTGTTTAAACATCAAATGACTTTATTATTTATTATTTATTGTACTTTGTTGATTCAGACCCCGGCTAAAAATAAACCCCGGCTTAAATTTGTGTTTCAATTACAAACTCGGCCGCGAAGGAAATCATCGTAAGGAAACCTGCATGCGCCGCGAGAAATTCTAACACATGTTCCTACTCGTACATATATTCGAAAACCTGCAGTGGAGAAGCGTGATGCATTAAACCTTCTCCTTAATGGAAAAGGAGGCCTTTGCCCAGCAGTGGGACATTTACAAGTTTTAACTTCAGTGTGAGTGTACCCCGCTGATTGCAGCATCAGGTCGAGGTTACGCAACTATGCAATTTCAATTATTTTGACAGCATAGTAAATTTCAAATCCATTAGACCAGTAGAAGATACTCAGATCCCTTTAAGAACTAGCAAAGAGCTAATACCATTGAAACGTTTAAACAGATCTTCATAAATTATAGCTAATAAATATATCAGTTACATCAGCTTTCTAATAAAAAAACGCTTCAAAATTGGTCCATTCGTTAGAAATGATGCCAAAGACAAACACACAGATACACACGTCAAAGTTATGACACCCCTTTCTTTGGGTTAGGGGTTAAAAAGGAGATACGAATATTCACTTAAGCAATCAAAATCAAAATAAAGAAATGCTTTATTCAAGTATGCTTTTAAAAACACCTTTGAATCGTCAAAAGAAATAAAAGTTACTTAAATTAATGAAAAGCTACCACCGGTTCGGAATGTATGATTCTACCGAGAAGAACCGGCAAGAATCTCGATAGGTCTTTTAAAATTATGTTATTAAATTTAAAAATTACAAACGTATATATTAAACATCCTGTATGAAATCCAGCTATACTAAGTCCTTATTATCATCTATATAATCTTGTACAGAATAAAATGCTTTAGCTATTTAAGACTTTTTAATATACAATTTAAACTTATTCATTGAAAACTGAAAAAAATCTGTGGTATTTTGTTATAAAAACGGACACCTTGCCCCAGAAAGGAAACATTTACTTTGCCAAGTCGAAAGCAATCATTTAAATAAGAACAATATTTCCACACGGCTTATAAACTAGAGATATAAACTAGACTTAGTCTCCTACCTATAAACGAAATAATAGCATGATATTGATACTGAAAGGACTCTAGGGGCTGATTTTTATAAGAAACAAATTATCTATTATGATACCATCTGATCATGTCATTAATAAGGATCAAACTGTAAGACATAATGATATACGACAAACTTAAGGAAAGTGCACATTCACCAGAACAATAAATATATGACTACAGCGGTGATAGAGGATCATTATAAAAGTAAAAATACTGACCTATTTTTTTTTTAATTAAAAAAAAATATATATTTTAATTTTGGATATTGCAGATTCGTATATGCATCATTTATGACAAAGATAAAAAAATACTTTATTAAATAGTTTTTTTTTTTACTTTTAAATATCGATTCTGGTAACGCTAGTAAAATTTCCAACAGATGCCCAGTTGAGATTCTGTTTAGACTATTATTTTATTAGGTATCTATATTATCCTAAATGAACTACACTTAACGAATTCGAAATAATCCCAATACATACCATAATTGAGCATATCAGCGGGTGTCACAAAGGATTTCGTCTTCAATTCACTTATAGACGTTTCGAATTTATTCTTATCCATTTTCGATTTAATCTCCGCCGGGTCTTGATACATTTTTTTTATATATTTCAATTGATTATTAATAAATATTATGAACTAATTTAAAATTTCCCTTTCAACCGTCAATACCGATTAACATCGACACTGTAATGTAACTTCGTTGGAATCACATTCATTTGTATTCTTGTATTTGAATGAGCCACCTTTGATCTACTGAATTATTAATAGTCAGCAAACACATTGAAAAGAGTTTGACGTAAAAACTTAAACATATAACCTCCTTGCTCGAGATAAGGATTAAAAAAAATGAATCCATACAAATAAAAAGAAGTGTTTGTTTGTAATTTTAAATTAACAGCTTTTCACTAAATGCATATGAAAGTATACGGTATTTACATTAAAAAAACCAATTTTTAAAATGTTTGTCTGTCTGTTTGTTCTGGCTTATTTCGCGTATTAATAAAATATATAAAAATAATAATATAATATATCCTTATTTAATACTATTAACGCGAAAGGTTGTATGTATGTATTTTTGTTAATTTTTCACGCAAAAACTAGCGAATGGTTTAAATGAAACTTAACAGTAATATAACTTATACATCAGAATAATGCATAAGCTATAATTTATTAAAATATCGTGTTAATTGTCAAAAATATAATGATAAGTGTCGATTAAGTAGGAAAAAAATCTGCCATGGCGTACGTTGCAAAAACCGTTAGAATACACGATTATAATGTAGAATGGAAATTTTTATCTTGATCAAGGGTCTCTTAAAGTATCTCTGTCCGTCTGTTACGCCTTCACGACTGAACCGGAGAACCAATTTTAATGAATTTTGGTATAAAGTTAGATAGGACCTTGGAGAATAAAATTAATAACTTGTACTAATACTGGGCAGACGAAGTCGCAGACATCACGTACTTTTAAATAGTCATTTGCTGGATCGTTAAATATTTATATCTGAGGATTCGAATACGGATATTTGGTGTCAAGATACGCGGATACGGATCTTAACTAAGCTAAAAATGTAATACTAACTTATATTTATTACTTGAAACGATGGCTGACACCACTTAACAGTTTGCGTGATAGGCAAGGCATGTTACGACTTGCATTGCGTGAGTCTTCCTTTTGTTTTATTGATAATTAAGAATGACCCTTGGCATAGGTATATAAACCTTCATCTATTTATTGAAAATTAATAAAATAAAAGATCCGCCAAAAAAGTAACGGATACGGACAGATCTTTCTTCTCCTTCGGATATCCGCGGATACGGATACGGATATCCGGCACATCACTAGTTTTAAATAAAAACGCCTCGCTTGTGTACAACACTTTGCATATTTTTGTTGACTTAAAAATGTTATCATTTATGGTAGTCTTTTAACATAAAAAAGGAAATGCTAATTGTATTAGTACAATTATAATATGAGTGATTTTATCTCTTACCTTGTGATGCGTTTGTGTTTATTATTAAAAAATGTTTATCAAGTTAAAAAATGGTCTGAGTTATGACTAGAGCTACGAAAATAGGACTAATGAAAATAGAAATAAAATAGGATAATAGATGAAGGCATTGAACACAGAATGCTGACCACTTGGACGACGTTGCCTAGCAACCAGCTAAAGACTGAGTATGATATGCGAGAGTATATTTGGCCCAACAAGACTATTGGTAAGATTGTAAAAGTTCGAAATGGGTACATTTTTAACGTAAAATAGCCGAAATGAGAGTAACATATAGTTTAAATTATTTATGTATGTGGTTTACCACCTCCCATAGGTTAATAGAGACCTTTGGGTCTTAAGCAGTCCGTTTTTAATACTTCTTATCTTGATAAACAATAATCTAGGACTTATCAATGCGCATAAAATATATTAAATATGTAAATAAATTAAATGCACGACTGTTAATACTGTAGATATAATTATACTAAAAATTTCGGTTCTGTCGTCCAACGCATTTAACACGTAATGTTACGTCTAAGCCACAACACACCATCTTATGAAAGAAATTTATTTAACATGCTTATTAGTGTACAAGAGCGACGTTTTGACACGATGGGCATGCCCTAATAGACTATGTAGTAAGGTCAAACATGCACGATATATTCAGTTCGATATGCATATATTATGTGCAATCCCTTGATAAAATAAAAAAAGAATCGTGCGTGATTCGAATCGAGTCGCTGTTGAACAAAGATTTGGTAAATCACATTCGTTTTTGCCAAATATGAAAGTGTCGGTCAAAAAAGTTTACAATTTATTGTGTTAGAACATTTAAAATCGGTCCAGTAATTTAGAGTAGATGTGCAAACAAACAGACATTTGGACGCTGTTCAGCAATACTATGACAAGCCACGCGGACTTCATTTTGAAAAAATGGCGTCTATACATGTTAAACCTATTCTTATAATTTTTGTTGAAAAGGTATACATCCGTCTTTTCCTTTCTATTTCTATAAAAGGTGTAATGATTTAAAATCGGATTGGTATGATAAAAATATTTATCTATGTATGTAATATATGGCATTATTGTATTCTTAGTAAATTTATTTGAAGAAGTCCATGCATCGGGTATTTTGTATAAAGCTATAATGAATTAAAAACAGATTGATATAATGAAAACTTTTATCTAGAAATAGGTTTTTTAAATATTTGAGATTATTGCAAAATGCAAAATATTGGAACACGTTTTAATTTTTGAATCATTAACTTAAGAAACTTTCTTCGGTATTTATTGGTATGATGATTTGAAATATGTTTGAAGAATGTTAAATACGTGGTGCGCTATCATAACACATCAATATCTCCGAATTTGACAGTATGTGGGTTGACACAATATTGCTTATCAGCACCCATTATGAGCTGAGGAAATTTATACTCCAACTATCATGATTTTGGTACTTAACTTATTTATATAAGAGCTACTTAATTTATAATTTCTTTTTCATTACCTAATACCTGAGTATTATTTTTGTTTAGTTTAGTTTAACTTTTGTTGTTTTTTGTGTGATGTCGTGAATGCCTCTAATTAGAGGTTCAATTAATTTTCTTTACATGTTATTAGCATACGTTGACTTTTATTATTGTTGCCTCTGTTGGTGCTATTTATTTAAATAAATAAATTCGCAATTGAGTGATTTTCAGGAAACTGCAACCAGAAGCTTTTTTATGGCTGGATCCGCGTCTATTAATGAAGATGATGTGTTATTAAAATGGTACAATCTTGTTATGTTACTATGTTATTAAAAATTATTAAGCAAAATGGACATTTCATCAAAATTGTACAGCTCGTATACAGGCTGGCTTCTGGCTGGAACCTCGCGGGCACAGACGATCAGCGTGAAATAGCTTATACCAGATGTCTAATCATTCCCCAATTATATTCGTTTTAAGTCTGACAACGCATTTGCGGCTCACTTAATATCAGGTGTCTCGCATTTACCGAATATTTTTATTAAAACAATATAGTTACTAAGTTACGTTTTATCAAGTATTTTCAAATCATATAGTGAATTACTTTTTTAATATAATTATTATTATTTTATTATCTATTTTAGATTATGGTTTCTACCTAGAAAAACTGCACATTTAGGTTACTACCTACTCGTATTTGCTTCTACTTAATACTTTAATTTTAATATTCAAATAGAGAACAAAAGTAAACCTCTGAGCTGTTATGTGATTATTTATGTATGTATGAATTCCGCAATTAAATTTTCACACATTATGATTTTCAAATAATTTGTAAGTAACCCGGACTCTAAACATAGAACGTGGTAAATGTAAAATTGTTTACTGAATTTTACTGATTACATAATACATTTCAATTGATTTTAGAATATTTAAAACGCAACTAAATGTAAATTAGAATATCAAATCATTATACTTTATTCAAGTAGGCTTTAAAAGCACTGTTGAATTGTAAATTTTCAAATTAGTCATTTATACGTAAATACATACTCTTATAGAATGAAAAATAATATAAAGTATATCGATACCTCCCACGTAAGTTGTTGTAACCCCAAAATTACAATTTTACAGTAGAGCAATTTTAATCCGTTTTAGTTTGAAATTTACAACAAAATACGCCTTTTTTCAGGCGTATTTTGTTGTAACTTTCCTTGAAAAAAAAAAAGATTTTTGGTATTTTTTCACTTTGAATGCATTAAGCAATGCAAATTCGTGTAGTATTCAGTAAAAACGCTAACGGCAATTTTGTGGCTTACAATAACTTACGTGGGAGGTATCGATATATTTGATTAGAAACATCACGCATTATATCCACGCATTTTTATCATTCGTGCTTTATTAATCAATGACTTCTAAACGTAGACTTTAAATTTAGGTGGCAAATGTAAAACAGTATGGGGCTATCCATTAATCATGTGATTGTACCTGTTTTGAAATTTAACCTTTTTATTTTAAATATTCCTAATTAGGTAGTACATACAAAAAATAAACGTAATCTTAGGGGGTAGAGGGGTAGTACAAAACCTCACCACATATTACCAGAGGGGGAGGGAGTCTAAAAAGTTGCTAAAAACATCACGTGATTATTGGATGGCCCTTAAGTAATTACCTAATAACTTAAGACAGAAAGTTCCTTTAGTAGGGACTGAAAAAATTAACCGTCTTGGACTTACATGGATCTCACAACTTTTTACAGTAGAAAAACTGTTTTGTCGTACGTATTTTTTTCACAAATTATGTTTTTGAAGGCATAAAGAAGTATAGAAGCTTAATCCTTAAGAAACTATTGACCTTTTAATTTTTGGAAAATCGATGTAACGACGGACGAATGTCGATGACTTACGGTAACAGGAAGTCTTCATATGAATATGATGTGTGCCTTCATATAGCGGAATCATTTTGAGGTTTAACTCCTTTTTATCTACAAACAAATAAATTACAATAATTTTAATTAATACAAATTTTCATGTTAATTTTATCACTATGTAAATAATGTACACGGTTTTAAATTTCTTTTTTTTTTATTTGTATTTAATAAACTTAAATAATGTTTTATATAATATTGTATAATGTACATGACGTAATAAAAATAAATATGTAAAAATTGACATAAAATAAAATTCTGCTTTTGACAAATATTTTATTAATAATAATTTTATTTTAAAGATAAATATCGGTATTATTACAAAGAATGATTCATTCAAATGGCTTAGTAGGGAGAAATCTAAAACCAATTCTGACAGTTAAAAAAAATTTAAAAGAAGCCATGTCACTGATTTTGAAGTTAAGAAAACCTGTATTAAAAGATTTACAGAAAAGCTTTTTTAACCGACTGCGCGACGCAAAGACCTGTTTATTAGTCTATGTATGTCTATATGTAACTTGATTGCACTTTTAAAACCAAACACGTAAGCCGAGTTTGATAAATGAGACGTCGTTTGACACAAAATTAAAAAAAAATCAAAATGGCTGATTTTGGACGCCATAATGTGTAATATAATAAAACGAAAATCGACGGACTATTTCAAATGGGGCATCTTTGAGTAGGTATTTAAAAATCATTTTTATTTAGGGACTATTGGTCCAATAACCGAAGTTATAAAGGTTAAGCATGAACCACATGGTATAGAACCGATCATATTATAATATGAAAAACAGACCCGGAATTAAAGAAATTGGTGTCCCCTTAACTATTTCATGGATTTATTGCACTAGGTGTACCCATAATGATTTAATTTGATTATTTTTTAACAGTAAAATCAAGTGCAGATTTTAATGCGATTTTCGCCATTATACTTACATCTACAATGTCTATGTAAAGGTTATGATTTATGATTTCTCATATTTGGATCCTGATAAGCAATAATGTGTCAACCTACAAAAAGTCAAATTTAGAGATATTGATGTGTTTTGATAGCCCATTACATATTTAACATTATTCAAAAATTTACAAGCCATCTGTACTAAATAACTACGTAAGAGTTTTTTAACCTAATGTTTAGAATGTTGAAGTGTGATCCATATCTTGGATTATGGAGAATAATCTCATATATTTGAAAAACTTATTATTATATAAAACTTGTTACTATTTCATTATGCTCTTACTTCATTATACTTTTTATCAAAATAGAAAAGGAAATATGGATACATCTTCAAACAGATTTATTACGAATACGTTTAACATCTGTAGACGTCATTTTCACAAAATGAAGTCACTGTGGCTTGAAACAGTTATTACATATACAGCTTATCAGCGTCAATTTAGTCATTTATTTTATTCCAATGGAAAAAATATTAATCTTTATAACCTGTGATTATTGTAATGACCTTGAAATATTATATCTTTAATTTATAAGGTGAGAATTACACTTGTAAGTTTTCACGGATTCACATAAGATTTACATAAATTGTTTATCATTGCTTTTACACATTAATGAGTTTACTGTAAGCCAGGGCGGATCCAGAGGGCTGGTCATGGGGGTCATGACCCCCTTCTGGGCTGGTTCCAAGACCTAGGTGAGCACTAATTATAATTGTTAAACATGATGATGATTAACATGATTTTTATATATTTTTTTGTCATAATATAGATTTTACGTAAGTACCTTTAATATTTAATTAATTTAATATAATTTGTATGATTGAAGAACCTTTAACCGGACTGGCACTTCTCCGCGTCCATAAAAACGTACCCATCAAAGTAGAAGAAGTGATAACTTTTTACCTGTGTCGATTATTATCAAACTTATTAAATTATTACTTCTTGTTACTTGACCACAACTAGGTGACACCCCCCCCCCCCCACCTCCCTGGCGGCGACGCTGGATCCGTGCTTGACTGTAAGTGACTAATTTATTGGAACTCATAGCTATAGTTATCTAGATAACTGTTTCCAGAGTGTCTATTGCAAGTTGCAAACGGTATACTGTTTTAAAATTTAGTATGCACACAGAGGCGTGACTATACCATCTGAGGGCCGTGGCAAATTCTTTGGATAGGGCCTCTAAATAAAAATCGTCACGTTATAACTCAATTTTAATGAAACACTTAAGTAACTACTTAAATTTTTACACTTGTTTTGGATAACTACCCAAAACTATTAATGATATTGTGTGAATTTTAGTTAAATATCTGATGAGTTTTATTTTTAAGAGCATAAATAGCAATGAAATAACAATTTATTTTAATAAAAATATTTTTTTTTAGGCCGGGGCCCGTGGCTTTTTGCCAGCCGTGCCACAATATAGTAACGTCCCGTATGGACACTATACAACGCCAACCTTTTTCCATCTATGACACAGATGGTACAATACCTTTTATTATTTACGGTGGGTTAATTTTCGAAAGATACCCGATGAGAGAGAGATTGGGTTATGTGTAAATTTAGACCCATTAAAACCCTCGCGTTTGCTGTCCCCGGTTCGGAAATGGAGAGGCCGCGAGATCGCTTGCGCATGCGCATCCACTGCTTCTCCAGTGCATCGCTAGTGGCTAGTGGAGCTCATATTAGGAGAGCGGTGATGTGTTCCCTCCCAGTACCCCTGGTGCGTGCAGCATTTTTAGGCAGTCCCGCCTCGGGAATGCATGAAAACAAATGCGAGACCCTCATCTCATGTACCCATAGCCCGATGGCGTGCCCTATTTATTCTGCCTGGAAGCCAGAAGTGTAATTCGCGCCTTACGCTTTCAAATGAAACTGACAATAAGTATAAAATTGAGGCACTTAAAATGTGAGACTTATTTTTGTCTCCTTAAGATTACTATTGATATGTATTATTGTTTGATAGCACATAGATTTTAATATTAATATTATTAGTAAGCCGCTTACCATAATTTATACGTAAAGAACTCTGGTGACATCAGAATTGATTATAGGTAAATTTAATGTAATAAATAAATCCGTGAAATAACTTTTTAATTTTATAAAGTACGTTCCAGCAATTTAATTTTGTTATTTTTTTTACATAAAAGTGACATATTTTATATACTAAATTTATTAATTTAAACGATCAATTTGAAACATAAAAAACTTAAATAAGGTTTGTTCATCAAACTAATGTTGAGGGCCGGATTTGGAGGTCTGAAAGCTTTAAGGCAACTAAAGGCAAACTTAATTATTACCTGAATAAAATGAACATTTTTATTGGTATTAAATGGAACCTTCTAATCGGAGTCTAAATCATCAGATATATCAACGTGTTAAGGATTGAACAATACAAACATAATTAATTATATTGGACTAAAAAGATAAAATTTGGATTTTTAAATGTCTTCCGAGGAAGACTAGACAGCACCCTCCTTCCCTCTAAATGCGGCCCTTTGCTTGTTCACATTGTGGTCTATACAAACCCAGACGAGCAATTTATAGAAATAGATTAAATAGACTCCAAAGAAGAGGTTTTTTTATTCTTTACTTTGCCTTAGGTACTTTAAAACACACAGACAGACGGACGTATTGAAACTAAAGATTCTTTGTTGACTACGGTATTCTAAATCGAAACATTTATGGAATGGGGATACGATGTCAGCCTGTCTATCTGTTTGTGACTCTTAATATGCCCCTTGGGTAAATTAAAATACTTTAATCATTTATTCAAAGGTTAAAAAATAGGGCAATTAAAATTGTATATAAACACTTACATATTTTATTTCAACTGCACGATATTTTCATTAAAAAAACGCATCACATTTCAATTATTGTAATAAAATAAAACAATACATTTTAATTATTTATATTCTTTGTAGGTATGTCTAATGATATCAATTATTAAAATAAAGTCATGATTAAATTTAACCTTTGAACGCCATGACTTAAATAAACACAGTATAAAATATTTATGTACATGTGAACTTTCATAGACGACTAAACTTAAACTGAGTAATTTTTTTTAAATTTTTCGTCTTATATTGAATAAGCTGATTTTTATAATAGACTTCTGGGGCATGTGGCGTCTGTACTAGAAATTCTTTCAGTGATGAAACGTGACCTACCAAGTACTTGCACGTCATCATTCCTTATATTTTTAAAAGTGTAAATAAAAACTTATCTCTGTTAGCTTATAATATATAGTTACGATCTAATTGATTCATAGTAAAGTTAGAAAAATAATGATGGGGATATTTTAAGGCAGTTGATTGGTAGTAAATCGAAATTATACAATACAATACAAATACTCTTTATTGCACACCAGTCAATTTGCAAAGTGCATAGAGCAAAAAAATAAAGAAAGATGTACAAAGGCAGTCTTATCGCTGAAATAGCGATTTCTTCCAGACAACCTTTGGGTATAGGACAAAATATAGTAAAAATTATATTTTTTTTTTCTTTTATAAATAAAATGAGCAGACAGTTCCATCTTATGTTAACGTCGTAACGCCCGGGCGGGCGAAAGTAAGCACTATGCAACGTTAGGTAAGATGCGGGTGCAAACATAAATTTTCTTAAAGACTGCCTACAAACTCGACGCTTGTTAAACCCTGAATATAATATAGCTTTATTCTGTAAAATTGGACTTATAAGCGATTTAAAGGAATAGTGAGTAGTTAAAATTTTATTTGTTCAATCTTTACATAATTATATGTATATACATATCCATCTCATTCTCAAACCGATCCGCACAAGTTTGTACAGCGCTCTGACTCCATCCGATAAAGGCTAAGCCAACTTTTTTAATCCGACGTTTTCCATTATACTATGGGACATTGAGACTTTATTACAGAAATTTTCATTCCAAACGCATTCTATCAAAATGTGATACGTCTTCAATTTTGCCACATTCCTCACAATTATTCGTGTCACTTTTTCACATTAAAAATGCAAATTTTCTTCCTTAAAGCTAAAAGAATATATCTTTAAATAGTTCCTCATTAAGGGAGAATTCAGGCTGTATGGTCTTGTACCAAATACCTTTTGTAGTAGACTTTTATGTACATTGTGATTTTAGCTAGCATAAATTGTTTGACAGGCGAGGGAAAAGATAGCGAGACACCGAGAGTTTTGTTGGTTTTTTATAATATTATTTTAGTCAAAGCAAGCGACGATTCTATAATAGTTCATTGTTTCGATTAATGAGTAACTGCAATTATAGTTGGACGCTGATAAGCAATACTGTGTCAAGCCACACGGACTTCATTTTGAGAAAATGGTGACTAAATACGTTAAACCTATTCTTTATATATCTGTTTGAAGACGTATATGTCCATCTTTTCTTTTCTATTATGATACAAGTTATAATTAATTAAAATCAGATTGATATATTTAATGTGTTGTCTAATAATAAGTTTATTAAATATTTGAGAATATTTTATAAATTGCAAAATATGGAACGCACTTGAAATTTGAAACATTGTATTGAGGAACTTTTTTTCTTACTTATTTACTTTAGATGACTAGAATTTTTTTGAATTGTGTTGAATAGATGCCGCACTATCAAAATATATCAATATCTCCAAATTTGACTTTTAGTGGGTTGACACTTTATTGCTTATCAGCATCCAGTTAATACTAGGGATCCACCCAGGCTTCATGCGGGTAGATATAGGTATTAACCAAAATATAAAAAGTGCAAATTTCTATAGCCTATTTCTCTCACGTTAATTTGAGAATAAAATATATCTATTTTATGTTTAGCTTCCCTACATGAATCGGATAATGTTCACTATTTCAGAGCTTTTAATTTTATTTTGGCGTAACCCTCTTTATTATTAATTAAAATAAATAAAAGTTTAAAACTAAAAGTAGCCTAAGTTATTCCTTATACCATTAGCTATCTGTGAGTGAAAGTCTCGTCAAAATCAGTCCAGCTGTTTCAGAGATTAGCCGGTACAAACAGAAGGACAGACAGACAAACAAAAATTTTAAAAATTCTTGTTTTGATGTAAGTGCCGTATATACTTTCATATTTATATAGTTAAAAGCGGTTAATTTGAAATTAGAAAGAGACACTTCAGTTTTATTTATATGTATAGATTAAGCTTTCCTACTAAGGAAGTCAGTTCGTTGTAAAGGTGCCGTCTTCCTTTCAATTCTCTACGATCAGGAGTTCTAGCTATGCGTTGATTCATCAGTCAATTCAGGCAAAACATTATATATATAAACCAGAGATAAGGATTATTCCAATCATTATTTGCATTAGATTAGAATTAAGTACCATATAGTTTCACTTTCAGATCAAAGCAGCGCTTAGTATAACATTTAAAATTATAATGATATTATTATCGCTCGTAATTAAATTATATCGCTCGTAAATTTCGATTCTAGGTACATATTATACATAAGGTAACTAGATAATTTTGGATGCTAAAATACAAATATTTGTAAATGTGCTTATTTACATACTCATATTGTAAACAATTTCTACTTAATCACTGATAATAATAACTAATATATGACTTGTAACTTTTATAATTATTAAAATTATAAAGATTGTTTCTTCTGATAAGTGGTCGGCATAGCATGGGTGTGTAATATACACGTTAACGCTGGACACATTAGTGCTTCGGCCGCTACAGCTCGCACGGTGCCCGCGCTTCGTTACAGCGGGCGGAATCTGCTCCTCCACGCTTCTGGAGTTTCAAAATCACTCTTGATTAAACCACGGACATAAGGAGTAACGGCGAAAGAAATCCGCAGGACCACATTTTTTTTCGATTTATTGTTAATTTTCAAAATCAAAATCAAAAAATACTTTATTTAAATAGGCTTTTAAATATTTTTTTAATCGTCAAAACAAACAAAAAGTACTTAAATTAATCAAAAGCTATCACCAGTTCGAAATGAATGTAGATTCTACTGAGAAGAACTGGCAAGAAACTCGATTGGTACTCTTCTAAAATTGTGTTATTATTAAACATTCCGTATGAAATTCAGCTATACTAAATCCATGCATTATCACCATCTATATAATCTTCTACAGAATAAAATACTTTAGACACAAAAAAAAAAAAAACAATTATTATATTACATAGAGTATATTAAATTCATAATCAAAATATTCAACTAAGGAAGAAGCGCTTTTAAAGCGCTTTCGAATTGTCAAGTTACGAATTAGTGTTCTACCACGCTATATACCCATATGCACTGTAAATATTACACCTGTTTATAAACCGGATGTATAACAGTATATATAAAACGCAGGGATGATAGTCGAAAAAGTTGATGTAAGTGGATACTGATTAAATCATTATAATTTTCAAATTCTGTCTCATAATCAAATGATTTCTATTCTCTGCTTCTTTCTCTTCTCTCTTATCGCCTCCCTGGCTATACCTTACTATAAAAATAAAATCCAATATGAGCTGTTTAATTAATTATTAATGCTGTAAGTGTTTTATAGTTTTTATACTAATGAATTTACCGTCAAACGCTAATTAAAATACCGAATTGTACAACACGATGTTATGTTTTATACTGTTTTGTAAGTTTTTTTTATTGCAGTTTTTTTGTCAATTGACATTAAAAAAGTTTTCATTTCGTAGTACTTTTTTATGTTTGTAATCTCACAAGTAGTTTATTTATTAACTGATTTCGGAAATTATTCCTTTGTTTGAAAGAATACACATCGATTCCATAGGAATTTCATCGAAATCAGTAAAATTGTGTCGTTTAATTAACGATATTACGTATTTTGCTTGACCCGCCTGCTTGTTTGACAACAAAGAAAATCCCTATATCATTCTTCAGAAGGGTGAAATAGGGATGAAAGATTCTATACAGAAGAAAACGCGGCGAAAAGATAGTATTTAATCATAAAATTTTACAGTATTACCAGGAATGTCAACTTCTTACACCATAAGACTCCAGGGGAAGGTTGAAATGGGCGAGCAGATATCAAACATCTTGAAAATGCTTTATAATCAATTTACGGACGGAAACACGTACAATCCGGATAATTCTGATCTTACCAAAGAAAGGTTATCCGGAAATGTAGAAGAAGTACCTTTTATTCAAGAAATCATGAGTAGAAACGAAATAACGCATATTTACGGAAATCATGATGAGAAAGAGGAAGTACAGAAAATTTATAATAATATAAAGCTATAAGTAGTTGCGAGTATATTGTAAATGAATAATAAGAAGATTAATACTTTATGATATAACTATACCAATAAATATTTATGATATAAGTTATATGTAACATTTTTATACATAAGTAAATGATGACAATAAATTAGGAAAATGTGTAACATACTTTAGTTCGAAAATAATTATTGAAACATTGGAAGAATTCACGAAAAAATATATAAGGATTTTTTTTTTTCATACATATGTATGGAATAGCTAATAACATGGCTTTTATTATTTAGTATCTATATTTAATTTTATATCTTATTTAATAAAATTCTTAGCTCAAGAAGGGAGACCACGGCAATGGAGAAACAAACTTGTGTTCATTGAATTAAAAGTGTTTCCACAAAATTATTTCAGCTAAATACACGTTGTTAGATGGTGCAAAATCAATAAATAATTTAATATAATTTATGTAGATTAATGTGAAGTGTGGCGGGTAATAAAACTATTTGATTAATTTTAACATTTTATTTTACATAAGCGTACCTAAGTCGGCGCATTAATATTTCACCTTCATGCTATTTGTTGTTAAAAATCTGTACCCATTTCTAGCTTTAACAATTGTCTTATTGGCTGTTTTGTTGTTGGTAAACACACGATGATTTGCCGGAACCAACATTTAATGTGTTCCTGTATCGGCGGCATGTAGCAGAGACCGCTAGGAACCGGATCTTATTTTAATGTCACAGAGTCACAATGGAATGAATGTCACAGACTATATAGTCACTTGACAGCCCATAAACCTTACGCCGATTGAGCGCAAATATGTGATAAAGAAACTCTAATCAACGATTATAGAACATTGGCTATAAAGACGCTCTTACCTGCCATAGAGTCGCTAGCTTTTTGCTAAGCAACATCGTCCGAAGTGCTCGGCATTCTGAGTGCTAAACCCATGTGCTTATAATATATGTAAGGTTATGCAATATCATTGGCTGAAACAATATTTTATGTATATTATACTTAAAGTGTGCAGAAATGTCAATAAAAAGCATTATTTCGGAATTGGAGTGATTTACGAAAAGCGTCATAAAGGCAAAACAAATAATCACGTGTAAGCTCGTATAAATTTACCATTTACGAAAGAGTTGTTAAAAAAGGTTAAGTTATTTACATTTAAATATTGATTCTGATAAGACAGTTAAAATATCCAACACATTGTTTTTGACTAATCAAAATCAAAAAATACTTTATTCTCACGAGCACTTTTGAATTGTCAATACATGAAGTTCTTTATTTTATTATTGTTTTTTTTTTGCACTGGTTTTGACACTATTTATTAATTCTATGGATCGCTGGAAGAGACCTCTGTAAAGATAATTTAGTCTTTGTACACAATAAAGAATATAAAGAAAATGTTTGAATAATACGATAATTATAGTTGCCAGGACCTTTATTATTACATCTTTTGAAAGAGAAGCGAAAAAATTGTTCAGTAATTACTGACGATTTACCAATGCGCATTAATATTGACAATTATGAACCCATAGTTACGTAGTAAAATATTATTATCACTAGAGTCATTACCAATAATGTTTAAGAATCGGCGAGCTATTTCTTAATAGGATTATGTTTTTGAATTTTTGACACAGCTATTAATTGCGTGATTATTGCAAATTGTTCTAGTAACAGGTGAGTCAATCAAAAAAAATTTTTTTAATAAATTAAAATAGTCGTAGGGTTATTAAATATTTTTAACTGAAAAAATCAATAAGGCTTAGAATTGCTACGAATAAGTATAGAAATTGAATATCACATAACGTTGGGGATACTACAAAATCGCGTATCTAGCTTTTCCTATAAATCTAAATCTGAAAAAAATACGAAACTAAATTATGAAATTATAGATAAATAGATTTTATGAAAACAAATATGTACATTTTTGTTTTTTTTTTTAAACAAACTTTCACGCTCTATCCTTATCCAAAAATTTGAGAAAAAAATTAGCAACATATATTTTTGAAAATATTGTAATTATGGGAAAACCCGAAAATGTGCATGTGTATTTTTGACTAAACTTTATGTACAAATGTGGATTTTGATATTTTTTTTATTTAGGAGTTATTGCGATCCAAAACTTCTAGCGTAAATAATCAAAATAGCAAAATGTAAACAATTGAAAATCAATAGAAACTACAAGTGTTGAGTAATTATATTGATCCAGTACTTTTAGAGAGCTCTCCAAAATTCGTTATTGGCTATAATTTTTTTGGACAGATAAAAAAATTCCAATTTTGTACATATAGATATTTTGACTCCAAACAACACCATATACTTATATTACTCCTAACGCCATTCCCGTTCTTCATATTCGTATCCAAATATTATTTTTGTGGGCTGTGTGCCAAATTAAGTGTCATAAAGCAAATACGTGTAAACGAAATTACGATTAGATAGTTTCTTTATTTGCGCTCAATCGGAGTTAGGTTTATGGGCTGTCAAGTGATTGTATAATCTGTGACATTAGTGCTATTGTGACTCTGTGGCATTGGAAACAGATCCGGTTCCTAGATCACTCTCCACTACATTCGTCCGATGCGTTAACACATTATATGTTGGTTCCGGCAAATTATCGTGTTTGCAAACGTAAAGACAGTTATTAGTTGTCAGCAAAGCGGATACAATTTATTTTTATTAATATTTGTTGTGACACAAAATTACATTGTAACACGTTATTGTTGTTGGTTGATATATTTCATATTACATTTAATTACGAGAATAAAAAAAATGTAAATAAGAATGAATAATTACTAATAAATAAGAATAATCTCCAGTATAGCCTTAGCGATTTGATACTGCAGCCATACCTTCGATGTAAGAAAGAAGAATAAAATAGTATGTATCCTCTTTACTATAATAACTATGTAAGAAGTTGAAATAAAACTATTTTAAACGGATTTAAATCGCGTATATTAATTATTTTTATCATCAAAATTTAAAATCCCAAGTCCAACAGACTGCAAGACCAAAAGATACAGTTAGTGCCTTCTGCGTGCAACCGGAACGTTATTCGAGATACCAACTAAGAAACTGTTGGCGGTAGTTGTAAATAATATTTTCTAAAACCTCAAATAGACAAATGTCACCTTAGTCTACCCGTGACCACGCATGCTGCAAAGTGCTCGAAACGTCGGGATGAAAAAATAATTAATATACGCGATTTAAATCCGTTTAAAATAGTTTTATTTCAATGAATAATAATCGCGAAAATCTAAGACAACGATATGTAAGAAGTGTTGGGACTTCCATTGACAAAGACCCATGTAGGTATAGTCTATATCTCTTTACTTGTATTATTTAGCAAACAAAAATGGCGTTTTTCTAACCACACATAAGAGTTAGAGACCTGAAATTGTCGACCGAAAAAATTATCAGGAATAATAATGTTCGAAAATTCTTAATAATCGTTTTGGTTACTGTTACCATACAGGACAAGTAAAGAAAATAGACTGCATTAAATTGCGCGTCAACATCGATATTAAATGTTCAACATAAACAATATACTCGAGCAAGCTTAAATTTAGTTAGATCATTAGATTTGCAAAACTATAGCATTACACTAGTAGTCAAAGGTGAATTTTAAAATAATTACAAGTGTCAATTTTGTCGGTAATATTTAATTTTGTCGCGTGTACCTACTGCCTTTGCATGTTATTAAAAAAAAAGTTTTCATTACACGTTAGCGCACTCGATTTAGTCTTTATTTATTTATTTGTAATCAACAGCGTACAAGTTAAATGTGCCTAGTTTTAATGAGTACAAAAATATGGCCACAAAGATAACATTTCTAAAGTTATTAAATATAATATTTATTTAACAAAGCAGATTTAAAAAAGAAAGAGACAATGGTCTTGAAGTTGAGAAAAAAAATATTCGGGTTACAATCTAACTATATAAAAAATATTCACATGTGAAATAGTGTGTGTGTGTGTGTCTGTGTGTGAGAGTGTATGCGACTACGGAAGCTGCACAACTCTGAGGTATACTCTATTTTTCTTTGTCTTTTTAGCAGACAAATATGACGTATTTCTAGCCACAGATAAGAATTAGATAGGAAATTATCGATTGAATTATTGAACTAAATAATACATAATTTTCGTTCGGGGTATTGTTACCAAATAAAGACAAGTCAAGAAAAATAGACTATAGAGTTCGATAGAATTTTAAATGTTAAAATATTATTTTATGTTCATATTATTAAATTCATTTATTTAGTTAAAAATCCATTTCGAACTTTGACTAGTTGTCAACTGTCTTGTTGGCTCAAACGTATTTCTGTTATAGGCTTGGGCTTCTAGGCAACGATGTCCGTTGTAGACGACGTTCTAGGCACCAAAATCTCATAAACTTATATTTTTTTTAATATGTATTGGTATATGAAATAGGTGCAGTTAGATTATTTTAGTAGATAATGCATTCGTTTTAGTGAGGCCTAATTGAAATTATGAATTTAATTTGATGATGTTATTTTCACTAAAATTACACGTGGAAACATCAACTTACTACAAAAGATTTAAACAGACGTTAAACGCGTGTTTTAAAAAATCCGTACTACAAATCCGTGTCTAAGCACAGTTTTGAATTAAACATGCTCTAGATTTAGATTTACATACAAGTAAGTGAGTTTAATAGATGTCTAAAACCTATTTCAGCTGTCAAATGTAACGTATAACGTATAATATTTTGTCAATAGGTTTTTTTATGAGTTTATTCGCTGTTAAGCAATTTAGATAATATATTAAGCAATGTTTAATTTTTAAACACTGTTTAGCTAGACACGTGTTGAACATGGTTTTAATGCGCCTTTTGTAGTATGACACCAAGTTTTTTATATTAACCTAAAGAATTGAATTAAGTTAGGTTTTACTTACACATGCTGTAATTTTAAATTGGACGAAATCGAATTAAAAAAAAAAAATTAACAAAATTTAAATTTAAAATCTTCAACTTTGTTTAAGTAATTTATTGCAATTCTATTACAATAAGTTATGCTTCAGACAATCTGTTTGACTTTTCATTATCAGTGTCTAGGAAACAATGCTATATGATTTGCTTAGGATAACTTGAAATTTAAACATTTCGAACTATAATTAAAATAAAAGACAATTTATAATCCCAGGTATTATGTTATTGTTTATTATATTATTAAATAATATTGAAAATCATAGCGTGTGTGAACTTAAATTTTCCATTTTTACTTTCGTCATTCATTCATCAATACATAATTCATTTAAAACAGATATAAATACTTTAAAGTGATGTTGAATACTTAATCGAATAATGAATTTTATTTTTCCTCTTAGTCATTATAATATATTTTTTTAGTTTCACATAAAAAGGTATAGAAATAAAAAAAAAAAAATAAACAAAAAAAAATTTTATTAATGTAAAGATTAATTGTTTACACAATTAAAATTATCGGAAAATTTTTTGACCTATTTACCTAAGACTATTATTTCGTTTACTTATATATGCTCATGGTCAAAATTTCGTGAATGTTTTTCTAATTTACATATTATAATATTTAAATTGCATTATTAATGTGTACAGCGCAATATAATCTTTAATCTTTTCTTGTTTACAGCGCATATATAATTCTGTTGAATAATAATAATTAAAAAATATATGTTAAAAAGGAATTTAATTAAAGTCCGTTTTCTTTGTTGCAACCTTTATGACCTTTATAATATAAATATCATATGTACGCGAAAAATTAAAACTATGAAAAATAATACAAAAGCATTTTTCTTTTTTTTTTGACGAAAAAAAAAAAACTTAAAATTCAATGATATTATAAAACTATATAGATATGTTAGAAGTTCATTGCAATCAGAATGCCAACCACATTAGACGACGTTGCCTAGCAACGCGACTGAATGTGATAGGCTAGAATCTTTGGGAGCTTATCAAAGTTGGAAATGGCCACAGATTTTTAACGTCAAATAGTAAGAGCGTATAATATCTATATTTTTAAAATATCATTGAACATTTTATCAAAAAAAAAATTGGAAATAAAAAAAAATGAAAATAAACAAAAAATATTTTATTAACGTAAAATCGTTTTTTAATAATATAATTAACATATGTATTTACAACAACAAAATATAAATACAAATCGAATCATACAAAGACATACAAATGAGACTAGGCCACGTGTATTTAACAAATCGTTAACAATACGACATAAATGATGAACATTAAATGTGTTTCTAAGGCGAGAAATACACTTGTCAGTTTTGCTCAGACACTTTGATAAAATTCACATAAGTTGATTGTCACTGCTTTATACCTGACAGACTTAACTGTTAGTGCCTTGTGTTTGACAATCTGGTAACTGTTTCCAGGTTACGGAGTTGTTAACCGACTTCAAAAAAAGCAGGTTCTTTATTAGACCCATTTGTAATGTAAGTTTGTATGGCCGCGATTTTCTCGAAAAGTACTCGTCTAATTCAGATTAAATGAATTTCCTATACAATATATTGAGTTGTGATAAAGATCTTCACAGATAGACGAAGAAACTTTTCAAAAACAAACAGCAAATGACCAGATATGGCCGCGATCGTATGTTTGTGTACAGTTCTGATTGAAGTCGGATATATTTTTCTATAAAAACAATTGTTTTATATCAAATACGAAAATAAATCTTGCAAGTGCAATTTTCGCCTAATACAATCCACCGTACTGGCCAGAAGTGATGGCATCTTGAATTAACATCATTCTAACGAGATGTTAACTAGTGCGATTCGCCGTTAATTCAAGATATCATTAAGACAGACAAACAGGATGGATTATTTCCGAACACAACATATAATTTAAACCAAACATTTACTGCCTTACTCAAAAAAAAAATAAACATATGTTAAACACATGTTTGTATAATTATAAAATTAAAAAAAAAAGCAACCGACTTCAATAGCATACGTAATTTCACCTACTTGACATACTTAATTCAGTTATATTGATTTAAATATCTAAGTACTTAACCGATTTTGATATATCTTTCGAAAAAAAAAAGAATTTTCATAATCAGTCACGAAATGACAGATTTCTGAGGTGACAAACTTAAAAAAAGAACCTCCTCCTTTTTGAAGTCGGTTTAAAAATCCTATATTAGCTTTAAGTTAAACATGCTTTAGACATTAAAGGAATTTAACAAGCGTCTAGAACCTATTTAAGCTGTAAAATGTAACTTTATTAAGTCTGAACATGGCTTGTAAGTTTGAACATGGCTTTTCTTATTTTGTAGTAAGGCAGTTAATGTTAAAACCATTTATTACAATCATCGATAACTCAGTTTCAAAGTGTAACAATTCAGAAACTTGATCTTATGAAATAATAAGAAAATTGTGTTTTTTTTTTATAAACATAACAATTTATACTTTACCGTTACACACAGTAAAACGCAATAATAAAAAAACATTTCTTTTATGAAAACTAAATTCATATTTAAAACATTTTATAACGCCATCTGGTGAATTTTTTAAATACTAGTATTGTTGCAATTCTATTTAATTGTTAGCATTCTGGTACCAAAAAATTCAACAAGATGGCGTTACAAAACAACGTTACATGGACATCTAGAGAATACACAAATTTTACCTCTTTATAATTGAAGATATAATGGACGAAGGTGATTCGTCGCAAAATTCTAAGTAGTTCTAAGGTTTAAAATCGTTTGTAGACACATAACACTTTCAACCATGCACAGAACAGCAAAAAAAAACCTGAAATGCGACACACCACCGTCATCTATTCTTGTCTTCAATTAATACAGACATATGTTTAAGTAACCATAATTTAATAAGTACACAATAAAGAAGAAAATATCGATGTTGCCATACCGCGTAACTGGCTTTTGCCGTAAGGTCATTTAAACAAAATATTAAATTTCTATAATAGCCTCTAAGCAATTCACTGCTGGGCAAAGGCGTCCTCTCCTATTAAGGAGAAGGTTTAGAGCTTAATCCATCACGCTGCTCCACTGCGGGGCGGATATACACGTGTCAGAATTTTTCCCAGTGCTGGTTTTCTTACGTTTTTTTTCTTCATTGGTAATCACGAAATGCATATTAAATTTCACTATCGATGGAATTTGTACCTTAAAAAAGCTAGTTACACGATATTATATTATATCGATGATATGTTACTAGCATGCATTTCGATGACACGAAATTATATGTTTCTTGACGTCCCATAAAAATTAAGTTTGCGTTCATATGGCAATACATTTAAAACGTAATTTAAACAATAGTTGTCTCTTTTATTCGCGTACTTTTTCTCATCTCTACTACTCATTAGGCGAAAATTACACTTACAAGTTTTGATCTCAGCCTTTTAAAAAGATTTCCCATTGCTTTCCTAAAAAACCTGAAAGAATTAACTATCAGTGCCTTCGTTTAGACATTCACAGCTTTCATAACTACTTACGACGTATCTGTTACTCGATTACAAATGTGTTTTATATCGCTCTCGAGAGTAAAACTTGCAAATGTAATTCTTGCTTTAGCTTTAGTTAAGTCCGTAACTATCTCACTTGTGGCCAAATGGATTATCGTTTAAGAAGGAAGATTAGTGAATTACAGACATAATTATTGTGAAAATATTATTGAGTTTCTATTCACTTTATATATAAATATCATATTCATTTGATTTATGGCTTGTTACACCTTGAACGTGCAGTTTACAATTGTAATATTTCAAAATCTAAATAAAAACAAAACAGAATTACAATCAATAATGTGTAACGTAATAAAGATTATTTCATTATTATTTTTAAACTGTCTATGTTATCATTAACTCGTTAAGAATGCGAAACTTCTGTCATATAAAATTCGCACTAATAAGCTTAAAGTGTAGCAACACTCGAATAAGTCTGCTATTTGAATCCCCGCACGCTATTGGCTATGTACACGGTGACGTCACATGTTAATGTTTGGATTCATAGGATAACGTTGCCGTCATTTTGCGTTCCTTTTAGTTTCTGATATCAATCATACGTTTTCTATACAGACGATATGACGTGATTTACAAAAAAACTTTTTTTTTATATCGCAGGCAGAGTGACGGAACGGAATCATAGGAAAGTAAGTATTTTATATAGATTCGTGAATCAAATTCAAATTATGAATATAAGATATTCAAGTAGGCCTTTAAAGAGCCTTTGTATCGTCATTTCACAAATGTATCTTTTTCATATAAATTATCACCGGTTCGAAAAGTAAATTCTACCAGCAAAAGAACCGGCAAGAAACTCAATACACTTTTTATACAGAGTGTTTTTTAAATTACAGCTTAATTTAATTCAATATAATTAAAGCAAAGATAGTGACGTCATCCCAAAGTTTATGTCATTACAATTTAACTGTGAATAATTTAACAAACCCAATGTACATAGCCATACACTTTCAATCGATCGATAATTTTAGTTACATAATCAATATTATGTATCTCAGTGTACATATCACTCAGCATCAGTCGTAAGACTAGTTTGTGAGACAACATGATTGTCTTCAAACTAAATTATAGTCAAACAAACGCCATATCGCCAAGTTTTGATGTTCATAGCTAAGAGCCAACTTTAATCTAAATTCAAACACCACTCAATTTTAAGTTACCGTTAAATACCATGCCATTTTATCAATGACATCCCGTTTTTGAAGGACATGATTTAATAACGACTTAGAATTGAGATATTATCGATAGAATTTTTTTTATCTGCGGGGATGAGTGTCGTTTGCTTTGAAATCGTTACAAATCGATAAATATTTATAACTAGCATTGCAATATATCGTCTAATGTACTTAATATGTATGGAATAGTTAGCGGTGCGTCGCTTATAACACGAATCTTAGAAAAACCCGACTTAACATCTACTTAACTAAATCTCCGATGCTAATAAAATCCATCGGTCAAAGAAGTGTACATATTTGAGATTTTTTTAAAGTTAGCTAATTTATATCCATAACATTTTAAACTATTATTAAAAATCAATTGCATGACTATTTTCTTTATATATATTTTAAGTCACTTTTTGATTAATAAACTCAAATGTAAATTAATCAAATTCCTATAAAGAACAATGCCCCGTTACGTCTTCGATTCAGTCATGTTTGACTTTTAAATATTAAAAGCACATCACAAATTTGATAATACTAATTACATACAATAAAAAATATAGAAGAACTTTTGACACTCCTATTAAATTGAAGCACAAAGCAAACAAATGAATAGCTCTCAATATTGAAAATTATACAATTTAACGTATGGTTTCTCTGACCGATGGCGTAGTGTCACCTAACCTATATCAAATATAATGGATAGGCAATAAATATGCTACAAGAGTTAAGAGAAATGAATTGTCCACGCCGTCTCTACAATACTTTGAGCTTTTTCATTTACTATCATAACACTCAATGCCTTATTCGCTAAACAATATCCTTTGAAATATAGACCTTATAAATATAAAGTCGATGATATTACATTTTCAATGAGAATTAATACTAAATGCGGTTTAATTTATTGATAATTTTTTTTTTTTTAATATTTCAACTAACTAAAGGCATTGAATCGAATCTTACAGCTCCAGAATATGTATTAAATCTGTCATTTTTAATCTACACATTAGATTATTTTTAACATAACATATTTTAACCAAACAAAACTATAGCTACACATATACGGTCTAATAATTTTAAATTTCAACACCAAAAATATCCAATCAAGTAACCACAGATAAAATAAACAACTAATATGTAGATTAACGCTGCTACCATCCACAGATAATAAACTCACACGAGACGGCTGGTAAGGCTGAATGGATTCAGCGGAGGTCCGGGTTGTCGTTGATCTGTTTCTTGATGCGCACGAGCATGGTCGTGTACCACTGGTCGAGGCGAGATATGCTGTCATACGTTTTGACAGCTTCGGTGAAGGCGTCTATGTTCTGATCCTCGAGGTGCTCGATTAACTCCTGAAAAAAATAAATGTAGAATTTAAAAAAAAAAGGATAATCGACTTAAAACGAGGTACGTAATTTCGTTCACTTATTAGTATATATATTAGTAATTTTGTTTTTAAAATGAAACTAGTGAACGGAATTTGATTAAATTCTATGGAACCAATGGGTCAAGTTATTTTCGAGTAATCGGTAAACAAAAGTCTCCGAGCAACTGAAATCTTCGTCTTTTCTTTAAGTCGGTTAAAAAAAATTGAAATCAATTATTTTAATGGCAATTAATAAAACAATACATTTTATTCCTTCTTCAAAAGTGTACACACTGAGCGTTTATGTTCACAGCAAGTAAGCTGTGGCGCAGTGAGACATGACGGTATGAGCGTCATACCATGTGCTGGCGTGTTTTTTTTGTTATTCAACATATATTTTTAATATGCATTTAGCAAGTCGACGCACAGGTGGCACAGCGCGGCGCGGAACATGTCCTCCTTGGCACTGTACCTCAGCAGGTCTCACCTTAACAAGCTTACACTCCCGGGTGTCGGCGAAGGCGGGGTATAGCCCGCAGTACTTGTCGAGCGCGTGCTGCGCGTTCAGTAAGTCGACGCACAGGTGGCACAGCGCGGCGCGGAACATGTCCTCCTTGGCACTGTACCTCAGCAGGTCTCACCTTAACAAGCTTACACTCCCGGGTGTCGGCGAAGGCGGGGTATAGCCCGCAGTACTTGTCGAGCGCGTGCTGCGCGTTCAGTAAGTCGACGCACAGGTGGCACAGCGCGGCGCGGAACATGTCCTCCTTGGCACTGTACCTCAGCAGGTCTCACCTTAACAAGCTTACACTCTCGGGTGTCGGCGAAGGCGGGGTATAGCCCGCAGTACTTGTCGAGCGCGTGCTGCGCGTTCAGTAAGTCGACGCACAGGTGGCACAGCGCGGCGCGGAACATGTCCTCCTTGGCACTGTACCTCAGCAGGTCTCACCTTAACAAGCTTACACTCCCGGGTGTCGGCGAAGGCGGGGTATAGCCCGCAGTACTTGTCGAGCGCGTGCTGCGCGTTCAGTAAGTCGACGCACAGGTGGCACAGCGCGGCGCGGAACATGTCCTCCTTGGCACTGTACCTCAGCAGGTCTCACCTTAACAAGCTTACACTCCCGGGTGTCGGCGAAGGCGGGGTATAGCCCGCAGTACTTGTCGAGCGCGTGCTGCGCGTTCAGTAAGTCGACGCACAGGTGGCACAGCGCGGCGCGGAACATGTCCTCCTTGGCACTGTACCTCAGCAGGTCTCACCTTAACAAGCTTACACTCCCGGGTGTCGGCGAAGGCGGGGTATAGCCCGCAGTACTTGTCGAGCGCGTGCTGCGCGTTCAGTAAGTCGACGCACAGGTGGCACAGCGCGGCGCGGAACATGTCCTCCTTGGCACTGTACCTCAGCAGGTCTCACCTTAACAAGCTTACACTCCCGGGTGTCGGCGAAGGCGGGGTATAGCCCGCAGTACTTGTCGAGCGCGTGCTGCGCGTTCAGTAAGTCGACGCACAGGTGGCACAGCGCGGCGCGGAACATGTCCTCCTTGGCACTGTACCTCAGCAGGTCTCACCTTAACAAGCTTACACTCCCGGGTGTCGGCGAAGGCGGGGTATAGCCCGCAGTACTTGTCGAGCGCGTGCTGCGCGTTCAGTAAGTCGACGCACAGGTGGCACAGCGCGGCGCGGAACATGTCCTCCTTGGCACTGTACCTCAGCAGGTCTCACCTTAACAAGCTTACACTCCCGGGTGTCGGCGAAGGCGGGGTATAGCCCGCAGTACTTGTCGAGCGCGTGCTGCGCGTTCAGTAAGTCGACGCACAGGTGGCACAGCGCGGCGCGGAACATGTCCTCCTTGGCACTGTACCTCAGCAGGTCTCACCTTAACAAGCTTACACTCCCGGGTGTCGGCGAAGGCGGGGTATAGCCCGCAGTACTTGTCGAGCGCGTGCTGCGCGTTCAGTAAGTCGACGCACAGGTGGCACAGCGCGGCGCGGAACATGTCCTCCTTGGCACTGTACCTCAGCAGGTCTCACCTTAACAAGCTTACACTCTCGGGTGTCGGCGAAGGCGGGGTATAGCCCGCAGTACTTGTCGAGCGCGTGCTGCGCGTTCAGTAAGTCGACGCACAGGTGGCACAGCGCGGCGCGGAACATGTACTCTTTGGCACTGTACTTCAGCAGGCTGTTGTCCAGCGACGACTTGGCTATCTGAAAACAAAAATTGGTGTCATATTGGTCTCATCATTTTCACAATTAAGTTCGATCATTTATCTACCATTTATGCGCTTCTTACGCACTCACATAGCCACGTCATTGTACTCACTTCTAATCATTTAGTCAAACACATATACAGGGTGAATTTTTTACTGGGTGTGGTAGGCGAAATCCGAAAATATAAAAGATAGCAAAAAATACTGGAAGAACAATTAAGACCGATTTTGAAGAAAACTAAAACTGCATAATTATTTTTTTCACATTACACCTATATTTTTGCACCATCTGATAGTGTTACTCATGAAGAATATCTTATGGGAAGTAATATTATACGACAAACTAAAGGAAAAGTCTGATTTTGATAGTTAACAAACTCAACTTCTATACATACAAGAATTGCTCGTTCAAAGATGTTTAATACATACTTGCTCATAGATCTGTATGGCCTTGTCGTAATGCTCCAGCTGGGCGGCGTATTGAGCTAACTTCAGCATGCACTTGTTGGCGGATGAAGTGGACTCCTCGCCGCGGAAGTAGTCCGCGGCTTGTTCGTAGTGCTGCATCGCACGTGCCAGGTCCACACACTCCGTTTCGTATAACTCTGCTATGTTCTGTGAAGAATAAATATGAGAAAATAAAACAAAAAATTGTATTTGTTGTTACTTAAATTATGATTGCAGTAAATTGATTCATTTTGATAAAATACATGACTTTTTTTTCTACAATATAAATAAAAATTATATAAACAATTCACGGAAATAAAGTAACAATAGGTCATGTAAAGTATAAAATAGAGTTAAATTATCCGCTTCAGAGACATTTTTTCGTGACTTTAAAATTTAACGCCAATATACAGGATGAATTTTTAAAATGGGCGTGGTAGGCCAAATCCTAAACTTCAAGTGTTATATACATGTTCAAAGAAATACAAAAAATATAGAAAAAACTAATGAAGCAATTCTAATTTTCATCAAAATGGGCCTTGAGGGTTCTTAAAGTATTTTTTGCTACTCGTTTTAGATTTGATCTACCATCTCATGTTAAAAAAATCATCCTGTATAATCATCTTACTGATAAATACCTGATGCTGTTTCGCGGCCACAGTAAACCGGCCCATGTCGGTGTAGATTTCAATGGCTTTCAGCAAACACGAGACAGCCTCTGTAATAGAAAACCGAGTTTAATTTACTCGCCATCTACACTAATATAACAATGAGGGAGTGAATTTTGCGTGAAAAAGAGATTTTGCATGTGCAAAGTAAACTCCGGACCTACTAACCTATTTTTAAATTTGACGCTGATAAGCAATATTGTGTCTCATCTGTGACTTCATTTTGAGAAAATGGCATCTGAAGATGTCAAACCTATTCCTCATCCATTTGTTTGAAGACGTATTTATCCATCTTTTGTTTTATATTTTCGTAAAGGTAAAATGAATTAAAAGCAGATTTATATATTTAATGTGTTATGTAAGAATAATTTTTTCAAACAGTTGAGATTAATATATAAATAGCAAAATATGGAACGCACTAGAAATTCAAAACTTTCAATTTATAAAACCTTTTTCCGTACTTATTTATTTTAACTGACTTGAATTGTTTATTATTTATTATAATGTTAAATAGGTGATTTTTAATAATGTTAAATAGGTGGTCCAATATTAAAATAGATTAATATCTCCGAATTTAATTTTCTGTGGGTTGACACATTATTGCTTATCAGAATCCAATTATGGTAGCATTTGAAAGGTACATTATTCTCGATGTTAGGCTATTGACGAGCAACTAATAGAGTGTACAAAACTCGAGTCACTTGCCAATAGTCTCGTGGGAGTATAGCAGTGTAAAAATATTAATTCAAGATGCCGTCAATTCTTACCAGTATGTATTTTATTTTGGAATACTATACAAATATAAATAATAATAATCAAAATAATAATAATACATTTTTACTGCCTTTTACTGATAAAAAGCTATGGATTTATTAAAATGAAAATTTTAGCAGCGTTATTTAAAACCATATTAGTAAATATAAATAATTTTGGTAAAGTAAAGGTAGTTAGATCAATATTTCTATCACGTCTCTACTACCAGTACACGTTGCACGATCGCTCTCTAGTGAATAGATGCATCGTATCAATAATTTAGCCACTGCAGTAACTTGGGAGGCAGTTTGGCAACGATTATAAAGCACTCTTTTCATACCAGGAATACCAGGATCAAAATCTGGTATATGCTATTTTAATTATGTGACTGTTTTTGGTGTGGGTAAAGTATCTTGGTCATGTTATCATTTCTATCCAAGCTTTGTATGCTACCTCATTTAGATAGATGCACTTTAAAATATTGGATGTTTTTTTAATAAAAAAAATAGCTGGAAAACCAACGGGCGCGATACTTTAAACTGATTACCGTTGCCCATAAACATTTAAAGTAAAGTAACGATCTTTAAATGTACCTCTACTGGGCAAAAGGCTCCTCTCCTATTAAGAAGGTTTAAAGGTTAATCCGCCACGCTGCTCCATTGCGGATTGGCGGATATACATGTGTTAGAATTTCTCCCGGCACATGCAGGTTTTCCCACGATGTTTTCCTTCACCGCCGAGCTCGAGATGAATTTAAATACAAATTTAGCACTTGAAAAGCGGTGCTAGCCGCGGTTTGAGCCCGCAATCATCGGTTGATATCAACCACTAGGCCATCTCGGCTCGTAACCTTTTACATAAACATTTACAGAACCAGAAACAGAAATGCATTGCCCGATTTAAAAGTATTTCTTATGATGGTGATGAAAGCGAATGGGAAGTGAGTGAAGAGATGGGGACGTGGTTAGGTTACTGGTTCTCTCACCTTAAACGCAATATTAGCTACTTGGCCGTCAGTTGTTATCAAAGAGGGGTACCATTGAAAATCAGCATTAGGTGTCCACGCCTATTAATTGCTGAATGGTATACCCATTTGGGACACGTCATGCCTATATGTTTATTGTAGTAGTATTTTTTTTTTGTTTCTTTTAACCTTTTTTTATCGATCGTATCGATTTGTTTTATTGTTAATTTGTTTTTTTTTTGTTTTTCATGTAAATGTTGATAGTAATTTAGTAATTTGTTTTGTGGTTATTTTTTTTTATATTTTCTTTCTTATTTTTAAGTTACTTATATATTTGTTGTACGGTCCCAAATAAAAGTGTTCTTTCTTTCTTTCTTTCTTTACTTCACGTCGATCTATGAATGTACCATGTTGAGCCACCCCGTTTACGAGCTGTAGGCTACAGCTAAGCTCTACCGAAATAATGTTTTTGGATTCGTCTCAAACGTTGGGGCCATATCAAGTAAAATATTTAAATTCTTACTAACCGGACAAGCGTTGTCATATCCAAATTATTAGAATTATGCACATCGATATTTTAATATGCAAAACAGCAAACTATTTTCGTAAACTTACCAAGAATCACATTCTATACGAATATGGTATATACAATAAAGCTAAAGAGTTTGTTTATTTGCCTGTTTGTTTGTTTGAAGGCGCTTATCTCAGGAACTACTGGTTCGAATTTAAAAATTATTTTTGTATTAGATAGTTTATTTATTGAGGAAGGCTATATTACATCACGGTACGACTCATAGGAGAAACGCAGTAACCATAAATGCAAGTGAAACCGGGAGGGTCAGATAGTTAATTATAATTTTAATATATTAATATATTTTTGATTAAAGCCAAAATCGTTCTTTATAAGTATATAGTTATAAAACTTCGACGTTTCGTTTACAAAGTTATAAGAAATGTCGTTTTCAGTATCGCGTGTAAATATCCTAATAAGGAGTTAGCTGGTTTTCCATAATAAGGTATCGATATCCATCGTTTACATCATGAATTATGTACATACAAAAACCCATAGGAAGCAGGCTGTTATGAGTAATAAAGTGATAGCAAAAATTACATAACTAGTGTAACTATTATGTACACACAATTTCGTATTGATTACGATAACAACGTAATTATCAAATCGAGTAACGATAAGATCATTACATTGAAATTGATTTATTTTGCAAGTTTTTTAGACTAGGCTTTGTTTATTTAATTATTTTTAATAAAACATTACCATTACACATACAGGTTATTAATTGGGCTTGTGTTGGATATTTTACCAGCATTACTAGAATATTAAAACGTGAATTATTATTTCATTTTTATATTCCTCTTCATAAATCTATACAATCTATCCAAGATCCGATGTTTAAATAAAAAAAGTTTTTTTTTTTTTACTTTTAAATATCGATTCTACTAATACTAATATAATAGTAACGAGTGTCAAACCCTGTATATCTGATAACTACATTAAACTTTTAAACCGATTTAAATCAATTTATCTTGATGTGCATTCGTTCGAGTCTTGTTTTGAATTTTTTCTGAATGTCTATTGCCGTTGGTCCTAGTGGCTTTGACCGGTGGGGCTGAGTACTAAGATGCAGCCTTCAAAAGCACACTACTGCCAACTTTTGATGTTATCTAAAACTTCTTTGTCGTAAACTACATCACTTTATACTACCTAACACGAGCGGAAACGATTTGAATTTTTTATACATTTTATATTACATAATCGAGATTATTTTAGCTGCACTAGCTTTTGCCAGCGGTTTCGCTCCCGCTTTGATCCGATTGGAAAGTTTGTTAAATTTTCAAAAACCCGATCATAAAAGATCTGTACATCATAAGGCGAGAATTACTTGTAAGTTTTGCTCTCAGACTTTCATAAAGATTTACATGAATTATTTCTCATTATCCTTGTCTTAGATTTTTGCGATTATTATTCATTGAAATAAAACTATTTTAAGCACTTTGCAGCGTTCGTCTACCCGTGACCACGAACGCTGTAAAGTGCTCGAAACGTCGGGATGATAAATATAATTAATATACGCGATTTAAATCCGTTTCAAATAGTTTTATTTCTCATTGCTTTACACCTGAAAGAATTTACCGTCAGAGCCTTATTTTTGTTATTCACAGCTTTCGTTACTGCTTACAACGTATCTGTTACTAGGTTACTGGGTTGTTTTATATCGCTCTCGAGAAAAACACAAATGTAATTCAATCCTATCAGTGGTTTGAGTTATGCGTTAATAGATCAGTCAGTCACGGTTTTCATTTACATCCGGTAATTAATTATCTTTACTAATATAAAGCTCGAAGTTCGTTTGTGTGAACGCGCTAATAACAGGAACTACTGGTTCGAATTGAAAAAAAAATCTCTTTGTATTCGATAGTTATTTATTGAGGAAGGCTATAGGCTATATTACATCGCGCTACGACTCATAGGAGCGAAGCAGTAATCATTAACGCGAGTGAAATCGCAGGGGACAGCTAGTTGTATATAGAATAACATTTAAATGTTATGTCTAATAAATAAAATTGTGTTGTAGAGGTTTTGTTTCATCTACAGCCATAGAGTTGTAAAGATTTTATAATAACTTATCAAATATAAATGCAAATGCGACTTCCCTACGCTTTCATACCTTAACTACTGAGTCAAACATCGTACAATTTTGCATACACGTTGTCGGAGATACAGAAAAGTTCAAGAGTACTTTTCACTTAAGGAAATATTTGAAAAATGATTTTAGACGACGTAACAAAATCTTTATTAACGCGAATAAAGCATCCGAATTAGTAATAAATACGATGAGAATGCTGTCGTGGCTTTGACATTCTGTGACAATAGATTTGGACTAAGGGTATTCGCAGGCAAGCTCATTTAGAATTCAATACTCCCTTATGACCTCAAAAGTATGCAGACGGTCTGGCGACGAACTTTCCGTGGCGATGTAACATGGCCCCGGCCATCCATAGTTGATGCTCATATTAATACCGAAAATAAATCCCACGAAGTTTCTTTCGCGATTGGTGCTAAACCTCAGACCTGAGAGGTCAGAGGTTTATTTTTTCCGAAACCGTGGGTGATTTATTTGTTTGACGTAAATTTCCTTTTTTTGAATAAAAAACATATAAAAAAATATATAAAATCAAAACTTTTCATCTTAAAAAGAAGAAAATTTATTAATAGGAGAGTTGAATGACCTCATATATTTTTTTAATCGACTGCCATTTAATACCGTGCCAAGATTGTGTGTAATATGTGGATAAGTTTGTACTATTACCCCACACTGAACTGGCACACACATTATGTAATCCTTAATAGTCTATTTATTTCATTAAGGCATCTTCATAATGTAATCATTCGTTAAACTGACTTAATGACATCATTACAAAACGAGCGAAATTATTTCGGGATCTTAATAATTTCCAATATTCAAACAAGAAATATATAAATTTAATAACATGACTACAACCCTTATACGATTTATAAAGTTTTCGATCATTTAAATTTCTATCAGTATTCGTCCATACATTGTCTAGAAGGCGCTGCTAGTCAGTAAATATTAGTTATGATGTTATTTTAACCGTTTTAAAAAAAAAGGGTGAGGTCATTGTTTGGAGACTTTATTATGTACGTTTAAGGATTATTCGAAAATGGTTTGATTGATTGGATCAATTCTTTTTTTGTTTAAAATATAATACTCTCCCATTGGTCCTGTTGAATTTTCATGAAACTCAGTTAAGTAGTTGTTTTAAAAATCAATATAAGTTAACAAAATTACATATTTTGCTTAAGGTCAATTCCCTTTTATTTAAAAATCTTGTAAGTACATTTTTTTTTTATTTTACCTACACTTTGAGTCAGTATAATGTAAAAATATATGATATAAACATACAAATGAATTATAAAACAAAATATTATTGAGCAGTTTAGTAATATTAAAAAAATTATATTACTGCTTAATTAAACATTTTATAGTTATTTTTTTCATTACATGGAAAATACCACTTCTTTAAATCAGTTTATAAATTATTCACATAACAAAAAGATAAAGATCTAATTTTTTACTGTCAAAGGTTTCTCATTGTACCCATTTACATAAAACCATGACTTGTTACTTTGACCTACTCTGGCCACTTTCTAACAATGACTTTCTAATGCAAAAATAATTGTATGAAAATTTGTCTTTGTTTTGCTTGCTTATTCCATGATTTTTGTCACTTATCTATATTAATATGTCAGACTGATGAGTTTTTTATTTATTTGCATAGGGTGAGAAATATAATTGAACAGAAACAGCTTTATGAGTTGGATGAAAATAGGAATAAAACAGTATACTAATAACTCTACTACAAGAGTAATATAATTGAAATAAAACAATTTTAAACTGATTTAAATCGAGTATATTAATTATTTTTATCATCCCGACGTTTCGAGCACTTTACAGCGTTCGTCACGGGTAGACTGTCTACCCGTAAAAAAAATTGTTCAAAATTTAAAATTGTTTATTTCTATGAGTAATAATCGCGAAAATCTAAGAGAACGTTAGAGTAATATAATATACACTAATATGTCAATGACTCATCTGATCGTAGATGTGGTCATAGTTCGAAACAGAAAGGTAAACATTACCTCTTTTTTATTGACTGAACATAGATGCTAACTTACATCACAAAAAAGCAAATGTAACCAATATGTTATTACCAACATTGATTTTGCAAAAATTAATTAAAGTGTCGAAAAACTTTATGATTCCTCTAGCGCTATTAATTTCACAACCCATGGACAAAATTTGGTCTACAGGGAGAAAATGATGAATCCTCAATTCTACTATCAATAGTAATATTTTACCACTAAGTGTATCCTGAAATGTGTTGTAATGCCACCTATAATATACAGATTTTTGGGCCCCCCTTGGCGTCTCCCTAAAACTCTACCAAAGTTTCATTACAATCTAATCAAAGATTTCAGAACAGACTGATGAAAAGCATACAAAAATTGATTTTTATGTATATACATTAAATACTTACCGTTAGGATCACACTTCTTGTAGCAGTTGGAGGCATCGACAAAGTTAGTAGCAGCGTCGTGACGAACACCAGCCTTCAAATGAAGCTGAGCTGCACTGCAAAAGGCCTGACCTGCTTGCGGCCATTTCTTGGCCATTTTAAAGAGATTCGCTGCCCTGAGGTAGCAGTCTACGGCTTCTTCAACTTTAGATGACCCTCTATCAATTAATAAATTTTAAATTGGGTTATTATACTAAGTGAAAACAATATGGGATGATTGGATTTTGATGTAACTTTTTCTTTTTAAGTTTTTGAAAAAGTCTATTAGGAAAAGACAATAAACACTTATATACCGATTCATATGTTATACAACACATTTTTGATATAACTAAATGTTTAAAAAAACTTTTTATTTGTGCAAATAACAGAATATAAGTTGGACTTCTATCCCACCCTAATGGCTGCAATTGCAGGAGATTTAGGATGAGTAAATTAGGCAATGACATTAGACATAGTATTTTAAAAAAATTTCAAAAAACTGATTTGTAAAATTACATGCTTAAGTCACTTAAAACGATAAGAATATAGAATTTTTGACAGAAATTAATGACCTCATAGTTTTAATTAACATCTCATAATGAAACTAAAATAGTGTAAGAATATTTTATTCTAGAGGATTTTTTGCATTATTTTACATCTGTGGAGTTAAAACCAAACCTAAACTATGAAGTATATTTAGAGATATGTACATTTAAATTTTTAATTCGTGCTATTTATTTTTTATAATTAAAAATTTCATATTATTGAGTCATTTATATTGTTAAAATTTGGCGACTTTGCAGATGTTAAGGGAGCTTTGTAAAGATTTTACAACATAAAATATAATACTCAGTGGCTTTTGTAATGCAAAACATATGCAATAAAGACCAATAGAGCTAATATCAACAAAATAATACACGACTCATTGTCCTCACCCGAATAATGAACCAAGAAATGATTTCGACGAATTTAACTTTTTCTCCGCCTCCGCTATCAACTGCATCGCTTTTTGTTCATTGTCACCCATTTTTAAGGTTTTTAACACTACTTGCTACGAAAATTTAACAATTACTGGTACTAAATTAACAATTTATTGACAAAATGTCGTCACTCCTCCCGACCGAAAAATCCCGTCGCTGTCATCGATTTGTGCAGTTTGGAGTTACCATGTAAAAAAAAATTAAAAAGTTTCTATTAGTACTTAACTACACGTAGGTTTTTAAATTTAAATTAAATTAAAAACGAAAGCCTTTAAGTTAAAAAAAAAACCTCCATGATATTTTATAACTTATAAATGTTACATACAGTCTTTGTTGTTAAAAAATCTGTACCCTTTTTTAACTTTGACAATCTCTTTATTTGGCTTGTTGGCCCAAAGATATTCTTGTTTGACTCAGTTGCTAGTTGCTGAGTGAGAAAACGTCCTCTAAAGTGGTTGGAAATCTGAATCTGGATGTGGTGATGGATCTTTAGTTATAATATATCATTGCGAACGCAACTAAATGTTTTCAATAAGCAACACTGATATTCAAACAAGGTTTTTTTTTTTAAATTAGGTTTTTCCAAAAAATTATAATTTACACAGTGATAATACTATAGATATATCATTTTTATACAATTTTACGATAAATATCTGCACCGATTTCAAACTCTGACAAGGTTGCCAATTGTTTTGTTGGCCCAGCCCTCTAAAGAAACTCTCCTATCGTACTCAATTGTTACGTGGTTGCTGAGCAACGTCTTCACAATCGAAGTGGTTGACAATCTGTAATATAATATAATAAATACATACATATATATATAATATAATAAATACATACATACATTGTAACCGCTGCATTTACTGAATGAGTTCAATATTATTTTGTAGGCACAAAGCCTTTAGTTAACCGTATGTTATTATTTCACGGAAGTTGATACTTATTAGTGACGCCATCGCATGAAACAGAATGTGTTTGATTTTCCAATCTCTCAGAATGAGAATTAATTTTTCAAAAAAACGAATGATGCAGTTTTAGTTTTTATAAAAATCAGCCCTGAGACTCCTTTCGTGTATTTTTCTGTAATCCCTTTAGTTTTGGATTTATCCATCCACACACAGTTAAAAAGTAATGATAAAAACAACTTTTTTTTTAAATATATTAATTCTTTTCCAACACCAAAAGAAAACAGATGGTAATATAAATTAGTTTATTGAGAAAACTGTTCAATATCTTTTAATAAACTAAAGTTAATTAACACAAAATAAAAAAAAAGATAATTTATTCAATATATTTTGTAGTTAACAAAGGTTGCGTTATAATAAAATAAGTGGCGCCGAATACAATTTTAATTTAACATATTATAACTAAGCCGGAGCACCACATGGGTGTGTTGCTAGTCATAAGAAATTTACTACCTTTTTTTTTATTTTTATTGATGACAATAATTTTATTTATTATCGTATACGTTTGACCAGTATTGGATCCAGGATTCTGGTTTGGGGAAGGCATTGATCAGGCCAAATCTTGGTTGAGATAAGTCTATCTGGGTATTTGGCATACCTCAAAACGACTAGGTATTGAATTTTGTATATATAATTAAATTGCTGAACATACCTACATAGTTCATCGACAACCGATGATCGCAGGTCCAAACCCCGGCTAGCCCCGGTATATTAGCTGTTTTTTATATTCTATTCAGTACGAAGCCGTCTTTTACAAGATGACGGTCGTCCTGCACGACGCGTCATCTTGTAGATAAGTTTAATCTCATATTACCTTAACACGAACGACTAAAGATTCAGGACACAAGGCTAAAATCTTATAAAGTACATCCGGCTTTTATGGGTAGCATACATTTTTTTTTTGGTTGGAATCTAGTAGGATATTGACCTCTTTTAAGATTTTAGATCTTCCGTTTTAGATTTAAAATGGCTCAACCGTTTTTTTTATCTATTTTACTTTATTGACATCATATACAAAATCTAGGTTTAAGCGAATTTCGCAAGGGTAAATTAATGAAAAGCCAGTATTTTTTATTATTTAGTGTATTATAATACATAATTAACCGCTGCTATTACGGTTCAACAACACACGTACATTTTAAGCTTTACATGGATCGTTTTCTATGTAAAATAAATTATGAATACATATAAGTAGGTATATTACCTTCAATAGAATTTGTAAAAAAATATAATCATAAATTATTATCAATAACTTTACTTTTCAGTTATTCAGAGAAAAATATATTTTTAAAGTGTAAAATATTAACAGCATAGATTTAATGAGAAAATATAATTCGAATATTTCAACGGTCTTTTTACTTCGTTTTATTTTTTTATAAATTCTATCAAAGTATGACGAGTAGAAAACAATCCATTTTAACAAAAATATATATCCGTTTAAACGAGGTACATTTGACTTAAACATATGGGATTATACATTGATTACTTCTTGTCTATAGTTTTAACTTTACAGATATATTAGACTTGGGATATGGAATAAATTATCTATCTTTGATAGATAGATAACTTATGTATCTTATATCAGTAGAGAAAATATTAATACCACGCTTAGATTGCTAAGTAAATGTGAATGTCTTCTAACATTTGCATGGTAACCTTAAACTGAAGGCTATTCAACTATTCAGCTGTTATTTTCTAGTTATCTTTAAATAACACTTATTGTAACATCTACTGGAATACATCAAAACCGAGCACTTTTGTAGCCCGAGTGTGATTTTACAATTAATTAAACACTTAATACGTTTTCTGTATGAGCTCTTTTACAGCACTTCTAGCAGAAAGTATAGTAAACAAATATTATTTTTGACATATAACATCACTATTGTTTACGTAAAAACACACTCAGGTTATACTTAATCACTTTACACTTTTACTTTCAATTTTCATTTAATCTTTTATTCAAATTGTATCAATTTTGTCCATGCCGTTACGTAGTAAGATTCAATAGTATTGTCATTGGAATAAGAGGTAAATATATTTTAAGTAGAAAACGCTAATTTTTAATAGAGATTGCTATTTAAAAAAATAAGGGTGTGAAATTCCTAAAGGCGATTCTGGACCCGAGATTGAAACGAACATAAATAAATAAAAAACGTAAATGAAGGCTTAAATCATTTTATTTATTTTATAAATAAACTAAATTGGATATCTAAAGGCACGACAGCTAGCGATTAACAGCAAAGGATATTTACATAAAAAATAAAACCGTAACATATGAATGATTGAATAAAATGTACAACTTAGCAATTTTCATGAGTAAAATGAAATAAAAAAAAAAAACGAAGAAATCGTTCTTAAAAATAATATAAAATCGAAACTCCCTATAAATCTATACAGCGAATCCCATCTAAAACAAATCAGTCGAATCCACTTTAAATCACAGTATAAATTAATTAATTATGGCTGAGCTGCAATTACAAAATGATTCATGCGGCAATTCTTTACAAACCTGTATTTTTCATAACAGCGGATACACATTTTTTAAAATGAAATATTGCACAATAATACTACCGAAATCTGTCCATATATTCAATTGAAAATGATATTATATATCATTAATTTTTTAAAATTCTAAACCGAATACTATTCATAAGTAAGCTATAGGGAACAAATGACTTTGTTACATTTATTAGACATTTGAGCTGATACCATTAAAAATACTTTTTTTTTCTTAAATATATTCTTTTAAATGTCTAGTAAAGGCAGCAAAATAAACATCTACTATGTAAAAAGGGTTACATACATAATCATTATTTACACAAACTACTGTGTCTCGTACTGAGTTTTGAACGTAATAATCATATTCTACATTCTAACATATTGATTATTCAATAAACAGCGTATTACATGATTAGTAAATATATCACCTAGACAACAATTTAATTAAGCTGTAACATTGATTTGCCATTTAAAAATCACATTTTCTACCATATTATTATATTTTTATACAACTATTTTATGGGGATAAATAATAAAATTTAAATGGCAACACTTGAATACACTAGAATTGATTGGAAAGCACGCAAATGAAAATAAATCATAAGAGGTTAATACTTTGTAATATACGACAGTCTTTTGAAAGCAATAAATATCACACCAATATTATAATGACTGAATAAAAAAAAAATTATATATATATATAAATCTTTTCAATCGACTATTTTTTTCTAAACGAGTGATAATTTATTTTTATAATTTTGTAAAGCACGTAAATAATATTTCACTAAATAAAAAAATATAATGACGGGATCAACTAATTCATGCTTCAGTAACGTTTTCAAATGACAAAAAAAAACATTTTTAGAACACAGTTCTAAAGACATATTTTCGAAAATAGGCAATAGCAAATAAAAACCTGGCAACACAGTAAGCACCTATTATTATTCCGTGTGTTCGACAGCCATATTGTAAAATGTACACCCGTAACATCTAATTTTATAACAATCTAATACAGTAACTATACATAGGTTTAATACGTTACATATGAAGGATGCCACAGATAATTAAATATATTTTTATTCATCTATATCTTAATTAGCAAACCACCTAATTTTGTATTAGTAAATTTTACATGCTAAGCTAAAAACAACATTTATTTTAAGTTTGGAAATAAAATTTCGTAACAATTTTGTTAATTAAATTTAATAATTAATAAGAATAATAATTTTGAATCGAGTCTTGTAAAATTTACTAAATTCAAGTTAGCTGGTTTGCTAATTAGCGTGTCATTATTTTCTTTTTAATATCGTAACCTGCGATATTTTATTTTGTATTGCCATAAATGATATTGTTTTAACATATTTATATGTGTGGCAACCTTAGTGATTTTATATAATACATGTAAGATATTAATGGGATAACCATTGAAGTTTCGATATCCAAAGTGCGGGTTGGGTCATTGAGTTTTACAATCAATTTAATTTTAATATGTTGTAAATATTTTAAATTAAATCGCTGTATCTATTTATCAATTGAGCTAAGTTATGCCGAAAATAATCGTATGTTTTGTCTTTTACATTACTTTTGTAGCACTATTGACGCACAGATTATAAAAGATACAATGATTAAGCGCTTGTGGCGCCGCCGCCGGCAAAATATTGTATTTGTTACAAAGTTGTCAATCGTAGCAGAGTTTGGCTATTTTTACGTATATAAAATAAACGGCAGTTGAGGACACTTTGGCATAACTTGGACCGATTGAATCGTAAATGCTAACTGTCAAAAGGTAGGAATGAAGAACTATATTTAAAATATTAAAAAAAAAACCGCTGCAAACAATTTTGTACGTACATGGAATGTGATGTAGATATTTTTTTTGGTAAATAAAACATATATCGCTACGCACCATTTCATAAGAATTTAATTTTATTAAAGTAATAAACATTTGTCATATGAGATGTTTTTTGACTATAATTGTAAAATTTTCTATTAAATTAAAAATTATGAAGAACGACAAGATAGATAGATTTATTAATAGTATTAGGGGTAACTTAAATTTAAAGCAAAACCTAAATTAATTTATTAATTTCATTATTATTTCATTGCCTAATTTAATTAATCGTTTCTTTTAAAAGAAACTTTGCGAATTGATTAAAATAAAAGAATCTATTAAATATCGAACGATTGCTGTGAACACCACGAAATTATGAAATTTAACATAATCTAGGTGAAAAATTAAAATATAATATACATATATACTACCTTCCTGGTTCACGAGTCAGCTCTAACCGTTCAAGTAAACCGAAACTTAGCTTGTATGTACATTGCGGAAACTACGTCACGACTATATTTCTTATCTGTGACATTAACTGTGACTATATTAAGTAAACATTTCTTCACGGAACTGTCCTAATAGTTAGACATAGTTCTGTGGATAGGAAGGCGGTCGAGATCAAATTGATTAATTAGAAAAAAAAAAAAACAAATAAAAAAGTTTGAGCGCAATTTTTAAAAAGCCGCCATATTATGGCAAATGGATCTGTATTCCAAATTAAAATTTTGTGCCAATATTTATTTTTTATCTCATAAGCAAAATTTCATATGTATATCAACTTAATCTCGAAGACCATATAACTCAAAATCCCATAAAACCTATAATGTTTAACTGAACTGGTTGGCGGGTTGCGGGGGGATGGGGGGGCGCATGGGGGGCATGGCTCCCATGGGCATCATGGGGGTTGAGTTCATCCCCATTACCATGGCCGGCTGTTGCTGGAATATTAGAACGAATAGTTAGAACTTAATTAATATTTTTTTCGAAGATTTTTTTGTATGATCTGATATTACAAATTGGATTTTGTACATGACGAAATATTTCATATGTGTGTGTGATATCTTAAAAAACATTGCTAGATTTTTAAGGGCACATTTTGATGTAACTCTTTATATATAACTACATATTGTATTATATAAATATGTATATGTTCGTGATATGTAAATTTGGTCTAATCATAAGAATCTTTGAGTAAAAATAGAATAAAGAAACGCAACACATACTTTTCTAGTTATTATATGAATTCGAAAAAGAAAACACACTGAGTTAAAAAAATACAGACTGCATATTTTTCTTCATTCAATGACAAATATCATTCAATGGATCAAACGAGATGAATGAATGAATGGAGAACGTAACACACATGATCGTAGCCATGCTGTATTCACACACGTGCAATCAACGCATTCGATCATAAAATCTTACTTTACCTGATGTGTGGGTACATCCTGTATAAAACAAAATGGGTTTATTCTGATTTTAAAAAACTCTTTTCCCATAGACCAAGGTACATTTCGAATACAGAATCTTTAAACAAAATTGCATTTAAACAAATAATGCTTATACACATTATCGGTAAACCAAAGTCAGACATTTATGGTATTAATTATACAATCAGCCAACTTTAATTTGCTTTTATTGGCCGCAATATAAGGGGCATACTAATATAACAGCTAGCATTGATTACCGCTAGTGTGTATGAAGTATTAATTCTGAAAAATAAAGTCTCTATCTGTACAAGATTAATAGCAAATTAAAAAAAAAAAAAAAACATAAATAGCAACTTACCAGAACAAAATGCGGGGGGTGATACGTATGGGGTAATGTATGGGGCATTGGTGGCAGTGTCATGCCGGGGCCCTGGAAAACGCAAAATAAAAGGGATGCTGGCATGCTACGGGGAGAACGTTGCAAAAGAAATTAAATAAAGACTTTTTATAAAAAAAAGCAACCGACTTCAAAGGGAAAATTCGTTATTACATTTTCTTGAATGACATACTCATTCCCATTGATTTTGAAAAGCAAACTGCTAAACTCATTTTGATAAAAATTCTATGGGACCAATCTGAAAGTATATACCCCTTCAAATAATAATTTTAAATTACAATCGGTTAACAAATGATAGATTTCTGAGGTAACTAACATTAAAAACTTACGCTTCGAATTGAGAACGTTTTCCTTTTTGAAGTCGGTTAAAAAAAAAATTAAAGAAACAGATAATTGCAATGCAACATAATAAAAGCAATAGGAAAAGACGATGAACGACAAACAGAACATTTATAAAGAAAGAGAATAAGCGTTTAATTTCATAGTGATGCCGCTTGAGGGTAGTTAAACATTGCATCATTTCTTTTTAATAATGGGGATGGTGGAAATTTAAAAATTAATTTAAGCAGATTTTTTTCATTTATACATTTTTAATTCGGTTAAAATTTTTTTATTCGAAATCTTACTGCCTAAAATAGCTTTGATAAATATTAGATAAGTTTTTCCAACTATTAAAAAAACCGTTTATTTATTATTAACTATGGTTTTAAACGAGGAACTAGCGAGTTTCTTGCCGGTTCTTCTCGGTAGAACCTACATTGCGAACGGGCGGTAGCTTCATTATTAATGTATTTTTTTGTATTGACGATTCAAAAGTACTCGTGCGAACCTACTCGAGTAAACTATATTTAGATTTTGTTAATTTTACTGACAGTTAATTTTATTTAATTAAGCGAATGTCAGTACAATGATTAACATTAAATTCTTTACATTGAGAATTGATAGCTGAAAATAATTTGAGTGTCCTAATTTTTTCGCAAAAAACAATACATCATCAAGGGTCGCAATGGCCTAGTGGGCGAACCAAATCGATCTTAATCGATGATTGTTCATGACGTTCAAACCTCAGATAGCAATGCTAAGTTTTCAAGTAGAATGGTGTTTATGATCATGTCGTGAAGTAAATGAAAACATCGCAAAGAAACCTACTTGTGTCGGCAAATTCTAACGCCTATAACATATCCGCCAATTCGTAACTTACTCCTAAGCTTTTAACCTTAACAGAAGGGGAATTTATTGTTGGTCTTAACCTGTGTTTATAGGCTTATTTACAGGACGATACATCAATGTTATGTGTTTGTCTCAGATCATCCACTAATCTTACCATGGGACGATATCCTGCTCCAGTTGTCGCTTGTATGGGTTGAGGATTCCATACAGCGCCAGGTTTCGACGCGTTCTTTGGCGAACTCCACTGCATCGGTCTAGCACGAGACAAGCATGCGTGCGTTGGGATTACATTCGGATGTTTTAGATGTAGATTTTTCCTCGGAATATTCGAGAAAACTTCAACCAATTCATACCAAGAGAATACACAGAAGAAAAACTAGAAATTTCGATCAATTTGTACCCCAGGATTAACAAGAAGATTGCCAGAAATTTCGATTTATTATTTTAGTAACTTATGGTCAAAAATCTTTTCGAAAACATCAGAACATACTAAGCTAATAGTAACACACGTGAAAGCATCTACATGGATCCCGTGTCGTTTCAACTACATTCGGTATCGGAAATAGTATTTAGCTGTGTCTCTACATTGTACGTATTCAAACTTATGTGAATGATAATGATACTATTCTACTAAATTCTAGAAAAATCTACAAAAAGACGTCCGCTTTGTCTCGTTCACGATAAAAAATAAGTCAAAAGTGCATGTCGATGCTTTCAATTATTTTGTTAATATTAAACTTATATATTAAAATCTACATATTCTGAATGATATTTCAAATCTTAAAAAATGATATCACAACCACATCACTTGACAATGATCATAAAAATTTCGATAAATTCTAGCTACTAAATTCAAACTTTTGGTACCTTCTATGACCTTCAAGTATATCATAAAACATTCCAAATTGGCCAAAAATCCTAATTAGCTTTTCAATTCACACTAAATTAAAATTATGTCATTGGCAATAAGATCCATTTTTCATCCAAAGTGCGCATGTGAAAATAATTGATTTTAGAAAGATTTAATAGTTGAAAATAAGTGCATTTAACTGTGTTTTAAACGTAAACGTTTCTTTGAAGGTGATTTTGTCTATATATGATAAAGGTTAAAAAATATATTCTAAGGACTGGAACACCAGTATGGCGTATTATATTATAGTCTAAGTAATACATAGTGCCCATTTTTGATCATGTATTAAAATAAAGTTGATGCGATATCGCATTGTAATATATATATAACATATATGGGCCAATTGGGCATATATGGACTCAGTATCTTCATACAAATTTCAACTCTTTAACAAGACACGTTAAATCGAAATCAGAAAAATTGCTTTGAAGTTTTTTTTTAATATCGTAACGCTAAAATTAAGACCTCATCATATTAATATATCTATAAAATAAAAATTTAAACCTACTTCAAGTGATTTTAAACATGCACACCATAGACAAAAAACAGTCTATATCAAGATTCGTGTCATAAAAATTTGGAAAATCTTCGAAAAAAAAATACGCTACGAAAATCCAAGCCACATATGTCAGGTACTCACTTCTGAGCCGTAGCCGTTTTGTTGATTGTCAGATTGTTGGCGAGCTGGGCGAGAGACGAATCGAGATCACCGGTGAGGACTTTACCCGGTTGTTGTTGCTGTTGTTGTTGACCTGGAATACATCAACAATTCGTGATGAGGTGATTAAGATGTTTTGTTCGCTTCTAGTGACGTGGGCAGCTAAAATGTAACTAATTTATGAGAAAACGTTTACCTCGATACATAATGATTGTAGAACTAACAAAAAAAAAAACATATTTAAAATGATTTTAGAAAAACAAATGTGAAATTACTACATATATATTTTAATAATGAATTTAACAATGAAATATAAATTCTATAATGAAAACGATAATGTATAATTTACAATGACATAAATTTATGGGAAACAAACATATCACCATGCTTAGTTTTCATGTATGAGTTATCAAAAAAAAAAAAATAACGCAAAAAAATGTTAACTGTAGCTTCACAAGAAAATAAACGATTCTTCAAAAACAAAAACAAAAACTCTGAAATATATAAAACATAAATGCTATTATTTACAACACAAGGATCAAAATAGCCTTACAATTGACAGATATTTACAAATTAGGATTATTAATGTTAATGGCGGTGACAAAACACGCAGTGCCGCGAATATACTATGAACTAAATTTTCAAGCGCGTGCCCTGAAAAATAAAATAAGCTAAATCGGCTATTTGAGAGGCTACCGGTTTTATGTTGATCACTTGTCATATAAATCAATACTAACTATAGATATATATATATATAAGGTCACGGATTTTGGCGCCCAGAAAGACGATTATTATATTGGACGACGTTGCCTAGCAATCAGTTAGCGACTGCGTATGATAGGCGAGAGTATCTTTGGGCTAACAATTCAGTAGCTAGTCGAAGTTGGAAATGGGTACTGATTTTTAGCATCAAATAGTATGAACACAAAATATCTATAGTTTAAAAATATAACCGCATATACATATATCAAGAGTTTCATAACAAACCAATTGCAAAAAAAACAGACAAAAATATAAATAAAGAACAACTTTTTTTTTATTTTCTTGCCTTTACAGACGAAATGCATTAAAAATATATATCATTGGCGCTTAAACGCCTATTTGTTGTCAAGTTCTCGATATTTTAAATTAAATTTCATTTCAATATGAGCATAGTCTTCAAACATATAACCGGTATCAAAAACATTCCGTCTAAACACGTATCGAACCCATAGCAGCCATTGGCATCATCGGTTGCCGCGCGGGCGAGCCGAACATCATTGGCTGGGACATCGGCATCGACATGACGTCACCGAAAGGCTGCCCTCCCATTGGCTGAGGCTGCTGCGTGATCGGTTGCGGTTGGCTCTGTTTCGCTGGAGATCCCCCGAGCGACATTCGCATCACATCTTCGAGGTCGTCGAAGGCGGATTTCGGTTGGGGGTTGGGGGGAGGGGGGCGGGCTGGGGAGGCTGTCATTGGTTGTGTGGGATCCCCCATACCCATGAACGGGTTCGCGGCGGCTTGCACAAGAATATTCCATATCAGTATAACATACATTCTATTGTATATATTTTACAGTATATAACAAATTTTACATGTACACCATCACCATAGAGAAGAAAATACTTTTTATTAATATTGCGTTTTACAAAGAGCCGCCATGTGCTTATATTTTTAATATTCATAATAATAAAGACCTTATAGGTCTATTTTTTTTAATAGGTAAATTCAATTTAAAGGACCCAAAAAGTGGTACAACTTGCAACTTCTGGACTGTAAAATAAGTACTTTCTCGTTCAGCAATATTATATCATAGAACGATTTTCTGTTTATAAAGAAGGAAACGAAACAAAACATGTCCTACATCCATGGGGTTATAGATGCCCATGGTTTATTTATTTTTCTTTTCAAAGTTAGAATTTAACTATAACGATCTCCAAGGACGTGAGCAGACCCTCAGTCTTTATCAGTTCTTACATTTATAGTAATTTTTCGCCTATTCTATTCTCTTTACCCGTCGCTATCAGCACATGGCAACCCTCGGTAGCTAACAGAAAGCGCCTCACCTGCGGTGTCAGTGTTACTGAAAACGTTAGTGAAGTTAGCCTCGGACACGAACGTGCTGTTCTGCGTGGCGGGCGGGAAGGCGGCGAAGCCGTTGCTCTGCCACGCGGGCGCGGCCGGCTGCGGCGCCGCTACAACCAGCCACTCGCTCTACTACCCGCTACCCGGCCGTAGTAGCGAAACTACTACCCGCGCTCGTAACTCGAATAGTAGAGTCCCTTTACTACCTGCGCTCGTAATTCGCGTAGTAAAGTCACTCTTCTAGCCCGGCTCGTACTCAGGTAGAAGTGACACTGCTATCCGTGTTCGCGTACCGGTAAATGAAACCACTACCAGAACTCGTACACCGGTAGTAGTGAAAATACTACCCGTATCACCAGGTAGCAGTGATGCTCTACTAACCGAGCTCGTACATCAAGTAGTAGTGAAACTACTACCTATGTCCGCGCAACGGTAATAATGAAAAAATTACCCATGTTCGTACACCCGAAAATAGTGTCGCTCAACTACCCCCGCTCGTACACCAGTAGTAGCGAAACTACGACCTAAGTAGTAGGTGTCGATCTATTTACTACCAATGCTTGTACACGGTTAGAAGCGAAACTACTACCCGCGCTCGGACATAGGTAGAAGTGAAACTACTAGTCGTATTCGCACAACTCATAGCAAGTGTCGCTATACTAACCTAACCTATACCCCGGGTAGTAGAAAGATAAATCGAGATGTTGACCTCCTACCTAATGCCGATCAATAAGTAGTAGCCTTGACGATCCAAGCACCAACACAAACACAGAGAGGGACACAAAGGGAATATCTCTGCCTGTACTACATTGGTAATATGTGAAATATGTGAAAACTGTACGACGTGTCAGCTCTACTACCTATTACTTGGGCATAGGGTAAGAGAGTTTACAACCAGAAAGATAAAGTGGCTACTATTGATTGCCCAGCCACTGTGTAGAAATATATAACTCCATGAGAATACAGCTCTATTACGCTCTAGTTTCACGGCAGGTAAATAGATGTAGGAATGTACCCACTGATATGACACTGCTCTACCTTGTATTGGGTAGAAAAGTACACAATTAAGCGACGCGTTATCTTTACTACCTAGATGCCAGAATATAGTGTACTCCTCAACGAGAGGGAAACGTTACTACCCAATGACCGGAAATTGGGAGGGAGAATGAAATATATAATCATCTGTAACTACTACCCAGGGCTCGAGTCATTTAATCTAAAACTGTCTAACGTATGCCGCAATAAGACAACTAATACACGACTTTGGAAATTTGAAAATCTTTAGAAATTTCCCGAAGATTTTATTCATTATATAGCGAAAAAATAAGACTCCTAATTATAATACATTTAATAGTAAATTGAGCTTCAGAAAGAAATAGTCGGTTAGCTTCGATTCGTATATGTCAAATAATCCGGTATCTATTAAGAGTCGTTAAAAAAGTAATGTTTTATATACGGACAATAGAAAAGCGATAAGACCCGTTATATAAAATATGAACATTACGTTTTGTATAATTATTGAACGAAATGACCTAAAAATGTTTAATAATAAAAATGAAAGATGATATATAGTGTACTTTTTGGGTTCATTATTGGTGTTTTACCAACTCCGTGTAAATATATTCAAGGTAGACGCGACTGTACTCTAGCGAATTAGTACAATGACTGACAAGTCATTAACAAAACTTTACATAGGTGTAAGTGATAGGGAAGACGCCTTACGAAGTCAACGCTAGTCGATTATCTCTTTCTAATCCTCTATGTATAATATCTTCTACCGCGTACGATACGTAAGTGTCCGTATTAAAAACTCTAGTAAATATAGTGCAGAGCTTACTGAAAGCATGTGTGCTTGTATTATACAGTGTTTATGTGCGATTTTAGAATGTCGAAATCACATCAACAACCTCAACTTCGAAAACTTAATTAAAATTGCGTTTTGGACATTCTCTGCAATTAAAATTTCTGTAAACGTGTGTTAAGTTTTACTCGGTGCTACAAAATGTATCAAAAAAAAATTGTTACGGAAATAATTAAGCCGCCGTTATTAATAACAATTTTGAGTTCTAAATTTAATATATAATTCAATTTAATCTATGTTTAAATATACCGATCACCATTTTTGGGACACAATTATATACATGTTTAATTAAGACTAATATATTTTATTGACAATATTATGTCTTGTAAAAGGAAAGTTACGTGTACATTTTTTTTAATTTATTTTTTCAAGTAATTTTAAAAAGATATCGTTTTTTAAAGGTATTTATTAATGTGACAGCATATTAAATTACTGAATTTTTATATTATATCACTATGGAACTGAAAAAGCAATTTCTTTTAAAATTACTTAAGGCGAGAATTACATTTGTAAATTATAGTTGGTAACCCTAAGAAAGCTGTGAATAACAAAATGAAGATACTGATAGTAAATTATTTCAAAAAGCAATGACATTTGTTATAGAGGTGTTTAACTCATGTAAAAATTTGTGAAAGTCTGTGAACATAACCTATAAGTGTAATTCTCACCTAAAACAAACATCAAAAAGACCTTCACTCCAAAAAATGTACATCCTTTTCTATTTAAAATAGTACTTACCTCCAAACATATCCGCGAATGGGTTGCCCAGAGACAAGAGATCCTCAGAAGCCTTACTGGTATTCGTTGATGAGGTTTCAGATGGAGTTGGTCCAAAGAGATCCACTATCGATTGGTTTTGGTTTTGAGGCTGCGCGGGCGCAGATAGGAACGGATTATTTGCAGCCGAGTTTGTTGGAGATTGCACTTTATTCTGTACGAGATAAAGATGATTTTAAAATGATTTCATTATACGAAATATCTAACTGGACACTGATAAGCAATAATGTGTCAACCAACAAAAAGTCAAATTCGGAGATATTAATGTATTCTGATAAAGGATCATGTATTTAACATTATTAAAAAAAAAATTAAGTCATCTAAACTAAATGAGTGTGTACAGAAAAATATTTCTTAATTTAATTTTTTTTTAATATTGAAGCGTGTTCCATATGTTGTAATATATCATAATGTTATGTATTCGAAGAAGTTATTATTAGATAAAACTTTTTATCATACCAAACTGCTCTTATTTAACTAAACTTTTTATCACAATAGAAAAGAAAAGATGGATATATACTTCATCAAACAAATTCATTAAGAAAATTGATTTGACATCTTTCGACACCATTTTCCCAAAATGGAGTCCGTGTGGGTTGACACAGTATTCATAATCAGCGTCCAATTAATGCTTTGAAAAATCTTTATGATTCGATTGGATTCTTATTTCAAACTGGTGTATAACTAAAAATTGTAAACATTTTTGACAGTGCAGAAAAGCGTTATGGCATGTTTTTGTATTATCAATGATATAGATATAAAAGCGTTCATATATATTGGCATATATCATAAATATATGATCATATAGTTTTTTTAATAATATCTTCTGTTTATTCTTAAACCAAAAATGATATGATTTTTGCTGTTGATTGTTTAACTTTTGTACATAGAATGAGCACCATGCCCCGATGATAAAGTAATTAATCTTAAATGTAACAGATAAAAATATAAATGTTGAAATGTTTTTCAGTTTACATACAAATAAGTTGAGAAAGGTTTATAAGGACTCTTTTAAATTTTTTCAATTATTTAATCTTGATATAAAACTGTTTCAAATGAATATAAATCGTGTATATTTATTATTATTTTTAATGTAACAAATTGTGAGTAATATGAGTTTTAAGAGAAAAATTTATTTTACGATGTCTCTAGAAAATAAACTTAAAAAAATATACTATATTTATTAGGTACAAGTCTACATAAATCTTTCTCAACTTAAATCACCCGGTATATGAACAATATTATACAAATTTTACAAAAAAAAAACCGCTATAACAGCCCCATAGACGAATAGACGATTTGCAAAGCTAGACATATAAAGCTATCCCAGACCCGTCCAATGAAACGAGACCTCTGAAAGCGATACCCGTTATGAGATAGGATCTTACAAATTGCTCCGATAATTGAGTAATGTCCTCCTCACCGGTCAATTCTACGCCTTGGTATAATTGCACCTGTGGAAATTTGTGCTTTAATTTATGTATTTTCATACTAAAATGATTTACAGTGTATGTTACACTTACTCCCAAATGGGAGGGGGCTGGTTGCGCTTACGTTTAAATATCTTAAACGTTTATTGAGTTTCTAAGCCCTAGAAGGGCGCTAAAAATTAAGTACTGAAAGTGAATTAATAAAGTGCCTACTCCTTAAAATTTTAACAACCGATATAAAAATTGCACCACCCCCAAAGAGGTTCGCTTGGTGCTACAGTGTAGACAATCTACTGATTTACAAAAAATCATCTAGCCAGTACAAGACTTAACTAGTGTTAGTGAGGTGCCGGATCGATAATTATTTATGTCCGCGGATACGGATCCGAATACGGATATTTGGTGTCGACATCCGCGGATGGAATCTTAACTTTCTTACTCAATTGGCTTTGGTAGGTGTCACCTTGAAACGATAATTGAGCTACTTGACGCTTTGCGTGACAGGCAAGACATGTTTCGACTTGTATTGCGCGGGTCTTTCTTTTATTTTATTTATAGTTGCATACTGGACATATATATATAATTTCAGATTATATTGAAAATTGATAGGGTAAAACATCCGTAACAGATTTCCTAAAACAGTAACGGCTACGGATATGGATCTTTCTTCTCCCTCGGATATCCACGGATACGGATATCAAATACATCACTAGTGCTGGTTCACTAGCGTCATCAAAATTGTCAAAAGTGGGGTCGCCACTTCTGCTATATTGTAGACGATTCAGCGACTCACCTTATACTGGTTCATAGCGGCCTCTTCCTCCGCCAGAGCTTGCCTCTTCAGCGAGTCGTCGATGAAGAGGTTGCCGTTAGGAGGCTGATCGAGGCGCGTAGAGGCGGCCGCGTGGCCGAACGAAGAGGACGTAGAGGACAAAGCACCCATAACGCTTGCAACGTTCTTCTGAGCGCTGGAAGTGTGAATATGTTTGTATTATCATAAAGAATAATTAGTTTGAATGTGATGATATTTATTATAATCGTGAATTTAAAATCGATTGCAGTAAAAGAAGTAAAATTTTGATCGCGAATTGAACATTATGATTGAATTTAATAAAAAATAATAAGGTCATTTTTAAAAATTGGTATAAATAAAATGACATTTTTTTTTTATAAATAAAAATCTAAACACTCATCTATATTTATCACTAAAACTCCAAACCGAAACCAATAGTTTTATATTTTAGAATTCACCAAATTTAAATATATACTCAGTTCCAAGGTAACGTAATTATAAACTCTAAACTTAACCTAAAAAAAATAGCAATTTAACCAACAGTTAACTTGCTACTTTTTACCAAAGGTGCAACAAGAAGGGCTTACCTGGCGGTTTGAGTGGGCGTGTTGGCAGCGGAGCCCTTTTTGCCCTCCAATGTGGCGAGGTGGCCCTCGAGAGCATCTAGCAGACTGCTGGGGGCTTTAGTAAGATCTGGGATATCACCTTTGTCTATACCCACGTTTTCTGCTACCTGCAAGCCATTAATTATTATTCTTATAACTTTTATCACAAGCAATTTAAATTAGAGCCCATATTTTGTAATATTCAAGCTTAAAATTATGTTACTATTTAAATAAATAATAATTTGAAAAAACTTATAATTAGACATTTAAATGAAGATAATTAAAAGTTTAAAAGAGTATCTTTTTCTTTATAGAGCAAGAATTACACTCTGTAAACTGAAACAACTCTGTAACCTGGCACCAGCTGTCGTAACTGTGTTTTGTCAAAAAATAAGGCACTGATAGTTATTTTTTTTGGTGACTGAGAACTAAACTTATAAGTGTAATTTTCGCCTTAGAATAATTTTTACTGGTTGACTGTAACAGTTTAATGAAATTTATACTAATATGGATGATACTGGATGCTGATAAGCAATAATGTGTTAACCCACAAAAAGTAAAATTCGGAGATATTCATGTATTCTGATAATCTATTTAACATTACTCAAAAAATATGAAGTCATCGAAACTAAATAAGTACGAAAATAATTTTCATAAGTTAATGTTTCGAATTTCAAGTGTGTTCCATATTTTGCAATTTATACAATAATCTAAAATATTTGAAAAACTTATTATTATTAGATAAAACTTTTAATGATATCAATCTGCATTAAATTTATAATACTTTTTATCAATCGGAAAAGAAAAGATATATACTTCAAACAATTTTTTTAACATTAAAGGTTTGACTTCTTTAAACGCCATTTTCTCAAAATGAAGTGCTTGTGGCTTGACACAGTATTGCTTATCAGCGGCCGTATAACAAAGAGAGCGCCAATTTTTAATGTGCGAAGTAAACTCCGAAACCATTGAACGTATTTTATAAATTATGGCAGCATTTGAAAGGTACATTATTTTAGATAGCCATTGGCTATATTTTATAGGCGTATTATTCTAGAGGAAAATCTATATTAACACAAATGAGACTGCAAAAAAAAATCCAATTATAACGCGTACATTTGTATTACAGCTTGAGTTTCTCTTATACGCAAGATATTAAAAGATATGACACTTTGAAAGATAAATAATACCGTGTTAAATCTGGGATCAATTCATTTACTTACAAATGTTTTTGTAGTCACCATAGTTTACTCAAGTGTTTTAATGGTATGCACACCATAGCTATTAGATAAATGGACGCTGATAAGCAATACTGTGTCAACCCGCATAGACTTCATTTTGAGAAAATGGCGTTTAAAGATGTCAAAGGTATTCTTAATAAATTTGTTTGAAGACGTATATATTCATCTTTTCATTTCTATTTTGATAAAATGGATATTGAATGAAAAGCAGATAGATTTATTTAATAAGTTATCTAATAATAAGTTTTAAAATATTTGAGATTATTTTATAAATTTCAAACTATGGAACACACCTGAAATTCGAAACATTGAATTAAGAAACTTTTTTCTATACTTATTCAGTTTAGATGACTTCAATTTTTTTTTGAATAATGTTAAATAGATGACGTAGTATCAAAATACATCAATATCTCCAAATTTAACTTTTTGTGGGTTGACACATTATTGCTTATCAACATCCAAATATACAATACATATAAGGTAAAAACATGAGATTTACTTTTATGTACATTTCTTATTAGTTTCTATCAGTCAGATGTACTAAATTTGTGAACTAAAATTATGAGAATATAAAGAACTCGAAAGATAAAATTATGAATAATTTCAAAGTATTAATAATAGTTATTCTATAGAGATTGAAATCATGTTTTAATCTTTCTCCTTTAGGATACAAACTTATTTTCACACCAAATTGTATTTTCAGTTCAGCGTTTTAGACATAAAAACTATATTGATGAGCAATTAATTTCGAATTTACAATATATATACATCTCACCCAAATATGACAAAAACGAATTACCGAATTAATACAGGCAAAGTGCCATACAAATGCTAGTAATGTATATATTTTTGAAATGTACAAGTAAAGCCCTTTCCAATGATACCAAACGCGGTCTATTTATCTATTTTTTCTAACAGAGTACTTTATGTTCGCTAGATGGCGCCACATTAGATTAACTGGCACGTCATAAAGCCTATAACCAGCGGACGATCAAGACACTTCTAACGATATTTGTCTAGTTTTGATAAATAGTTCAAGGTCTATAAGGGAACAAATGAACATATATACATACACAGCCTATCAAAATCATAATCCTTCCTTGGATTATTCTGTAGTTGGGTAAAAAATATACTTAAAACTGACCTTCAAAAACTCTCCGACCCTATCCATCCTGATGAGGAATTTCTTATAGAGGTCGAGAGCATCCCGACAATTCTTCTTGTTCATGTCGAAGTATTTCTCCAGCAGATTTATTATACCGTCGTTGTAGCAAGCGAACAATCTGTAAATAAAATATAAAAGCGATTTATTTAAAGCTATTTCTGAAATGAAAATCAACTCACATAAGATATTTATAATGACTTAAGATATTCAACTCGGTGAGCGATGAGTCTCTTGAATTAAATTTTTAAGTGAAAATTTTTGTCATAACATCTAGATTATATACCAAACTTATATGTACAATATGAAAACTCAAGATTTAGTCGTTTTCCTACAAAGTATACCACAAAATGTACTAACTTTGGAATTATGGAAATACGGAAAAGAATTCCATAAGTATTAGTCATTGAAACCTATATAAACTCTTTTTTTGTCAACAAACGTAATTTTATTAATTATAATAAACATATTAAAAAAAAAAACAGATTAAACTAAAACAACCACTGGTGCCATATATTTCTGGAAATTGATACAAATTAAATGTTTTCAGTATTAACAAAACAAATTACACAAAAAAAAAAAATAACCACTAAGTTATTTTTGTAAAAACGTTACTTAGACCACTTTTGCTTTTAAACAAAAAAAAAAAAAACTAACCTGATGAGATCTCTGAACAGCAGCATAAAGCACATATTAATGACTCCATTGGTGAGGTCGTTGGCTGTGCAGTCGAACTCCAATAGCGCGTCCAACTGCGCTTGAAGTACCGGCAGCGTCTTGAGAAGCTTCTCCGCGTTCATCATACGTAACGAACCTTCTTCCTTACTGGTTATGGGAGAAAGAGAAAAATTTAGATAGGTTAAACCACAAGTAATTATTTTAAAAATTTAAAAACCCGATTGCGTAACAAGACCATCTGCAGTCAGCAGTACCGTATCAATATCTGTTCTGTCTAAAAGCCTATAAGTGAAATACGTTATTAACCAACTTTAAATCGGTAATGATCCTAAACGGTAATTCTGATTGAATAACCATATAACGATTTTCATTTTTATCATTTTCACGTTAAATCTTTGGTCATTTCGATTTTTACAAATTTTTGTGCATTCTGTGACATTCGCGCTGCCGTGACAAATCTAAAGACATGTCATTTAGCAAAATAAACCAACGCGTTTGGTATAAATAGCGCCACAAAAGTACAAACCCACATACAGACATTCATACAAACTTACACACATACATACATAGGCTGCTAAATACTTTACCCTCCTAATATACCTCTTAATGTCCGAATTATCAATAATAGCTATATTACATAAATGTATATTATAAGGCAAGAATTACATTTGTAACCTTTATTCACGTAATTGACTTAAAACAAATGTGTAATCTGGTCCTATGTAACCTTAAGAAAGCTGTTGCTTTTAAAAATACAGGCGCTGACAGCAAATTCTTTCAGGTGTTTTTTAACTTTTTAATTTTTTATATGATATACAAATGATTTTAAAGTTAGTTAGTAAAAATGAACTAATTAGTATTAATAAATAATAAAAAATGAATTTGCTAACATCATATGTAATTAAATGATTCACAATTAGATTAATAAAAATATATAACGACTTAATATAAATCGATCAATAAAGATCCAATTACATTTACTAAATGTGTAATCAATAGATGACTAAGAACACATATTCACAGTGAATCATACACGCTACATTATATCAAAATTATAAAACAAAAACGTAACGATATAGTAAATAACATTAAATTACGTAAATTGATTATCAAGATTATATAAATGTGTATTATTAATATCGGATAGATTAGTAGATGGACAAATGTATTCAACTATTAAACAAACATTAAAAATTAGAAGGTTCGCTGGTCTGTGCTCTGTTAATTCAGAGTTTTTCGATGTAATTATAATATTTACGTTTCATATCATTAGCCCTTCTTATAGTTTCTCTTTAGGATCAGGACATCAATTCTAATATAGGCAAACAGTGAACCTTACTTCATTATGTAATTCGTGCCTATTTAGACCGGCTCACTGGCCTTAAACCAGTAGCGCCCTCCGAGTTATTATATAGATTTCAAATACGTCTATCGATATTCTTTTATATATTGGCTAGCAGCGCTTCTAAAGATTTTCGCTAGAGGCACTACTGATTATGTTATTGAAAACAATTAAAACACGTACTAAGGATACAGAACACAAGACATACCTTAATTCTCGCTTTGTAAACACCCTTTTTATTGTAACCTTTTAATCGATTTCCAAAAAAGGAGGAGGTTCTCAATTCATCGGGGATTTTCATTTTATGTTCACCAATTACTCGAAAACAACTTAACCGATTTGGTTAATTATTTTTTCTCTCCCGTTGTTTCCATACAATTTTCATCAAAATCGGTTCAGTAGCTTAATTTAAAAATCAAAATTAATGGATTAAGCATAACACCCACGTAAACGAAATTACGTGCCTGTGAATTTGAAATTGGTACCTCTTTAATCAGTCTTGTTTAAATATTAAACAAACAAACTCACCCCCTTTTGACTTTGCAGAAGTCGAAGGCAACGGTTCTGTAGGAGAGCGCCTTCTCGTTCAGGTACTTGGCGTACCGCCGGATGAACGGCGACATATCATATCCTAAAGACATGCATATCGTTAAGTACATTGATATATTCGATTTGGCGTACTAATAAGGCTTGAAATAAAAATAAATTTGTTCTAGAAACAAAAAAATAATTTTAAAAAAATGTACATTTTTGAATATGTATTTTTTTCAATTAAGGGACTATTAGTTCTACATACTGAATACTGTGTAGTAATTACACTAACGTTTAAAAAGAAAAACAATTTTATGAGGGTTCTAAATTAAAAAATAATTATAATAACAACACAAAAATGACAAAAAATATCAAAAAGACGGCACGTATGAAACAAAAACAAAAAAAATCCGTGCAATGTGTGCGTGCATATTTATCTATAAAAGTGCATAAACCTATGTGTACCTACGACCTATATAAAACAACAAGGTTATTTCAACTATTATGAGTCAACGTACAACTATCTGCTGTTTACACTCAATTTATATAGTCTATAATACATGGCTTTATAAAACTATTATTACATTTTAATATGTGTATATGACCGCGCATACTTATGAATAAAATAACATATTCTATTAAAAAAATTACGAATGATAATAATTAACATTAAAAAAAAAACATTTAAATTGTCTAACCGAATTCGTCTACGTCTGATTTTCTCATGATAGCGGTTTCGAGAAATGTAACAGCAAGCACATACATACCTACAAATTAATAATGTTCAATATGCTAAGTTAAAAAGAAAAGACAAAACTATAAAACATTTTTTGCTTTTATTTCTTGTCAAATGCAAAAAAAAAATCGACAAAACGTTTTTATTTACCGCATATAAAAGTTATACATACACAAACTAATCTTTATAACGTCGACAGATATTTAAAAAAAGAACCCAAATACAATACAATTTTAAACATTTCACACGAATGCAAAACTCAAAAGAGAAAAAAAAAAACAACCAAAAATGGAATCGATGGGTGAACGAAAAAAAAACAGTGCAAGACTAATACATTTGCACCCACATCCAAAGCGTGTTCTGCATCACACATATGCACATGACATAAGCGGCCATATTGTTTTCAACTCACCGATCCGGGCCCCGGCCGCGCCTTCCGTCGATAAGAAATTCGAGTTAGAAAAAAGGAAATGCATTTTTGTAATTTTTCTACTTAGTACACTTTGTGCTCGGAAACCAGTAAACATTAATGCGTTGCCATGCAATGTGGATTGTATTTAAGTCAGCTCGTGACCACGACGGATGCAACTTCGTCGAAACGTCGGGCAATAAAAGGGTATTACTACCATTAGTTATCGCGATAAGACCCGTTATATTAAATATGAACGTGGATTATATTCACTTTTGCCCGTGTCTCGGGTGTATCGTATTTTTTTAAGATTACATTAATTGTTTGCAAGAATTTAATCGTAGAGCAAAGCTATTAATCCTCATTTTTACCACAACTTTTCTCTGTATTATGAAATAAAAAAAAATATTTTAATTAAAAATATAAATCTTACAATGTTGTTAGAAAAAATTATAATAATAAATGTTTCTATAATTTTTTCTTTATAAAACTTTTATTGAAATCAATTATAATTAATAAAAGTAATATTTTAATACAGACAATAGACATTAACATATTGAATTAAATTAAGTAATCTGAATATTATTCAACGCACAGACAAAAATCATAGAATAGTTTTTATGCTACATCGCTTAGCACAATCAAGTATAAAAAAGTGTAAATAAATTAAAACAGGTTGCAGTTCGACTATATACAATGCAATATATTATATAATATAGTAGAATTTAGCCAAATTGATATGCAATTAATATCATGCAGTGGTCGAGTTGCATTAGACACATGTGACGTCACATCCTGTTTCACGTTTATATCCCATATTATACAACAATAATTAATTATAATTGCTTACTTATAACTGATCGTACATAATATATATTTTATTGAAAATATTTTTTTTTTTCATCAATGTTAAAGATTAAAAATCTTACATATAATAGGGATCTCCTAAATCGGATTAGATAGGATAATACCTCATCTGGATCGTCGAAGGATCAAGTTAAATGGATGAAATATCTTCTCGATAATTTTTCTCATAATCTCCCAGCTTATTATTATGAATGTATACACCAATGTTGATTTCTCATTTGGGATTCGGCAAATATACATATTCTTGAACTTTTAATATTCAAAGTCATATCTTTATATATAATTTAACTAAATATAGAAATATAGTTACTGGTTTCCAATCACGTAAACATGAAAATAAATTCATTGATAAAAACAATGTATACTATCAATGTTACACCAATGAATCATTATCTACATAATAAAATTATAATTAATCACATTTTTGTTCGCATTATATCCGTTATAATGATTAATGCTGCAAATAAAATATTAATAAATATTAATTGTTGCAATTATGCGGCGCTTAATGTTTTAATATTATTATCTACAGGGTACATTCACGTTACGACATTCGCGTATTGTCTAGAAACTGAATGTCAAAAAAAAATTGTTTATTAAACTAGTCCATGATATTCAGGACTCTGTTTAAGACTAACGTGGTCCCTATAGTTAGCGTGTCGACAATTTTAGGGACTTTTACCGACTTGTTACACTTTCCTAAATAATAGTTCTTTTAAATTGTTTAATGAGCCCTTAAAAATTAGGGTTTTTTTGGGATGGCTTAGCCATCACATATCGTAAAAAATATTTCATTGCTACTAACATAGGATGAACTGTGACTTCTATAACATCATATTTTAATAAATAATTACATTTAGAAACTTGAAAATACATTCCTGATGATGTTTACATAGTTTTCACCAATTTGGCGTTTATAGTTAAAAATAATATTTTCCATAAAAAGTTCTATTTCTATGATATTTTAAAAATTAATTGAAAACACAAGATACATTTTACAGAGTATGCAGAATACTTCGATATAATCAGGTTAAGTATTTGATAAGATATAATTATTATATATTTCTATTTAGATGAATGAAACAATATAATAATATAATTATTAAATTTTTTCAAACGCACTTTTAACCAGGACCCACGGAAATTATAAAGTCAAATAAATTTAAAAAATTCTAAGTGAACGCGATGGTTAAATCGGAAACTCTAATGTAATGTAGGCCTTAAGAATATCGATACCTCCCACGTAAGTTGTTGTAACCCCAAAATTACAATTTTACAGTAGAGCACTTTTAATCCGTTTTAGTTTGAAAGTTACAACAAAATACGCCTTTTTTCAGGCGTATTTTGTTGTATCTTTCCTTGAAAAAAAAAAAGATTTTTGGTATTTTTTCACTTTGAATGCATTAAGCAATGCAAATTCGTGTAGTATTCAGTAAAAACGCTAACGGCAATTTTGTGGCTTACAATAACTTACGTGGGAGGTATCGATATTTTCTTTGAGATATATTCTTTTTGAATCTTCGTGGATACATGTAAAAGCCTGTAAATTTCCCGCAGCTTAGCAAAGGATTCCTCACCTATTGAGATGAAGATATTTGTTAAAAAACTAGCTAGCCATTTCTGGCGCGTTTTAATAATAAACACACACAGGTTAAATACTTGGGATGTAATTTGGTAAGAAATTGAGTTTATTTCAGTATATTTAGTCTTTTAAACATTTTAGACAAAACTGATTTTAATTTGATTTGATATTACATACTATTTTTTGCTCGCTACTTTGTCTCCGTAAAACTATGTTTATATGAATAATTCGGCTTCTGGGTGACATATCGAGATAAAACAGACATCTGCTGTAAAGTTAGACCAGTGTCAATACTTCACAATATACTGCATCAAATTTAGTGCAGTAGTTTTTACGTAATGCGCGAACAAAGTTCAGCCAGTTACTTTTCTATGCTAATATTATAAGGAAGTAAAATTTGTTTGTAAGTTTACAAGTCTACATGTACGGAGTAATCTCAGAAACAACTGATCAGAATTGAAAAAATCTTTTTGCGTTTGATAGCCCGTTTATTGAGATAGGTTATAGGCTACACATCACGCTACGACTCAGCAGCGAAGCGGTAACCATAAACACGAGTGAAACGGCAATGGGCTAGTTTATTATATTTATAGCATAGACAACACAGCCAAAATGTAAAAAGTCAAAAACTACATTATAAAATACGTACATAAAAATAGTAAGTAACTATAATAATAAACACTATATCTAGTATCTTATAACAATCATTAATATAGATGGAAGGACACATCCATGCGCGGGGTCGTATCGAGTCGACGAACCCAGATACCGGGTCAATATGTATGTAATTACATATAGCATAATAACCGTGACTGGCGCCAAGGCGTTTTGGCATAGGCTCCAGATGACGTGTTCGTTACGTAAATTCCTTGAAAAGAGGCTTTATTGTTACCGACGTTGTATTGTCTGTGCTAAATTTTGGCGCGTTTTAAGTGAAATAATCTATTTAAAAATGTGATCATTTTGATTTTTATACCAATTAAAAAAAGACATTCTCTGTTCGTTTGTATTTACGTCTTGTTATGTTTGTTATTTCTATTCATGTAAAAAAAAAAACTGTTTTCTTTTTAGATAATCGTAATCTAAACGATTCCTTCACAAAAAAAACTCACATTTCTGTGTATATTAAATCCTACGCATGAAACGGATTAGTTAGACGTTTAATTAAAACAAACAAACAACTAAAGTTCTTTCATAAAAAAAGTGTAATCCTAATATGACCACTGAAAACCAGCGTTGGAGTTGATCTCGGTCAGCTTCAACACAAGCTGAGTGGTTTCCCGTTTGACAGGATCATATTCTTATGTAGGTATGTTTTCTGTTAATAAAAAGTTTTTTTCTTTCTTTCTAATAAAATGAAAGGGTATTTTATCATGTCATCTCCACAACGATGCAACACTGCAAAAGTTGTATCATGTAACATTTCAATTTGACCTCTTTACCTCGTTTTAACGAGGTCGATCGTATAGAACATTTCTAGGCATTTTTTTGGCAAATATAAAGATAGCAAAAGTATAAAGATTTTTTTTTAATTTTGTACAATGTTAGTCTTCTGTTGTGGGAGAAGAGACGCTGTAGATCGAGTAAGAACTTCTTTATCTTATACATTTAAACAAGAAATTCTTAAATATAGTATTTATATATGATCTGAATCTCAAATACGACTTCAATGATTTTTATGACACTTTGTATGTAGGGCACTGAGGGCAATAAATCGATCTAGCTAGGTTTAATTTCAAAACGTAGTTTTATCCATGTTTTTAGGCAATGGAATAGTCCTACTATTTTCTTACACTACTAAATTATACGGAGCAAAGTTGCTCGGTCACCCAGGTTCTTTAAATCATCCGAGTAGTAATATTTCTATGTGTGTTTTTTACAATATCCACGAATATTTGACTCTATCTAAATTATTGTTATTATTTTATGAACTCATAATATAAGATAAGATTATCAATTATCTTATGAACGCATAGTTCTCGACGTTCGACTGTCGAAAATAAGGCCCCAGTTTGGCGGTATAAAGCCAAGTCAACACTTTGTTTCAGATTAAGTTTAAATTTTTTCTCATATGGATGTTGATAAGCAATAATGTGTCAACCCACGAAAAGTCAATACTGAGATATTGATGTATTTTGATACTGTATCACCTATTTAATATTATTCAAAAAAATTAAGGTCATATACAGTAAAAATGTACGGAAAAAAAGTTTCCTAATTAATTGTTTCGAATTTCAAGTGCGTTCCATATTTTGCAATTTATACAATAATCTAAAATATTTGAAGAACTTTTTATTACATAATATGTTAAATATATCAATCTGCTTTTAATTAATTATACCCTTTATCAAAAAATAAAAGAAAAGTTGGATATATACTTCTTCAAACAAATTTATTAAGAATAGGTTTGACATATTTAGACGCCATTTTCTCAAAATGAAGTCCATGTGGCTTGACACAGTATTGCTTATCAGCGTCCATATATACTTAAAACATTTTATTTGCAGCATTAATATTGATTATTCATTATAAATAAAGATATATAGCTTATTAAGATAGCAACGTACCTTGTACTCCACTTTTATCTAGAAAATTACTTAGTTGAAACGTTGAATTGCTCGACGCTAAGTATTGTGTGAACCGCTGAAATAAGAAAAAAAAACATTATGACCTTTGCTAAATATAGATAAAAAGTGTGTGACTTCGTAAAACACGATGGTCAATATGTGTTTTTATTATTTAATATAATATTTAATAATAAATACACATATTGACTAAACTTATTAAAAATATGTGATTTTATTTATTGTTGCTTCGGTGATCATTATATGCAAAGAAAGAAGGCATTAGAGAAAAAATAAAATAAAACATCACACACATTTTTAATCGGCATTGAAAAAGGAGGCGGTTCTATATAGATATCAGTAGATAACACGTAAAATGTTTTACTTGGCGCCGACTTCGAATGTTATACCTGGCACCGACTTCAGAATATGGTACAAATTATATTTTTTATAATATAGTTTACTTAAGTTTTTATTTTTCAGTATTAACTACAAACGCAAACTATCACGTTTACGTTAACGTCAATTAGAATTACCAATATGTTACGTCTTAGATAACCAAGTCGTTACGTCTTAGACCAAAATATCTCAGCAGAAAGTGAAAAAAAAAATTGTCTTCCCCAAAAAAGTCATGATAGCCGAACTGAACTATTAAAGTTTTCTGGAGAAATGAGCTTTTAATTAGGGACCGAAATATCATCGGCGGAAGGGAAATTTTCTTCTTAAACACTACTTTTTTCTACTTTAGCTCGTAGCTTCATTTGGAAGCTTCAGCCACATGTTTCAACTAGCTTTTCCCCGACTTTGCGCCAAGTTTAATTTTAGTTTTGATTCTCCATACTTCAATTCTCGTTTTATTCCTTTAAAAGTTGAATTTTGTAATCGTTCCTAGCTAAAATCTGTAAACTCCGCAGCTGCTTTCAATTTCAGATATCAAGTAGTTTAAATTTCGTGTTTAATCAATGAATGACTTTAGATTTTATATTAATAAACTATTTCCAAAAAAAGAAGGAGAATCTCAATTCTCCGGAGACTTTTTAATGTATGTTATTATGTTACTTGAAAACAGCTTGACTGATTTTATTCTTTTTTTTAAAGGGTATATAGGTCCTATAGAATTTTCACCAAAAACGGTTCAGTAGCTTGATTTTTAAATCAAAATATGTAGAATAAGTAACTATGTTATTTAAATAAACAAAAGCACGTCTTTTGCTTTCGAAGTCGGTTGCCCTTAATTTAAACGTCTTGTTTTATTTATCTGTAATTCATCATCCAAAACTATTAAAGTAATACTAATACAGTTATATAGTTAGCGAGATCGCTAGATAAAATTGAAGTACCACTAAAAAAAACCTTCAAAGAGTCTCGTTTTATTTATTCAGTCTACAAGTCTGCTCTTCAGTCGGATTTATGAAAGGAAGGGACGAAAATGGAAAACTCGAAGAAAAATCGTCCCTAGATAATGACACGGCTGAAAATGAAGTTGAAAGTGTCAGATTGCTTTTAACCTGACGAAAAATAAGAGTGTTTGGCGTTTGAAGTTTGCTGTCTATCTATGTTGAATGTTTTTATAATCTTTTATTAAATAACGAATATGAAAGACAAAAACCTGTTAATGTTTTTGCAAGAGTACTTTTTAATGTTAATGCAGTTAATACTACTAGTGTCAAAAGCTAAAAGTACTTTTGAACCTTAAAGAATTTTGATTATAATATAAAATATATTCTTACTGTATTATTAAAACCCATATGAGAGAGTCGACTAGAAAGTGACGGGTGATATCAAGAATTGTAAAATAAAGACGTATACCATGAAACTAATGTCTTATTAATATTCACTTCTAAGCTCTTCAAAAGTAAATTTTATAACGATAGTCGAAAAGTAATTTTTTATCCCTCGGGAACAATTATCTTTTTCTGGATGGAATTACCATATGTCTTTTTCTGTATCCTTACATTATGTATGCAAAATTTTCATTTTCATCTTTTCCAAATTTTGATCGTTTCGACGTAACGATTCGGTCAGTCACACGCGTGCGAAGTCGTGAACAAAGCTAGTTTGGTGATACAGTTTTTGATATAAAAAAGTAAAAAATAGATATTCATGTGTCAGTTTTTATAGCATGAATTATTATTATGAATGTGAAAGTGAGTTTGTTTGTGCCTCGTTCACGCTTCAATGTCTTAGCCGATAATCATCGTAATTTAATGACCACGCAGACTGGGGACGACAAGTCAAAGTATTTTTTTCTTTATCCAACGCAAATTCATAATTAGTATTAACATGTAACAGATTCCAATCTTTAGAAAACGAACCCATGTCATCAAATGTCATAAGGGTTTGTTCTATAAATAACTAAGACTTGAAAAAAAACTAACTTCAAAAGTAAAATACGCAATATCGTTTGCTTATTAATATTAATTCAAGTTATTTTAATTTCAAATTGAAAATACTGAACCAATTTTGATAAAACATCTACGGGACTAATCTTTATATATACACTTTCAAATAAAAAATTTAAGCAATGACGGGGTTTTGAGTTAATAAAAAAAATACGAATTGCGAGCATTCCCAGTTTTTTTAACTCAATTGAAAATGGAATCTGTACTTGTTAACTAGATTAAAAAAACGCATACTTTATATGAAGAAACAACGAAGCACAGTGACTCCTTGACGAGGAATGGAACGTCATATTCTTTTAAACTTGAGCAGTTTTCATAAATATAAATACGCGAACACGAAAAGACTAACTATAGAGTTATTAACATTAATTTCGCTTCTCCTTTCGCTCCTTATCTTAAGAGCTTACTAAGCATTTTTACGCAGACTATAATAATTAAGAACCCGACTAATCGACTAACTTACGATCGATATTGTATACTATAGTCTGCGGCAGACTTAACGACTTATAGATAGATAGTCTACAGTCTGCGGAGGTTCTAACGTTCCTTTATCAATACGAAAGCCTCGCTGACCTAAAAAGGATTTAAATATAGACATCGCTCCAGATGAATCCGCAAGTTGTAGGTATATTACTGTTGTATATCTCATTTCGCCCTTTACCATCTAGTCACGTACGTCAGAATGGACTTTATTGCTTAGTATATTACGTCGCTACGATTAATTATTTCTATTCATCGAGATGACATGATATCGTAATAAATTAGCTCAACTAGCATTTCAGCCTAGTTTTGATAGTATAAATGCATCTAAAGTTTAGTTTGACTCTACGACTTTTCCTTATAAAAAGTAGCTGATCGCCGCCTGAGTGAACACAGTCGCCCGTGGACATTTTCAGCATCAGAGGAGACGCAAATGCTACCTTTAAAAGGAATGAGGAATTAAGGAGAAGCAATAATAATAATAGCAATAAAAATAGAAGGAGATAGACTGTGGATTAAAACGAAATAATATCATAAACGATTAGTCTGTTTAAACGATTTTTTTAAATAGCTGTTAGCAGCGAGATAAAATTGTATAATAATAATAATTAAATCATTATTACGTAAATTACTTTAATATACATACGATGTTACAGATTGACATAAATACAGGAATTTTTTAGAAAAAAATCTAAACATCACAAATAAATGGATGCTGATAAGTAATAACGTGTCAACCCACAACAGTCAAATTTGAATATATTCGTGTATTCTGATAATACATGATGTATTTAACATTATTCAAAAACTTTTAAAGTCATATAAAGTAAATAAGTACGGAAAAAAGTTCCATTATTGAATGTTTCGAATATTGGAAGTGTGTTCCATATTTTTAAAATAACAATAATCTCATATATTTAAAAACTTATTATTACATAAAAGTTTGGATTATAACAATCTGCTTTTAATTCATTATAACTTTTATCAATACTTCTTACAAAAAAATATATTAAGAATAGGTTTGACATCTTTAAACGCCATTTTCTCAAAATGTTCGTGTGGCTTGACACAGTATTGCTTATCAGCGTCTAAATATCGTTAAAAATCATCGCCAACGGTATTGTTATAGCACACAATTGAATTGCTATCGTACGTCACTCTACGGCAATTAATTTCTCCATTCGAGTCAATGAGAGTTCTATTTCCGCACATTCTTAGCATATTAAACTAAAATTATACACATATATTACTTTAAGCGAGAATAACATTTGTAAGTTTTACTTTCGTAATTGACAAAAACTGTGTAACCTGGTAACAGTCACCTGGGTAAACTTACGAAAGCTGTTTCTGTTAAAAAATAATGGCAATGAATTCTCAATGACAGTAAATTCTTTCAGGTGTCAAGCAATGACAAACGACTTATGTAATCGTAACGAAAGTCTCAGACCAAAACTTAGAAGTGTAATACAATACATTGACAGTAGGCTTTGAAATGAGCAATTAATTTTTTATACGACATGCATTTTAATTTTAAATTCTAAATGGACGCTGATAAGCAATAATGTCAAGCCACACGGACTTCATTTTGAGAAAATTACGTTTAAAGATGTCAAACCTATTCTTAACAATTAGTTTGAAGACATATGTATATCGATACCTCCCACGTAAGTTATTGTAAGCCACAAAATTGCCGTTAGCGTTTTTACTGAATACTACACGAATTTACATCGCTTAATGCATTCAAAGTGAAAAAATACCAAAAATCTTTTTTTTTTTTCAAGGAAAGTCACAACAAAATACGCCTGAAAAAAGGCGTATTTTGTTGTAACTTTCAAACTAAAACGGATTAAAAGTGCTCTATTGTAAAATTGTAATTTTGGGGTTACAACAACTTACGTGGGAGGTATCGATATATTCACCTTTTCTTTTCTATTTTGATAAAATGTATAATGAATCAAAAGCAAATACATTTATTTAATATGTAATAGGTTTTTAAATATTTAAGATTATTTTATAAATTACAAAATTCATTCATTCATTCATTCAATATGGAACGCACCTGAAATTCTAAGCATCGAGTTAAGAAACTTTTTGTCATACTTATTTAGTTTAAATGACTTGATTTTTTTTTGAATAATGTTAATTAGGGTAAGTAGTATCAAAATACATCAATATCTTTAATTTTGACTTTTTGTGGGTTAACACATTATTGCTTATCAGCATACAAATAAGGGTCCGAAGTCTCAAGTACCAATCGCGATTTGCGATCTTCCAATAATATGAATTTTTAATTCGGTGACATTAACACGAAGCGCGCGATATCACCATCTATGTTATACCCATCTATGGTACATTTACGGTATGTCGTCAATGCGACCACTTGTGTCAATAACGCCTCGCTATTTTAGTATACACGTTCATCCGTGTATTGTGTGACGATACGCGAATACAGTTTTGATCGGTATGTCCATTAGTTGAAGGCGATATTGGCATGAAATTATACGTAAATTGCGTGAGTTGATGTGATAGATATGTTTACTTTTAAAAAAATATACGCACGAAATATTTATATTAGTTTATGAAATTTTAGGATAGATATTTTAACTACCTCTTTCGAGTAGCAGAATAGTTTGGTCGAGTAAGGAATCAAGTGATAAAATTTTTTCTTAGCGAAGTTGGTAAGTTTTTGACTAAGTCCTTAATTAAACTGGTTTATAAGCAAGCATTAAATTAATTAAGCCACGTTATTCCTTAAACTGTTATTTGGGAATATTGAAATATAAAAATAAACGCTATCATTTGCGTAATATGAATTCTTGTTTATTATTAGACATATTGTTCTGATTATGAAAGTTTAAGACGATACGAATTTGAATACTTGGCTCAAACAGGTTCCAACTCAACCACTAAATAATCCCAAACTCTTGCAAGTAACAACGCTAGCATATTTATTGTCAAATATTTTAGACAAGAATGCTAATGCACACCAACAACTTGGTTCCAACTTATTCCTTCACTAATCCTAAATCATTCTCGGCGCATTAATTCTCAAATGTTTGAGACTGATGCAATTGTGGTAGTACTTACCAATATTGGTTAAAACTTCGTCCAATGTTTGGTAAATGTTACGTTTAATTCGAATAAGTACATTGACTGGCAAAGCTTGATCTGATATTTCGCAAATGTAATCTTCGCTTTCAGTACCATTATTGGTCTAACCTTTATCTAACATTTGCCAAATTTAACTTCGTTAATTCAAATATTAGAAATATTCTAAACTTGATTAATTGTTTACGTTTAAGTTTCGTTCATTCCAATAAAATATTATATTTGAGAAAATTTAATCTAAAATTTGCCAAATTTTAATTTTGTTATTTCGACCAACTGAAACTGGCCTTACATTGGTGCAATGTTTTCTAAATGTTACATTTCATTAATTCCAAGTAATATAACGGAAGTAAGCTTCATCCAAGCACCGCCAAATTTTAATTTCCTTAATTCCAATCCCATAATTGATCCATACTTGGTCAAATGTTTGTTATATGTTTATACCGATAAGAACCACAATTGGTCCAAGTATTATCTAAAGTTTGCCCAATGTTCCGTTAACCCTTACCTCATTTCCATATGCTAGTAGATGATGCACCGTTATCAAAGCTTTGTAAACCACCACCCAGTTGGTGTTTTGTGTGCGCTCAACCAGCAGGTTGGCCAGCTGCGGTATTGACACGTTCGGTTCGTTTGTGCAGTGGACTAAATCTGGGAACAAAATTAGGAAATCTTTAAAATAACATCGTCTAATCATTAGGCTATATGGATGCTGATAAGCAATAATGTGTCAACCCACAAAAAGCCGAATTCTGAGATATTACACATATGTATTCTGATAGTGCATCATATATTTAACATTATTTAAAAAAATTGAAGTCACCTAAAGTAAATAAATACGGAAAAAAGTTCTTTCATTAAATGTTTCGAATATTGAAGTGTGCCATATTGTGTATGGCACACTTCAATATTCAACACTCCAATATAAAATAATCTGACGTATTAGTAAAACTTATTATTTGATAAAACACTTCATTTTACTGATCTACTTTTAAGAAGAGATGAATATATACGTCTTCAAACAAATTTGTTAAGAATAGGTTTGACATCTTCAGACGCCATTTTCACAAAATAAATCCCGTGTGGCTGGACACATTATTGGTTATCAGCGTCCATATGTAGGAAACAAAATAGTCCAATTGTGATTTAGCTAATTGGTACATATGTGCGTAATATCCACACAAAAAGGTAATTATCCGACACGATATAAACTCCATTTTTGTATTTCTAAAATATATAATTTCTGGTGTACAAAGATAGCATTAATGAGTATTCGGATCTTTTAATAAATCGTACTTAGATTATCACGCTTAATCATTATTTTTAAAATTCAGCTACCGAATTTTCTTTAGAGCAGTGCTTTTTATAGTTTTTATTCTAATGTTCCTTTAAATACAAAAAAATTCCTCCAAGTGTTTGAAATTTTTTTTATTACAATCAATTTTGTACTATACCTGTTATTAGGAACATTAAATATAACTTATATTATCAGCTTTACAAGAATCGAAACTTTACTTTTGGCAATAGAATATTAAATGTTTTTGGGAGTAAAAATACATAAGGTTATAAAAATATGTTATAAATAAACAAAAAAGAAATACATAGAAACACCGCTCGTTTAATACAAACAGGATAAACTGGGCCAAAGAGCGCCATCTGCTTGTCGACTTCTTCTCTGAATTACAGGAAATTACGTTGTGTGCAAGAGCGATTTGGGAAGACTTTTTAATATCGCGTGAATACATATATGTACATTGTACATGTATATACAAAAGTACTTTTACTGACAAAATAAATTAAAAGTTTCAATCGATTGTTTTGGAAAACAGTACTTTAAATATAAACAACGAATATAATAAAGCAAAACAACTGAAAATAAATTAAGTTGGTTAACGTTTATGCAAGATTACTTTTGACTGATTTCGCCACTTAAAAGTACCTACTATTGACCGTTTAAGTGTTTTTATTGTAATTTAAATACCAATATTATATGTACATCTAAAGAGTTTGGACACGCTAATCACAGTATAAACAAATAGTTCTAATTTGTAGAACTTAGTTTGGCTTTAAACTTGTTATTACAAAAAGCTTTAGACTGTATAATATAATACTATGACTCATATCAGCTAAACAGTAGACAATCAGGCAAACTGTTAGTAAGCAACAATAACGACACGCGACACGATACGACCGCGGCGGTATAATATCGATCGGGATCTTTTGAACCGGATCTTTGAAATCAAGTGGGATGCAAGCTCAATTTGAACAGGTAGGGGCTACACATGTAGATGAAAGTTATACGCGATGCGAGATGCATTAATCCCAAAAAATATCACATCCACTATTACCTATTGTGTCCATTGTGTAATGACTTCTGCAGAATACCAGATCTCTGCATAGCAACGTATAACGCTATAAATGTGGCTCAGAAATAGACCTGCACAATATAAAACATTTGACTTTACGAAGAAGAATATATCGCGAGCAGCTAAAGTGCTAAAGCTAACACGCATCTGAAAATTGCCCAGTTCGAACACAATAACACGAAATGCCTTCCACCCTCCCAAAAATGATACGCCTCACATAACCCCTTCTCAAAAGGCATAGCCAAAATCCTGGATCAACGTGTCTACATTCTACGCGTATTAAACATTCTATGAGACGTCAAAATAGCAGGTATGAAATTTATAAACAAAGTAATTTATGGGTATTATTATCTCACGTTACGTTTACACGTTACTAAAGTTTATGACCGTATCTATGGGCGAAAGCTATAACGCAACATGATATTGTAAAATTAATTTCACGCTTAAGGTAATCTCGATCCTACTCTTTGTGGTTTGATCGTTGACCTATAAATATGTCGTTACTCATAAACTCATAAGTCATACCGTTTAATGGCTGTTGATAAAAATGGTAAAGTATACTCCGTCGGGTTTAGATTTCTTAGAATAGGAATTATTAATTCATGATAAGGTTATTGACGAGATTTTGAAATTCAGGCGGATTGAGCTGAATTGAAGATGTATTGATAAAATTGTTTGGAAAGGTTAGCAAATTCAACCATTAATACTAATATTTAAGTGGATAAATAAATTTTAAAACTGTAAACAGTAAAAACGCCATCTTAGTTTATTCGTACACATTGCGTGACAATTACTACGAAAGTCGTGACGAAAACGTTGATCGATGCCGTAATATTTGTGACTTTTGATTATAAAAGCAAAGACTCTGTTAGTATTATGAATTATGGTCACATTTTAATATTATTAATTCCTTTTTGTAAATGAAAAACGTAGTCGTTTTTATAAAATACCAATTTGACCTTTTAATTTTTTTAGTCTTGGATTTGCGTTGTTATAGAATTAAACATGCAATATCAAATTTTCATAGACGCACCCAATTATGTTTTTGCTATAAGTTTGTAACGTTCATATTGTTTGACGTCATTGGACGAAGCTTATTACTTTATAGACATTTAAATTATTATTTGTTTACAGGGCTTACATTTTCTCATAAATTTTCTCAATTTGGCTCATCTTGAGACGGAAGCTTTTATCAGCGATACATTTTAATAAATTTCGTGCTTTATATTTTTACTTTATAATGTGAGGAAAAATGACGAAACTGATGTATTTTTTACCTTCACAACATGTTAATTTTTTGCGTTTTACTAGACAGGAAACTTGGTAGGTATACGGATACAATTATATTAAGCAGTTATCCACAAAATTGTTTCCAGATTTCCTCTGATACAAGATTATTGATTAACAGAAATTCTACAAAACTAAAACATATATATATATTATTCTTTTAATAGAATATATAACATTATACATACGCAAAACTGAAAATATTCGGACCAACGCATCTGGATCTCAATCTGCCTATATTCTGGATTTTGTACCCTCAAATGGCGCAAACGGAAGCATTTCACTAAATCTACGTTTATCCTTCCATGCGTTTGACTGAGTGATTTATATAATGATAGGAATACATATCTTTTGAACAGTAATAGGAACTCATTTGGAATTTTCACACAATATGTGGGTGAATCTTAACAAATAATAAAAAAAACATCAACACGTGAGTTAGAAAACAGTTTTACGATAACCATAGGTACGCGAATTTGGAGTTTTAGCAATTTTTTTTTCATAGTTTTGTCTTTAATCACAACGTATTCGTTCTCTAGTTGACAAAGTCTAAGATGATAAGGGCATTACGTTGCGTAATCATGTTTTACCATTTAGCGAGTGAAATAGTGCAAGTACGTGCCTAAGAGGCATCACATCTGTGTGCTAGCTATATGTTGGCAATTATCTTTAAGTTAAATCCATCGACGTAGGGCTTCAACAAGTGCTATTTGTGATAATATATGGTGACGACATGATGGAGAAATTCCAAATAAATATATGAATTCTTGTATTCGTAGAGAAATACATTATCTTATCGTTTTTTTCTAGTATTTGAAGGACTTAGTGTATATTGAATGCGTTAGTGAAGCAATGTTGACCTTAATCCGTAAGAATATGAATGACCTGGTGACATGATTCACATAACGCTTTGTAAAGCCGATTTTTTTTTTCAAATATTTTTATCTGCTATATAATTATGTATATTTTTAGATGACACGACCTTTACATAACATTAATATTTATTTTAAATTTTTTTGATAAGGGAAATACTTACCATAGCCCAATTACTTTAATCAGACCAATTAATAAATTACATTGCTATAATTTTATAATTAAAACAGTTGCTTCTTCCTCTTATACGCGCATTTTTGGTGATCGTGCCGCTATATTGAGGCATACCGTGATTTTATTTAATGTCTATAGTTTTACCTAATAAACGGGCCATCTTACGCAAAAAAAAGTAATTTTGAAATAAAACACGACAAATCTTAAGCTTGACAGGTCTAAAAATATAAACTAAATCTTCAATTTTATGTAATACTAGCTGGTGCTCGCGACTTCGTCTGTGATGTCTGTGATGTCTACGACATAGTAGCTATGTGCATGCAAAGTCTCAGCTCGATCGGTTTAAAATTGCCAAATTTTTTACAAACTTTCATCCCCTACTTTATCCCCTTGGGGGTAAAATTAATCAAAATCCTTTTTTAGCGGATGCCTACGTCATAACATCTACCTGCATGCCAAATTTCAGCCCAATCCATCCAGTAGTTTGGGCTTTGCGTTTATAGATCACTATGTCAGTCAGTCAGTCAGTCACCTTTGAGTTACATATATTTAGACTACTACTATTACTACATTATATATTTTAAACTTTCGCGATTTATATTATTCATATTTAATATAACGGGTCTTATCGCGATAACTAATGGTAGTAATACCTTTTTATTGCCCGACGTTTCGACGAAGTTACATTCGCCGTGGTCACGAGCTGACTGAGTCAGTCAGCTCGTGACCACGGCGTTACTACCATTAGTTATCGCGATAAGACCCGTTATATTAAATATGAATACTATTACTACATAGTAGTAGTAAATTTTACGTACAGCGTAGTAACGTAATAACGAATTAACATTTGCCCACGGCTTCGCTCACGTTAATGTACATTTTGTTATAAACAGTACTTTTTATAGATGAAACTTTTTGGAATTGATGGTACCCTATATCATTTTCTGTCACCCTGTTTGTATGCTAAATTTTATATCGAGTAGTTGTAGCTTGAAAACGTAACGTTCCATTTGCATGCGTAATATTAGATAGATGTATTTCATATCACGAAACTTTTTGAAAATAGGGAAACCGACTTTATAAGCAAAATACGTACTTTCGTGTACTTAAATGACATACTTAGATCAGTTATTTTGATTTTAAAACCAAACTACTGAATCGAACTGACAATTCTATGGGACTAATGGGAGAGTATATCTTTTCAAGCAAAAAAACAAGGAGCCATCAAAACGGTCAAGCCGTTTTCGAATAATCGTACATAAAAAAAACATACATAAAAAATTCTCTGAAGAATTGAGAACTTCCTTCTTTTTTGGAGGCATTTTAGACATAGACGAAGACCATAAAAGCGAGCCAGGTGAACGAGAAAACGCAGAGATAGCGAACACGTGAGAAAGAAATGATGGCGTAGACGTTTTTCCAGTTAAAATAATAGTTATATAACCGGTTTCACGCCGATCTTTCATAAAACTTGACGAACTTGACCTTAACGATGGGACGGTATTTTTTATTACATAAATATATCAAAAATTAGCTGTTCCTTATGGTTTCACTCGCATCTATGGTTACCGTTTCGCTTCTATAAGTCGTAGCATGATGTAATATAGCCTATAGCCTTCTTCAATAAGTAACCTATCTAACACAAAAATAATTTTTCAATTCGGACCAGTAGTTCCTGAGATTAGCGCGTTCAAACAAACAAACTCTTCATCTTTATAATATTAGTATAGATAATATTTAATATTGTCCTATTCAGTCCGTATTTGTATGAGAATATCGATACCTCCCACGTAAGTTGTTGTAACCCCAAAATTACAATTTTACAGTAGAGCACTTTTAGTCCGTTTTCTTTTGAGAGCTACAAAATAATACGCCTTTTTTCAGGCGTATTTTGTTGTAACTTTCCTTGAAAAAAAAAAAGATTTTTGGTATTTTTCACTATGAATGCATTAAGCAATGCAAATTCGTGTAGTATTCAGTAAAAACGCTAACGGCATTTTTGTGGCTTACAACAACTTACGTGGGAGGTATCGATATACAACGATATGATGTCGATTAAATAAAAACATTACTCATTCGTGAAAATCCTTGTCGCCCCCCTCTCCGCCGCCATTTCTAAAGTTATGTCATACTGTCTGCAGGCCCCTTTAAAACGAATGTAACGTCACATAAGGCTAGACTTTTCCCCCCACCCCCGTCGCATAATGTTAGGCGAAAAGTGCACGTATAAGTTTTGCTATCAGACTTGCATAAATATTTACATTAATTGTTTGTCATTGCTTTAGACATGATAGAATTTACCGTAGGTGCCTTAATTAGGGTGGATGGGGGTCCGGGTAAAAATCGCCAAATATCACGAGGAGAAAGGTGGGTTTATAACTTTGTATATCACCACGTTATATGTACAAAAAATATACGTTATTTTAAGTGGGAGGAGGGGTAGTACAAAACCTCACCATGTGTCACCAGAGGGAAAGGTAGGATTTAAAAGTTGCTAAAATAAAACATCTACTGCTTTACTACAAAAGATGATATTAAACTATGTTCAACACGTGTCTAGCTAAACAGTGTTTAAGATTTAAACATTGCTTAAAATATTATCTAAATTGCTTAACAGCGAATAAACTCATAAAAAAACTTATTGATAAAATGTTATACGTTACATTTGACAGCAAAAAAAGGTTTTAAACATCTATTAAACTCACTCAAACGTATATTAATCTATGTCTAAAGCATGTTTAACACAAAACTGTCTTAGACGCGCGTTTAACGTCTGTTTAAATCTTTTGTAGTAAGGCAACTAGTGATTAATGGACAGCCCATTACAAAGTATTTCATATCACTTAGGAATGTAAAACTTACAAGCGCTAAGTAATGTCCTAATGCTAACGCACAACTCTTTATTAAAAACTCCCTCCCTCCCACTTGTTCATGAACGTATATGATTAGCCCGTATGGGTATTAAGTTGAGAGCAACAGGACGACAGAATTCCGCTCACTTAGTCTGAGCCAATAAAACGAGATTTTTTTTTTTAAGATGTCTACCAAAATCTATTTACTGGGATAAAAACAGTAAAACTGTCACAAAAATTCTAAAAAAAATATTCAAAGGTGAAGACTTTGGTCAAAATCAAGAAACCTACGATGCCACATATACACACGTTAAACATATAAGACCATTTTTTAAGGTAAGGGGTATGGAAGACAAGTATTTATTAATAGTACCATAAACTACCACTCAATTTATGAGGCTGTCTGTGTGTCTTGCTAGAGCCAACCCATTGCTGGTTATTGAATTATCTGTGCCGTATTTAAATAACGGGAGTCTGACAAAACAACTACCCAAACAGAATATTTTGCTACATTTTCAACTGCGTACGTAAGCAAATATCATTTATTTGTTCCTCTATATTAAAACACTAGCTGGTCCTTGGGGTTTCACTCGCGTTTATGGCTACTGCTACGCTCCTTTGAGTCGTAACGTGATGTAACATAGCCTATAGCCTTCCTCAATAAATAAACTATCTAACACAAAAATATTTTTTCAATTCGAACCAACGAAACATTCGTAGTTCCTGAGATTAAATATTAACAATCTGATGTTCAAACAAACAAACTCTTCAGCTTTATAATATTAGTATTGATGAAAATAGAAACTATATTAAATATTATACAGGTATACATAGAATGAGAAATTTTAATTGGAAACTCAGCGTATTACGAAGGTCATAAAGCCATCAAGCGCGTGAGGTCAGCTAACAAAATGATTATTGTCCATTCGCACTTGACCCAATAATGCTTCCATTTGCAGATTGTTATAAATTAAGACTTAATTATGTATCGATGATACGAATTCAAATTGATATTTTGCTATCTACTTCAGTACGACCAGGTATATATAGTACCTACCTACATTTTTTCAATCTTTTAAATGGTTTCATATGTTTGAGCTACTTTTAAGAATTAGAACTAATATACACGTAGGAGCATTCAGTCTTGTAAACCGTGGTCTCTGAAGTGGTGGTATGTGTCAAAATTAATAGCTTAAAAAATATTTGAAGTTTTATGAATTACAAAATGTGACTACAACCGCTACATTAAAATTATTTGACAAACGTATTTGTCAAATCATCTTAACGTTTACCGGTCGCTTTGTTTTATTGATTTTTCCAGCTCCCCCAATAGGAGAGGGATATCGTGCGATTTACCTGTTTACGTATTCAACACGTTATGTACAGATTATTTATTGGTTTCCCCTTCTGTTATTTCGAGTTAATTTTTAATAGACATTGTGGACGCAAATTCAAAAATATATATTTGATTCGTATACATTCGCTTCATTTTTGTTTTTAGGATGGAGATAATCCATGAGAATTATCATATAGCATGTGGATTCTAAGATCGTAAAAACAGACCCAAGTAGGAGAATTTTAAACCATTAAAGTGTTTAAAATTCATCTCATGCTCGGCGGTATATAGTCGTGAGGATATCTGCACGTGTCGGAAGTAATTTTGAGATGTGACGGATTAAGCTCCATATCTTTCACAACAGGAAAAGAGCAACCTAGCACTTTAGACTTTTATAGGCTATTTATTACTCCTTCATCTTTCACGGGTAAAAAAAAAATGGGACTATTTTATGAAAATTAATATTTCTTTGAAGAAACGTTACTACGAAAATTCTATTAACAGCACCATCTTAAAAGATTTACTTGCACATGAAATATTGAGCCTTTCAGTCGAAAGTTATAATTGTGCATGTGCATGATGATGGAATTTCAAATGAGTGCAGTGAAATACGTCCAAATGTCATTTAACTTGTAGCTATGACTCATGTGATTCGAGTATAATGTAGTTTCATTTAAATGTCATGATATGGAGCAGTACTCGTGGAAACACTAGTTACTCCTCTCAACTTCGCACGGACTAAATTATGGTCACCGCAGTTTCATCTACGTCTTTGTACCAAGTCATATCGCCTAGAATTGAACGTGTGTTCGTCTACAGTTTGTCAGATTTTATGAATGAATGAATGACTGATGATTATGATTAGAAGTGTATTAAAATCTATTAAACATGGTGACGATATTTCCGTTGGTCGGTTTTTCCCAATTTACCAGACTGCTATATATCCACTGTACACATAAATCGCCCCCTTCTCATAATTGCCTATTCAAGTAAAGCCATTACGACGTTTTATTGGTTTTGTTGCCAAGTTATTACACAATAGGGCGAATAGTAACAGATACGTTCGAGTAAACTGTACGAAAACTAAATCTTATTATGGTAAAGTTCTTGGATTCAAGAAAAACTACAAACTGACTACACGATCCATAAAAGGCTATAATTGAGAGATGAGATTGACAAATGAGATTTCTTAGATTTACAAAAAACTACAAAACGACTAAATGATCCAGAAAAGTCGAAGGACATCTTTAACAATGGAAATTAGTCAACGTTCCTTAGTCTTGGTCTGTCTTCCACGGTTAGACTGCATTTGGTTAGGAAGTTGTAATTTCTGGCATGATTACCACTATTCGAGTTTCGTTTCACCGCACTGCATTCTTTACATTCAATTGCGCAAAAGAAACGGAATAAGTGCCAAATTTTCGAACGTGATGCTCCTATCAATTTTTTTTAACTTTTTTATTTGGATATTTTTGCTTGATTGATTGATTACTTTACCTAATAAACTTTTTTGCCGTATGTTAACTGGTCTACATTTATACTAATGTTTGAACGTGCTAATCTCATGATGTACCAGTCCGATTTGAGGAACTTTTTTCTGGTAAAACAGCTTAACTATTTAGATTATAAGTCATATACTATAAAAATACGATCCATCGCAGTGGAGCAGTTAACATGAACGCGGTAGAATCGACAGGAACAGGCGTAATTAAAGATGAGTATTAGTTGGTCAGATCTACACTAATATTATAAAGTTGAAGTTTGTTTGTTTGAACGCGCTTATCTGTGGTTCAAATTGAAAAATTCTTTGTGTTGGATAGTCCATTTATCGAAAAAGGCTATATAACATCATGCTATGACCAATAGGAGCGGAGCATCGATGAAAAATGTTGCAAGTATGCAATAAATTTTAGTAGATTTTTTCCTCGAATTAACGCGGGTGTAACCGCGGGACACAGCTAGTTTAAGTATAAATTCAATATTTCTTTGCTTGAAAACATTTTTCAGACGTACATGTATTAGTCGTTTTTGTTAATTATATGCCAAAAATATTAAGTCTCTTTTTATACAGCTATCTCAACGAGAGTGTAAGAGTTCATGGACATATGTAGTCTATGTATAAGTTTTTTTTATACGAACGTAATTTTTAAACGTTTAAATCCGTTGTATCCCCGAATACCTATAATCCAGAAGGGAGATATGGCCTACCATATGGAATCTAGGAAAATGCGTATTTTTTAAATATATCCTTGTTTTTTTGGCAGAGGATACTGCAACTGACATAAGTGCTAACGGGGTCGATCCCCGCTCACGGCAAACCACTGTGTGGGCGCCATACTTACGTTTGTCGTGGTCTAGGTGTTGTGTAGTGTGTTTACGGACCTCCGACTCATGAGATCTTAATGGGACCGTTAAATGAGATGCGTACATCCGTATATTCTATTTTAATAATGTCTGAAAGGCCATGTGACAATGAATGGTCATTATTGCCCATGATAATCATTCAAGATAGCATTATTCTACTAATCGTGGGAGCTTAGTTTTTTTTTTGTCTCGTCTATGTAATTACATTTACTTGGACAATTTTCATATAAACGCACTATTGTTGTTTGACGGTTAAATATTTAGTGAACATATTTACTAATTTACTAAATACTTACAAAATATAAAATTTTTGAGATAAAATTCGAATCGATTTATTTATTTTTTTGGAATTTCGTTATTTATAAAATATGGTTATAATAATAGGCTGCTTTAAAGAAAGAACTTCGAAATCTGAATACCTATTTGTAACAATATGACGTTTAGATACAATATTTTAGATTGCATATAGCTTTTTAACCAATTAAAAAAAAAGTGGAAGGTTCCTAGTTCATTAGAAACATTATGCTCCCGATTATACTCGAATACGGATTCTTGGTCTGAAAAGTTATAGGTCCCATAGAACTGAAAATTGGTTTAGTAGGTAGATTTTAAAATCAAAATAAATATGTCACACAAGTAAACAAAATTAGATATTTTGATTTAGAAGTTGTTTCTTTGCCTAAAATTTTAGACACAAAAAAAGGACCAAATGAAATCGTAGCTATATGAAACGAACTTAGTGTCAAGCCATTAAAACTATACGACATGATTTATTAAGTAACAAAATATAAACAAAATTTCAACTATAACATTAGTTTGATTAAAGTTTTAATCCACGTCACGTTGTCTGCGGCCGAGTAATAAACTAAATGAAAATGCTTTCAAAGCAACGCGTTTAGTAGGATTTATGGAGGTTAATTTGTTTTCAGATTTAAACTTTATTAAAATTTCAGGATATAACATTTTAGGGCTCCACTCGGAGGGACCAAGAGGGCCGTATAACTAAGTCTCCGCTCTGCGTTCGTCACGTCTGTCAGCGGGCTGTATCTCATAAACCGTAGGTAACTAATGTTGTAATAATAAAAAGTGGTAAAGTACGAGTTTTCCTTTATTTAAATAAAAAGTATTTAAACCAAGTTCGGGGGTTTGGGATACTTCGTGTGCGAGTCCGTTTGACCAGTTCAGACTCGCACTTAAGCAGTTTTTTTTTATCTTATTTATATTTAGAAATTAAAGACCAATATAAATTTTAAATAATAAAAAAAACTTATGTAAAAATAAATATAAATTAAGGTTTCCACCAAAATATTTTATTAATTTTGAAATATTTGAAAAAAAAACTTGAAATTTGACATTTAATTGTAAATAATTTATTCACTTACTATAACTTTTTTGAGCAATTACTACAAATGCTATAAAATTGAATACCTACATTTAGGCAAAACAAAATCGCACCCTAAGCTTTTAACTTAATACTCTGCCGTATCATAATTATCTTGAACTTGTAAATAAATTAAAAAAAAAAAATTAACTGGTAACCCTACAGCAATTGACAATATCATAAACAGAACGATAACACAGGAAGCGGCGCTGTCCGCCCTTTTATCATATTTCACTACAATCACAATTAATAACTAACATATGTCCCGAACCAGATATGGTGGTCGAAACACATGGCTATCAATTACAATGAAAATAAAAACTTTCGATTTTTTTGGATATCATCAAGGTCGTTGTATCGGGTAACAATTTAATAATATTCTAATTTTATTTTTAGATGTAAAAAAGTTGCAGCTTAAGACAATATTGAGTTGGTGAGATCACTAAATTGCTGGAAAAGCATACTGATCATTATTTATTTTATCAGTTCTGCCTGTTTTTTATCTTGCATTCCTTTTAATTTGTCCAATCAGAAAATCTACAAGGATGCTAAAAAAAATTAGGGTTACGAAAATATTTAGGATCACATTATTTCGCTCACTTTTTTGCTTTCTTCAGGGTCCAAACTTCATACTAAATGTAAATAAAATAAATACAGTTTATGATGGTGAATGTGGGTAAGTAATCAACTACTGATTATTATCACTTTTTACTAAATATCATATAACAATGATAAAAAGAAAAGAACATAAAAATAATAATTAAATTATAATAAAGTTTTGATAATATAAGCTAATTAATAATTGTTTTAATAAACCGACTCCCAAAAAAAGAGGTCCTCAATTTCTCGCAATTTATTTATATATGTTCATCATATAATCGAAAGTAGCTTTGATCAAGCTACTTTCGATTATATGATATTTGGGTTATCCTTTTTTTGTTTGTAAGATTTCATATAATTTTTATCCACATTGGTCTTGAAGATTTTTTAAATTTCAGTAATTTGGATTTAAAATCAAAATAATTGAAAAAATGTCTCACTCAAGTAAAAGAAATAACATATTTTGCTTTTGAATATGGTAACCCCTTTTTAAGTTTTGTTCATGTTATTCTGAATTGAATTGAATTATACTTTTTGAATAAGACATAGAATAGACAATGTCGGAAATGTAACTACTAGTCAAATACATTTCATATAATATTTTAAAATAGTCACTATAACGAGCACGAATTTGTCACATCCAACTATTCACAAAACACATTTAGTTGTCCAAAGGTTAAACTAATTTACACATTGTAGTTTTTATGAGTTATCTGTGTGCTTTAATGTTCTGTAAATGTAACTGCCTATAATTGGATGCTGATAAGCAATAATGTGTCAACCCACAAAAAGTCAAATTCAGAGATATTCATGTATTTTGATACTGCATCAACTATTCAACATTATTAAAAAAAAATCAAGTAACATAAACTAAATAAGTACGGAAAAAAGTGTCTTAATAATTGTTTCGTATGTCAAGTGCGTTCCATATTTTGCAATTTATAGAATAATCTGAAATATTTGAAAAACTTTTTAGTAGATAATATATTAAATATAACAATCTACTTTTAATTCATTATACTTTAAAAAAAAAAAAAGAAAAGCAAAGATGGATATAAACATCTTTAAACAAAGTAAGAATAGGTTTGACATCTTTAGACGCTATTTTCTCAAAATGAAGTCCGTGTGGGTTGACATTATTGCTTATCAGCGTTCAATTGTCCCATAGTTGGGCAAAAACATCCTCTTTTATTATAGAAAACTTTAGCAGTTAAATTCACCATACTGCTCCACTATGAATTGGCATACATATATCAAAATTCCTTGTAACACATGCATTGTATTATATTTTCCTGAACTGCTGAGCTGGAGATAATTTAAACACAAATTTACCATCATATTAACCATTACACGATTGGGGTTTCGATGAGTTACTATAAATTAATACATAAATAAAAGAATAGGAGAAAAATAAAAATATAATTGTCAAACAAAACATTTACAATTTTTCTTTTTATTAATGCATAAACAGTACACTAATTGCTTTGCCTAATTACTTCGGTAAAAAAAAACCTAAAAAAAAAAAAGAAAATAAATAAATTGCAAAAATTAGAGAGAGAATAAAAATTATTAAAACAAACATCAATTATGTAGCCACTTAAGCAATTAAAATGAAGTAGTTTTCAAATCAAATGATGTTTCATTCTTATTTTTATATACATAAAAGTAGTTCTAATTATACATAAATTAAACTGCACACTGTAAAAAAAATTTCTTAGAAAAATTATTTTGTTGTTTTTAAATAGACATTACAGTAGTGGCATAGTTTAGATAATTTTTAACTGGATATGGCTTGTGTTTTTATAATATACTAGTTGCCCCTTGCGGTTTCACTCTCTTATGATTACTGCTTCGTGCATATGAGTCATTGTGTGATGTGATATAGCCTCTAACCTTTGTTAAATTGGGTTAGTAGTTTCAGAAATTTCCACCCCCCCCCCACACACACATACACAACAAATTGTACCTATGTATGATATTAGTATAGATAGGGTTTTATCTCATTGTGGTAGAACCTACCAGTATCTGTAACTCCTGTATTGGTGTCAACTTAGGCATTACCACACTCTTGCAGAAAATCAACATTAAGTATAATAACTAGTGTAGCTGTGTTTCGTATGGTGACTTAAATAGGTTTGTACCTAATGCCCTCTTTATTCATTAATCCTCTTTGGACTGGCAAGACATTTACGCTTCCTCTGGTGCTGTAAATGATTATGAGCAGTGTCTCACTTTACATCAGGTGAACTACAGGCTCAGTTGCCCAATATTTTTTTAAACATAAAAAAACAAGGCTTAAGGTTTTTGCTCATCAAAACTTTGTAATGGAAGTTCTTAAGTTTTCTGCGAGGTTTAACATTTAACATTTGAAATTTAATTATATATTTTTTTTTAAAGAAAAGTTTGGCGCCTGTATTAAGATATTCATTAGTAGTTTATATAGCAATACAATTTCAAATAAAATAAATATTACTTTTATATGGCAAGAATAAAAAGACTTGACAAATTATTGTAATAAATAATTTCATAATGAGTTCAAGGTTATGAAAATTATGTTTGTATTTGTGACAATTATTTTTAAGAACGATTTTTTTTATAAATGAATCAAATTAGTTATTAAATAACATGTAAAGCATGCTAATTCAACAATTATTTTTAATTTTGAATACTAATTGAAATAATTAAATGAAAAATATGTAACTATCTATGAAGTAAATATTTATATCTTAAATAATAAAACAATATAAATGCCACTTTTAATCCTAAGCAGTTTTGTCCTGTTTATGATTACAACATACAAGGAATATTATGTATGTGGTACTTATATACTCTATAATATTTACAGATTCGTGTTGTGACTCATTTCCTTATTTTTATCAAAATATATAATTAATAATTTGCTTATAAGTCATGACATTTACATAATTCTATTGCTAAATAAAAGAAAAAACCTTTGTACAGCAGTCTGGTGTTTAATAGCAGTAGTATTAATGACATTCATATGCTAAGGATGATTTTTATAAATTTATAGTTTTTTTTTTAAACAAACTTTGATCTTCCTGCATTATTTTTTTTACATTTGTTCTTTTACACTTGGCTTCCTTAATTTTTGTTTTAGTCTAACTAAATATTTGATTATCATTGCTGCACAGTTTAAATTAAATAATCAGTTTTGTTTTATCATAAATATTAAAATAAATTATTCAATGATTTGAACAACTTTTTTATATTAAGTCAACTATATAGCTAGGTTATAGAAATGATTGATTGATCAATCAACAGATTCAATTGTATTATGTATGTAATAGGTTCTTGCATAAATTCTAGTAAGTGGGTAATCATTTTTTTTATTTTGACACCGACTTGCTAAGCCGTGCCTCCAGTCTATTCAATATGACATAATAGAGAATGTGTGTCAAACCGAAGTAACATCGTGGGACAAAATTATGTAAAATGTTATATCGCAAACGCGAATTTAAAATCTATAATTAAGTAAAAGCAGAACTACTTCATAAAATCCACTTAAAGATTTGACACCGTCGGTACTATTCGGGTATAAAACTTATCGACCAGAATGATCGTGCCAATGTCACGAACATCGCAAAAAGAAATGTACATTAGTCGTGACGTAGTTGATAAGATCTTTATTGACTAATCAAATAATATACTCACAATCTAAATGTTTCTTTTTGGGTGCAATCATCTCCTCGGTTGTAGCTTTACATACAGATTTCGCTAAACCCTGCCCCGCGATACTGTGGCGAGCGGCAAGGAGCCTGTCGTTTATTGTTTGACCCGCCATCCTCACGTTCAGTCCGGACATAAACTGATTTTATACACTTCTAAACACTTATTTTCGCGTTTTATCAAATTCACAAAATTATGTAGGACGATGACGGGTAAAATATGTCACCGCCCCCCCGACTGGCACTATACTAATTTCAAGATGGCTGACTCAAATGTAGGAAGTGTTGCTAGGTTATAAAATTTCTACTAAAATGTTTTAAATATTTTTTTCACACTATTAGGCAATGATGTTTTATAACTAAAGATATGCTACGTTAATACTATTTGGCGTTAAAAATGTATCCATTTCCAACTTTGACAAGCTCGTCAATTGACTTGTAGGACCAAGGATACTCTCATCTGTCATACCTAGCCGCTATCTAGTTACTAGGTAACATCGTCCAAATTTGTCGGCATCCTAGGTGCTAAAATTCATAAGCATTATAACATATCTACAATTAATTATTATTATTGAATAATCTGTATAGTCTTCATGTATGAAGGAGGTTACTTTTTAAAATTTTGCTTGGTACTATTTGTAAGCTTTAAAGGGTTTTTATGATTTTACCCGTCGAAAGAGTCTTGTGACTAAGGAAACATTTTCTAATAGCTACTCTAGATAATTAACAGCTACTAGGTTGTCTGGATAGTTATTACAAAATGATTCCCCATTTTTAAAATTAAGCTTGAATTTTTCGACGAAGGTACTGTTTGCTAAATTTTAAGGGTGTTTGTCGGGCGCTGTTATGCAAATAAGTGTATGTCAATGGTACCACGAGATTTCTATTATTATGTCGAAGAAAATATAAGAAAATCACGATTTATAATTTCACAAATGTAAACTTATTTTTATTGGTGTTAGGAATATATCATAAAAGTAAATAATACTGTATTGTGTCTATGGTAGCTCGTTGATCAGTTAGTTATTATTATATATCGGCAGTACGCACCCTCCCTCTCTCTAGGATAGATTGCTCGTCCTTACTTTCAGAAATATATTCATAATTACGAATAAACTAGTTACTAGAACCCCAGAGATAACTTAACAATTGGTACTCAGGATCTCAAGATCCATAGCGGTTTACTCCATTTTCATGGTCTGTTTTTATCACATACATGGTATTTCTTGTAATATATTATATGGTATTTATGCTTACATTGAATAAAAACTAAACACTAACCAAAAATTTCACTCATTAATTAACAAAATTTAGAATGAACACAAATTTTAAAGCGTAATAATGTTTTAATGATAATTGATAATTTTACATCTCAAATCTTAATAATTTATGACCTCTCGTAATAAATCAATTAAATGATAAGTACCCTTATAAATGTAATTTCGAAGTTTTTTCAAACTCAAATATATACTAAAAAAATAAACAAAAATATTTCTCCCGTAGTAAATTAGCCATTATAAATAGTATTTCCAAATATTTTTTAGACTATTACAAGTTTACATCTGAAAAGGTACATTTTTCGCGAGCCTTTGTGCTACATATCTTTATTGTCTACAGCTGCATCTTTGATGAAATGTCATATAAAAACCATAGATAAAGTATATCCAAAAATCATATAATAAAGTTTTTTGGGGACTTGATTATTTTTCTGCAAAACTTGAATTTTTTTCTTGAAAGAAGATAAATGTTATTAAATTCATACTTATTCCTTGTAATGGCTACAAGAACGTGAAAGCGCTTATTATATTTTTTGTGTTAATCAGTCAATATGGCCGATTTGTAGTAGTTGTGAACATCGTGGATTTTTGTGGATTTACTTTAAAATAAAGTTATAGAAAACATTATAATGGCAAAGAAGAAGACGATGAAAAAGAGCAAAGCTAAGAAAGTCACACCATCCAAAACACCTTCCATAACAGATTCGATAAATTCAGAGGTGATTGCTGCAGCCCTTAGTTCTGTAAATCAACCTGTTTTCTTAAAAGTGTGCAGACTTTGCGAAACGAAGGATGGTCCTTTTCTAAACATTTTCGATCCTGACATGATAACTGCTAAGAAAGTAGAGGTTGTGATGCCTTTTGTGGTGAGTAATGATGTGAAATCTTAAATTTAAAGTTTATTGATGTTCTATTAATTTTTCAAATCGCAAAATCTTCTCGTTTGGTAAATAATAGTGACACGGTATTGTTTATTATGGACATAGCCACCTATCCAGGAAAACTTGTAGCATTGTCCTTACTAGAATTGTCAAGTATTGTTTAGATGTTTTAAATGTTTTTATATGTCAAAATTGTATTCACAGAAATAGGAGTGGGTGTGAGATATTGTTCTGTGTTTTGATTATTTTTTTCTGAATAAATGGATATGAATACACATATTTTCCAAAATATGTAAACATAACCTAGCAGTTTAGGGTAATATTGTTTTCAAAATGAATAATTATATTTTACACTATTTTACATGGTTCAAAGATATTTATAATCTATATATTAAAAGTATACATTTTTTTGAAGATAAATAATATAAAAATATATAAAATATAAATATGTTACATTTATATAACGTGATGTTAAAATGGTCTGTAACTATTTCCAACTTTGACAAGCTTGTCAAACTTTGGCTTGTTGATTCAAAGATACTCATGTTTTGCTCACTCAAATTGTTCGGTCTACTGAGTCCCAAAATCTATTTTAATAATATATCTAAAGTCACTCGTGACCACAAACACTGTAAAGTGCTTGAAATGTCGGGATGATAAAAATAATTAATATACGCGATTTAATTCCATTTAAAATAGCTATATTTCAATATCTATAGTTATATAATGTCATAGATTTTTTTTTGTTTTTAGACATCAGCTTAAGATTTTTTGAAAAAATAACATTTATAGAAATATCATATGTGTTGTCTAAGTGTTATTCTTTTTTATTAATCTTTAAGTGAATTTACATTCTGGTATAAAAAAAAAATGTTTTTCTTAAATTAAATACATATTTTTATGTTGTAAACATAATATATGGCCAATTTTATGGTCAAGAATTATAAAAAGGTATTTGTTAGTTTAGCTCATGTTATTTATTACACTAAAGCATATCATTTTAATTTATTTTATGAATAGTTTTATGAGACTAATTAAAATACATTTTTGTATATTTTACATTTTAGTCTGTAAATATCTTCAGAATTTTGAACTCTGGCCTGTTTCCTTAATATTTTAATGTATAATTTTTAATTTTTTTTAGAACACCAAAAACAATTTAATTTCAGTACTATCTGTTTCAAATTTAACTATAAGGGTATCTTATCAATAATGATTGATTTTTTTTCATTATATTAAATCTCTAATTATTGTCTTTTAATTTCAGATAGCAGAAAATGATGATTTGCCGCATAAAATTTGCTTCCGGTGCTCTGCGAAGGTTGAGGAGTTATATGAATTTATACAAAAATGTATTAATACGCAGAAAAGTTTACGAAAAGCAGTTGGGGCAAAGGGTTCTATTATTAACAAACCCCGACATCGAGAACTCTGGGAGGAAAAGCTTAATCAGTCAAATATATCCAATGATGATATCTGTGATGCATTAATTAAAAAAGCTATGGAGGGTATCAAAGATATACCTCTTAATCCACTTCCTCTAGACGAAAATGAGCCACCAATCATTGAAAGAATGGCTAAAAAAGCTATAAAAGAAGAGACTCAGAAAAAAGTTTTGGATGATCCTCATGAAAAAGAAACAACAGATATTCCAACAAAAGGTGTAAAATCGGAACTTAATAAACTTAAACAGGAACCAATCACAAAATCGTTAAGATCAAATGCCGATACTAAAACTAATGAGAGTGAAAAGAAAGCAACAAAATCAGAGGAAAATAATGCAACAGTTGCAGATAAGACAATAAAAAAAGAAAACAGCAATGCTCCTATTGAAGCTAATTCAAATAAAGTTAGTAATAAGCAGATTTTGCAAACAAATACATTTAGTTTAGATGATGCAACTAAGCCTGAGCCAGAACCAGCATTTAATATAATGGATCATGTTAGTATGATAAAAGTAAATGGTGTAGGTGTACTATTTCAATGCAAATTATGTAATAGGAATTTCCTGAAGAAAGAAGTTGTTATGTCCCATGCTTGTGCTAAAAATGGTCCCTTTAAAACAGTTGGTCCTAAAAGTTTCGCTCCTCCCGAACCACCGAAAATTCCATCAGTGAAATACATAAATACAAAAGAAGTTAAAAAACCTGTGGATACAAATATGGACTGTCAATTTATCGATCTTGATGACGAAGACGAAGATGATAAGCCTTTAGTGATAAAAAAACCCAAACCCAAAATAGGTCCCGCGAGTAAAGTTAAGCGTAATATTGATGCGTCTGAAACTAGTGTAGCACCTGCGTCTAATAACAAAAATTTAAATGATGTTAAAACAACTCCAAATAGTGCAGTACATCAGCCTGTAGTCCAATTTCCCTCTTTACCTAGTCTTAATAGTCGATACAAGCTTCTTCCAGGTCCTAACAATACTTTTACTTTAGTAGAAGAAAAAGTTATAAACATGATTACACCATCGGAAGAGAAAGTGGAAAATACTTCAAAAATTGTCGCCATTTTACCTAATAAAGAAAAACCGAATCGTCCAAATATAGGTCCAAGAAGAAATGTTACAACAGGAAAATTTCAAAGCAACTCAAAAACAGATACACAAATAAAAACAACCCAATTAGCGTCAACCCAGCCATATCCTGTGGGTTTATTTAAAACATTATCCAGTAATGCTTGTTCGGATTCGCCAATAGTACCTGAAAATGTCGCTTTTACCACACCAGCCATGAAGAAACAATCATACACTGTAGTACAAACTGGAAATCCTAGTAAATTACTCATTTCAACCAAACCTCAAGTTCCAGTCGAGGAAGTGCCTAAAAAGAGGCAAAGGAAGACAAAACATGAAGTAAAAACGGATGTATCTAACAAGCAACCATTCTCAGTTACCTTAGAAGATACTGCCCCGCCACGAGATCCCGGCTTTTTCACGTTCATAAATGTCGATCCTTTATTACAACCTTCCTACGTATTACCGACTAACAACATAATTCAAGAATCACAAATTTCAACTTCTACTAGCGTTTCGAAACAAAACGAAAAGGAAAAAGATGCCAAGTACACTTGTAATATGTGTAATGATTCGTTCACTAGAGAGAAAAAGTTGTTGGCTCACATACAATCTCATTACAGTAAGATGGACGAAGAAGATCAATTGAGATCAGAAAAAATTCCGAGAAAACGAAGGAAATAAATATTATATTCTAGAATTATTTTAAGGATATTTTATTGATGTATCTTAAGTGTGTAGCCTAGATCGTAATACAGTTTAAGCGAACATGATATTGTAAAAAATATATATATTTTGTTAATTTTGAAATGTATATCATTCCAATAAGCTGCCCGAGTAGTAGTGAATTGTTTTATGGATAACAAAGACAGTTTTATGTCTATTATTATAAACAGTGGCAGGATTTTCCGTTAACTTCTTTTGCGAGATTAGATAAAGTTTTTTACGTTTTGGGAAGCTTAAATAAAATGGTAAACAATTATAACTTTAAACCTTTAATGTTTTAGTGTTTAGTGAAATTTTGTCTTTTGTAGTAAAGAGAAGAAATTGACGTGCATAAAATAATTTAAATATACCTTTTTGAATGTTATTTGTGCGTTATATTATTTGTGATACGAAACGTAGATGCTACATCGCTGGTAACGTGTAATCTACGATTTGTATTTATTTTAACGAGTTATTATTTGTAAAAAAACGTCAACAAATATTAGAAGAAAACTTAATAATATTCTTGAATTGCAAATTTTTTACAGAACATTTACTGTGTTTGGGATATTTGTACTATAAAAAGGATTTAATGTAAGAATATCGTATTAATTCCAGTGTCTGCTGGAGCACATTTAAAATGAACAGGCGAAATTGTCTGCGATTTTTTTTGTCGATATATTGCACTAAATTTGCCAATTCCTGGTTTATTATTTGCAATTGCAATGGCCAATGATATTTTATAACTAAATACTAGTTTGATAATATAATTGGAAATGTAAAAACAACAACAAATTATACGTTTTATCATAATTTACTTATTTTGAATCTTTGTCTGCATTAAAAACTTCTCAACTTGGTTTGGAATTGATGGTAGATCGAAAAATCTTTTCTTATGAAACAATGTTCAGTGTAATTCAGTTATTCTGAAATGGATCACTTATAAAAAATGGGTCAATAGACATAATTCTATCATCCAGAAATGGTTTAGTTTGGTCTTGTGACTTATAAATATTACTTTTTGATTTTTGACTCGGTAAGATAAAAATTGATGATTGCAAGATAAAATATATTTAAATACCATTTTATAACGTAAAGTTTGTAAAGTAGCCCGAATAGGTCTTAGACGAGAATTACACTTCTAAGTTTTGCTCTAAGACTCGTAAGAATTTACAAAAGTCGTTTGTCCTTGCTACACACCTGAATTAATTTACTGCTAGTGCCTTATTTTTGACACGCAAAGGTAACCTTAGGTAACTGTTACCAGGTTACAGAGGAAAGTGAAAAGAAAAGTTTTATGTCAATTACGAGAGTAAAACTTACAAATGTAATTCTCGCCTTAAGAATAATAAATTGCCTTAGAATTTTTGATATTTGTTTTTCAGAATATGTAGTAAAAAGACATTTTTTTTTGTATAACATTAGTATTAATGTTTTCGAATATACAAGTCATGTTACAATATTATTGGACCATAAAGCGACGAATACACTTGTAAGTGCTCACAGTCTTTCAGTAGATTTACATAAAAAAAGAAATTATCGAAAGAATTTACTCTCAGTTACATATTTATGGACACTCACAGCTTACGTTTGATTACTTAGGTAACAAATATCAGATTACAGAGATATTTTATATAACTTACAAAAGTAAAACTTACAAGTGTAATTCCCGCCTAAGAAAAGTATAACACCACCATTCAAAATGTGTTTAACTTAATATTTAATATTTAAAATGTTCAATAATATTTTTTTTGACGTGTCAATTGAACACAACGTATTTTATATTTAAAACAATTTAAAATAAGCTTTAATTGTTTTTATTATACTTATAAAAAAATAGGAATACGTAATATTACGGTTTCGACATTTTTTTATATTATATGATCCATAAAAAATGCACTTTTAAGTATTCTTTATTTGGTGTTATTTTTTTTTCATTAACTGGGTCCACATTTTTCACCTCGATCGGCAATTCACGACGAACGGATAATGAGCTTAAACTAGTACGCTTGGATCGCTCGCAGCTAGTCCGCACCACCATGAATTTGGATGGCGATCCTGCCGCTCGCGATCCTGCCGCTCTCGATCCTACCGCTCGCGATCGGTATGCGATATATCGTTCAGTGTGGACCCGCCTAATTGCATTAGTATGTGTTATGTTGGAACTAAATCTTTTTTTGTTCATTTATACCGTATATTTTTGTATGATCATTGAATAATAATCTTTTGTATTTGTCATTATTTTAGGTTCGGAGTCATTTTGTTTATTTAGTTTGCTTGTTATCAGTATATCAGTATATTAGCAAAAAATACTAAAAGTGAGAATTGGTTTTATACGTGTGCATTTTTTGTTTTATATTACAATATTCATGTTCTATGGTATGCTGGACATATATAGTTTGTGAAGTATATGTTCTGTTAATGCAAAGCTTTAATTAATATCTTCTATATATTTTCTCCTAGAAAATATTGTTTAAACATTATCTTCGTAACATGTTTAAAAGTATGACCTTTATGTTTTCATTTTATTTTAGATTCTCAAGTTAAAATACAAATTGTTTATTTTCCTTCTTCGTTTCTTTTTAATGTAAGTGTATATTAAGTTAAGGTACATGTAAATATTATTTAGGACTTACAAAAGTATGTTGAATATAATTTTTAGATATGCCATGTTGTTTTAATTTATTTTTTTAAACATAAACTTATTTTATTCCATTATTCACATTAAGAATAGTGGGGATCATAAGAAGATATCTCACGTATCAAATACTGGTTTAAAAACAGATATAAATAACTGGTCAAGTGCGAGTAGGACTCGCGCACCGAGGGTTCCGTACAAACTTATAGAAATCTATATAAGACTAACCCATCTACGCCATTTGTGGTCTTCATCATCAGTTCCAACATAAGTTACTATCAAAAATACCTAAATCGGTATACGTTTGCCTATAATATTTGAGGAGTTCCCTCAATTTCTCCAGGATCCCATCATCTGATCCTGACCTGAAGACAATGGGACCACCTTGGAAGAATACCTTTTCAAACAAAAAAAAAATTTTGAAAATTGAACTTTGAAAATTTAGAAGTCGCTTAAATATAATCACATATTATGTAAATATGGATCACGTCCCAAAAACTATTTTGAAACTACTTAGGAGCACTTTAATTTAAAACACGATCATGGATGCAATCCATGGAAACACAAAATTTTATTTTAAGTACTAATACACCTTATACTTTCAACAAAAAAAAATTATAGCGCGATTCAGGATACACCTAGCGCCATCTCTTGACAATTTCAATGAACTAACTTGTTGATTTTGACATTAACAACATAATTATAGTATATTTTATTCTCGTTTTATTTTTATTTATATTCTACTACACTCCACTACCCCTGCACTACGTTCGTAAAATATTTAGATTTACATTATCAATCAAAATATCGAAATATATATTAGTGTTGCCAAGACGAAAATAATTAGTCCTTAATTCGAACAAAACTAATTGTTTATTTATAAATAACTAATTATATTACTAATAACCAGAATACTTATATGTGTAGATAAATAAGTAAATTAAATAACTCGATCTGTTTGAATTTAATTTTAAAATTTTCGTACTAAGTCAATACGAGTACTTAAATCAAATCGCGTGAAGCTCTTATATTGAATGTTAATTACGTAATGACGTTATAAATCGACGATAAAACTTTTAAATGAAAAGTTTATTTTATAATTTTTAGCGCGTTTAAATAATAATTAAAATAAAAATTTTTATTAATCGAGCAGAATTATATCACAGTTAATGTCATAATGTTGTAATAGATGGCATTAGCTGTACGCTGCATCGCGCTATCATTTTGTTAGCTGCGATATATAGATTGCATTGCGTTGTTTATAAAGGTTTGCTGCTTTTTAATGTTTTCGTATTGATACAAATTTCTTCTCAGTGTTTGTAAAATTGTTTTTTTGACCATGGTCAACTTCTATGTTAATTTGTTACAAGTACATATAATTTTAATTCTAAGATTAATATATTTTCCGCTTGATCATTTTTCAACTTGATACATTTACGCGTTCCTGAGAAAAAGGTTGAAAGACACACGTATAGACTGACAGACACACGAACAGAAATTTACAGTTTTCGGATTTTTTCCTTTATGTATACTAAAGGACCTTGCTCCTGGCCAAATTTCATAATGCTTGGTCAATGGGAAGTACCCTATAGGTTTTGATTCCCTTGCGAAAACGTTAAAAACGCTATCATACTTAAAATATGTGATATAAATGACCGTATCTTTTGATTGCGTTAACTTAGAAGTTTGATTTTTTCACAGCTCTTAGTAATTACAACTTTGAGTACTTGACGTTGATAAAAATTTGTTACCTTCACGCGTTTCTGAGAAAAAGGTTGAAAGACAAACTTACAAACAGACAAACATACATACAAAAATTTACAGTTTTCAGATTTTTTCCTTTATTTGTACCATAAGATCTTACTTCTTGCCAAATTTCATCGTGCTAGGTCAATGGGAAGTACCCTATAGGTTTTGATTCCCTTGCGAAAACGCTAAAATTGTCAAAATATACGACATATTTTCCATTATCTTTTGATTGCGTTGACTTAGAACTTTAATATTTTCACGGCCGCATGTCATCGTAGACTTGAGTATATGATATTAATTTCAACATGATACGTCTATGCATTTCTGAGAAAAACGGGTTGACATCCCGACAGACAGACAGACAGACAGACAGACAGACAGACAGACAGACAGACAGACAGACAGACAGACAGACAGACGGACAACAAAGTGATCCTATAAGGGTTCCGTTTTTCCTTTTAAGGTACGGAACCCTAAAAAAGTAACTGGATGCAGTTAAATTAAGTACAAACACAAGTGACACAGCTTCCGTACCAAATACATGTTGAAAAGATGAAAAAGTTTTTATTTCATGAGACTTTTTTATATATTTTGATAACTTCAACTAAAGTAGTACTTATTAATTGCGCATCCCTATTTAAAATTCGTCCATCCGTCTGTCTGCCAGTCTGTTCGTTTGTTACCTTTTCACGCCTTAGTATCGGAACCAGTTATGATAAATTATGTGCAGATATAGATTGGACCTTGAAGAGTGACAGGATACTCTTAAAAAAATTAAAAAGTCGTTTTATAACAGGGGCGAAAGTTTTTATGGAGAACCCGTTATAGCATTTCATAAGAAAAGTTTTTTCGATCTACCATCAATTCCTAACCAAGTTAAGAAGTTTTTTATTGCAGACAAAGATTCAAAATAAGTAAATTATGATAAAACGTATAATTTATTGTTGTTTTTATATTTCCAATTATATTATTAAACTAGTATTTAGTTATAAAATTTCCACGTGACATTGGCGAAATAACACGTGTCTAATTGGCACAACTAAAAGCCATAAACCAAAGAATTGAATTGAATAGTTATAAAATATCATACAATAAGCTATACAAATTATATACAACGCAGGCGAAGTCGCTGTCATCACTTAATTAACCTTTTATTCAACCTATGAATCCTCCATAAGGTAAATGTCCCATATTTCAGCATCTTAAGCCTTTTACGAGTTTTAAATGTTTTTAAATAAAATACTTATCATGATATCACTATAAAACTACTTTCAGATGAATACTGGTATTTTGTCAATAATTTAATACGTGAATTATGTACTTTTTAGTTTGATTTTATTATAATAGTAATATTTTTGCGGACCTCCTGTTTGTACGCTATTTCGTGATAATATTTGGCTCTGTTTCTAAGTTCGTGAGTTCGTGAACCCTGTTTCGGGATATATATATTTTGTAGTAGAGTTATGATAATTCTTTATTAAAGATAATTTAAAATATTTAATAATAACAGGATAAAAATGTATTTTAAATAAAGAAGACATAACACGTAGAAGATAGGGATTGAATTTATGTCTTCCATACGCGAATATACATATAGACGAATGATTTTAACATTTTTTTTTAACAATTTACTTAACTAAATAATTATTAATATAGAAGACTAATCACCTAAATCCTGTTACATAAATGCTGTCCTTCCTACTTATGAATACAGTGAAATCTGTATTGATATAATGTGGAGATAATTTTGAAAATTAAGAATTTACCTAGAACGAGTCATCCCTTACCCATTTAGTGGTGAATTTTCCAAAAATGTTTTCTTAGTGGATGATTACAAAATAAAATATATTAACTTTGATTTGATAAGTCAGTCAGTCAATTAGTCAGGGTAAGAAATTATATATGTATGTATATAAACGTTTATATTATGTATAATTACTACTAATAATATATAATACTAATAATATATAAAATAAAATACTAATAATATATAAAATAAATTGAATAATTAGAAAAATAAACTAAATTATGGTAGTAGTGTTAAAAATGTTGATCCAGACCACATTTAAACGAGCAACAGAAACGTATCTGTAATATCCCTAATTTGGCAGTGACACGAATAAGGAGACAAACGAAAGATAAAATGAACGCTATTTCGTGAGTCGATTATTGCAGTTTTAAAGGAATTCTATGGTCGTGGATATTTTTTATACATCACATCAATTGTTAAGGAACACAAACATGTCTCACAGATTTTTTTTTCAAATAGACATACCGTTGCCTTTCTTTAAACTTAAAAACGACGAGTGCTAAGCTTACATTGACAAGGTATACACGCATACCGCACACATTTTCTTGGCCGATTTAGGGTTTTGATCGTCATATTGCTCTCAGTTTAATTGGGATGTCATAAATGATTGCATAATTTAAATAAATATTATTTGAATTGCTTATTATTTGAGTCAGAAACAAAACTAACGATCTAACGCATTATCACGAAGTTTGGGACATTTACCTTAATCTTGTATGTGGTCCAGTGCAAAGATTATGCCAATCTCAATAGATGATCACTGGTTTAAGTTCACGCTAGCTCCTTTGACTTTCAAGTAATGAAGTGTTTAATATCACTTTGTTTTTGCATCGTTTAAACAGCCAATAAATATCCCACAGCTGGGCACAAGCTATGGGATATTTGGATGCTGATAAGCAATAATGTGTTAACCCCCAAAAAGTCCAATTCGGAGATATTGATGTATTTTGCTAGTGCATTTTTCACAATATTTTTTATAAATTATTATTAATTCAACATTATTAAAAAAATATAGTAATATAAACTAAATAAGTACGGAAAAAAGTGTCTTAATAATTGTTTATTGCGTATATCTAGTGCGTTCCATATTTTGCAATTTATAGAATAATCTGAAATATTTGAAAAACTTTTTATTAGATAATATATTAAATATATCAATCTACATTTTGAGTTCTTGAAGTTTATAACTTCATTAAACAAGCTAGGTAAGAATAGGTTTGATATCTTTTAGACGCCATTTTCTCAATATGAAGTCCACGTGGGTTAACACATTATTGCTTACTAAATTTATATATTAAAAAGTACGTAAATTAACTTTTAGATAATGTCTATGACATAATAAAATATGTATGCGTGCTTAGTTGTCTAAGGAGAAAATAACACAATATGATAAACAATTTATATAAAATATTATCAAAATTTGTTAGCAAAACTTACAAGTATAATTCTCGTCTAATGAGTTCTCTTTTGGAATGTGTACACTAATATAAGGTTATAAGGGTATAATAAAACAGTAATTCAAGATGATTCATTTATTTATTTGTCTTTTAAGAACAGATAAGCCATATATATAGATCAAAACACATTAACTAATAGAGTTAAAAGATTTATATAGACAACACCGTTCTTAAAACTATATATCTGACGCAAGTTAAATATACTTTTTTACCCTTAAAATTTCATTTGCTACTATTCAATGTAATATGTAGATACTTATTATTTCCTACGTGATATCTAAAGTAGGAGATGTTAAATATCAGGTAACTTCTGACAAACACAGGCAAGCACGTATCTCAATCCCTTATAATTTTTGACAGATTTGTTATCTGTGGTCATAACATACAGAATAAAATAATAATCTTTTGCATTATTTCGAATATGTTGTGTTAATTTTTTTAATAATTCTCAGGATACCTTATTTAATTTTTTTTTTCACAATATTTTTTATAAATTATTATTAATTTTAATTCTTAGCTGCCAGGATATAAGCCCACACCCACACTAGCACAGCAACTTCGTTGTCATCGTAGCCCGCATTTGACAAAAGTTTTTATAAAGATAAAATTTAGAATTAAATCGAATTTCAAAATGACCGTAGTTATAAAGATATTAAGAAAGTTATGATTTGTTCGCCACTACGTATATACTATATTTATTAAATAACATTTTTTTTTCTAACATTTATTAAATCACATAATTTTGATATGTTTGTGTTGAATGGAGCACCGTCGATGCTTGATATGTATCGAACTCCACTAATCGCTAAAAAGATCTAAAAATGTTTCATAAACACTACAATACCGATCATATTAAAATAATTGTATTTTATCCACTACTGATTGTTATCTATAATATATTAAATAGTTCTAAGTTACAATGATATGTTATCGTGGTCCTACTTTGGAATATTTTCCAAAAGCCAGATACAAAGCGCATGCATTCCTTACTTTTTTTTATATTTCCTATATAACTACCTAAGAAATGAATAATTTTTGATATGTTTTTTTATTATGATTTCTCATTGGACATAGCCGTTTCAATGGAGTCGCCTCTGACATCGTTTTTGGGATAGAAAGCGTTAGGTTTTTTTTAAGGGCGACATTCATTCACTCAAACGTAGCCAAATAAAAGTTACGACCAGGGTCATGAATAGCGCTTTTATGGTTATAGTTTTTGACGCATCTTATACCTACACAATTTATCTCAATTCCAAGATGGAAGTAACAAGCTCCTTTTTAGTGTTATTATTTAAAGCACTTTCATGATAAAGACGCGAGTATTTCCCCGGTCAAAACTTCATTCTCCAGTTTCAAAAACCGGTCAAACGATAAATGTTTACAAAATATGAAACTAATCTACTTATCTTATTGTTATTTGAAAATTAATCTTTATCGACTATCTAGATGTAGATAATTGTAGAAGTGCGTGACACGCGGAGATTATTCAAGATATTTAATTAGAATCGAGAGGCAATCGTTCGATCCGGATCGATTCCACGTGGCCGGTTGTGAAAGTCGATTCCGATTACGAAGGAGCGCTTCTCGCGAAAGAAATTTCATGCACACTTCATTCTCACGGGCGCGGACAGAGAAATTTCAATTTCTCTTATACTTAAAGGAGTCGTAGGGGAGATAGCTGTAGAATGAGGAGCTGATGGGACCAAATTGGACGACATGGTAGTAGTCAGAGGCCGACTCCGGCGCTATTCAGTCGAGAAAACCGGTGTTCACCAGCTTCTCCAGGAAGAACTTGACGTCGCCAAGCTCGTTATCCTTGATGCCGAGGGATTTCAGCATGCCAAGGTCTCCATTCTCGACAGCCATGAATACGGAGCGGAGATGTTCAAGGTCGGACCTCATCAAATGCAGAGCGGCGCCAAAGTCTTCGATGGTTTGCGATTCTGAAAAGAAGTAAATATACATGAACATGGACATATATATGGGAGGGAAGTGTTGGTTTAGGGGGTCTGGACCCCCTTAATTTACGACTTACTTATACTTAGTTCATGGAACGAATAGCAAATGACAATGACTTATATAATTTCCATATAATTGAGAATTTTGAATCATAATATCCTAATGCTGCTGCCCGGATAAAAACTAGTTAATCTTTACATATTTTGAATTTACAACCCCCTCCCCCGACCACTTGTACATAAGTAAATAACGGTAATAATATGTCTATTAATAAAATTTATAATTGAATACCCAAATTAACACTAATAGGCCTTAGTTGTTAATTTGTGAAAATTGAATTTCATTAAACTACTCACAATTCAAGGATTTAAAAAAACATTGTTCATTGTTACAATTAATTTAAAATTTGTTAGGATAAAATAATCTTTTAATTCTTGATAGACAATTGTAATCTCAATCTGAAAACGAGAATAAATATAAAAGTGCGATTTTAATCCGTTTTAAAATAGTTTTACGATTTTCCACTTATATTAAATTCTAGGCTATTTACCAGATAAAGCAATAGCGACTTTCTCTACGCCACCGAGCGGTTCCAGAGCGTCTCGGGCCTTGCTTCCAAACAGCTTTTCCAAATAATTGGGTCCGTGCGACGCTATCAGCGACTGCAAGAACGAAGCAGTTTCTTCTACTGGCGGTCGCTTAGCTGGAAAATAAAAAAAAATTATGTATGTAACTATATGTAGTAACTATCGAGTTTCTTACCGGTTTTCTCGGTAGAATCTATATTCTGAACCGGTGGTAGCTTCGTTATTAATATTTTTTACCTTATTTCTGTGTTGCTATGTATTTATTATTACATTTTTGATTATTGTGCCCGCCTATTATCGAATTTCTTACACTATTCTGGGTTGACTGGTAGAAAATGCTGTAAAAGGATTAAACCTGCTCTTTATACATTTTACTTTTGTGCAATAAATTGGATTAAACATGACTCTTGTTATATATTTTAAACTTTCGCGACTTTCGATCAGTTCGTGACCACGACTAATGCAACTTCGTCGAAACGTCAAACAAGTAAAATTCTCGTTTAAGAATGTTTGATTGAGTACAATGCTTATGCATAAGCGTTAAAATAGGTGAAAATTATATATGTTAGCTATATTACAAATAAGGTTTTTTGTTTTTTAAACGAAGCAACTTTAAAAGCAAAATACGCAATTTCATTCATTACACACTTTTACAAGTTACTACGATTTTCAAACTAAATTGCTAAACGATTTCGATGATATTTCTACGAAATCAATTTAAGTCACATCCTTTCAAACAAAAAAAAATCGGTTTAGAAATGTTATGAGGTATCAAACATTAAAAATAAAATCAGCCAAGTGCGTGTCGGGCCACGCACAATGTAGGGTTCCGTAGTTGTCAGAATTGTCAAGATCGGTCAAGCAATCTTCGAGTATCTCTTTTCGTAAAAAAGTTTACGACGAACTGGGAATTTCTTTTTTTAAGTCAGTTTATACAATATTCGAACTTACAATTTTAAACCTTTTATTATTATAAAATTATTTTTAATTTCTCTTTATATTTCGAGACTAAAATATTTTTAATGTAAAATGAATGTTTGAATGTGAATTATACTAACGATTTTGAACTTTATATGTTCGTCGATTATTTATTATTCTAAAACTTGTTAAATATACTTAGCGCCGATAATTTTCCTTCCCGATTAGCGCCTATGAAATCTATGGAGATTTGGTTGAAAACTTCATAAGCGCGATTCAGAATCACTCGCGACATGTTTTATTGAGACATTGTTTTATACCTTATTTTATATTTTATTTTAATTTAAACTTATTAAATATTTATTTATTTATTCATTTAAATTCATATATTAATTTAAAATTATTAATATTTACATAATGTGATGCTTTAAAAAGTGAAATATTTATTTTTACTTAGATCATCTATAACTCGATAACCATAAGAACCCACATAGCCGTGATAATTTTCCTTTTAAATTCATTATATGTACCACTATCGTGAATTTTTTCATATTTTTAGACGCAGCAGTTTAGTGGGTAGAGGGGGGGGGGACACTTGATTCTAAGAAAAATTGACACTTCAAAGCTTAATATTTCGGAAACAGTTCGTCGTTCGGAAAAATGGTTTTCCCACACCTATAACATTTTTGAAGACCTATCTAACGATACCCCACAACATGGGATAAATGAGAAAAAAAAATTTTTGGTCTCTCTTAACACATAGGGAAGACACCCCGAAAAAAAAAAAAATATTTTTAAGATTTTATTGTACGACTTTCTCGGCGTAATTCATATGTATACTCATACCGAATTACATCTTTCTGATATTAAGGGTTTCGGAGCAAAGCCGCGGACAGACAGACAGACAGACAGACGGACATGGCGAAACTATAAGGGTTCCGTTTTTTACTACGGAACCCTAAAAAACGCTACGAATTGAGAAGCTCCTCCCAAGTCGGTTGAATATATTTATGATGTTTTTTGTATCTGTATTTTACCTACGCATTGCAGCGAAAAAGTTAAGAGATTTTGTTTAGCTACGTAATAATATTAATCCTAAAACTTGAGTTTATTTTTATACATTAAGTAAGTTGAATATTTTCCAAGCGAAATTGAAATTGAGTTTGCACACAGTTTTACGAGAACATTATGTGACGAGACTAAACGGATAAACCGTTTTAAGCACTCTAATTTTACAAAATAATTTATCCTTTGCCTGTTAAGCTTATACATTTGTCAAATTACAACTACAAAATATTTTCAGCATTTCTCTGATCACTGTCAATGAAATACAATTATGAAAGCGCTCCATCGTTCGGAGTAAAAAACTTCGGCGTGAATATCGTATAACGTAGTACAAAAAATACAAAGAAAATATCTCGGATTTATAAATTGGCTAAAAAATTAAAACAGTAAACATTATTGCTAAAATAAATAGCTGTTTGGCCTTATACCGGCTACAGAATATCGGAAAAGGCTTTTAGCTGAGGACCGGATTTTAATTAAGTATTTAAAATATTTATTGAACTTATTACTACCATACTAAAATTACAAATGCTGTCTGTCTATTTTAACCTTTTTCATGTCTGAACCAATCAATTCTAATGAATTTTTATATGAAGATAAAGAAATTAAACCGTGAAGGAAATGAAATAAAAAATGGTGACAGAGACGGTGTCACAAAGACCAGCTAAAATACATTTGTAGTTTCATCAAATATTTTATTTTTGTATTATTATTTAATTACCACCTGAAGAATTTAAATAGACATAAGACATTGACAGCCCGTCAATTAGTCACGTGATATTTTATAAGAACTTTTTAGACCACCTCTCCTTCCTGGTGAATGGTGATGCGTGGTGAGGTTTTTATACTTAATACACGATATCTTATTAACCTTTATATATTTGGTGATTTTTTCCCGGACCCCCTTTACCCCTTTGGTCCTCACGTGATTAATGGACAGCCCCTATGTACATTTTTTGTACATATTTTAACAATCATCTCAACAGACTTAAATTACAGGCCCTTTCAGATATCGGATTTTATGTTCAATATTGGTTCTTGTTTCCGTGAAAAGACACATGTCACAAACGAGAAAACCAAGTCTTAGAGGTCCAAAGACTTATTGGAGAATGAGTTAGTCTTTTAACGTTTTTAGTCTCCGACCAAAAAGAATGGTGTTATAGGTTAGATGTCTCATGTCTGTATATCTCTTTGATATCGCGGCTCCCTAATGTATGAACCAATTCTGCTGTGGTTTTTATTTGTTGAGCCGAGATGGCCTAGTGGTTAGAACACGTTGATCTTTACTGATGATCGTGGGTTCAAACCCCGGCTAGCACCGCTGATTTTTCAAGTGCTAAATTTGTGTTCATCTCGAGCTCGGCGGTGAAAGAAAACATCGTGAGGAAATCTGCATGTGCCGGGAGAAATTCTGTCACATGTATATACGCCAACCCGCAGTGGAGCAGCGTGGTGGATTAAGCTCTAAACCTTCTCCTTAATAGGAGAGGATGCCTTAACCTAGCAGTGGGATATTTACAGGCTGTTACTTTACTTTACTTTATTTATTTGTTTGAATACTGACGTAATCTACATGATTCTTGGCTACAATCTGTTCAGAGGTTTCAAGGAATCAGCAGGATATATAATTCCTCAACAACTTACAGCAGAAGTATCGTCTTGGAGCTTGTTGAGTATAATATATGTACATATAGTCTCAATGAGTACGTTGGCGTGGGTTTTCAATTTTATATATTACTAGCAGTTCCTCGCGGCGTTGCCCGCGTATACTTTAATACCATAAGCACAAATATAAGGGATGATTTTTGAATTCGGGAGTATAGATATTTATTTATTAACCCTAAGGAATATTTATGCTACGTTTAAGGATAATCGGCCAAAAAAATAAATTTTTGTCCATACAGATTTCACCACCCCCTTACAGTTCAATAGGGGATTATATTCGTACGGTTTGTTCTTTACATTTTATTACTATCATCCAGAAGTAGGTATGTGTATTAAATTTAAAGCTAATCTGACGAAGGAATTAGATATTCCATTCCAATGTTTTCACCCCTTTTAACCATCTTAGGGGTGGGAAATCGAAACTTCCTTTTTTAGTGAATGCTTGCACCCTAAAAGGCACCTACAGCCAAAATTTCAAGTTTTTAACCCCAGTGGTTTAGGTTCTGCGTTGATGAATCAGTCAGAACAAGCAATTTTATATGTATAGACGTAACATTAAATCTCATAATAGTCATTTAAATACGTTAAACGTTTTCCCAACATTTCAAAGCAAGAATACATCGGGGGAATTCAAAATCGTTTAAGAGAAATAACATCTCTGAATGTTTCTTTTATAACGTAGAAACGTTTACACGAAATCTGATGCGAATTTCCTTTGAAAGAATATATTATGTACACGATTATGCAAAACTTGTTCTGCTAGTTTATTTACGAAGCACTACAGACCTTATTTCGGAAAACTTGAAGAATTTCAAATGTATTCAAATAAGGTTCGGCCGCACTTTGCCGAAGTTATACCGAAATGAATATTTTATGCAAGTTAAATGTATAATATTTAATAATTTGTGTTTATACAGTTTCGTAGGTCGTATTCTTGATGTATTCGTTTATGAAAGTAATTTGAAAATACGACATCCTTTGTAGATAAATCGATATTCCCGATATTGCGTTTATAATTGGTTAACGATGAGTTATTTATACGATCGTCTCAAAAAGAAGAAGGTTCTCAATTCACCGGGACTAATTTTTTTGTATTCACCGATTACTCAAAATAATAATTTTGTTAATTATTTCTTTGTTTGATAGGGTGTACTCTCCGTTTAGTCCCATAGTCACTTGGTTTTAAAATTTAAATAAGTAGAATACATTTTGTCATTCAAGTAAATGAAATTATGTATTTAATTTTCGAAGTCGGTTTACGTTTTTTTAAAAGTCTTTTTTCATTTTAACTCAAATAGTATCAGGGGTTTATGGTCTCTAGCCCAGTAAGTGCGTCCTAACAAGGCTGGATTTGGAGTAGTGGAAGCCCTGGCCACATCTGTGTTGAAACTATCTTTGTAGCAAAATTGGCCTATGTTCTTCTTGAACGTTCAATATATCAATTAACAAAATTTATCAAAACTGCTTTAGCGGCTTAGACGTAACAGTAGCAGTAACAGACAGACAGTGTTTCTTTCGCATTTATAATATTAGTATGGGACATTTACCTTAATCTTGTATGTGGTCCAGTGCAAAGATTATGTCAATCTCAATAGATGATCACTGGTTTAAGTTCACGCTAGCTCCTTTGAGTTTCAAGCAATGAAGTGTTTAATATCATTTTGTTTTTGCATCTTTTAAACAGCCAATAAATATCCCACACCTGGGCACAAGCTATGGGATATTTGGATGCTGATAAGCAATAATGTGTTAACCCACATTCAACATTTTTTTTTTTGTTTACGCAGGGTAAATCTTCATAGATACCCGACTCCTGGGGGGGAGACCGGGTTATGTGAGATTGTACTCACTAAAACCCCCTGCGATGGCCGCCACAGCACGGAAAACGGAGAGGCTACGGGATCGCTTTCGCAGGCACGTCCGCGACCTATTCAACATTATTAAAAAAAAATGTAGTAATATAAACTAAATAAGTACGGAAAAAAGTATCTTAATAATTGTTTATTGCGTATATCTAGTGCGTTCCATATTTTGCAATTTATAGAATAATCTGAAATATTTGAAAAACTTTTTATTAGATAATATATTAAGTTTATAACTTCATTAAACAAGCTAGGTAAGCATAGGTTTGATAGCTTTTAGACGCCATTTTCTCAATATGAAGTCCACGTGGGTTAACGCATTATTGCTTATCAGCGTCCATTTATTGTTTGTTACTGAATAAAAACGTACGTAAATTAACTTTTAGATAATGTCTATGACATAATAAAAATATGTATGCGTGCTAAGTTGTCTAAGGAGAAAATAACACTTGTAAGTTTCAGGTAAAATTTTTCAGGTGTCAAATTAATAATAAACAATTTATATAAAATAATTTCTTTCTCGTCTAATGAGTTCTCTTTTGGAATGTGTACACTAATATAAGGTTATAAGGGTATAATAAAACAGTAATTCAAGATGATTCATTTATTTATTTGTCTTTTAAGAACAGATAAGCCATATATATAGATCAAAACACATTAACTAATAGAGTTAAAAGATTTATATAGACAACACCGTTCTTAAAACTATATATCTGACGCAAGTTAAATATACTTTTTTACCCTTAAAATTTCATTTGCTACTATTCAATGTAATATGTAGATACTTATTATTTCCTACGTGATATCTAAAGTAGGAGATGTTAAATATCAGGTAACTTCTGACAAACACAGGCAAGCACGTATCTCAATCCCTTATAATTTTTGATAGATTTGTTATCTGTGGTCATAACATACAGAATAAAATAATAATCTTTTGCATTATTTCGAATATGTTGTGTTTTTTTAAATAATATTCTGGATACTTAAATATTTTTTTTTACAATAATTTTTATAAATTATTATTAATTTTTAATTCTTAGCTGCCAGGATATAAGCCCACACCCACACTAGCACAGCAACTTCGTTGTCATCGTAGCCCGCATTTGACAAAAGTTTTTATAAAGATAAAATTTAGAATTAAATCGAATTTCAAAATGACCGTAGTTATAAAGATATTAAGAAAGTTATGATTTGTTCGCCACTACGTATATACTATATTTATTAAATAACATTTTTTTTCTAACATTTATTAAATCACATAATTTTGATATGTTTGTGTTGAATGGAGCACCGTCGATGCTTGATATGTATCGAACTCCACTAATCGCTAAAAAGATCTAAAAATGTTTCATAAACACTACAATACCGATCATATTAAAATAATTGTATTTTATCCACTACTGATTGTTATCTATAATATATTAAATAGTTCTAAGTTACAATGATATGTTATCGTGGTCCTACTTTGGAATATTTTCCAAAAGCCAGATACAAAGCGCATGCATTCCTTACTTTTTTTTATATTTCCTATATAACTACCTAAGAAATGAATAATTTTTGATATGTTTTTTTTATTATGATTTCTCATTGGACATAGCCGTTTCAATGGAGTCGCCTCTGACATCGTTTTTGGGATAGAAAGCGTTAGGTTTTTTTTAAGGGCGACATTCATTCACTCAAACGTAGCCAAATAAAAGTTACGACCAGGGTCATGAATAGCGCTTTTATGGTTATAGTTTTTGACGCATCTTATACCTACACAATTTATCTCAATTCCAAGATAGAAGTAACAAGCTCCTTTTTAGTGTTATTATTTAAAGCACTTTCATGATAAAGACGCGAGTATTTCCCCGGTCAAAACTTCATTCTCCAGTTTCAAAAACCGGTCAAACGATAAATGTTTACAAAATATGAAACTAATCTACTTATCTTATTGTTATTTGAAAATTAATCTTTATCGACTATCTAGATGTAGATAATTGTAGAAGTGCGTGACACGCGGAGATTATTCAAGATATTTAATTAGAATCGAGAGGCAATCGTTCGATCCGGATCGATTCCACGTGGCCGGTTGTGAAAGTCGATTCCGATTACGAAGGAGCGCTTCTCGCGAAAGAAATTTCATGCACACTTCATTCTCACGGGCGCGGACAGAGAAATTTCAATTTCTTTTATACTTAAAGGAGTCGTAGGGGAGATAGCTGTAGAATGAGGAGCTGATGGGACCAAATTGGACGACATGGTAGTAGTCAGAGGCCGACTCCGGCGCTATTCAGTCGAGAAAACCGGTGTTCACCAGCTTCTCCAGGAAGAACTTGACGTCGCCAAGCTCGTTATCCTTGATGCCGAGGGATTTCAGCATGCCAAGGTCTCCATTCTCGACAGCCATGAATACGGAGCGGAGATGTTCAAGGTCGGACCTCATCAAATGCAGAGCGGCGCCAAAGTCTTCGATGGTTTGCGATTCTGAAAAGAAGTAAATATACATAAACGTGGACATATATAAGGGAGGGAAGTGTTGGTTTAGGGGGTCTGGACCCCCTTAATTTACGACTTACTTATACTTAGTTCATGGAACGAATAGCAAATGACAATGACTTATATAATTTCCATATAATTGAGAATTTTGAATCATAATATCCTAATGCTGCTGCCCGGATAAGAACTAGTTAACCTTTAAATATTTTGGATTTACAACCCTCTTCCCCGACCACTTGTACATAAGTAAATAACGGTAATAATATGTCTATTAATAAAATTTATAATTGAATACGCAAATTAACACTAATAGGCCTTAGTTGTTAATTTGTGTAAATTAAATTTCATTAAACTACTCACAATTCAAGGATTAAAAAAAAAACATTGTTCCTTGTTACAATTAATTTAAAATGTGTTAGGATAAAATAATCATTTAATTTCTTGATAGACAATTGTAATCTCAATCTGAAAACGAGAATAAATATAAAAGTACGATTTTAATCCGTTTAAAATAGTTTTACGATTTTCCACTTATATTAAATTCAAGGCTATTTACCAGATAAAGCAATAGCGACTTTCTCTACGCCACCGAGCGGTTCCAGAGCGTCTCGGGCCTTGCTTCCAAACAGCTTTTCCAAATAATTGGGTCCGTGCGAGGCTATCAGCGACTGCAAGAACGAAGCAGTTTCTTCTACTGGCGGTCGCTTAGCTGGAAAATAAAAAAAAATTATGTATGTAACTATATGTAGTAACTATCGAGTTTCTTACCGGTTTTCTCGGTAGAATCTATATTCTGAACCGGTGGTAGCTTCGTTATTAATATTTTTTACCTTATTTCTGTGTTGCTATGTATTTATTATTACATTTTTGATTATTGTGCCCGCCTATTATCGAATTTCTTACACTATTCTGGGTTGACTGGTAGAAAATGCTGTAAAAGGATTAAACCTGCTCTTTATACATTTTACTTTTGTGCAATAAATTGGATTAAACATGACTCTTGTTATATATTTTAAACTTTCGCGACTTTCGATCAGTTCGTGACCACGACTAATGCAACTTCGTCGAAACGTCAAACAAGTAAAATTCTCGTTTAAGAATGTTTGATTGAGTACAATGCTTATGCATAAGCGTTAAAATAGGTGAAAATTATATATGTTAGCTATATTACAAATAAGGTTTTTTGTTTTTTAAACGAAGCAACTTTAAAAGCAAAATACGCAATTTCATTCATTACACACTTTTACAAGTTACTACGATTTTCAAACTAAATTGCTAAACGATTTCGATGATATTTCTACGAAATCAATTTAAGTCACATCCTTTCAAACAAAAAAAAATCGGTTTAGAAATGTTATGAGGTATCAAACATTAAAAATAAAATCAGCCAAGTGCGTGTCGGGCCACGCACAATGTAGGGTTCCGTAGTTGTCAGAATTGTCAAGATCGGTCAAGCAATCTTCGAGTATCTCTTTTCGTAAAAAAGTTTACGACGAACTGGGAATTTCTTTTTTTAAGTCAGTTTATACAATATTCGAACTTACAATTTTAAACCTTTTATTATTATAAAATTATTTTTAATTTCTCTTTATATTTCGAGACTAAAATATTTTTAATGTAAAATGAATGTTTGAATGTGAATTATACTAACGATTTTGAACTTTATATGTTCGTCGATTATTTATTATTCTAAAACTTGTTAAATATACTTAGCGCCGATAATTTTCCTTCCCGATTAGCGCCTATGAAATCTATGGAGATTTGGTTGAAAACTTCATAAGCGCGATTCAGAATCACTCGCGACATGTTTTATTGAGACATTGTTTTATACCTTATTTTATATTTTATTTTAATTTAAACTTATTAAATATTTATTTATTTATTCATTTAAATTCATATATTAATTTAAAATTATTAATATTTACATAATGTGATGCTTTAAAAAGTGAAATATTTATTTTTACTTAGATCATCTATAACTCGATAACCATAAGAACCCACATAGCCGTGATAATTTTCCTTTTAAATTCATTATATGTACCACTATCGTGAATTTTTTCATATTTTTAGACGCAGCAGTTTAGTGGGTAGAGGGGGGGGGGACACTTGATTCTAAGAAAAATTGACACTTCAAAGCTTAATATTTCGGAAACAGTTCGTCGTTCGGAAAAATGGTTTTCCCACACCTATAACATTTTTGAAGACCTATCTAACGATACCCCACAACATGGGATAAATGAGAAAAAAAAATTTTTGGTCTCTCTTAACACATAGGGAAGACACCCCGAAAAAAAAAAAAATATTTTTAAGATTTTATTGTACGACTTTCTCGGCGTAATTCATATGTATACTCATACCGAATTACATCTTTCTGATATTAAGGGTTTCGGAGCAAAGCCGCGGACAGACAGACAGACAGACAGACGGACATGGCGAAACTATAAGGGTTCCGTTTTTTACTACGGAACCCTAAAAAACGCTACGAATTGAGAAGCTCCTCCCAAGTCGGTTGAATATATTTATGATGTTTTTTGTATCTGTATTTTACCTACGCATTGCAGCGAAAAAGTTAAGAGATTTTGTTTAGCTACGTAATAATATTAATCCTAAAACTTGAGTTTATTTTTATACATTAAGTAAGTTGAATATTTTCCAAGCGAAATTGAAATTGAGTTTGCACACAGTTTTACGAGAACATTATGTGACGAGACTAAACGGATAAACCGTTTTAAGCACTCTAATTTTACAAAATAATTTATCCTTTGCCTGTTAAGCTTATACATTTGTCAAATTACAACTACAAAATATTTTCAGCATTTCTCTGATCACTGTCAATGAAATACAATTATGAAAGCGCTCCATCGTTCGGAGTAAAAAACTTCGGCGTGAATATCGTATAACGTAGTACAAAAAATACAAAGAAAATATCTCGGATTTATAAATTGGCTAAAAAATTAAAACAGTAAACATTATTGCTAAAATAAATAGCTGTTTGGCCTTATACCGGCTACAGAATATCGGAAAAGGCTTTTAGCTGAGGACCGGATTTTAATTAAGTATTTAAAATATTTATTGAACTTATTACTACCATACTAAAATTACAAATGCTGTCTGTCTATTTTAACCTTTTTCATGTCTGAACCAATCAATTCTAATGAATTTTTATATGAAGATAAAGAAATTAAACCGTGAAGGAAATGAAATAAAAAATGGTGACAGAGACGGTGTCACAAAGACCAGCTAAAATACATTTGTAGTTTCATCAAATATTTTATTTTTGTATTATTATTTAATTACCACCTGAAGAATTTAAATAGACATAAGACATTGACAGCCCGTCAATTAGTCACGTGATATTTTATAAGAACTTTTTAGACCACCTCTCCTTCCTGGTGAATGGTGATGCGTGGTGAGGTTTTTATACTTAATACACGATATCTTATTAACCTTTATATATTTGGTGATTTTTTCCCGGACCCCCTTTACCCCTTTGGTCCTCACGTGATTAATGGACAGCCCCTATGTACATTTTTTGTACATATTTTAACAATCATCTCAACAGACTTAAATTACAGGCCCTTTCAGATATCGGATTTTATGTTCAATATTGGTTCTTGTTTCCGTGAAAAGACACATGTCACAAACGAGAAAACCAAGTCTTAGAGGTCCAAAGACTTATTGGAGAATGAGTTAGTCTTTTAACGTTTTTAGTCTCCGACCAAAAAGAATGGTGTTATAGGTTAGATGTCTCATGTCTGTATATCTCTTTGATATCGCGGCTCCCTAATGTATGAACCAATTCTGCTGTGGTTTTTATTTGTTGAGCCGAGATGGCCTAGTGGTTAGAACACGTCGATCTTTACTGATGATCGTGGGTTCAAACCCCGGCTAGCACCGCTAATTTTTCAAGTGCTAAATTTGTGTTCATCTCGAGCTCGGCGGTGAAGGAAAACATCGTGAACAAACCTGCATGTGCCGGGAGAAATTCTGTCACATGTATATCCGCCAACCCGCAGTGGAGCAGCGTGGTGGATTAAGCTCTAAACCTTCTCCTTAATAGGAGAGGATGCCTTAACCTAGCAGTGGGATATTTACAGGCTGTTACTTTACTTTACTTTATTTATTTGTTTGAATACTGACGTAATCTACATGATTCTTAGCTACAATCTGTTCAGAGGTTGCAAGGAATCAGCAGGATATACAATTCCGCAACAACTTACAGCAGAAGTATCGTTTTGGATCTCGTCGAGTAGAATATATGTACATATATAGTCTCAATGAGTTGGTTGGCGTGGGTTTTCAATTTTATATATTACTAGCAGTTCCTCGCGGCGTTGCCTGCGTATACTTTAATATCCCCTAGCACAACTATAAGGGATAATTTTGAATTCGGGAATATAGATATTTATTTATTAACCCTAAGGAATATTTATGCTAAGTTTAAGGATAATCGGCCAAAAAAATAAATTTTTGTCCATACAAATTTCACCACTCCCTTACAGTTCAATAGGGGATGATATTCGTACGGTTTGTTCTTTACATTTTATTACTATCATCCAGAAGTAGGTATGTGTATTAAATTTAAAGCTAATCTGACGAAGGAATTAGATATTCCATTCCAATGTTTTCACCCCTTTTAACCATCTTAGGGGTGGGAAATCGAAACTTCCTTTTTTAGTGAATGCTTTTACCCTAAAAGGCACCTACAGCCAAAATTTCAAGTTTTTAACCCCAGTGGTTTAGGTCCTGCGTTGATGAATCAGTCAGAACAAGCAATTTTATATGTATAGACGTAACATTAAATCTCATAATAGTCATTTAAATACGTTAAACGTTTTCCCAACATTTCAAAGCAAGAATACATCGGGGAAATTCAAAATCGTTTAAGAGAAATAACATCTCTGAATGTTTCTTTTATAACGTAGAAACGTTTACACGAAATCTGATGCGAATTTCCTTTGAAAGAATATATTATGTACACGATTATGCAAAACTTGTTCTGCTAGTTTATTTACGAAGCACTACAGACCTTATTTCGGAAAACTTGAAGAATTTCAAATGTATTCAAATAAGGTTCGGCCGCACTTTGCCGAAGTTATACCGAAATGAATATTTTATGCAAGTTAAATGTATAATATTTAATAATTTGTGTTTATAAAGTTTCGTAGGTCGTATTCTTAATGTATTCGTTTATGAAAGTAATTTGAAATTACGACATCCTTTGTAGATAAATATTCCCGATATTGCGTTTATAATTGGTTAACGATGAGTAATTTATACGATCGTCTCAAAAAGAAGAAGGTTCTCAATTCACCGGGACTAATTTTTTTGTATTCACCGATTACTCAAAATAATAATTTTGTTAATTATTTCTTTGTTTGATAGGGTGTACTCTCCGTTTAGTCCCATAGTCACTTGGTTTTAAAATTTAACTAACTAGAATACATTTTGTCATTCAAGCAAACGAAATTATGTATTTTATTTTTGAACTCGGTTTACTTTTTTATAAAGTCTTTTTCCATTTTAACTCAAATAGTATCAGGGGTTTATGGTCTCTAGCCCGGTAAGTGCGTCCTAACAAGGCTGGATTTGGAGTAGTGGAAGCCCTGGCCACATCTGTGTTGAAACTATCTTTGTAGCAAAATTGGCCTATGTTCTTCTTGAACGTTCAATATATCATTAAAAAATTATGAAAACTGCTTAAGCGGTTAAGGCGACAACAAGTAACAGACACACAGTGTTTCTTTCGCATTTATAATATTATTCGAAATTGTTTGGGTCTGATGTTCTCTTGTTTTGATTAAATATATTTCGTTTCGGTATTAAATCAGTTGTAGCCAGTAACTGAATAATTTTCTTTGCCTATAGATCCACGAATAAATTATTCCCCTTAATGGAATAAATCTACTGTGGGCGGTCTTATTAAGTTCAAGTATCAAGTACAGATTGTTTAAGACATTATTTTTAAAACTCATTATGAATTTATAAACTTACATATACACAGAGTCTTTGAAAAGGAAAATTCAGACACTTTCAAATCTCGGCGTTTCATAAGCCTTCGTATGGAATAAGATTTTGACTTATATCTCCAAAGCTCATGTTTAAATCCAGATTAACCTGTTTGCATAATTAATGGACAAAGAATAATCTAGATACCGTTTACGATATCTAGGCGCGGATTAAGGGATTAGGGAGAGAGGTCTCGATTAATATAAATACGTAAGTGGAGTTGATTTATAGGCACTACGTATGGACCGACTTAGTAAACGTTAAGTATTATGTAACGATATTTAGAGGGAGGGGGGGGGGGTCTAGTAAAATATTACAACGCGTTACTGGGGCGGTTTTTTACCAACTTTTAGGTAATTTGGGCAACATTATTGTGACTGTAAAAATGGTTTACGGTATACGTCTCTTTTTGCTACAATATCGGTTAAATCTATTCATTGCATAGGTAAGAGTGAATTATCAATAATACGAGTAACTTGCTGACGTGAACTTGAGAGCACGATCGCCAGCTGGAAGTCGTTTCCTTCAAGACCAAGAATTCAACACAAACTGCTGATCATGCGAGTATAAGGGTATAGGACTTATTTATACTTAGTACACTGGAAAAAAGGTAATGGTTTATATTAATTCTAAATAACGGACATTGGCATTTAGTATCATATCATTTAATTTTGGAAACAGATCGACTGTTTCTTTGTGATTTTTTTTTAAATAAATGAGTTGTCAAACGAGCAAGCAGAACACCTGATGTTAAGTGATCACTGCCGCCTAGACAATTAGTACTTGAGGCTTTGTAGCTCCTCCAGTCTTAGCCTTACCAGCTTAGAATGGAATAAATAATAAAAGGGGATAGGAAGGGAGAAAAGGATTGGGGGAGGGGATTAGGTATTTGTGCTCGTGAGGTAGAGGTAGCTCGTATACCAGCTGATGTCAAGCTACAACTAGGCTTCACTTATATATTAACAGTACCATACTAGAGGTACAGTGGGAGAGACAAGCGGTAACCTCTTGGCTACAACTCTTATACGAGCTGGTTCAACCGAGACAGTACCAGCTCTGATAGAACATCAGTGCGAAGTAGCTAATGGAGCTGCGTTTCAAATGGTGAGTAAGAGAGCCAGAAGTCAAACTCTCTTCGCTAGCCCTTTACATTCTTCCCTTATTCTTTTTTTTAACAGAAAATTTGTGAATCCTCAAGTGTTTCAAATGACCCTGGATTGCGATGATCATTTAACATCATCATCGCTTGCGTTGCTTTCGTTTTCTCGTGATTATAAAAAAGAGGTAGAATAATATATACCTGCTGTGCAAAGCTTGGAGTCTTCATCATAGCCATCGATGCAGTCCGGTGCTCCGTCACAGAGGTACTGGATCGAAATGCAGTTGCCATCGACCGGGCACTTGAATGGCTCGTACGGGTGGCAGTACTCTGAAAGTAGAAAAGTACAAATTGCATAACATAATATAGATATATATTTTTGCAATATCAGTAACAACAACAACACAACAAGCTATCTAACGACACCCCACACAATGGGATAGACGAGAAAAATTTTCACCTCTGCGTGTAGGGGAGGGGTACAAAACGTTATTAGCCTAAACGTTATTGTAGGCTCTGGGCATTATTAGAATAAGGGGGTCCTCATGACTTGGACAAGGAATTATTTTATTAAAATTGATATGATGATTTCTTACTTACACCAAATAATTACAATACTTTCACCAAAAATCGTACTGTAATATAAATGAATAGATATTTATATACATATAATATTCAAAAAAATCTATATGAATTGAAGATGTACCCTCCTAATTTTACGAGAGGGAAAATTATTTATCTCTTTTATACAGTCTGGCAGGCATTGTGGAGTCTTTTTAGGGAAAAACAGGCCTGCTTGAGACAATGTAACGGCATACTCGTATAATGATACACCTAAGTACAGATTAGCAATGTATTCGTTAACAAAATAAGCCTATAATAATAATGACTCCTAAAGAAAAATGACATGTTCTATTAAATAGATCGATTATTTGTTGATGTTCGTCCATTTCTTAGGTTATTCGCCACAAGTTCATTAGGTTTTATTACCACTACGATTATTAGGTGAATGTATATCATTTATTAAGTTGACTTTGACATAATAAGAGTGACAAATTCGCCAGACAAGTAGACATTGAGATTATAAAAGCCAACAATTATGTCCATTACTAAATTACTACTCGACTTGGGTCCTAATGACTGTCCTTTGTAATTGTCACTGACAATAAAATTTGCAGTTAACGGCAACATAAAAGCGAAAACAGTTTCATGGTTGGTAAGCATTTGGAGTTTTTTTATAAATATTTCCATTGTCTGAAAGCTGATGTAATCGAATTATTTTTGTTTGAAAGCTGATATAATCGAAATAGCTCGTAGCTATTACAGCTTATGAAGATCTTTTGGTATGTTTAAAGGTTATCAAATATCGAATCGAAATTAACTATACTATAAATTATATTATAAACTATAAATTACATTGTTGCGTAACCATGACCTGATTTTGCAGAATCAACTGAAATCAGCAGGATCCACAACTCCTCACCAACTGACAGCAGTAGTATTGTATTGGGGCTTGTTGAAATGGTCTCAAGGAATAGAGAGAATGTTTTTTTTAATTTATTTTCAATTGTATATAATTATTATTAAATGATGCTATAAAATTAATAAAATAATAAAGTTCTAATAACTTGAAATAATTTCTTTTTATCTCTCAGTTCTTAGTTTTGCTGGCTCGGATTATAGGTTTTATGTGTGTAAATTCTTTAATCACCGTATTAGTAATTTAATAGATCCCATAAAGACCCATGTACAGTTTTTAAAATACATTTATAAAAGCGAATGTCAATCTATTACGTACTAAACACAAAATCTCAAAAAGTACTTGATCTCTGAAGCTCATATAGCTAGGTTATAGGTAAGAGATGTCAGGTAAAAACGGATTCACCCCCTAAATTCGTAAAACCTCGATTCAAAATTTGTATAAAGAAATCGAACTTAGTGCAAACGAAGTGTGAGGAAAAGCTAGTCCCATTACATAATTTTGTTGAATGTTATATAGTTAAGGCTTTATATTAATTTTTCAAATAGACACGAAAAGAAAGAAAGAAAAAATAATTTGCAAACAAAGTACTTTCGTAACATCAGAATTTTAATAATTAAATGTAAAGAATATTAACATAATTTAGGTATTCTGTTTAAGGACGGAGCGTTTAGCAAAATTAAAAAAAAGTCTAAATTTTTTTTTCACAAAAGTAATTTCCTTAAAAAATTGAGAGCAAGCCAAGTGTATTTTTTATATTAATTTAAATATGAACTCTTTTCGCAGTATTTCGTACTTTTATGTTCCCTCTGGGTCTGTTCTAGTAAAAACCTTTTCCGCAAAAAGCAAGCTATTTCGCGTTAAAATTTATTATAACTTAGAAAAAACGCTCTTTGAAAAGTCGAAAATTTAGATTGGTATTTTATGGCCATAGTTTTTTGCATATACAATTTATAAAAAATTGTTCACAAGGTGATTCGTTATCTATGTTAACAAGTTCGAGCTTATTTATAACGATGTTTTTAGTTAATATTATAATATTAACTATCCAGCTAAACTTTATAATAAGGTAGGTAATTCGACGTGTTATATCTATTAGGCTGTTACTGTTATCTCTTTTCTGTATTTATTTATTAAAAATTATACCTACATCTGCCGAGATGGCCACGTTGATCTCAACTGATAATCACAGGTTCAAACTTCGGTTAGAACCGCTGTGTTTTCAAGTGCTTGATTTTTGTTCATCTCGTACTCCGTGGTGAAGGTTAAATATCGTAAAGGAACCTACGTATACCGGAAAAAATTTTGACACATATATATATCCACTCCGCAATTGCAGCGTGGATTAAGCCCCTTCCAAAAGACTTCTTCTTACTAATGTAGAAGGCCTTCCCCAGCCGTGAGATGTTTACGGGCTGTTACTTTTTTACTTCACTAAATCTACATATATATCTACTACTATCTATTTACTATATATGTAGATTTAGTGCACAGCTAGTCAATAAACGAAAAAAAAAAAATTAAATTTTCGTTCGCGGTAAACAACTTGTCCTGTTAATTTTCTTCTTAGAACAGTCCAATCACTGAGAACAAAAGAAGTTCCGGGAGCAACGTCATCAAGATACCGTGATGTGATTATAGGTATTTCCCCGGGGAGGCAGTCGTAATGAGTGGAAGGATTTAACTTGTATCCTTTGTTGGGAACCCTCTTTCGTTCTTGAGAGATTTTCTTTGATAGAAATTATTTTTTAGACGAGAGTCTTCACTTGTAAGTTTTAATTCTGATGCTTAATTATGTAAGGTATATACGAATAATTCACTAATGTAATCAGTTATGTGACCTAGGAAACCTTATGTAAGCTCTGAGTTTTCAATAAATCACGTCCTTTAATAAAAGTTTGTTCAGGTGTAAAAATAATGACAAATAATTTAAGTAAATTCGTAAGAAAAACTTACGAGTATAGTTCTCGATTCGATTCGAAGGGGTAATTTAAGACGTTTCTTCACTTTTCAGTCTTCAATGACGGTTACATCTGATGATATAAATATCATAAGATGTTAACATGTCTAATTAGCTTGGTTAAATTAAATCACTGTATTGCCATCGGCATTTTACAAAGTACTTTGTAACGTACAAAGTTACAAATTGATACGATAATAAGAAATTTGTTCAATTCGACTTTGACAAGATTCGTTTGCAGGCATGAAATTAGTTAATATGGGTTGTTATTTTTATACTTAGCGAGATGATTTCCGCAACTTTATTTGCGTAAACACTTACTTCAAATTTTATTTTGGCGATACAAAGTAGCTTTCGCGTTATAAGCGAGTGAACCAATTGTAACGAGTTTTGGTACACCACAATCAAAATTGGCTAAGCGGTTTACGCGTGAAAATGTAACAAACGACAGACAGACAGACTGAGATATTTTCGATTTTATAATATAGATTAAAAATAATCTGAATTTTGCATTTTTAAATAGGATTTTATTGTCTAAATCGTTTTAGTAGGTACGTTTATTGTTATCAGTGTGGAGGTGACGTTAGAACCATTTAACGTGTAGTAATACCTGAGAATATTCAGGTTTATCGACCAATTAAATGTAGTTAGGATCGCTTTGAGAAAATCCCTCAGGCTTTGTTGGGAACCCCCCTACCCCCCTTGTTAGCTTAGCATAAGTTATAGCAATTATATTATACATATATCATTATAATTTGGGCTGTAATTGTCCTTAAGCTTAAATCATGAATATTTATTTAGTTAAGGCTTATTATTTGTGATCATAACTTTATTAAAGTCACCTTGTTGGTCTCCCCGACTTCGTCTAGAATAATTATTTTGAATACTCAATTTTCAGCCAACAAAAAGTAGGATTTCAACTCGTGTTTTTTAAAGGTTTTTTTCTCAGAACTCCGTTATTGTTGAACAGATTTTGAAAACTCTTTTTTATATGAAAAATTTTAAATCGGTTTAGTAGTTTGTAGTCGTTTTTAGGGTTCCGTACCTTAAAAGGAAAAACGGAACCCTTATAGGATCACTTTGTTGTCCGTCTGTCTGTCTGTCTGTCTGTCTGTCTGTCTGTCTGTCTGTCTGTCTGTCTGTCTGTCTGTCTGTCGGGATGTCAACCCTTTTTTCTCAGAAATGCATAGACGTATCATGTTGAAATTAATATCATATACTCAAGTCTACGATGACATGCGGCCGTGAAAATATTAAAGTTCTAAGTCAACGCAATTAAAAGATAATGGAAAATATGTCGTATATTTTGACCATTTTAGCGTTTTCGCAAGGAAATCAAAACCTATAGGGTACTTCCCATTGACCTAGCACGATGAAATTTGGCAAGAAGTAAGATCTTATGGTACAAATAAAGGAAAAAATCTGAAAACTGTAAATTTTTGTATGTGTGTTTGTCTGTTTGTAAGTTTGTCTTTCAACCTTTTTCTCAGAAACGCGTGAAGGTAACAAATTTTTATCAACGTCAAGTACTCAGAGTTGTAATTACTAAGAGCTGTGAAAAAATCAAACTTCTAAGTTAACGCAATCAAAAGATACGGTCATTTATATCACATATTTTAAGTATGATAGCGTTTTTAACGTTTTCGCAAGGGAATCAAAACCTATAGGGTACTTCCCATTGACCAAGCATTATGAAATTTGGCCAGGAGCAAGGTCCTTTAGTATACATAAAGGAAAAAATCCGAAAACTGTAAATTTTTGTTCGTGTGTCTGTCAGTCTGTACGTCTATCTTTCAACCTTTTTCTCAGGAACGCGTAAATGTATCAAGTTGTAAATTGATTAAGCGGAAAATATATTAATCTTAGAATTAAAATTATATGTACTTGTAACAAATTAACATAGAAGTTGACCATGGTCAAAAAAACAATTTCACAAACACAGAAGAAATTTGTATCAATACGAAAACATTAAAAAGCAGCAAACTTTTGTAAACAACGCAATGCAATCTATATATCGCAGCTAACAAAATGATAGCGCGATGCAGCGTACACCTAATGCCATCTATTACAATATTATGACATTAACTATGATATAATTCTGCTCGATTAATAAAACTTTTTATTTTAATTATTATTTAAACGCGCTTAAAATTATAACGTAAACTTTTCATTTAAAAGTTTTATCGTCGATTTATAACGTCATTATGTAATTAACATTCAATATAAGAGCTGATTGACTGATGACGCGATTTGATTTAAGTACTCGTATGGACTTAGTACGAAAATTTTAAAATTAAATAGTTTTGTTCGAATTAGGACTAATTATTTTCGTCTTGGCAACACTAATATATATTTCGATATTTTGATTGATAATGTAAATCTAAATATTTTACGAACGTAGTGCAGGGGTAGTGGAGAGTAGTAGAATATAAATAAAAATAAAACGAGAATAAAATATAATATAATTATGTTGTTAATGTCAAAGTCAACAAGTTAGTTCATTGAAATTGTCAGGAGATGGCGCTAGGTGTATCCTGAATCGCGCTATAATTTTTTTTCTTTTGAAAGTATAAGGTGTATTAGTACTTAAAATAAAATTTTGTGTTTCCATGGATTGCATCCATGATCGTGTTTTAAATTAAAGTGATCCTAAGTACTTTCAAAATAGTTTTTGAGACGTGATCCATATTTACATAATATTTGATTATATTTAAGCGACTTCTAAAAAGGAGTGTTTTCAATTCGACCTTGTATTTAATTTTTTTTTATGTTTATTCGCCGATTACGCCGCCATTTGGGTACCGATTTTCAAAATTTTTTTTTTGGTTGAAAAGGTATACTTCCAAGGTGGTCCCATTGTCTTCAGGTCAGGATCAGATGATGGGATCCTGGAGAAATTGAGGGAACTCCTCAAATATTATAGGCAAGCGTATACCGATTTAGGTGTTTTTGATAGTAACTTATGTTGGAACTGATGATGAAGACCACAAATGGCGTAGATGGGTTAGTCTTATATAGATTTCTATAAGTTTGTACGGAACCCTCGGTGCGCGAGTCCTACTCGCACTTGACCAGTTATTTTTTTAAAGTTTTAATTATTTACATTTCTCTCATTCGTTATCTCACCCCTTTTAAGTTTTATTTTAGCGACGAAAAAATAGCCTATGCTCTTTGCTAAGGTCCTATCTATATTTATACCAAAACTCATTAAAACTATTCAGTTCAGGCGTGAAAATTTTCTAGAATTATAATATTAGTAGGAAAGTATGGATTTATAAGTTAACAAGTTGAGTATTTTTCCAGCAGTGTATCAACTTTTACGTTTTAGCTAATTTCAAACTAGGACAGAGAGTGTTCGTGTCTTAAAGTATCATTTCGTCTCAAAGAAAAAGTACCGTCAAATGAAATTAAGACAATGGCTAAGTAATGGGACACGAACCTTCTTCAACTTCAAACGACTAAGCCGAAATATCTTTCTAGAAGCTGAATAATTAGACGCACATTACGTTAAGACAAAGTTTTAATCAAATGTCTTTAGAATTTCAGTAGAAATTTTTGTAATATATTAAATTGTAAAGAGCTTTTGAAACTTTTGTAAAAGGGTCGTCTTGTAAAAGTTTGATGACGTAGGGTCTCATTCGCTGGGTCCATACCGGAGGATTCATTTTCGTAGCGTAAAACGTGGGTCATAAGCTCCACATCTGATGGTCCTTTCACCACAATCCATGATGAATGGACTGACCCAGGTAAGTTGCGCGCTCATCACATCGAGTGCCTAGTTAATGTGTGTAGAAGTGCGCAGGATCGGAGCAGCGATTCTCTGGTGTAAACCCAGTTATTCTCCTCCGATTCTGCTTTATGATTGATTTTGCTGGTTTCTTGCTGCTCCGAGATGCTGAAGTTTATATAGTGACGGAATTACACATTTGCCGCCAGTAGGCACTTTTTGCCTACTTTACTATAATATTCCTATAATCATTGGTTCCCTCGTCCCAACTAAATACGACTACGCAAATCGTAAAAAAATTACAACTGGTGAAACACATTCATACATTTTGGAGTGAGTATTTCTGTAAAACATAAATTTGCAGCCCCTAATTTGTGCCGTCCTTTAGCTGGGTGCTTCTGTGCAAATCCGCCATTGAGCCTGTCCACGACTCTCACTATGAAGTTACATGTACAGCAACAATTTCGAATTGCTCTTCTTTACTTTTACTGGAATTTATATTTAGAGAGACAGGTTGCCACATTGAGTACTGCAACTGACTGAAGTGGCCAAGGTGCGTGTCTTTATTGGCCATACGGATGTTTGGTGATCTGGGTGTTTATGTTTGTATTGTCTGTGTTTCTGGACACCCGATACAGAATAATGAGATCCCAATAGGGGCCGTTGAGTGTGAAGCGTTTATTTATTTATATTAGAGGTCGCCTGGTGGTCGAAATTCGACAATAATTATGAAATGAAGTCTGTAATTAATTGGTAAAAACTTTACTTTAACAGTTAACAAAAGAGATATATGTTTAGATGTTGATTTGATGTATTTTATGCATAATAAGAAAAATATATTAGCATTTCTCTCTTCTCTATATAAACTATAAGTGTATCATATTTCGTACTCCTCCGTCCGCGCAAGTTTTATAAAAAGTGGTCCAAAGTTTTTACTTCGCGTATTAATATATAGATTCTACATAAATATTTACGCAAATCATTATGTGTTTGTTTGATACGATTTCATGCCTGAACTATTTGAATACATGTTTCAGTTGTACATAGAAGGATGTCCCTTTTTATCGTAAGAAAGAAAAGAAAAAACTAACTGTTGTCGAGGGAAAGAAATAACTTCGTCGTCGAGACGGTCGTCCGGCGTAATGAAATCTACATTAATGCCAGTAGAGTCGCGGACAAAGCTGGAATCGACAGACACGTTGGCGCAGTGGTCACTGCAACTGACTGAAGCGCTGACAGTCGCGGGTTCGATCCCCGCTCGCGGCAAATGTATGTATTGGCCATACGGGTATTTGTCGTGGTCTGGGTGTTTGTGTTAGAGTGTGTGTGTTTCCGGACCCCCGACACAAGGTCATGAGATCTTAATAGGGACCATTGAGTGTGAATCGTTAAAAAAAACCTTTTCAGCCTTTTCATTTACTATTATATTTGTCGTATGTTATTACTTTCCAGAAGATGATCTTTCTTAATAACACTATCAGATGGTGCAATATGGGAGTTAGTTTTTTCAAAATCAGCGAGTTCGATTGCTGATTAAGAAAATTGTTGTATCAAAAATACTAATTATGCTGTTTTTGTTTATACCAAAATAGAGACTCCATTAAGTATTTTCGGTATTTCTTATAGTTGCGGATTTGGCCTACCACGCTCAGTTCAAAAATTCAACTTATATTTATCTTAAACTTACAACAATATTAGTAGATTGGACATTTTCTATGTTTATCTTTGCTCGACATTGAGAACGTCAGGGACATGGAAACATGCTACTTAATTAATTAAGTCGTTTGGGGCGCCCCAGTTATTATACATCATATGTCCTTACTGGTAATTACTCGTACATTTCATTATCTATATATAAAAATATAATTAATATGTGTTTGTGATTAATAATATTATAAATGCGTCATTAAACTTAGTTTATATAATTATGATGTTTAAAAAAATATCGACATCAGAAGCAAAATACGCATTTTTGTTGCAATGCAAAATGCAAATTGCATGCAAAATGAAACTATTAAAGTAATTTTGATAAAATTTCTATGAAAACAATCTGAACGTAAATCATTTTATTAATTTAATCCATTAATAAAATGATGCAGTTTTGCTAATTGGGAAACAAAAAAAAACATACACGACGAATTGAGAACGTCCTACTTTTTGATGGTTGTTGACTATTAATAAGGAAATTTTTTTTTTTAATTTTTGCCAATTTATTCTTCAAGCCAAGCTTTTCTGATAATTCCAGTTATTTTTGTATAAAAACTAAACTAATGATTATATGGAATAGAAAGGAATTTACAAAATCGCTTAAGAAATGACGAATTTACGTGGTAATAAAACATTAAACAAAACATTTAACGATTTGAGCACCTGCTTTTTTTAAGAAGTCCGTTGAAATAACATGGCGTAGTAGAACAAGAGCTGTGTAGTAGCCCACTGACTACATTTTGTATACTCAAGGCGGTGATTCTTAATTCGTCGGAACCTTTTTTATGTATGTTCACCGATTGCTGCGAAAACGGCTGAACCGGTTATGAAAATCCTTTTTTGTTTGAAAGGATAAATTCGTCGATTAGTCCCATAGTAATTTTCATTTTTCAGTGGTTTGCTTATAAAATCAAAATAACTGGAATAAGTTTGTCATTCGAATAAACGAAATTTCTTATTTTGCTCTATTAAGTCGGTTTCCCTTGTTTTAACAAGTCTTGTGTGTTTTCACCTCGTCGTGTGTCGTAAAACGACAGTCGTAACCTTCAAGACCTGAGTTGTTACAATTCACATATTCTATCCACAGCGTCTCGTTACCAGAATAAAGTTTTATAGGTATTAAAATAAGGGCACGACATGTTAAATAGGCAGTTTACGAATACTAAAAAAAATCTGGTTAGTTTGGGTTTTTACCTGACCCAGAAGGAGGGTAATGATTTTGGCGCGTATGTGTGTGTAGTCTATTTTCTTTACTTGTGTTATTTAGCAGACAAATGTAGCGCATTTCTAGCTACATATAAGAGTTAGATAAGAAATTATCTAATGAATGATTGAACTGAATCATTCTTTATACTATAAAATTATAATGAAACAAAATTGTTCGAAAATTCGTGATTTTTCCGTTCGGAATATTGTTACTAGATAAGGACAAGAAAAGAAAAATAGACTCTAGGTAAACATGTCCGTTACATTGTAATGTCTTGTAGCCTAAACGACTCGATCAATTTTTAAATGGAAGGTGTCATTAAGGTTTCAAATGTGTTAGATTCGTATTCTTCCCCTTAGTGTAGTTATGTGACGTCGGCAAAAAAATCAACATGGCGGACGTAAACTGTCAAAACCGACTAACTGGATGCTGATAAGCAATAATGTGTCAACCCACAAAAAGTCAAATTCGGGGATATTGATGTATTTTGATACTACGTCATCTATTTAACATTATTCAAAAAAATTGTAGTCATATAAATTAATAAGTACGGAAAAATGTTTCTTAATTTATTGATTCGAATTTCAAGTGCGTTCCATTTTTTTGCAATTTATACAATAATCTCAAATATTTAAATAACTTTTTATCAGATAATATATTAAATGTATCAGTCTGATTTAAATTCATTATACCTTTAATCAAAAAATAAAATAAAAGATAGATATATACTTCTTCAAACATATTTGTTAAGAACAGGTTCGACATCTCTAGACGCCATTTTCTCAAAATGAAGTCCGTGTGGGTTGACACAGTATTGCTTATCGGCGTCCATCTATTGTGACGTATTGTATTCTAAAGTTGACCGATGTGTAAATGCAAAAATATTGTTATTAGGCAGTTTAGTTTTTCAATTGTTAGTTTAGTGTCGATTTAAGAAACAACCAAATTTATTTCAAAATATATCTATACTAATATAATAAAGAGGGAGCGATTTTGTACGTGAGAAGTAGACTTCGGAACCATTGAAACTACTTTAACCGACTTGAAAAAAATTGGGTTAGTTCTCAGAGAAGGTCGGAGGAAAGTAGCTAATAGAGAGTCTCATTTCATAAAACTACAAAAAAAAACAACAAAACAAAAGGAAAGTTCATAAAGTGAAAAATATATGCATATAATGTAATAACTATTAATAACAGAATTGTTATATTTACTTTAAAAAAATCATTTGTGGTTCCTCGTTTGCCAGCTTTTTACGTAAAAAAAAAACCAAGAACAATTTGTATAAAAGATAAAGTAAGTATTAAACATTTGTATCGAGTTTGTAATAACAATGAACTCTTGTGGTATTCATTTATCAAAGTTGGAAAGTCCCGAAACCACCGAATTCTTAGCCGCAATTTTGTATCTTAACAAAGTAAAATTTAATTAATTATAATAAACAATTAATCTAAACGTGAAACGAGCAAAGTTTTTTTATTTTTTTAATTATATATATATCTGTTAATAGGTTATTTTTGTAATTAATTTATTGTATTGATCTGTACTAATCTAAAAGCTGAAGAGTTTGTGTGAACGCGCAAATCTAAGGAGCTACTGGTCCGAAATGAAAAATTCTTTTTTGTTAGATAGTTTATTTATTGAGGAAGGCTATGGGCTATATTACATCACGCTACGACTCATAGGAGTGAAGTAGCAACCATAAACGCCAGTGAAACCGTATGGACATCTCGTAATTTATGATGCGAGAATAATACTTGTAGGTTTTGCTTACAGACTTACATGGACGCTGATAAGCAGTGCAGTGTTAAGCCACACGGACTTCATTTCGAGAAAATGGCGTCTAAAGACATCAAACCTATTCTTAATATATGTATTTATTTGAAGAGGTATATATCCATTTTTTATATGTCTATAAAAGGTATAATGAATAAAAAGCAGATTGATATAATGAAAAGTATCTAATTATAAGTGTTCTAATATATGAGATTATTGTATATTGCAAAATATAGAGCACACTTAGAAATTCGAAACATAAAACAAAGACAATACAAAATACAACGTAAGGGACTTTCTTCCATACTTATTAAGTTTTGATGACTTGAAATTTTTTGAATAATGTTAAATACGGGACGAATTATCAGAATACATCTATATATCCGAATTTAATTTTTATTTGTTTACATATTACTGTTTATCAGTATCCACATAACAATTACATAAATTATAATATACTTGAAGGAACTTATTAAGCGCGCCTCGTCTTCGGGTAGGTACTTATTGTAACTTACAGCTTTAGGTTACCTAAGTAAATCAACAATTAATATAGTTAATTAATTGTTGTAATATATATATATATATGTCTGCTGTGTTTGTTCTCAATAAAAAGTTTCTTTCTTTCTTTAGGTTCGTAATTTATTCGTACCTTACATAACTAAGTTAAGGGAGCGAAAACAAGTGCCATTGAATCGGTTTAGCAGTTAACTAATGGAAAGTTAAATTCGAACTCAAACTCAAAATATATTTTATTCAAAAGGGCTTTTTAAAGCACTTTCGCATCGTCCAGTTACATGTCATTTTTTTAGCTTTTTTATAAGGCTATCGGAATGTAGTCTGTACGGAGAGGAACTGGCAAGTAACTTGAAAGTAACTCTTTTAAACTCATTAATACATAATATACTTTTGTCATACTTCAAGTTTAATATTCTATAAGAAAATCAACCCGTATTAGATCCATCTTAACAGAGAGAGATAAATGTTATCACTTTAAAGATAAATCATTTAAATGGATAAATCGTTTTAGAAATAATTAATTTCAGTTACGAATAATCATGATAGCATCCACGAAATGTTCTAATAAATTCCCATTTAGTTAATTAGGAGGGTAGTACAATAAAGTTCAATAACCGCCTCGTTAAGGCTTTAGCTTGCGGTCTCGGCACATCGGGTTGGATTCGTGAAATAATAATAAGTTAAATCGAAAATTTCAGTTGCCTTTAAAATATTAATTTGTTTGTTTTCCTTTTTTCCGACTGCGCGGTGAAAGGGAGGCTAATGTGTTTATCAGTCTATGTATGTATGTGGGTTTGTTCCTTTGTGGTATTAAGACCAAATGCGTGGGCTGATTTTGATAAATTACACATTGTTTGTATCGTCATAACGGCGCGAATGTCATAGAAATTATAATAATTTGGAAAAATCAAAACGGTTGATTTTGACGCCATAATTCTAATATAGGAAAAAATGTTGAATAGGGTTTTAAAAATCATCATAGGAGCGAAGTGGTAACCATAAACGCGAGTGAAACCACGAGGAGTAACTAGTAATATTATAAAGAGAAAAGATCTGTACTTTTGAAGTGGTAATGAATAAACGCAAAAACGACTAAATCGATTGCGATGAAAATTTACAGGGATGTAGTTTATATCCCTTGAAAGAATATACGCTACTTTTAATTCTGAAAACTTCACTATACCTGAGGCACAGCGATGTAAAGACGCGCGATATAACCGAATCTCATTTGAATGAAGTCACAGACGGATTTGTTTTTAAATTAAATAACGCCACAACACACGACAATACATTAGTGTATTTCTAACATCAACTCAATTCTATGATTTGTGGCTTTTAGTTGTGCCAGTTAGGCACATATTATTTCGCCAATGTCACGTGGTATGCACATATTTCTTTTGCCTTAAAGGTTCGATAAAAAAAAATAATGACATTGCTTTTTATATATATACCCTCAACAATTTGACATGTAATTGTAAGCTGTTGACGCCATTCTCGTTGTACAATAGATTCCGGTATTAGGCCCCGTCTTAGTGGCCCGTGTCATTGTGGTGTTAAGATTAAGTTACTATTTTGAATGTTACCCGTTCAACCATATTTAAGACTGACCTACTGGGTAATATACTGCGTGTGAACAAGTGGTGAATTTTCTAATTTAAAAACTATATGGATAAGAACTATTGTGTGTGTGTGCTTCAACAGAACTAGCGGTAAAGTACCATTTTTCTATACTTTCTTAATTTAATGATTTTGGGCCCAGCAACAATCTAAATATATATAACTCAAAGGTGACTGACTGACATTGTGATCTATGAACGCACAGTCCAAACACCTGAACGGATCGGGCTGAAATTTGGCATGGAGGTAGATGTTATGACGTAGGCATTCGCTAAGAAAAGATTTTGATAAATTTCAGTGAATTATACAAAATATAAAGATAAGTGTCAAATGTGAAAAAATCTTGCCATCTGAGAACTATTCTGGCGTGCGCTGCAAAAATTGTTAAAATTACACCTACGTAATGTACAGTGAAAATCTTAAATATTCCTACAAAAAAAAACCATGACAGGATACATCTATCTTTTATGTGTAAGCCGTTATCGTCAAAAATAATTCTTCGCAGACGAAGCCGCGAGCACTAGCTACTTATAACATAAATTAAGTGAACATCCTTCTTTTTTTGGTAGCAGAGAATTTAATATTGAACAAAAATATTTTAAATTTTCTTAATATAGTTTATTACATATAACGAAACCCAACAATATACAAAAAGCTTGTATATAATAAAGAGTTACATTATAACCTTAATTTTAAATAAAACTTTGTATTTTCATCTAAAATTTAAATTGTCTATCACACATAAAATATTTAACTTGCTAGAGCTTTCAAAGAACTTTAACTACTAACTTTAGAACGTTTCTAATTACCTTCGTTATTTGTTAAGGGAACTTTAACTAATTAGTATTCTAACTTGAACGTAAATAAATCAATACCGAATTGAGTTCGAGTATCTATTACTCCCAATTAGTGGAAACGAACCAAATACTCTTAAATATAAAGGAACAAGATGGTGTTAACGACTTCACCTGCGAAAGACCTTTATTTATAATTATTATTCAACCAAAATTTCAACCCCTTACAGCCCTCTTTCCATTAAAAAGTATACCCTTATCTTTCCTATATCCTTTCTCAGGCACTAGACTATCTCTGTACCAAATTTGATTTAAATCGGTTCGGTAGTTTAGGCATAATTGCGTTACACACAGACAGAGTAATTTTCGCATTTATAATATAAGTAAGTAGCTATCTAATATATAATGTTGTGGTCTTCTTCTATTCTATCTATAGTTTTAATATTTTTTTTTTATTTAATATGCAGAATGATTCATTATACCTGTGATCCGTCGTCGGGGACCCCTTTTATGAAAGTTTACCGCTTATTCAAAAATGGCTTAACAGATTTCGTAAATCAGTTTTTTTTAATACTCTACAATTACTTAAAAGAAATTTCATTAAAATCGGATCAGCAGTTTGGTTCTAAAAGTATGTCATTTAAATAATCCCAAATTAGATATTTTGCTTTGAGATTATATTCTACAACAACAAACTTTAATTAAGGAGTACTTTTTAAAAGTTTTGTGTTGTAGAATATAACAAATAATAATATTATAATATTTTGCCTTTTTTCAGCATCTTTCTCTTTTAAACAGCATCAAAGTTGATAATTTATTTTAAACTTTCGCGATTTATATTATTCATATTTAATATAACGACTCTTATCGCGATGACTCGGTCATCTCGTGACCACGATGAATGCAACTTCGTCGAAACGTCGGGCAATAAAAGGTATTACTACCATTAGTTATCGCGATAAGACCCGTTATATTAAATATAAATCAAAGTTGATATTAGATACTCCATTTTGAAGATCATATTTCGGTCTAATGACGAAAATTAAGTGAATATAAATATTTAAGATATTTAATGTTTACATTATAACTGAGTCACAGTAAGGCGTCATGGTCTGCTAGTAAGTAACTTTATTTTTGTTTTGTTTTTTTATTCTGAAAATATATCAAAGTCACATTTTGTACGATTAATCATAATAATGGTTCAATGCGATGATCATGAAACCCCGTGAGTGTGGGAAGATTTATGAGTTTTTATCGAAATTGTATCCTCATGTGTTTGGAACGTGTGCATATTGGAAAAAAAGCGTACCTTTTTTGCAATTTAGTAAGACACGTATAAAATCATCACACTTGGCGAAATTTTGTCATTTAATACATTACCAGACGGAATAAATTGGAATTATTAATTAAATTTTTAAATTATATTCGAAAGTAATCTTAAAACCGCATCTATGTTCTCTTTCTTTGTGCGAATACAACCTCGAAATTACTTCGATAGAGCCACCGTTTATACGAGCTGTGCTACAGCTACAACTGGGCTTTTTAATAAAAATCTACGTATGCACGTATATCATTTGGCGTGCGTCAGTCTTGCGGAACTTTGAAAATGGTTGGACCGATTATTCCATCGTCAGTATAAATGACGATGTTGAAACAAATTTGTAGAGCCATCTGAAACTTAATAAATGTGAATTGATACAAAAAAAAATTGAGAATTTAAAGGAAAATTCCGACACTATATTCACTCAGCCCATTTTAACAATCACCAACGCGATACTTTTGCTGTAAGTTGGTAAGGAGTCGGGTATTCTGCTGAATCCAGGTGATACTGGAGCATTCGTTCAACGTTACGGACCTAACTATTTTAATATCATGCAAGTCACAGTTCCGTTAATGTCTAATCGATCAGACCTCTAGACGTTGCTCAGACACTTTCAACTATTAGAAAACAATTGATAATCGTTAAACGCCTGAACATATCTTCATTAATTATAGCTAAAAACTATTTCGATTACATCGGCTTTCAAACAACAAAAACTGCAACAAAATTGGTCAATTCGTAACGGAGTTACGATGCAACAGACCGAAGCATATACGTCAAACTTACAACTTTTTAAATTTTTGGGTCGGAGATTAATAAATAACTCACCAGATCGCTTGGTATGGTGCCCATAGAGTCGGTTGAGGTCAAGAGACTCGACGGCTCCCGGCGCGCAGCACGCGGCCACTAAGGCGACGACACACGCCACCACCCGACACGGAGACATTGCTGTTGAAGAAAAATAAATAATTAGTGGTACATTATAATGTGTAATACAAATATATGTATGCTGATGAGCAATAATATGTTAACCCCCAAAAAGTCAAAATCAATATACACAATCGGAGATTCACCTATACAAAAAAAATTCAAGTCATCTAAACTGAATGAATATGGAAAAAAGTTTCTTAATTTAATGTGTCGAATTCAAAGTGCGTTTCATGTTTTGCAATTTATACAATATTTTCAAATATTTGAAAAACTTAATATTACATAGATAACACATATATCAATCTATTTTTAATTCATTATAACTTTTATCAAAATAAACATAAAAGAAACATCTTCGAACAAATTTATTAAGAAATAGCTGGTGCTCGCGACTTCGTCTGCAATGTCTGTGATTTCTACGTCATTGTAGCTATATGTATTTATTCATACAAACTTTCATCCCCTATTTTATCCCCTTTGGGGTATAATTAATCAAAATCCTTTCTTAGCGGAAGTCTACGTCATAACATCTACCTGCATGCCAAATTTCAGCCCGATCCGTCCAGTAGTTTGGGCTGCGCGTTGATAAATCACCATGTCAGTCAGTCAGTCAGTCGAAACCTTCGAGTTAAATATATTCAGATCGGTTTGACATCTAGACTATATTTTCTCAACATGGAGTCCATGTGGCTTCACAGAGTAGTGCTTATCAAATGAAATATAGGCTATATAAATTATAGCCTAGATATTTTTATTATGTCATGTCCATCAAATCAATACAATATTTATTAAACTGGGTTCAGTTATGGAGCCTTTTTTTTTAAATTTACAGCAAGTCTATACAAATATAAATAAAATATAAAATTGTATACCTAGTAAAATAAATAAGGTAAAAATTTAGTATATAAATGTTCTAAAATGTTTAATGTTTAAGGTGTCTGATAAAAAAGAAAGTAATTTCTCTAAGAGGCTCTACAATTTTATTAAGGACAGAAGTGTCTCCGTAAACGAAAATTCAAGGAAAACTGTTAACTGACCGTTAAGTGTGGTTCACGAGGCACTTACTCTTTCTCGAAAACCTTACAAAAATAAACTAAAAAAGATATTTTTTTCTGTGAAATGTAAATCGTTGTTATATACCGTAAAATTTTACGTGAATAACTTAAGCATGAAAGATACGATTGAGTCAAAATATAGAGGTAGTAAGAGGTCTTGTCTAGAGGTATGGCAGTGATTAAAACACGTCGATCTCAACCGATAATCGTGGGTTTAAACCCTGGCTAGCACTGCTAAATTTTCAAGTGCAAAATTGTATTTAAATTCATTTCGAGCTTGTTGGTGAAGGAAAACATCGTGAGCAAAACCTGCATGTACCGGGAGAAATTCCAATATATGTACCTATGTATACTGGTCAACCCGGATTGGAGCAGCGTGGTGGATTAAGCTCTAAAACTTTCTGCATAATTGCCTCCCCATTTGCCCTTTGACTAGCTGACTATAGATTTTTTTTCGGTATTCATTTAGTGTCATGTTTTCAATCAGCTTGAAGACTTGTGCAAGTATACATATATTTTCACGATTCGGTGTCAGTCGATGTTTTGCACTCATTAATAATACCATTATTTTGCAGATTAAAATTAAATACGCTAAAAGTCTATATTTGAGCGTAAGATACAACATTGTAAGTCCTTAAAAGGGGTTGGGAGTGAAAATATTTTAAGTCTTTTGGGCTTTTTTATTAGAATTATTTCTAAGTAATAATAATGAATGTTTTCGTAGAAAAATGTAATCGACTTCCAACAAGTTTTATATACATAGAATAACAATCTATCTTTAGTAATTTTGTATCAGTTATTGAAGAATTATTAAGTTTAACTCCAAAGATATTCATCAAATCCTGATACAATTATTAATTTGAAAAATATGCTTAAAAAAGCGAAAAGCGCATCCAAATCTGAACAGTAGTTTCTAAGAAAATCGCTGCCATACCAACTTAATATATACTTACATACGGGTCGAATACACAATCTTCTTATCTTGAAATCAGTTAAAAAACTTGTGACCATATACATTTTACAATGTTCAATTTATAAAACTGTAATTGTAATGAACTAAATCATGCCTCATCAAGATCCACGTGATCCAAAATCAAACAAACAATAAATTTCTTTTCTATTCGTACATCTCTTACATTTTTACAATTTCAAATTAACCTTCATGAAACAAGAGCACTTCGAGTTTCGATGATTGCTTGTTCAAATTGAGTTTTTTTCTTCGTGTATCTCTCGTACGTAATGTGGACATTTTTTTCCTTTATTGCATGAACTGGGGTATCGTTAAAATGTTATTTCAATGACAAGTTTTATTGATCGATTTTATTTCCTCTTTAGAAATATATGCTTTCAAATTAATTGTTAATGTGGGTTACATTTTGAACTTCTTTCTACTTTATTGTAAAATGTAAAGGCTGTATTGTGTGATGTTATATTAAATGTGTTTATTTGTCTGTTACGTTTTAATAGCTATTATAATAAAAAAATGTGTTAAATTTTAGTATAGAAACCTGTTACAGAGTTTATCCTAACTCTGTAACAGGATGTTCATATACAATAGTTCCTTAATCATCCCCAGATGGAGTGAACTAGGAGTACAGTTGTCTTTAAAATTCAATACGTTGTAATGTTGAAATTTGAATTGTCTTATTTGTCTTAATTATTTAAATTTTTACTCTGCTATACATGCGGTCTCAACCGGGACCACACTCAAAGAAGATTGGCGTGAAGTAGCTAAAATAGCTGCGATTTGTACGTTGAGGGAGTAAACTAGAAGTTAAGTCCCCATTATTTTTCTTATTTCTCTTTCATTCCTGATATCTTTTTAAACTGACAACGTATTTTTGGTCCTCTAGTGCTGGAAATGTCGATGGGCGTCGATGATCACTTAATACCTGGTACCGCTTGCTCGTTTGCCAGCTATAGGGGTAATTTCTGAAACTCCTTGTTCAATTTGAAAAGATAGTCCATTGAGGAAGGTTAGAATGTATTACATTAGGCTATGATTAATATTAGCGAAGCAATAACTAAGTAAAACTGAGAGGGGCAGCTAGTAAATAAAATAAACGACCGTGACTAATGACGTATAAAGACATTAAAAGATATAATATAAAGTAAGAAAACACCTTTACGTTCTTTCAAATACACAATGTAAATTCAAAAACAACGTCACGAAGAAGGTTTATTTACTAACTCCTTTTAAAATAACTGGTCAAGTGCGAGTAGGACTCGCGCACCGAGGGTTCCGTACAAACTTATAGAAATCTATATAAGACTAACCCATCTACGCCATTTGTGGTCTTCATCATCGGTTCCAACATAAGTTACTATCAAAAATACCTAAATCGGTATAGGTGTGCCTATAATATTTGAGGAGTTCCCTCAATTTCTCCAGGATCCCATCATCTGATCCTGACCTGAAGACAATGGGACCACCTTGGAAGTATACCTTTTCAAACAAAAAAAAAAAATTTTGAAAATCGGTACCCAAATGGCGGCGTAATCGGCGAACAAACATAAAAAAAAATTAAATACAAGGTCGAATTGAAAACACTTCTTTTTAGAAGTCGCTTAAATATAATCAAATATTATGTAAATATGGATCACGTCCCAAAAACTATTTTGAAACTACTTAGGAGCACTTTAATTTAAAACACGATCATGGATGCAATCCATGGAAACACAAAATTTTATTTTAAGTACTAATACACCTTATACTTTCAAAAAAAAAAAAGTTATAGCGCGATTCAGGATACACCTAGCGCCATCTCTTGACAATTTCAATGAACTAACTTGTTGACTTTGACATCAACAACATAATTATATTATATTTTATTCTCGTTTTATTTTTATTTATATTCTACTACACTCCACTACCCCTGCACTACGTTCGTAAAATATTTAGATTTACATTATCAATCAAAATATCGAAATATATATTAGTGTTGCCAAGACGAAAATAATTAGTCCTTAATTCGAACAAAACTAATTGTTTATTTATAAATAACTAATTATATTACTAATAACCAGAAGACTTATATGTGTATATAAATAAGTAAATTAAATAACTCGATCTGTTTGAATTTAATTTTAAAATTTTCGTACTATGTCAATACGAGTACTTAAATCAAATCGCGTGAAGCTCTTATATTGAATGTTAATTACGTAATGACGTTATAAATCGACGATAAAACTTTTAAATGAAAAGTTTATTTTATAATTTTTAGCGCGTTTAAATAATAATTAAAATAATTTTTTTTATTAATCGAACAGAATTATATCACAGTAATGTCATAATGTTGTAATAGATGGCATTAGCTGTACGCTACATCGCGCTATCATTTTGTTAGCTGCGATATATAGATTGCATTGCGTTGTTTATAAAGGTTTGCTGCTTTTTAATGTTTTCGTATTGATACAAATTTCTTCTCAGTGTTTGTAAAATTGTTTTTTTGACCATGGTCAACTTCTATATTAATTTATAAGATTAATATATTTTCCGCTTGATCAATTTACAACTTGATACATTTACGCGTTCCTGAGAAAAAGGTTGAAAGACAGACGTACAGACTGACAGACACACGAACAGAAATTTACAGTTTTCGGATTTTTTCCTTAATGTATACTAAAGGACCTTGCTCCTGGCCAAATTTCATAATGCTTGGTCAATGGGAAGTACCCTATAGGTTTTGATTCCCTTGCGAAAACGTTAAAAACGCTATCATACTTAAAATATGTGATATAAATGACCGTATCTTTTGATTGCGTTAACTTAGAAGTTTGATTTTTTCACAGTTCTTAGTAATTACAACTCTGAGTACTTGACGTTGATAAAAATTTGTTACCTTCACGCGTTTCTGAGAAAAAGGTTGAAAGACAAATTTACAAACAGACAAACATACATACAAAAATTTACAGTTTTCAGATTTTTTCCTTTATTTGTACCATAAGATCTTACTACTTGCCAAATTTCATCGTGCAAGGTCAATGGGAAGTACCCTATAGGTTTTGATTCCCTTGCGAAAACGCTAAAATGGTCAAAATATACGACATATTTTCCATTATCTTTTGATTGCGTTGACTTAGAACTTTAATATTTTCACGGCCGCATGTCATCGTAGACTTGAGTATATGATATTAATTTCAACATGATACGTCTATGCATTTCTGAGAAAAAAGGGTTGACATCCCGACAGACAGACAGACAGACAGACAGACAGACAGACAGACAGACGGACAACAAAGTGATCCTATAAGGGTTCCGTTTTTCCTTTTAAGGTACGGAACCCTAAAAATAAAATTAATAGCACCTGTAACATCATAATTATGCCTCCACGTTAACGACTCAGTGTTAAACAAAGACCGCTTTAATTAAAGATCTCTAATTACCTTAATTGGAGGAAATTTAACACTATTTGAATTTTTGTTAAAGTAAAATCAATTATATAATTTTATTCATTTATTTGTAAATATATTAGATTGATGTTAACGACAGACTGATCTTTCAACACACAGAACACCATTTAACTAAAAATTTACACAGATATTTAGTATGACGTAGGCATTAGCTTAGAAAGTGTCTTCCATAACACACCCTAAAGGGGTGTATTGGGGGCTTGAAGTTTATATTGAAAAATCAAACTTGAAACGGGCGAAGTCTTATGAAAAACTCTTTTAAATAGAATTGAAACGCGTATATTATTTATTTTTATCATCAGGACGCACAGTTGCAAAATTTTAAAAATATATATGTAGATATACAGAAGATACAATACAAGAAGTAAAATTATTTTTTTATATGTGTTAATATACGTTGAGATCTAAGAAAATATTAGGTATTCGATTATATAGGAGAACAAATAAAAAAAAACATATATTTAATAAATTTGTATAAACAGTAGTTTTAAAACAATGTATAATTAGAAAGTATACAAAAAATAGAGTGTATACTTACATAAAATTCTTGTGTGTTTTAAGTTAATTCAAGAAAAAATTGGGCTGTAAAAATGATTTCTTTACTTTAATCCCTTGATAGTTGATTAAAAAATATTTTAAAAGTTAGTCTTATAAGCCACCACACTAAACTTTAATAAATTCGCTGCAACAAAGTTGTACTTATCTCTCGTGAAGCTAACTCAAAAATGAGAATGAAGTAAATCGTGAAAGCTTTATATATACCTGGTGTTATGTTTCGTGTGACAGATCGTATATTCACCCACGCACAGCAAACAGACACATGAGAAATTACCTTCGTTTCATATTAAAATGAGTCACCCACGACAACCCACGCATGTTGAAACTTGAATTCTTGATAATTCCCTTTATTTTAGAAATAATTGCTATATAGTGGTCGCCTAGAGGTCAGAATTCGACAGTAGTCATTAAATTTTCAAGAGATTTTAAGATTGACAGTGGGCTACAGCTAGGCTCAACCTAAATCAATTTATTATTAAGGTTTATATATCATGGCCCATTATAAGTAGAGTATGTATTGACAGACACGTTGGCGCAATGGTCACTGCAACAGACTCTAGTGCTAACGGTCGCGAGTTCGATCCCCGCTCACGGCAAGTGTTTGTGTGGGACATACGGATGTTTGTCGTGGTCTGGGTATTTGTGTTAGTGCTGTGTATGTTTCCGGACCCCCACACAAGGTCACAAGATCTTAATGGGGCCGTTAAGTGTGATGTGTTTATTTATGTATTATTAACGTTTTAGAGCAAATATTAAAAACCTGTCAAACGAAAGTAAAATTAGATTTTACATTTTTTTATACATATTGTTGAAGGGCTTTTCTTGTTTCCTTTTTTTTATTTGAAAATATTAAGTGGTTATCTTCTACAATAGTTCGAAAGCCGTTGGACGTGAGAGTGATTTACAATATTTTTTTTGATTAACTCATATTTTAGATATAAGTCATTCAGATTTAAAAAACTTTAATATATTTATCTAAAGCGGTACAATGTAGTTTTTTACGACATCAGATCACAACAAATGATTTATAAAGACACATTATTATTACACCTCCACACCGTCTATAAAGCTTGCATTTTAAATTTCAAGTCTTTAAAATCAGAGGACTTTCATAATAACTTCCAACCCATTTTTTTACACCTTTCTCGGCGGAGTTTCGTTAAGTCTTGATGCGGATGTCAGCCTATAAGATAGGTTCCTTGCCATGCCAAATTTTAAGTTTTCAGGTGTTCTTTCATAGTTTCTAAGATTTCGTGATTAATCAGTAAGCGGTATTTCGCTTTTATGTATATAGATTTAAGATTTAGAAAATATTCACATTATCCTATTTGACTTTTTAAAAACAACGCAACGTAGTAATTATGAAAAATATGAGGTTTACGAGTTGAATTTACGAGTTGTACAAAAATATTTTTAAAAGAGTAACTACTGAGTTTCTCGCCGGCTCTTCTCAGTAGAGTATACACTTCGAACCGGTGGTAGCTTTACGTGGAACTGACATCACAAATTTGTAAATTGACGATTTAAAAGAGCTTGCAAAGGCCTATTTGAATAAAGTATATTTTGAGTTTGAGTTTTGAGTTTGAGTTTATATCAAATCCATATTCCATCCTCAGTTTGATAGGCTGTTATTTGATTTCATGTTAAAACGATTATGCAACTATTAATAATGCATTCATCAAAGGCTTAATTATGTACCAATGCTAATTACGAATGATGTAAAATTAATGTTCATTTAATATTTCGTCGTTCATAATCCATTCATAATCTCACTCGCATAATTAAAACGACAACCGAGTGAATGAAATCAGTACTGCAAAATTGTTTGTAAATACAAGTGCACGTTACTGCAGCCGTAAGACTTACTTAAATCGAGAATTACTCATGTAAGTTTTTCTTATAGATTTACATATCTGTATATATGTAAATCTTATACGATACGAAATTTCAGAAAAAGCAAGTACTAGGAGTTTCAAATTTTGGACGTAGGTTAGGCTCATTTTCGGAATTTCAAAATTGGGGTCCAATTATTAAGGAGTTAAAATGGGGATTGTAAGTTAAGAGGGGAATTTAGAGGGGAATCTTTTCCCTAAGGGGGTAAAACAGGGCTTGGAAGTTTGTATAAAAGTCCTATGTTTTTGAAGTCAGGGACTTGAGTAGAGTAATTCTTGTTTAAGACTTGTAATATACTATGAAATCGATTAAGAATGTACATTCATCTAAATATATATAATTCTAAGATGACTGACTGACTGACACAGTGATCTATCAACGCACAGCTCAAACCACTGAACGAATCGGGCTGAAATTTGGCATGCAGGTAGATGTTATGACATAGGCGTCTGTTAAGAAAGGATTTTGATTAATTCTACCCCTCAAGGGGATAAAATATGGAATTAAAGTTTGTATGAAACTCTGTCAATTTTAAACAAATCGTGCTGAGACTTTGCATGCATAAAGCTACTATTACGTAGGCATCCTCGAAGATTTTGATAAATTCCAGCGACTTATACAGCCATTATCGTCAAAACTAATCCTGCGCAGACGAAGTCGCGAGTACCAGCTAGTATTTTATATAACGGGTCTTATCGTGATAATTCATGGTAGTAATTTTTGATTTCAACGAAGTTGCGTCCGTCGTGGTGACGAGCTGACTCTAGTCAGCATAAAATATGAATAGTATAAATTGCATAAGTTTAAAAAATATAAGAATGTATCCTTATTGAAAATAGAACGGAAATTAAAAAATCCAAGGAAGATAAAACCTTAATAAAAACAGTCGTAAATTAGGCACCAATAAAAATATTTTGCGTGAACGTCGCCTTATCCGGCTCATAGGACCAATCGGTATTAATTCATTCAGAGTATGTACCGATACTGCTTCCGGTAGGGGATAGTCCATAACGCCGTTGAATATATTAAATGATTTATCAATCGCTTCGTTACGACATCACATTGATATGTACAGTAAACATCAAAATATGAGTCTGTATTATTTTGCTATAATAACGGACAAAATACATCAATAATGTTACATTGTCGATTTTAAATGAGAAATCTAGGTACTATATGACGTCTACATGCTTTGTTTAAAGGATTAAATAATAGGTGCAAATGCAACAAATTTCTGAGCAATCGCGGGTCTTTTTCTGTTAGTAATTAAAGAGTTCTTTAGTTTAGATGTACTAAAAACCCGTTTGTTAACAAAGTTGAATGTTGTTCCACAAAAGACTTATTTAAATTACAATGAAGCGAAGTTTCCTAGATTGTTAAGACATCAAGTCCATTCATATTACCTCCGTCATGCTAAAAACCGAAACTCTTTAAGTTTTCTTTACATTTTCATTTAATTATATTAACGATCACAAAAGGTCGCACCCCACTTAAGGGGTTAAGCTCTTAGTGTAGTCTTTGTTTTGCTTACTTTGCCTTTAAGCCGAGGATTATTCAACGCCGTGGCTTAGGAAAATGGTTAGCCCTAAGGCGTTGTTTTGTTTTGACTTTGTTCCAAGATACAGTTGAGGGAAAGGGGTGCCTCATGTTAAATCTATATATATATGTATAAAAGCGAAAGGTTACTCACTCACTCATTACGAAATCTCAGAATGTACATTTGCTAGGAATTTCAAATTTTACATTGGTTTTTATGACGCAGATGCTCAACTAGACGGAATTCTGTTAAATTCGACTCCTTAACGGTACTGGTAAAACGGGGGGTGGGAGTTTGTATGAAAGTTATAGGTTGAGCGCGAGTGGAACCGCGAGGGGCCGCTAGTTACGTATAATTCGACAATAATATGAAGAAAGGATGCAAAGCAACTGTTTGATGTAAAATAGTTATGATATAAAAGGTAACAGTGTGTACGCTTCACCTTATTTACTTCTACTTTCCATTTCTCTATATTTCTAACCTTTTTAAGATGGCAACACATTTCCGGCTGATCTGGTGATCTTGTGGTGGTGGATGTTGATAAGTAGCAGTGATCACTTAACACTTGCCTGCTCTTTTTCTTTTTTTATATAAAAAATACTGGCAAAAGAGTAGGCGAGATGCCTGATGTTAAGTGATCACCACTGCCCATGGACATTTGCACCAGAGGACCCACAAACATGTTACCAGTTTAGAAAGGAGTAAGAGATGAAGGGAATAGTAAGTAATGAAAGCAATTGAGGTGGGGATTATGCTTCCAACTCTCAAACTCATCATAGGAAATTAACGTTAGGTAATATTTATGCAGATTTTTTTTGTGAGAATGAGGTACAGTACAATTAAGTCACCCCGTATACGAGCTGTACTAAGTAGGCTAATGTTAAATTTTAACTGAGATATCAGATAGGAAGTCAGTTTTTGGGTATTATTATAAAAAAAAAAAAAAAAAACATTATTTTGTCCTAATTTATTATTAGCAGACGTGAGGTTCTCGTTCTACCCATGTCTTGGTGGGATTGATGTAGGGTCGTAATTTCACAACCTCAGAGATAACTCCCCATACTCGTAGAGATCAAAGGATGAACTGTTTATTAACTTCTGTGTGTGTCGTCATGGATTTGGTTTGGTCATGAAAGGTGACAAACGAAGAGACGCCTAACAGAAGTTAATATTTCATATAATAATTATTTGCTCTGATATGAAGGTAATATACCACAACGAATTTCTAGAATTAATCACACATTCTATTCATTAATGAAAATATGATAAAAATAAAATAAAGAAACACTTACTGCTTTACTACAAAAGATGAAATAAAACCACGTTCAATACATGTCTAGCTAAACAGTTCAAAATTAAACATTGTTTAAAATGTTGTCTAAATTCTTATACTTCAAGTCAAATTATAAAAAAAAATTCACACGTTATATTTAACAGCCGAAATAGATATAAAGCATATATTAAAAACTAGAGATGCGCCGAATATTCGTTTGGTATTCGGTATTCGGCGTATTCGGCATCTTTTTTACTATTCGTATTCGGCCGAATTATTCAACGCGTAAAATGGATTGAAATAGAGTTACAATGATAATTATAATAAGTAGTGATAAATAATCCTGCGCAGAACGAAATTCCGGGCACCAGCTAGTGGTCTATAAATACTAGGGTAAGCAATTATAATATGACTCTATCTTGTAATAAATTGTTTTATTCATATAATTAAGAGCGTAGGCGTTCATTTTTCAACTACCCACTCGGAAAGATTGTAATAACAAAGCTTAATAGGAATTTGATGTCAATTGACGTCATCACAGAGACAGCTTCTTCAAAATGAAATTAATAACCAAGAGACCTCGGGTTCCTTGAAGAAAATTAATATTGAGTTAATATTATGCTGATGATGAAACGTCCGTTCAATTTGTGAAAATTCGAAGAAAATTTAGGGTATTTAATTTATTTATTACCTTATTTAGAAGTAAATTTATTAGTACGAGTACTCAAAGTATCCTTAAAACTAATAATGCTATGACGAAAAAAAGGCGGTCTTATGCTTTATTACTCATTTCGTCCAGACAAGCCTTGAGTAAGAAGGATTTTATTTTGTAGACTACTATGTTACTTACTATTTCATCATCTTGACGCTTTGTTTCCAGGTGACAAAGTAGATTATATCATTTTCCAAGGTCCTATCTACATCTAGACCACAATTCATTTATATTAATTTAAATAATTTAGGTGTGAAGACTTAACACACAGATAGACAGTATTCGCGATATGCAAAATACTTTTTATTACAATACAGCAAAAAATCATTAGTAAATGTCTGGAAAACGAACATCCAGGACGGTTTTGAAGTTAAATTAACAATTGCCTGGCGAAGACATATTTTTCATTGAAACTGCGCCATTAATCCCTTTCTAGCTGTCAAGTCTCACCTCGGGTTATCGTAGCTAACTACTGAGTGAACTAGTCATTACTATGATTTTTGCAATATAATTCTTATCATTTCTAACATCTGTAAGAGACTTGGTTTTACCCACGGATTTATAGTAAAATCAATAATTATATTATAATAGATGCCCTTCGTGGTTCCACTCACGTTTATGGTTGCTGTTTTTGTCCTATGAGTTGATGTAATAGCCTACAGTATTCCTCAATAAATAAATTATCTAACACAAAAGAATTTTTTCCATTCGGACCAGTAGTTTCAGAGATTAGCTCGTTCAAACAAACAAACTTTTCAGCTTTATAATATTGGTATAGATAACTACAGATATCTTATAAGATCATGAATTTCGGTACCCAGAATGCAGATCACTTGGCGATGTAGCCTAGCAATGAGCTATATTTGGGCCAACTAGTTAATTGACGGGCTTCTCAGAGTTGGAAATGGATACTGTTACGGGATGGGTTTGAGTGTTAAAAAAGAATTTAATATATAAATGCTAAATTATGGTTAAAGATGGCCGTCTGGTGCGGATGGATGTCGAATATAGACTGAGTCTAAGATAGATGATGGAATGACTGCACAAATGCTTAACTGATTTGTATGATATTTTGCACACTTACTGCCTTACTACAAAAGATTTAAACAGACGTTAAACGCGTGTTTAAAAAATCCATAGTATAAATCCGCGTCTAAAGACAGTTTTGAGTTAAACATGCTTTAGATATAGATTAACATACGTTTAAGTGAGTTTAATAGATGTTTAAAACCTATTTTAGCGGTCAAATGTAACATTTAACATTTTATCAATAAGTTTTTTTTAGATTTTATTCGCTGTTAAACAATTAAGAAAATATTTTAAGCAATGTTTAATTTTTAAATACTGTTTAGTGTTGGACATGGTTTTATTGCGTCTTTTGTAGTACAGCAGTTATAGTTTATAGAAAAAGAGTGCAAAATGCTTTTATTTTTTTTAATTATGCATAAAAATACATTAAAATTCAAATCATAAAAATCATTACCCACAATACCACGTAATTCACACACACATGCATCTACTCTTTTAGTTATTGTTAGTCTGTGGTCAAATTGTGAATAGATTATCTGTGGTCAATCTTGAAATTTGAACATTTAATGAACTACGCTCGAATTCCGACCGCTAGATGACTACTAGTTAATTTAAATCTGCATAATTATTACTGATTTTTTCAAATGTTTTTAAAACCATGGCATTAAAATAAATTTCCTAAATCAATCTGTACTTAAAAAAAAAAATGTAATATGTACATTGGTACATGAATTTATGTAATGCGTACGTATATTGTACATATATCTGAGAATAAGCAGCGAAACAGCGGGGAGGATTAATTCTACCTATCTTTTGCCATTACTGAAAAACAGGATTCAACAATCAGGAGCAGATTCGCAGCCTTAATAATTAATACAAATTTCATGAACAATAAAACCCAAAAAGTTTAACGTAACACAATACCAAGGCGGCAATGGGTTGATGGCGATTTTGTGAAGTTTTTATCTCACTGTAAAACTTTTAAACATTCGAGATATTGTGATGCGTGGCTCGTAAAACGGAAATGGGCCGTACCCTAGTCTTTATGGGCTCCAAAAATTTTGTAGATAATAACTTCGCGTCGTATGCATATTGAATGAGTTTTCTTGTTAAAATGTAATCTTTTCGTTAGATATTATTTGTATCTGTTACGCGATTTTTAATTATTTTAGGTTACTTGCGGGTAATGTAACGTTATTTATTTGTGATTTTAATTGTGAATATTTTCTATAGTAGAACAAAAGCAAGAAAATAGTTTTTGATATGGATGCTGATAAGCATTAATGTGTCAACCCACAATAAGTCAAATTCCGAGATATTGATGTATTCTGATAGTGCATCACCTATTTAACATTATCAAAAAAAATTGAAGTCATATAAACTAAACCAGTACGGAAAAAAGTTTGTTAATTAATTGGTTCGAATTTCAAGTGCGTTTCATATTTTGCAATTTATACAATAACCTCAAATATTTGAAAAACTTTTTATTAGACAACATATTAAATATATCAATCTGCTATCAATTCATTACACATTTTATCAAAATAGAAAGGAAAATATGGATATGTACGTCTTCAAACAAATTTGTTAAGAATGGGTTTGACATCTTTAGGCGATATTCTCAAAATGAAGTCCGTGTGGTTTGACACAGTATTGCATATCAGCGTCCATATAAAAGTTATCGAAAAAATAATATTTAATGTCAATTTGGGGCAATAAAACCTAACAAAATTGGCTGCCAATTTGTCAAACAAAAATCACCAGGGAAATTCGACTCGGTAAAAGTAAATAAAGCTCTCGAATTGATAAAGTCTCTGGGGCGGGTTCATGTTGGACCACCGTGACGCCATAAAATTACGTTTGATTGGAGAACTTGTTACTTGTCACTTCACCGACTAGAATGATCAAAAAGTATTTTCACAGACTACAAAAAATACACGGTTTTTTATAATGTTTGATTCGTCATAATTCCGTCATTTTTGGCCCGATTTCAAAAATCTTTTTTTTATTTTAAAGTATATAGTTTCATATTGCTTTTGTAGAATTTTCATCGAAATCGTTATAGTAGCTTGGTTTTTAAATTTTACTTAAAAGATAACTATTTATTATTCAATATATCAATCAAGCTCTAAATTAATACAAAAAATAAAAAAAGAGTTATTTTTTACAAAACATTGTAAACCTCATCTAAGCCACTGCATCTGGGTAAAGTTCCCAAAATACTGGCAGCATTACCCCGTTGAATGGCCAAGCTGGTCCTTTGACCGAGGTAGCTGCCAGCTCTTGGGTCCCCTAGTTTTAAATCCGAATAACCGAAATGGTTTTTTTTTGCTTTTGAAATCGGTTCCGTCTTTACCCGACAACGGTGAAACCGAAAGGAATGGTGTTGATGCGTAGCGCCTAAACCCGTAATAATAGCCCGATTGACATAAATTATATAAAAAATTTATTTAACGGAATTGACGTAGTCGGGTGATAGTTTTGTAAACTTTACGCCTTGTTTTAAATTTCTTAGTTTGACGCTGATAAGCAATACTGTGTCAACCCACACGGACTTGATTTTGAGAAAATGGCGTCTAAAGTTGTCAAACCTATTCTTAATAAATTTGTTTGAAGTCGTATGTATATATATACACATGTTTTCTTTTTTATTTTGATAAAAGGTATAATTAATTAAAAACAGTTATATATGTATATCTAATGTGTTGTATAATAATAAGTTTTCAAATATTTGAGATTGTTGTATAATTAGAAAAATATTGAACGCACTTGAAATTTGATACATTAAATTAAGAAAAGTTTTTCCTTACTTATATAGTTTAGATGACTTGAATTTTTTTTTAATAATGTTAAATAGGTGATGCTGTATCAAAATATATCAATATCTCCGAATTTGACTTTTTGTGGGTTGACACATTATTGCTTATCAGCATCCAGTTATATAAGTATCAATTTAGGTTTTAATCAAGACGAAGGACATAATATACACATATTATTTGAATCATATATATTTATAAAATCTATATATGTCTGTTTGTTACCCGGAGGTGATACGTTGTCAACTTATTGTTTTCTACTTATAAGAAGGTTATGAATATAATTATATAGTAAAATCAACGCAAGGTGGCGCGCGTGTTATGTCAGTCAAAGAGAGTAAGTTTTAGATGCTCGTCCGGCATAATAAATTCTATATTATGAGCGAAGCTGCGAGTTAGGTAGTCGTTAGTCTATACTAATACGAAATAATCTCTGAGGCTATAAATAAATAACGCATCACACTCGACGGCCCCCATTAAGATCTCATGACCTTGTGTCGGGGGTCCGGAAACACTCACAACACTAACACAAACACCCAGACCACGACAAACATCCGTATGGCCAATACACACGTTTGCCGTGAGCGGGGATCGAACCCGCGACCGTTAGCGCTTTAGTCAGTTGCAGTGACCATTGCGCCAACGCGTCTGTCTAAATGGCTATGGATCCTATGTGAAAAATATTTCTATATTGTATACCCTGTTACTTGAGGAAGGTTATAGGCTATATTACATCGCGCTTCGACTCACAGAAGTGAAGCAGTAACCATACATGCGAGTGAATCCACAGGTAGATAGTATTACATAAATTAACAACGATTGAATTACGAGTACGAAGATGTATGTAAAACAGATATAAATAAGATATTTGAGACCATTATCACTCTTTGACATATAACATTTTATTTTCAAGAGCTCTCAAATAGATATAAGGGTTCTTTAGCGAGTCTGTAATTTGATATTAATCATATTATGAGGATTACTCTTAGGTTTAACGTTCGTGATTGATATAATACAATTCTATAATCTAGTGACAGTTACTTAGGTAACCTTACGAAAGGTGTGAGTATCGTAAATATCAAATTAAAAATTTAAAAACCACCGACACAAAAACCTTTAAAAAGTATAGAAAATCTCATGATCTTAATCGCTAAAAAAACTCTCTTTCAAATAAAAAAAAACCACTACGATGCCACTGATAGACACACATAGCCGTCAAACTTATAATACCCCATTTTCTCGTCTGATTAAAAAATAAGACACTGACAGTAAGTTCTTGCAATAATGTGTCAACCCACAAAAAGTCAAATTCAGAGATATATGTATTTTGTAAATGCGTCACGTATTTAACATTATACAAAAAACAAATTAATTAAGTAAGAAAAAAGTTCCTTAACGTTTCGAATATTGAAATATGTTTTATATTTTGCAAAATGTAACAATCTCATATAATTAAAATACTTATAATTAGATAAAACTTTTTATTACGCCAATCTTTTATAAATTCATTAAACCGTTTATCAAAATAGAAAAGAAAAAATGGATATATAATTCTTGAATCTAATTTATTAAGACAGAGAGGCATCTTTAGACGTCATTGAAATTGAATTAGACTTGAATTATTTTTGAATAATGTTAACAACGTGACGCATCATCTGGTAACATCAATGTCTCCGAATTTGACTTTTTGTTTACACATTGCTTATTAAAATTCATATATTATATGGCAGTCGGCAGGGCAATCATGCGTGAGCTATCGCTATCGTAATGCGATACATTTTGACAGTTTTGTACTGAAAGGAAATAAATGATCCATCAAAATATCGCTGGTTTGCAAGAATATCGTAGTAACTCAAAATTCTAACGAATTATTCTAAGTATGTCAAAACCATAAATCTTTGATGTTTTATTTTATTTTTTATTTATTTATTTATTTATCGTTGGGAAACAAACAGATATTATATTTAGATTCCTGACAGAATTGGATCCAAATCTGTACGTCAATCCATTGAGAAACTTATTTTGGACACTTTCAATTGCCATAATATACTTAGAGTATTGCGGATTCCAAACGGTCGAAGCGAACTCCAAATGAGATCTAACAAATGAGTTATGAAAAGAGTTGCGATGATGTATTTTCTTTCAATCAATAAAGTTATAACATCAAGGGATCGTTTAAATTTTGCAGCTATGCACCAACATATTAATAAAGAAATTTACTACCCCATTCCCTAAAATTCATCATTTTTAGTTGCATCGATATTCTTGAAAAGCAGCGATATAATGCTGTGCGCTAATGGTTTTATACGAAATAACTTTCCAATTTTTGATATATCGGAAAGAAACAAATGATTTCATTACATAACACCATTACATAATCAAGTTAATGAACAATGATAATTTGCGAGTAATTTAAGCATAACCACATTTATTTAAAGATAAATCAGCTATAAATTATTCAGTACATAAACCTGTTGTCAGATTAACATGCGGATAAATATTTTCAAATGTACATTATGAATTTAGTAAATCCTCTTTAATAATATTACAAATATATGATTGATTATATACGATCATGTTATTATACATATATTGCTATCAATATTACTATTATAAAGCTGAAGAGATTGTTTGCTGAATGCGCTTATTTCATTAAAACATTTGACAAGAAAGTAACACCGTTTCATACTTTAATCTTCGTGATTATAATTTGATAAGTCCGTTTAATTTTTTTTTTTAATTATAAAAAGCAAACGTTTCCACCTCACGTTTTTAATTAAAAGAGAAAATTATAATAAGATGAAGCAGTTACCCTTCATAACCGCTAATTAAAAATTCCTCTTGTTTTCCGTTTCAACATAATTAAATAATCTTTGAAAGAGATAATTTTCTTCGAATATTATTATGTAGCGTTTTTATATACTTAATAACTTTTGGTTATTGTTTCGTGATCTCATTTTGTTTGAATAAAGAAATTGAAATTTTTAAGAAAATGAAATTGAATTTTAAAAAGAGATATTCTTTAAACAAGAATTGTATTTGTAAGTTTTACTTTCGTAAGCGACATTAATGAATTTTGTAATCTAGCAACAGTTACCGAGGGGCTTTACGAAAGCTGCGAGTCTGTCAATATTAAGGCACGGACTCTCAATTCTTTCAAGTGTAATGTCAAACAACTTACGAAAATCTCTTTGAAAGTCTTAGAGCAAAACTTATGAGTATAATTCTCAGTTTAAAGAAAGAATCTGTATGAATAAAAATCAATTATCAAATGTATGTAAGCATTATTTTTGAAAAGCTGCACTTGCCTAATTATTTTTTATGTATTTGTAATTGTCTGGACAAGGTTTGTGTGAAAGAAAATATTTAAAAATATCTACAGAAAAAATAAAAAAATTGGTTAAAAAAAAATTACACACTGACATTTTAACCTTTCGTTTATTGTTAAAGTCTGTGGTCAAATAAAGAATAGATTATCTGTGATCAATCTTGAAATCGATTGAAAATTTAATGAACTACGGTCGAATTTCGACCGCTAGGCGACCACTGAAATATTTAAATAGGTATAGAATATTTAATTTGCTCGTATATTATAATAACTTAGTTAAAGATATCCTTAAAATTGGTTTAGGCTTCAAAGCGAATGTTAATTTGATTTGAATAATGTTATTCAAGACACTACAATATAACTATAACATCTGTAGATAGTTACGATTAATATGGAAATTAGTTAATTTGGATTACTCTTTGAAAGATGAAGATAAGATACAGTAATAAATAGCAATAATCTAATATATTGGAAAAAAATAGATAAAACATTTTATAATACCAATTACATTTTATTTCATATTATATCTTTAATCAAAACAAAAAGAGAAGATAGCTATATATGTACGTCTTCAAATAAAATACGTCCTCAAAATTAAGCCAGTTTCTCAAAATAAAGTCCGTGTGGCTTGACACAGTATTGCTTATCAGCGTCCACATATTTAAACATATACATTAATACGTTATAAAATATCATAGTCCCGATCACTAGGATTATACTTCAGAACACACCTAAAAACACGTAGGTATATAAAACGAAATCCCACGTTCCTCGTCGCTTTTTATTGTCCTGTTAATGAAAGGCTATGTGGGAGTTAGCTTGTTATACGACCGCATTCAGTATCCGAGGCCTTGTGATTGTTATGTAATCGTCCACGTCACGTGAAACTGTAATGCATTTAAATGTTTTCTGTTCGAAATGAGATTTCTGGAATGTTCTTCGTTATGGCTAATTTTGGGAATTTGAACGATTGAAATTGTTATATTTATTAATGTTTTAAAAGTGATTGTAATGTTTTTGGGTAAGATAGTTTTTTTTCAACATTTTCAAAAAGATGAGGTTCTCAATTCGCAATGTATTTTTATGTTTGTTACTTTAGAATAGTTCAGTCCCATTTGGTGAGTTCAAGTAGGCATGAGAGTTAAAATTATTTATATTTTATTTTGGCATTGTGATAGTTTGCTCAAAAGTGTCATAAAATCTCGTGTACACTTACACTCGTGACTAAAACTCTGTCATTTCTGAAATTATATTAAAAGTACTTTTATTTTTAAATAGGGTATACTTTAAGATTGGTCTAATAGAATTTTTATCCAAATCGGTTTATCAGTTAGGTCTTTAAATCAAAATAACTGGAATATACTTAATTTTATCTAAAAGTAACAGCCTGTAAATGTCCTACAGCTGGGCAAAGGCCTTCTCTCCTATTAATGAGAAGGTTTTAGAGCTTAATCCACCACGCTGCTCCACTGCGGGTTGGCGGATCTGTTGAATGAATTCGAAGTCGGTTGCTGTTTTTAAATCTTATTATATAGTTATAGATATTTTATAAATATGAATTTTGGTACCCAGAATGTCGACTATATGGACAACGCTGCTTAGCAACCAGCTATCGAACTGAGTATAACAGGCGGGAGTTTATTGGACCAACAAATATCTTTCAAAATTGGAAATAATTACAGATGGATGCTGATAAGCAATAATGTGCCAACCCACAAAAAGTCAGATTTGGAGATGTTGATGTATTCTAACAATGCGTCACGTATTTAACATTATTTAAAGACGTTTGAAGTCATCTAAACTAAATAAGTACGGAAAAAAGTTCTTTAATTAAATGTTACGAATTTCAAGTACAGTCCATATTTCGATATATATTCAATAATGTCATATATTTAAAAGATTTATTATCAAATTATATAACTTTTAATTATTTCAAGCTTATTTTATCAAAATAGAAAATAAAAGGTGAATATTTACTTCTTTAAAGAAATTTATTAAGAATAGGTTAGACATCTTTAGACGCCACATTCTCAAAACGAAGTCCGTGTGGCTTGACATAGTATTGCTTATCACAATTATAAACATAACTTATCTATAGTTATAAAATATCATTGCTCTGTGGAATAAAAAAGAAAGAAATAAGAACAACTTAAAATGTACCATTCGCTTCGAATCTCGATGCTTTCATTTCATTAAAGTTAATGGAACCGACGGTACTTCGAAATGTTTTGTTTTGTATTAATGCGGAGGGTAACAAAGCATTTTTTTTTTGTTTAATTACAGCCTTAACGAGGTTTTATGGGTACATTGGGTCAAAATCGTGACTCTTTATGTCATATTAAAACAGTATCGTATGTAATAATCATAAACAGTCTTTGCGTTATTAAAATATTTGCAATATTTATAATACTTTTATACAAATGCTAAGAAACCTTTAATGTGTCATTGTTGGGAAAAGTTCGCTTTTATAAAGAAGAAGGATGTTTGGACGCTGATAAGCAATATTATGTTAAGCCACACGGACTTAATTTTGAGAAAATTTGACCGAAGTTAGTTAAATTATTATTGATCAGATTGTGATGAAACTTTGGGGAGTTCTGGTTCTTGGTCCAAGAAATGTATATATTTTTGGTGGCTACCAACGCATGTTGTATACAGCTATATAGTACTATGTGAAGTAAAAACTTTGTACTACTTTTTACGAAAATTTTGTGGACGGAAGAATATGAAATTTCGCACTTATAGTTCATATAGAGAACTGCAGATGGCTAATATTGTTTTTTTTTTTTAAATATGATTAAAGATTACATTGAATCAATAAAAAAATATTATACACACTACCATGTATCTGACACACACGCATATAATAAATTCTTTCATTAATTGTTAAATTCTGTAGTCAAATTGAGAAATTTAATCTACAGTCGATTTCCGACCGCTAAGCGACCACTATCTAACACAAAAATAATTTTTGAATTCGAACCAGTAGTTCCTGAAATTAGCGCGCTCAAACGAACAAATTCTTTAAAATAAAAAAAAATACTTTATTCAAGTAGGCTCTCACGAGCACTTTTGAATGAAGCTACCACCGGTTCGGAACGTAGATTCTACCGAGAAGAACCGGCAAGAAACTCGATAGATAAGACTTCAGCTTTATAATATTAGTATAGATTAATATATACATATTATTATAATTAAGATATACTAGATGGATAAGCAATAATGTGTCAACCCAAAAAAGGTCAAATTTAAAGATATTGATGTATTCTGATGATGCATTACGTATTTAACCTTATTCAAAAAATAATTAAGTCATCTGAATTAAATCAGTACGGAAAAGAGTTTCTTAATCTAATGTTTAAAATATTGAAGCGTGTTCCATATTTTGAATTATACAATAAGCTCATATATTAAAAAAATACTATAAGATAAAACTGTTTTCTAGCCAATCTGCTTTTAATTCATTAAACATTTTTATCAAAATAGAAAAGAAAAAATGGATATATACTTCTTCAAACAGACTTATTAAGAATATGCTTGACATCTTTAGACGCCATTTTCTCATAATGAAGTCCGCGTAGGTTGACACAGTATTGCTTATCAGCGTCTAAATATCAAGCAATACGCCTACGGTTGTTTGAGTTAAGTTATTTTGTAAAGATAAAATATTTACAAAATGACCTCGGGCACAAAATTAATGGAATTTTCGCAACTGAGATATGTTTTCCAATTGCTTCATATTCAAAGTCACTGCGAGAAAGATCGCGATGCTTTGTTAAGATCCAAGTCAACCTATAAAAGCAAAATTCGGAGATATTGGTGTGTTTTGATAATTCGTTACTTATTTAACATTATTAAAAAATCATCTAAACTATATAAGATTGAGAAAAAGTTTCTTAATTTAATGTTTCGAATTTTAAGTTCAATATTTTGCAATTTATACAATAATCTTATATATTTTAAAACTTATTATTACATTAAATTTTATATTGTACCAATCTGTTTTTCATAAACTCGACCTTTTAACAAAATAGAAACTAAAAGACGGATGGAAGTACTACTTCAAACAAATTTATTATGAATAGCTTTGACATCTTTAGACGCCATTTTCTTTAAATGAAGTCCGTGTGGCTAGACACAGTACTGCTTATCAGTATATATATATATATATATCATATACTGTTAGCCGTCCAAAATCTGTACCTATTTCCAACTGACAAGCTCGTGTTGGTACAAAGCTATTTTCGCCTGTTATACTGAGTGGTTAACTAGTTGCTACGCAACGTCGTCAAACAAAGACAATGTGGTTTGGGACAAAATTCATGAGTGTACAATGAAGTATAAAACCTTATGTTCAAGTCTTTAGTACTTCAACCTTTTATTATCATTTATACTTTAAATCTAATATACCAAGTGATTCAGTCATAATAATTAGTATTTTACGTTCATAAGAATATTCCATATTCTTCTACTGATACAATAATTTAAAGTATTCACTATAAGTCTAGTTTTATTTACTTTAATCTAACTTCCCAGTCCAAAACAAATCACATCTCCACCATCTTTTTTACCAATTCCCGCCTAAAACTCATGTCACAGATTATTAAATCAATATATGCTGACATTCGTTAATAAAATTAAAAAAATATATATTACTTCACAACTATTTAAATAAAACATAAAATTATAGATATATTTGAAATATTTAAATAAATAAATAAATAAACGCATCACACTCAACGGCCCCCATTAAGATCTTGTGATCTTGTGTCGGGGGTCCGGAAACATACACAACACTAACACAAACACCCAGACCACGACAAACATCCGTATGGCCAATACAGACATTTGCCGTGAGCGGGGATCGAACCCGCGACCGTTAGCTATACAGTCAGTTGCAGTGACCACTGCGCCAACGTGTCTGTCAATAAATAAATAAAAAAATAATAACAATAAAGTAATTTAAAAGAAAATCATTGAAATCTAACAATAACATGTCTACAGTTATGTTATATTATTGATCCACATGTATCTGGGTCTACATCGGACGATCTACGGCATTCTGTTCGCACGCGATGAAATTAACGCCGTCGTAAATATGTATATACGACTTCGCTTTTACATAGACAAAATTAATATTCGACAAGATGCTTAATAAAAGGACATAACTTCGATACGAAGATATACACAAAAATCAATCTTTATAATATTAGTATTTTTAAGCGGCCCCTCGTGGTTTCAATCGCACTTAACATAGATTTACATAAAAACTTCCAACCCCCATTTTACCCTCATTTCGGTCAAATTTTACAAAATCCCATCTTAGTAAACACCTACGTCCTAAAAATAAACCACCATTCAAAATTTGAAATAATTCGTTTTATATATAGAGATTAGACGAGACTTGACTAGATTAGACCATAATTAAATATTAAGTTATACAAGACTTTTTTAGAAAGGGAATTGATTAACGGCAATCTTATATTAAATTTAAAACAAAGAGTACACGTAATTACGTTTACTTGGATGACATATTTATTCCAGTTTACTTTAAAATTAAACTATTGAACCGAATTTGAATGAAAATTCTATGGACTAATGGGAGGGTAAACATTTTCAATAAAAAAAATCATATTTAACATAACGGGTCTTATCGCGATAACCAATGGTAGTAATACCTTTTTATTGCCCGGCGTTTCGACGAAGTTGTATCCGACGTGGTCACGAGCTGACTGACTACTTAGTAAGACCCGTTATATTAAATATGAATAGTATAAATTGCGAAAGTTTAAAATATATAAAAAAAATTTACCAAATCGGTCAACCTGTTTTCTAGTAATCGATGACCAAACATAAAAAGTCCATAAACGCGAAAACACGACTGAAACCGCGAGAGGTAGCTAGTAGCACATATAGAGAAATGCACGTATGACATCTCTATCGGAAAGCTGTCAGAATTTATCGGTGAACGGAAATAACTTTCATATCTAAACATGAAATCGATATAAAATTTTATACACATGTGATATTGCATTTTTCTAATACGTTTTGTATGCTCTGTAAAGTTGAACTTTAAACTTAACTACTAATTTCTAGGACTTAATGAATATAACCTTATTTTATGCACAATCTCAGAGTCTTATATTACTATTTTTGGATCGAAAATAATATGCTACTAGTCATCTATACTTATAATAAATCTGTAGAGAGGTCAATTCTGTACATGAAATATATTTTCAAAATAACTATCAGGTGATTAGTGATCGATACTGATGCCAAAAATGCAATCAGTAAAATTTTTGGCTGTCTGTCTGTCTGTCTGTCTGTCTGTATGTTCCTTATAGAAACAAAAACTACTCGACGGATTTTAACGAAACTTAGTACAATTATTCTTCATACTCTTGGGCAGGTTATAGTATACTTTTCATCACGTTACAATCAATAGGAGCAGAGTAATAAAGGGAAAACGGGAGACATTACTCCAATTTTTAAGCTTCTGTCGCGTATGCAGCCTTAATGGTTAAATTTACATAGAAATCATGTATGACGGAAATATTCTACATAAAATTTCCTAAAAAATATTCCGCAACAGCATATGTCTATCTTTTATGGTTGACTCACAATAACACGTGTAACTCCTGATAGGTTAGCAGTTCGGAGAATTCTGATTATATTTGTTTACTCTTACGTTTACAATACTCTCACTCATCCCTAATTTAAAAAAGTTAACATTATTACCTAATTAATAAAAAAAATCATAGAAATCAAGTATTGTGGAATGACATATTATATTCCCCTCTTAAATTACGATAGTTAATCTGTCTGTCACATCAAAACCACTGAACCCTGACGAAGGACATACGCTAATTTTTTCGAAAACGCGGACGAAGTCGCAGGCAAAAGCTAGTATTTAATATAATATAAGTTGCATTTGTCGAAACGTTGGGCAATAAAAAGTATTACGACCATTAGTTATCGCAATAAGACCCAATAAAATAAATATTAATCGAAGTTTTAAATATGTGCTTCTACCAGTTGCTCGCGATTTATCCCCTTTAGAGTAAATTTTTTACAAACTTTGCTGCCGTATTTATTCAATCTAAAGCCTAAAAAATAAATTTCAAGCTTCTACCGTCATTTACATATAAAATTTCGTCCCCTATTTCAACCCCTTACAGCTTTTTTTTCGTTTTAAAAAGCAGCCTATATTCTTTTTGAAGCTAAACTATCTCCGCACCAAATTTCATTTAAATAGATTCAGTAGTTTAGGCGTGATTGGGATTTATAATATTAGTAAGGATTATGCTATTGAAGTGAAATAAATTTGGGCTGTCAAAATTTTGTAGAAAAAACAGCCACAGAGTTTAAACAAATCAGGATTTTTCATATTACATGAAATATCATACCGATCATCGCTATAAAACTTTGTCTCGTTATTATGCTTACACAGCTCGTAGGGTGAGAATTACATGTGTAAGTTTGTACTCACGAGAGCGATATAAAGCACTTCTGTAACCTAGTGACAGATACGTCGTAAGCAGTTACGAAAGTTGTGAATGTCAAAAATATACACTGACAGTAAACTCTTTTAGATGTAAAACATTGAGGAAGTAAATGTAAAATTCCACGTGACATTTGCGAAATAACATGTGTCCAATTGGTACAACTAAAACCCATTAACCAAAGAATTATATTGAATTGTTAATGTAAATCTTTATGAAAGTCTGAGAGCAATTTATAAGTGAAACTCTTGCCTAATGACGTAATCATTGTAAAGTTAATTACAGTTAATGTCATCGCGTCTATCGTACTGGCCAGATAGAGACGTAAGATTTGAATATAAGATCATCTGGCACAACAAAATTTACATTTAGGCGAGCGAAGCAGCGAGAATTATAAAATAAGGTCGGGTTGATTACATTACATACTATTTATAACTTAAGAACGGCTTGGTTGATTTTTATGATATTCGATTTATTCGTTTTGCAAAAAACATAACTAATTAGGTACAACATCAGAAGATATCATAAAAAACAAAGTTATAGAGAAAATTAATTTAATACGGCATGGCAAGATAGTCTATTCTAATATTTTATTATGAAGAGTTAAACTTTTTTTTTTAATTTGTATGTAGTGGGTAATCTCTGAAACTACCGATCTGATTAAATTTTTTTTTTGCGCTAGATAGTTAGTTTATTTATGGTAATTATAGGCTATATTATATCACCCTTCGCATCATAGGGATAAAGCAGTAAACATCCACCATATAAAATATCAAGGCTTTTTTGTAAAAACAAGAGCGCAGTTTGCTCCTCCAACACAGTTCACTTCGTAGTCTAGAAAAAGGCTTTTAGAAAAGATTTACGAACAATACTAAATGTGCTGCCATCTATGTAAAGCTCTTTACGATCTGTTGTTTGTTTTTATAGCTTTATGCAAATCCTCTCACTCGTTATATAACTCTACTTTTCTACCGAGTTGTTTGTAGACATTTATGTAGGACCAGTGACGCTTGTTAAGTACTAGTTAACACGTTTTTATTAACTTGACCTAAATTTTAAGTATGGAAATATGTATGAATGTTAGGACTCTTACAATTTAATGTTTATTTCCAGACGCTAAATTTATGCTTAGAAATTTGCTCACGTTTTGAATGTGGCTGTTTTATCCAAAACTTTTGGATGGATTATTTCAAAATTTTGCTTATTAATTTTCAAGATCAATTTGATAAATAAATAATCAAATAAAAAACCTTTCTCTATATTCAAACCGCGCGTAAAACAAAGTAACATAGCTAGTATTAATACACACGAAAGAAAACTGTAACAAAAAAAAATCAAAAGGTTTCGTATTTATGTTGACTTTAAATAATATGTATTGCGGTTCTATTGTATTAATATTTCAATATAACAATATTGTGTAACAAAGTTATTATTTCGTAATAAGCTCACAAATCTAAGCAACAAAGCCCGTCTGTTATTTGTTTTATATAATGTTACAAGAAACCGTACTCTTACGAGTAATTCAGTCGTAACATTTTATAGCGTGTATAGAACACGCGAATAGCTATGTTATTAGTTCATTACAATCCTATGAAATAAGGACGGACTATAGACTAGCGATTAAAATGGCGATTTTATTGTAATAAATATAAATGTGTCGCTGGTAGGCAAATGCCTATTTTATAAGGGTAGGATAGGAGCGTAATCCACCACGCTGTTTCAATGCGGATTGACAGATATAAACGTTTCAAAATTTATTTTCATACCAGCATGACGTGTTCCTTCACCGCAGTATGAAATTAATTTAAATATAATTTTGTCACTTGAAAACTCGGCGGTGGTACTCGTAGCTAGTGATTAAATCTGCGATCTTATCATTCGAAGTGATCGAATTGACGTATTCCAATCACTAGACCATTACAGCTCCTTTTAAATGATAAGAAATATCTAGCAACGGATTGTTAATATATGTATGTATTATATGTATTATAATTTGAAAATAGACCAAGTATTGTTTCTGACGTTATATTATTCTTTCTGAATTATTTAACAGTACGTTACCTAACTTTAAATATATCTAGAAATTAATATAGATTAGAAGATTTTAAATATACGAGATTTGTATTTTTTCAAATAAATCTGTCGCAAGTCGCAAGTCTGACGTCGTCCTTAACTGTGCACATACGTTATCAAGTTCATAACATTTGCATACAAATTGTGTGTTCATCTGCGACCATGTTTGTAAATAGTCACTACATCTCGTATTCATGTAAAGTATACAAAATAAATTATGTGTATTATTTATACAAACGACTTATTATGCTCTTTATTATTTTTTTTGTATTTTCTTTATTACTATCTTTTGCTAGAAGCTTCGCTCATGTTAATGTAGATTTTGTTTTAAGATAATACATAAAATATAGATTATGAACATCTTGACTAATGTGCATCTCAATGGTACCATATTTTTTAAACTTTGTTCATTATTCGTTTTTAGTACTTTTTATATATTCACAAAGTTATAAATAACTTTTATAAAAAAGTTTTAGATGAAAATATTTTTTCCAATTTCATTTTCATATAGAAATATAAAACTATTCGAAGTCACGTGAAACAAATTTAATACCGTAAAGATTCTATTCAGTGAGCCGACCTTCTGTGAAATATACGCTACGATAAGCTACGAGGGTCTACGAGGAGCTACGAAATGAAACGTATGAGGACAGAAGAAGCATTGAAGCATATATTAGAAATAATGTTAACATTTATATTATGTATAATTATTTTAAAAAATATATATTTTAAGTTCATTGCATTAAATTATGTAAAATCATTTTTGGAAATGCCATAAATGTTATACATGATATAATAGGAAAATTATAAATATAAATTTTTATTAATTTATAATTTTAAATATTTTTTTAAGAAAAATATAAACTATTAATACTTTCAATCAAAATAAATAAAATAAGATATATTGATACTAAAATAAATAATTTAAAAAACAAGAACAAAACGAAATTATTTTTTATGAAATATTAAAAAAAAACATCACATTCCAAGGCGATGGATTTAACAAGACTTACTTGAGTAAAGCATATTATTATATTTTAAATGAAAACGTATTAGAATCTAATTAGAAGAATAGTCGCAACCACAAAACGGACAACTCAATTGCGGGATAAGGTTTTTATTAAATATAGTATTTAATATGAGAGATTTCTTCATATTATGTAAATAATTTTTTCACGTTAGTCGTTGGTGTCTTATACACTTTTGTACCATCAGATTGTTATAAACTTTGTCACCGTCTTGTCTGTACTGGAAGGTTACAGCCATGGATATGTCTCAGGAAAGTTAATCACGTGACGAAACTTTTCAGAGCCCACCTCCTCCCTGGTGATACGCTGTGAGGTTTTGTACTACCCTCTCCCTCACTTATACCTATTCCAAATATTAAAATAATAGATATCTTTTAAAATAGGTATAATCGCATTATTAAAAATGATGTTACCTAAGGTATATATAGCTTACAAAAGTTTCGACAATAAATACTCGTGATATTTTAATAACCCCCTCCCCTTTTCACCCTTGTGGTATTTGGTGATTTTTTTCCAGACCCCTCCTCCAACCTTTGGGCCTTAATAATACAAGTAAAGTCTTAGACTATCGCCCAGTAAAAATTAAATCACGTCGAGCAAGGCTACGAACAAAAGCTACTAAATAATAAAAATCGTCAAATTTGTATTCTTATACAGTAACATAAAAATATAAAAGAGTCATGCCTGTCTATGTATTATTCTACACCTGCGTCAATCTATATAACGTGATTATATTTCACTCTGAGGGATACAAAGTGTTGCTACGCCGCTACGAGACCGCTACGAGACTGATATATCGCAAAATCGAGGCTAAATAAATACACGTTTTATAAGATCCTTAGATACAATATATGTATTTTCCTGAACAAAATTTATTTGTTCATGTTGAAATGATATATATATTTTTTTCTCTTTTTCGGTAGATATTAATGTAAACTGAAATATTATAATCTAATATTTATCGAAACTACAGGTGACCGAAGGGCTGGCGGCTACCTTGGCCAGCATATCAGTCTGGCCATACAAAGAGGTGATGCTGCCAGTGTTTTGGGGACCTTGCCTCACTGTGACATCGATAGTTACTTAGGTTTAATATAGTTATTTTTAATTTCTCTTTCTTTTTATTTTTAATAGAATTATTTGTATCAATAGTATTAATTATTATAATTCAGAATTAAATAAAATTATATTTGAAATATATTATATTAACAAGAAAGTATTTTAATGACAATAATACTATTCATTATTTTTATATGAATATATATAGAAAAAACTTTGTACCTCTCTTTACGAAAATTGCGAGGGCGAAGGAGTGTGAAATTTCGCACAATATTTAATATAAAGTAGTGTGAAAATGATATTTGTTTTTTAATTCTCCATACTTAAAATTTATAATAATTACAATTAAGTAAAAAAAAACATTATACACACTGTTATATTTGATACATACGTATATATTATTTTCTTTCGTTTATTGTTAAAGTCTGTAGTGAAATTGAGGAAAGATTATCTATGGTGAATCTAGAAATCGGTTGAAAGTAATGACAGTCGACTAGCCTAAATAATTAAATTAAAGAGAACATAGAACGAACAGAAGAAAACTCAACATATAAAAAATAGGTTCCTAATAAACTTATCAAAAAGTTGTTTCAAGTTTACACAAAATGTTGTAAGACATGCTTGGCAGTTGAAGTGAATTTTGAGCACGAGATTACTTCGTAAATATCTTATCGTGACAAAATAACATTTGTAAATAACTTATTTACAGGCTTTACTATTACATTTTATAAGGCTTATTTTGTGATACATTTATATTTTATAAGAATCTATTTAATGATCTTCTAATATTCAGTCAGTAATTATATAAAGAATTCAAACTATACTTTTTTCGAATCGTCATATATATCTTCCTAAAAACTGCATCATTTTGATGTTATATTTTATACGCCATTTTTAACTTTAATGACAAACATTAATAAATAACGCATCACACTCAACGGCCCCCATTAAGATCTCATGACCTTGTGTCGGGGGTCGGGAAACACTCACAACATTAACACAAACACCCAGACCACGACTAACATCTGTATGGCCAATACACACGTTTGCCGTGAGCGGGGATCGAACCCGCGACCGTTAGCGCTTTAGTCAGTTGCAGTGACCATTGCGCCAACGTGTCTGTCTAATATTAATCATTCATTCATTATTAATATCTCAAAACTAATGTTTTTATTAAAAGAAATACAGTTATAATCATTACGTAACTTATTAGTAACGGTGCAAAATACTTGCATGGACTATTTAGTATAGAGGTACAAATCAGTTTTTTTTTGTTAAATCTGTACAAATCCGACATCGGTTTTCACCATAACAACACAAAAACAATTTTTAATAATGGAACTTAACGTTTTTTAAATTTAATAATATGCTTATATTAAAAAGTAGGTATGCCATTTATACGTTTATAAGAAGCATACAGCATTTCATGCATAAAATTTACAAAAAGATAATTACTTAAACCCAAACTATTGTCTATATTATATAAAACCATATTATTTAAAAAATCAACATGGATACGAAAAACAAAACAGTATACCATTAATTTTAACCTATAATAAAATTTACTTTAATTAATAATAAATCAATAAGAACATTACGTATTTTAAATTACAATTCACTTCTAATATCCCGCTAGAAAGAACAATTGTTACTTAAAACAAAATAAACAAACTCTATATAGATAAGCTTCATGCTATTACCTTCGAAATTAAAATTGACAGCTTCACGTATTCTCCAGGTACGTCGCAAATGTCAACATGTCTCAGTCACGTATCGATCATTTAGCCTCGTACTACGTTACTTAACGAGCTGAAATGGTCCATTCACTTTGACATCTAGATATAGCATATCAAATTATACCATATAGCATACATACCCATGGTTTCCTGCTAATTTGGTGTCAGTAAATTATAGACTTTTTGAGCTAAATCGATTTTTAATTTTTGGTATTACGATTGGGTTTAAAAAAATATACTTAAGAGGATGAAATTGAAGTTTAGTGATTAAAAAAAGCAATATTTTGTAAATAAAATATGTATATTGTGTCTGAAATCGAGACTTCCCTGGAGCAGGTCTCCGTATGGGGAAGACGTAACCTTGTCCAATTTAACCCCTTGAAGACACAAGTCTGCGCGTTTACCGCTAAGAAAACCCCCTTTAACATAGCGCCGAGTTTTCAGAACACGACTCTAAACATCAGTAAGAGTATTGGGATCCTTGGGGTCGACATAACGAATGAGGTCCAATTCCGGGGTCACTTGGAGAGCAAAGCCAAACTGGCTGCCAAAAAACTTGGGGTTCTCAACAGGGCGAGGCGGTACTTCACATCAGGACATCGACTTCTGCTTTACAAAGCTCAGGTCCGTCCTCATGTGGAGTACTGTTCCCACCTTTGGGCAGGTGCCCCCCAATACCAGCTCCAACCACTTGACTCCATCCAACGCCGGGCAGTTCGCATTGTCGACGATCCCAATCTCACAGACGGTTTAGAACCTTTAAATGTACGGAGAGACGTTGGCTCTCTGAGTGTTTTCTACCGTCTGTACAACGGGGAGTGTTCTGACGAACTCTTTGACATGGTGCCACCGTCTCGCTTTTACCATCGCACCCTTCGCCTCAGGACTCGATATCATCCACACCACCTGGATGCATGGTCATCTTCCACAGTGCGGGCTTCACGGTCCTTTTTCCCGCGTACTTGCAAGCTGTGGAATGATCTTCCTCCTGAGGTTTTCCCTGAGCGCTATAATTTGGGGGTTTTCAAGCGTCGAGTGTATAGACATCTTTTTACTAAAGGCCGGCAACGCACCCGCAACATCCCTGGTGTTGCAGATGTCCATGGGCGATAGTGACCGCTTAACATCAGGTGGTACTATCTGCTCTTTTGCCCCCCTATTATATAAAAAAAAAAAAATATATAGTTTTAGAGTAATATTAGGCGAGTATACACACATATAGGTATTGTTCTTAGACTAACTTACTTTACTTCTAAAATAATTTACTATCAGTGCCTTTATATGTCAAAGCCTTAGTAAGACTACCTAAGTAACTGTGACTAGGTTACGGAGTTGTTTTATATGTCAAATACAAGAGGATAACTTACAAATAAAATTATCGTGTTAAGCTTTATCTTTAGATAAATTGAGTAACTAAGATATTTCGACGTTTATAGGAGTTACGGAGCAACGAGGTTATTGTTAGAAAAATATTCGTTCGCAAATTGACGCGAATACCCGTTCGTGCGTATATTTTCAACTTTTACGATTTTTGTTCGGTTAGTGACTACAAAAATAGCCGAAAATTTAACTTCACCTACGTCAAATAGCCACGTTAAAAGCCTTTTAATATGTTATCAATAGCTCAAGTACGCGGCTTTGCTCGCGGGGATTTTGTTATGTCAGACGATTGTCTAGAACTTACTTTTGTCTGGTATGTGCGACACGCGCGCCATCTACTGGAAGTTAATTGTACTATGCATATAACATTCTCGCAAGTATAAACAATAAAATTGGAAAGTTTTGTTGTAATCGGGTAAACGATATGGCATCGCATATCACAAGGTACGTACAATTTTATATGTGTTTCCTAGAATTTCCTCGTTTTTCTCTAATTCATTACGATGTAAGTAACATGATTTGTACGTAGCACATGAGAGCAGTGGTACTCAAGTTGTAACGATTTTATAGGTAAAAATAAAACTGATATTTTTCTGCACAATGTGATGTGTTAGTCTTATAAAACCATTCATTTGAAGGGCCTTAAATAAAAGTCGAACGCCCTATATAAATAGACTGTGATCACAAAAAATGTTAAAATTTTAAGGTTCAATTGAAACATTAAAGTTGGCGTTTTGTTTTTCAACAATCAAAGCGAGTATTGATCAAACTTTTCTTTTATGCTAATAAATTATGAGCGGAGCATTTATCTTTGTACTTTGACTGTTATATCATTTTGTTTCTTTTTTTCTTTTATGTTTAAAAGAAAACATTAATTTTATTTTTAAAAGCCTTCAGTATTCCCACTAGGATTTATGTAGCTTTATCATTTTAAATAGAAAAGTATATAAACTTCCAATTCCCGGTATAAAAAGAAGACTAAGCGTTTGAATTTATTTGTATATGTATATAGAATTATATTTTTACAACCAACGCGTTTGAGTGTGACTCAATTGGGTTTTGGAATGATCCTGTATTTTGGGGTCTGGAACGACGCACAACACAAACACAAACACCCAGATCACGACAAACTTCTGGCCAATACAAACGTTTGCCGCGAACGGGGATTGAAACGGCGACCGATAAGGCTTCAGTTATTATCTGTGCTACTACGCCAAGCTTTTCTCCGGTACGCACGCCAGCAGTATCTTGTTGAATAGAATCTGTCATGTTCGTTGTCATTTAATTAAATATTATCAAAGAAAAATTTATAACAAGAACTAGCTGACCCGGCAAACGGTGTTTTGCCATATAAATAATTTCCTAGTAAAAAATAAAAATAAAAATTTAGGGGTGGACTACCCCTAACATTTAGGGGGATGAAAAATAGATGTTGGCCGATTCTCATAGATACCGGATAAGCACAAAAAATTTCATCAAAATCGGTCAAGCCGTTTCGGAGGAGTATGGCAACGAAAACTGTGACACGAGAATTTTATATATTAGACGAGAATTTTATATATTAGATATAATAAAACAATTTATGATATATTCATTCGATAATTGAATAAATTGATTCAGCTAAATCTTAATCTACTTGTAGCCTTACAGTATATATATTTTTATAGGTTGCCTTTAACCGACTTTTTTGTAATGTTTGTTACCTCAGAACTCCATAACATAATTTCTTAACCGATTTCAATTCTTTTTTATTCGAAACGATTCTTTTAGATTACTCCTATTCAATGTTTATCAAACTCAATTCAGTTGTTAATTTTTAAATGAAAACAACTGAATTAAAAACTATATTCACTTAAAATAAAATTTATTAACTAGAATATACATTATATATAATTTCAAGTCAAAAGTCAAGTAACAGCCTGTAAATATCCCACTGCTGGGCAAAGGCCTCCTATTAAGGAGAAGATTTAGAGCTTAATCCATCACGATGCTCCACTGCGGGTTGGCGGATATACATGTGTCAGAATTTCTCCCGGCACATGCAAGTTTCCTCACGATGTTTTCCTTCACCGCCGAGCTCTATATGAATTTAAATACTAATTTAGCACTTGATAAAACAGCGGTGCTAGCCAGGGTTTGAACCCACGATCATCGGTTGAGATCGACGTGTTCTAACCACTAGGTCATCTCGTCTCACATATATCATTTAAGTAAACGAAATTGCGTATTTTGGTTTCAAAATCGGCGCCTTTTTATAAAAAAAAAATCAAATTGTTATCAAGAGTTTGTTTTAGTTATTTAAAAATACGTATTTTGTTATTCAAAGATCATAAGTATTATTCCAGCTCTCAAAGATATTCACTAAATTATCAACTTTTATATTTGTTCATCCGACTTCAAAAGGATATTCCTTTAAAATATTTGTTATTTCACAACTCCGTTTTATCTTGACCGAATTTGAAAATTCATTCTTTGTTTAAAAGGTTATACATGTAGATTAGTCCCATAGAATTGTATCGGAATGAGTTTAGTAAATTGGTTTAAAAATCGAAATAACTAAAGTGTGTCTTTAAGTAAATGAAATTGAGTGATTTGATCTTTAAGTGGATTTATTTTTTTAGACTTAAAATAAGACTTTATTAAATACTAGCTGTCTCTTGTGGTTTCACTCGCGTTTATGGTACTGTTTCTCATATAGCATAAAGCCTTCCTCAATAAATAAACCAATTAAAACAATAATAATTTTTCAATTCGAACCAGTAGTTCCTGATATTAGAGCGTTCAAACAAATAAATAAACAAACTCATAATATTCATAATATTAGTATAGATAAAATTCAAAAAGTTCTGTTACTTTCATTGCATATATTATTATATTTTTGTTTTTAAATCAAAAACAAATAAAGCTACATATTTGCTTTAAGAAAATAAAAGCAAACTTGAATTTATCTTTGAAAGTCTTTTTAAAACAACTCTGCGTCATACATTATTATGTGAGCAATCTCGTAGAGTCCTCGTAGCTCTCAAGTATCGTAGCACTCGTAGCGCTGTAGCGCTGTAGAGTCATCGTAGCTTATTCAATTTGTTTTATATGAGTTGACTTGACTGATGTTATTTACCTTACATTGGTTTTATGATAACTTTTCTGTGTAGATTATATAACATTTATAATAATAAATAATATGCTTTAATCGACAATGTTTTCTACGAAGCGCAGATTAATTTAACCTTCAATCAAGTTAGATAAAAATTGCATTGCTCTAATACTGCGTAACTTAAAAAAAGTAATTTTAAAGAAGAGCGAAAAATTGCATAATTTTTCATAGACGTCATTGTTGTTATCAATAATATAGTATCATTTTAAATCATATATTTTTGATATAGTTTAATTAAATTTATTTAATATTGCTTCATAATAAGATTATTATGTGTAAAATTCAATTTTTTCGCCATCTCTTAAACCTGTTTTTGATCTACGCACTGTTAGTACATCAATAAAGATTTACGTTATATATTTATTGAATTAAGAAATTTATGTAACGTTAAAAATCTTTTTTTTGTTTAATTCAAATGTAACAAAGTTCACAGAATATTTTTTAAAGAAGAAAAAGAAATTTTCTTCACGAAATGGCTAAAATATATCCTTTTGCTATTAAATTTCCTTTTTTATATATTTTATTCCATTCCACTAATTGAAATTTCACAAAGAAAGCAAAGTCGTTTGATACTTGTGTCTTTGAAATAGAAGATGGCAGAAACTTTAACGTTTTTAAAAATACAAAAGAACTTGTGACGCTATGCTTTCTTTGACGAAATAAAAATTCTTTCTAAGAAAAAATGATTAAAATAGGAATATAATTTTACCTTTTCAAAGTGAAAAAATGTGATTGAAATATTACATTTCTACAATAAGAGAACAATCGAGCAGGCATTAGCAAATCGCAGTGATAGGACCATCCACCGCTTACGAACATACGGACTAGCTTAGCCAGGGCACTACCTCAATCTCTTCAAATATCGGCGTGAAGTAACTCAATATACATAGTATCATTTCGTACGTCAAATGAGAGAAAAAAAATATTTTGAATTGCCTCTTTGTTTGTGAAACGATATTCCATACAAAGTATCATCCTCTATCCTACTCTTCGAGTTTTATTTTGGCTACAAAAAGTAGTCTATGACTCAAATGTTCAATCTCTTTCTATACAAAAGTTGGATTAGCGGTTTAGACTTAAAACAGAAACAAACAGAAAGACAGAGTGACACGTATAATATTAGCATGGAAGTATGGATTTCATTTCGCCAAAGCCAAGAATATATCTCATAAATTAAGTGTTACTCGTAAAACCATTTTGTTCGGTGACTGTTTTCCCACGCGGGCTATTAGACCTTATTCGACTAAGTTTCATGCAAACCACCTTTAATCTTATGCCTTAAGTAATAAGTATCACATTCGCGTGGATTATAGTTACGCTAATTTAATCAAGAGGCATTACAGGCAAGCAGGCACTTAAGATCAAGTTTCAGTGCTAATAATTAAAAAAGTTTTAATCTACCCTGAGAAATAACTATATTGTACCAATTAGGTTACTTTATAACATTGATAAAGTTCTTTTTTACGTCCATTTGATTCTTTGATAAACAAAAATAGTTTTTATTAGTATGAATTAAAGAGAGTGTTTTAATGTTGAAAAAAATATTTCTTAGGCAAGAATTACACTTATAAGTACTAAACAACTTACGTAAATTTTTATGAGAGTATGAAAGGAAACTTTCAGACTTACATAAAGATTTTGATAAGTTTTTTATTATTGCTTAACATCTGAAAGAATTTACTTGTCATGTCCTTAATTTTTAACGCCAACGAAGTAAAATGGAGCAAATTAGTTAATAACATAAATATTTTTTTCTTAGAAAATTCCGAGATCATTTTTATTTTTTATCAATGAATTTTGTTCAGGGTCTAACTAAACACCGAATAAGTAAAATATTTCCTTTTAAATTCACAATAAGTATGTTTAAAGGTTTTGGGTCTTTGCGAAGTGACAGGTTTCGTCGTGGAGAGGCTTTGCGGGCTTTAGTGATATTTGCTTTTGAAATTTGTCAGGCGAAATATTATGTGGAAATGCTATGAAATATCTGTTATAATTTGTTTATTCCATATTATAATAGTCATAAACAGTAAATTATTTCAAGTATAAAGCCATGACAAACAATTTATTTAAATTTTTAACAAAAGTATGAGAACAGAACTCAAAAGTATAATTCTCGCCTTTAATTCATTGAAATGATAAAAAAAAAATTAAATGCGATTAAAATCAGTTTAAAATAATTTTATTTCAATAATCCACGGAGACGAAGTCGCAAATATAAGCTGGTAGATAAATAAGTCTCAAATCGAGAATACTTTCATATATAATGTAAGTTTTACGCCATTAATTTTAACAGTTAATTTTTAACAGTATATACTTATGATGCAATTAATAGATTTTTAGTTAAAAAAAATATATATTCTTGCTATTTTACAAAAATACGTCATCTAAAACAATTTATAACAGTTCCATGCTTTCATAATTGTTCATATTGGATTGCATACAAATTGCACGAATCTTTTGACTATGCATGCATAAAATACGAGATTGCCATCACAGGCTTTGACCGTGCATGCGTGCATCAATGACAAGATTGCCATGAGCCAAAGCAATTACCGGTCGGTGTTTATTATACGTCACTATGCTTTATAACTTCCTGTGCGATTTTTGATAGCAATGAAGCATTTTTGCGTTGCTTTTTTAACAAATTAAATAATTTGTTAGGCGAGAATTACGCTTATTAGTTTTGCTCGAAAAATTTCATAAGGTTTACATAAATTGTTTATTATACCTGAAATACCATTGCCTTATACCTAAAAGATTTTACTGTTTGTGCCTTGTTATTGACACTAACAATATTATAGAGTTATTTTGTAACGGGGATTATAAGTTCATTAATTTATATAGAACAACTGTAACCTATCGGTTTTAAAATTAAAATAACTGAAATAGGTATGTAATTTAAGTGAACGAAATTAGGTACTTTGCTTTGAAATCGGTTTCTTTTTTTTTAAGTCTTGTATGTGTAAAACACATAATACATGTCTTAATACCTTACTTAATATAAGCTAAGGAGAATTTATCTCAATTTCGAATACAGCAAGATTAGAGTTTTCTCATGTAACGCTAACCGTAACATAAATAGCTTTCTTCCGAAGTAGTGTTTGCTAATTTCGATTTACTTTGTAGTCGACCCGTGCGTGGAGACGTGACTGGACTGACTTCGAGTTTGTCTCGGTTCTGCTTTCATGGCCTTATTTGAAGTTATTAGAATTGTATTTGTAAATGAAATTCCTTTTCGAGAATTATTATGCTTGTTGCTTTTGTGTTGATTTTTATAAAAATATATTCTCAATTTCACAACAGATTTTAACAATGAACAAAAAAGTATATATGCCTTTGTGTGTTAAATAAATGGTAGTGTTTGTAATAAATTTTTAATCGACTTAATGTATTTTTGATACATAAATTAAAAAAAAATATGTTAACATTCTGTACTTCGTCCGCGCATTTTTTTATAAAAAACACAACACATGAAAATTTTGCTACACGTATTGTTATATAGATTACATATCTTTTATAATGAAAAATAATAAAAAACAATAACAACTTGACTGATTAATACCAGAACCTCGCACATCAAAATCTGTTTAGCTGCTTAAACTTAAAGAGATCATGACCGTTCTCCAGTTTTGAAAGTTAACGTGCGCCACGTTGATTTTTGCTGACGTCACATGGCTTTCACACTTCGGGGAATAATGGGAATGTAATGATATCTTGCACCTCAAAATTAGTCAAGCTGTTTAGGTTACAGGAGGTCACAATGGAACGGATATACAGACATACCCATATACATACATACATGAAGAACACTATCCCTTTTTAGGGTCAGTAGGGTAAAAATACCGAATTGGGTATAATACTACTTACATTTTCCATTTACTAAATTACAAAGGATTATAATAATAAAACAATACATACTTCTACATCAACTAAACAGTGGAAGAATTCTTTGTACACAAAGTATTATAAGTCTTGAAAGTCATTTCCGGTTGAAATGCAAATGACGTTTGAGCTTCAGAATAATTTTATTCTTTGTTCGGAATTCCTTGGTTTGACGTAAACGAGGCCCCTATTTCACCCTTTGTATCATTTACATTAAAAAAAGTTGTTCACCAACTTGCAAAAAAGGAAATTCTTATTTCGTTGCGGACTGTTATAATTTTTTTATGTATGTTCACCGATTGTTAACCAAACGACTTGACCGATTTGATTAAAATCTTTTGTTTTATTTCAAAGGATTATACTCTTTTATTGGTGCCACATTTTCATCAAAATCGGTTCAGTAGTTCGGTTATTCCAGTTTTTTTGATTATACAAAAAAACTGGAATAAATATGTCGTTTAAGTGAAAGAATATGCATTTTGCTTTGGAAGTCGGTTCCTTTTTAACCGACTTCGAAAAAGGAGAAGGTTATATGATCGGCTGTATGTATTTTTTAAAGTCTTGTTCTACGTAATATATTTGTCATTGTCTTTATAATTATAATTTATGTATATACCTAAACTTCAATGTGTACATGTTCTCTTGGAACTCTAAAATCACTACGGCGATTTTGATAAAATTTTTAAAGCACTCTTCAGATTAACCCAGCGAATGATCTTGTAAAATTTAATGGCGACGGAACAGGTCGCTACGCTCAATTGTATTAAAATATTTAATAAAATGCGAACGTACTCGACTAATCATCGTGAAACTTTGCATATATTACAAGCGGTATAAAGAAGGACATAAAAGCTCCAGTCACCGAGAAAATAATTGTTTCCCTTAGAAATATGTTAAGGACTGTCCGGTGTAGTAAAAGTCTACATCAAAGCGAACGATCCCATAGAAAGAAGATAGTATAATGTAGAACTGTTGTATTATTTGTACAAAATTCTTTGTATAATAGTGTGAATATTTCCCGCAGTTGGGCAAAAAAGGTCTTTTTTCTGTTTGGAAATAAAGACATTTATTATTTTCTGCTACCCTGTTGCGACTAAATGATTAAATATTATACACATTTTATAGGAAATGTAGATAATAAATCTTTGTCCTCAAATGCTTGTTTAATCTGTATGAGTCTTAATATTGTCCATATTTTAAATAATGAGTCTTATCGCGATAACTAATAGTAGTACCTAATAACTTTTTATTGATTACTTTTTACGTTTTCCGTACTTATTTAGACTAGATGACTTGAAAATTTATTGAATAACGTTAAGTACATGACGCATTACCAGAATATATTAATATAATAATTCGACTTTTTGTTGGTTGACACTTTATTGCTTATCAGCATCCAGATATGTTACGTTCATACTATTGGACGTTAAAAGTGCCTTTTTCAAACTGTAATAACGGGATTTTTAACATGAAATATGTATTTTGGGTGTCAAAATTAATGCGTTAATGATATCTATAGTCATAAATAATCGTCAATTTACAAACTTGTCAAATTCTATGTCGGAATTCATATACTAATAAGAAAACCTGGCAAGGAACTTGGTAAAAATTTGATACCTTCATATTGTACTGTTATTTTACTATGGCATATGTTTCCTTACGTCGTTTTCATTCATCACAAGGCAAGATATGGTACCACTGGAGTGACATAACTATCTCTATTTCCTAGGCGAGAATTACATTTGTAAGTTTTACTTTCATAATTGATATTTGTTAGTATTGTATCAAAATACACGCTGGTAATGCCATCTATTGTGTCTATTACGTACTATTGTAAAATTGAAGGATAATGAATGACAGTGTATGATACTGATCTGAAATAAAAATTAATTTTTTTTTTGCTCTCTGTCTCATTGACCAAAACGTTGTTTGATTTATAATATTGAATAACTCGGTAATCTAGCATCAGATACGTAATAAGTAGTTACGAAAGTGATGTTAAAAATAAGGTACGGACAGTAAATTCTTTTAGGTGTAAAGCAGTGGCAGATAATTTACATATGTAAATCTTTGTGAAAGTTTGAAGGCGTAACTTATAAGTAATTCTCGCCTTAGAATGGTAAACTCGGTGTAGGACGTATAAAATACTAGGAAATAGTGATCAATATTGGATATATTGTCGTGGATAAGTAAATATACAACGTCCATGACGATGTACTGAATAATTAATTGAATATGTGACGCCGTGACGGTATATCAACAACACATAGCTGGGACGAGGAATACGGAATTTTGTATAAACAATATAACATATATGAATACTTATTAATGTGTGCGTACGTGTGTGTGTGTGTGTCAATCGAGATGGTTCTTAGCTAAATTTATACAGATTTCATTAAATGCTTGAAGGTTTACACGTCTTGCCTAGTTGTTGACAAGGTTAAAGCAATTTTTATTCTATCGATTATGTCCTATCGATTCAAAATTAAAATCAAAATATACTTTATTCAAGTAGGCTTTTACAGGCACTTTTGAATCGTCAATACAGAAACAAAAAATTAATTTAATGAATTTACCACCTAACTCTTTTAAAAAGTTTTACAAAAGGTAAAACCTTTTTGAGTTACAATTTTATTAAATACCCTGTGTGAATCCAGCTTATATTAAATCCAAGCATCTATTCAAAATTTACTAAAACTGTGACTTTAATAATATCAAAAAATTTAGTTGCGTAACTTTGACGTTATAGCATCATCTGGAATCAACAGGATATTCAACTCCTTACCAACCGAGAGTAGAAGTATCGTGTTGGGGCTCGTTGAAATGGTCTCAATGAATAAGATTATAGAGTTTCTTATTTTCTGTTTTATCTTATTTTATAAGATGTAAAACCTTGTCGCGAGAATATAACTTCTTAATATTTTGAAGCGAGATGAATCACAACTAGATCTAAATAGAAATGAATCTAATTTTGATAAAATTTTACAAGTGAAAAACTCGCAACAAGCTTTCAAGTCATATCAAATTATAAAATGTAACAAGCTAAGTTGGATTTACTAAACATTTTTAGAGCATTTTAATAAAGGCTTTAGTTAAAAAATATTTTTTATTTTTCCTTTTTATGTTTATTATGATTAGGATTCTATGAAAGAAAGTATTTGAAAAATATTATGGAATGGAAAAAATTGCGTTTGTAACTAAGATTTAAAAATAAAAAAAATAATAACCCACTTCAGGAGCGAAATTCGCAATTTCGTTTATTTGGATGACGTAATTTCAGGTATATTGATTTGAAAACCAAAATTCTGAACCGATTTTGATAAAAAAATCTATGTTACTAATCCACAAGTATACCTTTTAAATTAAAAAAAATAATTTTAAAATCGGATAAGAAATGACAAAGTTATGAGCTAATAAATTTCCTCCCATTATGATGTTGGTTGTAAAACCTCCATAAAAATCTCCATAAGCCTTAATTAGTATACCTTTACAGTGGTAAAATAGCTAACTAAAAATTAAAAAGAAAGTATACTTTATTGTACACCGAGCAGCGATCTCTACCAGGCGACCATGTTGCGAAGGAAATCATGACCAGTGATTAATGAGTATTGTGTGTACGTACAACAGTAACAACATAGAGAATAATAACATTAATATATATTTAAATATACATGACGGCGCATTCGTAGCGCCAATTGTTGTATTACGTCAGAACTAGATTTGACAGCGACTCGTAACTGTTAACATCTGGCGAGGCGTCGTGTCGATGGTTAGCAAGGCTGTATGGGCGGCATTCAGCTTGTGACCGTCATCATGCGCGTGCAGGTTCCAGGAATCTCTTTTGTTCCGTGTAGCGTTGTTGTTGGTTGCGATTGATTTCTAACACTAAAGTGAAGGGTAATTACACAATTGGTTTTGAAGTGATATGAATCGTGGTTAATCCTGACGAAGGTGATTTCTATTCGCCTTCAAATAAATAGATACAAGTGCTCAAAATATAAATATACATACATAATATATACAGGCTTATATATATATATAAGCCAGAAACACCAGGAAAAAAATAACTAAAGTAGTTTTTTGTAAAACAAGTACTCCAGTGATCAGAAATTCAGTAAGGCCTTATTACAGAGAGCGCCATTGTGGCTTAAACGACTCAAAATTAATTAATGATACTCAACAAAAATTAAGTAGTTTTCAAGTTAACCATACCTAATCGTTTAACGTTTAATTGGATTATGTTGTTGTTTAGAAAAGATATATGAATGATGACAAGCAATAAAAAAAAACCCACAAAAAATCGTATTAGGAGAAATTGATATATTCTAATAAATGTTTCTTAATTTAATGTTTCGAATATTGAAGTTTGTTCCAAAATTAGCTAGTGGCATTTCGCGGCTTCACGCGGTTATTGTTTCCTTCCTATGATTCGTAGCGTGATGTAATATAGCCTATATACCTTCCACAATAAGTAATGCAAAAAAATCTAATTTGATTAGTAATTTTAAAGAGCTTTTAACTCAAGAAAAAAATTTACCACTATATAATATTAGTCTAGATTGTGTTGATTTATTTTCTTGTCAAAATTATACGCCTGCAAGTTAAAGGGTTGCTTTACGTCAGTTACGAGTATAAAATTTACAGGTGTAATTTTTAAGGAAAGAGAGAATTGCATTTGAAAATTTTGATCACAAAAGTGATATAAAACAACACTTTAACCTACTAACGTCATCATTAATTATGAAGGCTGTAAATATTAAATTAAATCAAACAATACTTTTTTCAAGTAGGCTCTCACGAGCACTTTTGAATAGTCATACATGAAAAAACAAAAAAAAATTACATCAATAATGAAGCTACCACCGGATCGGAACGTAGATTCTACCGAGAAGAACCGGCAAGAAACTCGATAATTATCAAAAATATAACACTAATAAAAGTACTTTTAGTTGTAAAATAATAACTTATGTAAACCTTTATGAAAAACTGAGAGCAAAACTTATAAGCGTAATTCTCGCCTAATACATAACACAAGAGAAGTGATTAAACGCAGTGTTAATTATCATTTCGTCCGTGTATTCCACAAACAGTGAAAATCAACACAATATGCTGTATTAACACTGTCTCAATCAAATCGTCAATCGCGAATCATAATGCCTAATTGAATACTGTGTCAAGCCACACGGACTTCATTTTGAGACAATGGCGTCTAAAGATGTCAAACCTATTCTTAACACATGTTTAAAGAAGTATATATCCATTTTGTCTTTTATTTTTTTGATAAAAGGTGTAATGAATTAAAATCAGACTGATATATTGAATATATTATCTAATAAAAAGTTTTCCAAATGTTTAAGATTATTGTATAAATTGCAAAATATGTAACGCACTTGAAATTCGAACCAATTAATTAACTTTTTCCGTACTTATTTAGTTTATATGACTTCAAATTTCTTTTTAATTATGTTAAATAGGTGATACAGTATCAAAATACACCAATAACCCAGAAATTGACTTTTTGTGGGTTGACACATTATTGCTTATCAGCATCCAATTGAGATAAATTTGTTCAACAAACATCTATGTATGTGTACTTACTATGTATGTATTGTCGACACATTTTATAGCTGTAGATACGAGTGTTATGTTTATAATATTGAACCGAGATAGCCTAGTGGTTAGAGCACGTCGATCTCAACCAATGATCGTGAGTTTAAATTCATCTCGAGATCGGCGTTGAAGGAAAACTGAATTCTGACACTACATGTGTCCGCCAAACCCGAAGCGAGGTCGATTAAGTTTTAAACCTTCTCCTTAATTTTTATAAATTTTTAACAATAAAATTGACTGTCCGTGTCTGTTGCGTTCTCTTAATTTAAAAGTTCCGGTTAGAGTACCTCGTCACTCGATAACCCCACTTTGTCCACCTCGAAGTAGAACTGTATTAGGCTCCAATTCCCCTTATTCAAGGTTTTGCAATATAATAAATAGTTGCAGCAATAGTATTGACCTACACTGTGACTCAAACTACAAAATTGTTTAAAATAATACATACTCGTATGTTAATACTACCTATGGTAGGTAAAATAAAATGTTGTGATTTTCATTGTACCTATTGATTATTGGTAAACGTGCTTTTTGAGTGTAGCATAAAAATATTGTTTTAATTGTTCTTATTTAATATAACGGGTCTTATCGCGTTAACTAATGGTAGTAATTCATTTTTTACTGCCCGACGTTTCGACGAACACACCCTAAGTAGGGTAGGCGAAGAAAACTCGCGCACTCACCACCACGCACCACGCACCGGAGGGCGCGCGGTACAACAGTCACCTCGTGACAACAACGAATGTAACTTCGTCGAAACGTCGGACAATAAAAAGGTATTACTACCATTAGTGATCGCGATATGACCCGTTATATTAAATATGAATAGTATAAATCGCGAAAGTTTAAAATATATAATTTTTCTAATTGATTTCTGTGTAAACATTTACTGTAATTTATATGCATGCGGAGTTTATCTTTAAGTAGATGTTACACTGTACCATAGATTATAGAAAATTATTTAGCATTATTTTAGTGCAACAATTGTTGGTGAACCTTTTTAAATAAATTAATTAATTAATAGGAGAGGAGGTTTTTGCCCACAGTGGGACATTTACATGTTACTTAATATATTATTAGATGTTAAAAATCTGTACCCATTTCCAACTTTGAAAATCTCTTTCCAACTTTGGCAGTTTGATTGATGACCCAAAGATATTTTCATTTGAAATACTCAGAAGCGAGCTGTGTTAGACAATATCGTCCAAAGTGATCGGCATTTTGGATCCCAAAATCCATGAGCAAATAACACATTTATAGTACAATATAATTGTTACACTGAGTTATTAAATGTTTTAACAAGCAACATTGATATTAAAACAAACGGTTTTTTTAATTAGATTCTTCCAAATAATTATAATTTACAGAATTATATTTTAAAACAACTATAGATACTGTTATATTCATATCTATTTCACGATTAAAATCTGTATCGCTTGTTGGTCCAAAAATATTCTCGCCTTGAAATAAAACTATTTAAATGGATTTAAATCGCGTATATTAACTATTTTTACCATCCCGACGTTTCGAGCACTTTACAGCGTTCGTGGTCTACCTGTGACCCGTGAAATAGTTTCATTTCAATGAGTAATAATCGCGAAAATCTAAGACAATGTTATACTCAGTCACTATTTGGTAGCTAGGCTGTTCTAAGTGGTCGGCATTTGGGCTATAATCTACGATTTTAAAAAATATCTATAAAGTTAAATGATATAATTCCGCGTAAACATTACCTATATTTAAACTTTAAGTTGATTAATTTTGTTTGAAAAATTTAAAGATCGTAAAAGTTCATCTCAAACTTCAACTATTCACAAAATAATATTAAACACTGAGCTTGTTAAGAATATGTGCGCAGTAAAACTAATTTTACGTTTACGAGCGTGGTTTATTACACCTCCTGGCTCTAAATAAACGAAGTCATAAAATTAAAAAAAAGTAGAATGAGAGAGAAGAAGTGAGAACAATGGTTCTTTTTCTGATGCGAAACATAAATTATGGTTCTGAGTATTTACTCAATAAGGTGAATATGGTTTGTTAAATACTATTTATAATATTCAATTTCTATATAGGAAAGAACGTAAAAAATTGAAAAATATGTTGTTCTAGATTGATTAGAAAGGAAATATCCATTTTGATATCTATCTTTTTTTAAGCATTCAAAACAATTAGTTTTTTTTTCAAACCAACTTTTAAAAAAGGACGACGTTTTTAATTCGTATTGTATTTTTAAAAATGTTTGTTACTTTCAAATTATTTCAACTGTTATTAACTAATTTATTAGATTTTTTCTGTATTTCATAAAATTTACTTTCAGATTGGTCCACCAAGTCTTTTTCAAATTCAGTAGTTTTTAATCAAAATAACTGAAAACCCAAGAAAGACTTTACTTTTTAACTATACAAGTCGGATTTTTTAATAAATGTTTTTAATTATGTTTACAGACGATTCGACGAAAACATGTTTATTTTAAAAGAGAATTGTGAATTTGCCCAGCGCCTTCACGTATACGTAGAACTTTAACCTAATATATTTTTAAGCAAGACATTTTCTCTATCGAATTCGAGATAGCATAATTAATAAGATTTATGAGACTGATCAAAGAATTTTATATAAAAAATTATTTTCATTTTAGTAAGTGCTATGTAATCAAGTTATTTACTTCGCTGTAAATATTTTTTAGCTAAATAATTCATATAATCTCTCGTTTATGACGTACCTTGAACGTGTCACCTAAAGCTGTCGGTCGGTAGTAATCAAAATCACCTGATAATGAACGTTACTTTTAGTAGGGAGATTATTCTAGTCTAAATAATTACTGACTTGCCCCCAGAGGTTGCGGAGATCAGATGTCACTTTGTGTAGAAATCAGTTACTTACCAATATGTGAACTAGAATAGTAAGCACACCCTGGTGTTACCGGGATAAAATGCTGATACTGTTTTTGAAAATACAATTTTTATGTGATGGTTGGGGAGGTAGTGACGGGAAATTTTAAATCATTTGCTTGTGTGGCAGAAGTTGAGAATATTTATGGTTTATCATAAGACTAGAATTATATTGTCCATTGTAATCATTTACCAATACTATATTAGACAATAGTATACATTTCTATAACCAAGATTCAGAAGTGTAGGTCAACTTATGTACGTAACTTGTAAGTTTCAAAATGTCTGATCTTAAAACGTCAAGAATCAATACGCGCTTACAATCAAATCTTATATACTTACGTAATTCATAAGCAAAACCAATAAGCCTAAGGTCAGGATTACATTTGTCAATTTTACTCTCGTGAGCAATATAAAACAACTCTATAACCAAACAGATACGTAGTAAGTACTTACGAGAGCTGTGTATATCAAAAATAAGGCAAGGTTGTAAAGCAATGATAAATAGCTTACATAAATCTTTATAAAAGTTTGAAAAAAAAAATGTCTAATTAATTTCAAAAATTGCAATTAAGTCTCGCCTGATAACTAATTTTAATATCTGCCTAACAATAATCGTTGCATTATTAAATTATGAGCTTAGCTGCCGCGCGCGGTTTTACTCGTGTTTATTGTATACTACTTCTCTTCTATGAGTCGTCTCGTGATGTAATATAGTCTATAACCTTCCCTAATAAACAGGCTCTCCAATGCAATAATAATTCTTCGAATCGGATCAGTAGTTACAGAGATTACCCCTTACATACAAAATAAACAAATTTTATCTCTTTACAATATTAGTATACATTTAACAACCGGGATTTATGCTCAGTATTGACAGAAATTTGTTTTAAAATAAATAGCTTTCTACTGAATGGGAATTCCTTTTGAAACTACTTTACGAGATTAAAGCAAAAATACAAACAAATGCTTTCAAGGCACTAACTTTATACCTACTATAGAAAATGCATTAGCTTTGGCAACGGATGAGACTAATATATATTAGTTCTAACATTCTTATTTCTTTGAAACGCAATATAATCGAAAATGTAACTTTAGAATATAACTTCATTGGATTTACAATTTCATGGATTGTATTGAAGTTATATTCTAAAGTTACATTCTAAAATAAACAAATAATTCCATTTAAAATAAAAAGAAGAAAGGGAAATTAAAAATAACTATATTAAGCCTAAGAAACTATCGATGTCACAGTGAGGCAAGGTGCCCAAAACACTGGCAGCATTACCTCTTTGTATGGCCACACTGATATGCTGGCCAAGGAAGCCAACCTTTCCTTTTTCAATATAATTGAAAAATACATCCTTTAAAAGAATCCTCTTACATTTTTATGATTTTTTCGGATAACCATTATTACGCCATGTTTTAATTTAAGTCATACTTATCTTAAAAGTGTTTTATTTTATTATTTTACGCGTTTTTTATTCTTAAATTAAAATTAATAAATATTATTGATAATAAACTTACGATATCAATCGATCAATCAATTAATACTTTATTTAAGTAGCTTTCACGAGCACTTTTGAATCGTCAATATATAAAAAAATAATGATTCTCATCATTACTATTACTATTATCATTACCACTACCACTGGTTCGGAATGTAGATTCTTCCGAGAAGAACCGGTAAGAAACTCGATAGTTACTCTTTTTTAAATATAATAAAAGAGAAACTTAAGTATTTACAAATCGTAATAATTACTGTATAAATCATGTCCGCGCGGAATGGTGATAAGAATGCTAGCATTATTTCCCGTTTGAATTGCAATTCCGAATTTTCTGGGCGAAAAATGCACCGTCACCAGTGGAGGCCATACCACGAGAAGTAATATGTTTTAGAATCTTTTTTTGCACTTCAAAAAACATAAGCAACAACAAAGTAGTACATTAAATTTTAAGTCTATTTAATTTTATATATTCCTGCACGGTGATAACATTAGGCATATAGCACGTATTAATGTAAATATCTAAAGTTATCAATACATAATCAATCAATTATCTTCCGAACAACAATTAATTTATAATGAAGCAGATTAATACATTATGTAATGATCAATGGCTATCAGATTTTCAGCGGGATATATTAATTTCTAGATATATTGCTTAACTATACAGAAACCATAAATGATTTACATATTAGGCGTTTCTTAACATTTCTTAATGTGAATTTTATATAATTATTAGTTACTAGTGGTCGGAATTCGACGGTAGTTCATTAAGATGAACCACAGATAATCTAATCTCAATTTGAGCACAGACTTTAACAATAAACAAAAGATACATTAATTCTGATAAGCAATAATGTGTCAACCCACAAAAAGACTAATTCGGAGATATTGAAATATTTTGATACCGCATCACCTATTGAACATTATTCAACAAAAAAATTAAAGTCATATAAACTGAATAAGTACGGAAAAAGCTTCTCGATCAATTGTTTCGAATCGCGTTCCATATTTAGCAATTTATACAATGATCTCAAATATTTGAAAAACTTTTTATTAGATAATGTATTAAATGTATCAATTTGCTTTTAATTTATTATACCTTTTATCAAAAAATAAAAGAAAAGGTGGATTTATACTTCTTTAAACATTTTTATTAAGAATACGTTTGACACCTATAGACGCCATTTTCTCCAAATTAAGTCCGTGTGGCTTGACACAGTATTGCTTATCAGCGTCCATATACTCATTAATATTAACAACTTGTTATATAAAGTCTCGCCCACAACAAGCTATAAAGATTTTCACAACAATTGTTTATTTCTTAATTAAAACTTTGTAACGCGGAGATAACGGCTTCTGGTCTAGATAACTTAGTAACGACTTGGATCATAAACTTGAACTTACACGGAAGATATAAAAGTTTAAAGATTTAGTTTAAAAGTTAGGTAAATGTCCCACTGCTGGACAAACGCCTCCTCTCCTATTAAAGAGAAGGTTTAGAGCTTAATCAGCCATGCTGATCCACTGCGAGGCGGATATACATGTGTCTGAATTTCTCCCGGCACATGCAGGTTTCCTCACGATGTTTTTCTTCACCGCCGAGCTCGATATGGATTTAAACATAAATTTGAATGAATTTACTTTGTTTACAATACATGCCAATTTTCTCAAAAACTACTGAACTTTTTTGAAAGGAAAAAAGTAAGAAAAAAATAATATCAGAATAAAAAATGTTATCCTACCTAAGGGAAAAACACACAGTTTATGTATCGTCTATTTTACATATTTATTCCTAGTGTAGCGACCGTTGATTTCGCCTATAGTTTCATTTATACCGGCTTATGTATCTCATTGAACGTACGACGTATTTCACTAGTATTTATGGTTACAGCTTCGCTCCTATGAGTCGTAGCGTGATGGAATATAGCCTATAACTTTCCACAATAAACTATTCAACACAAAGAGGATTTTCAAAATCGGTTCAGTAGTTTAAGATATTACCTCCTACATACTTAAACCTATTTTAATTCTTCGTTATATAATAGATTTATTTTCCCAATGACATTACTTGCAAAACTACGAACATAAAGATTCATACAAGTTAGAAACAAATTAAGCCTAGTTTTTGTTAAACTTTTTGTTTCTAACTTAAATTAAGACGTTAGAAAGTTAAACGTACAGTTAAAATATATAGTAGCCAATTACTCTGTGGGATTTAATTTACAATTTTAACGAACAATTTGATCATATTTCAATGAAATCCTAGTTTGAGTGAATTATTTGTTAATGACTTTTATTAGTATATGTATCTATGTTCTAATCTTTGTTTAACCTAAATAGTTAGATCAATTTTGAAGTGGGGGGACAGTCGGGTTTTCAATTTTTTTAACCGACTTCCGAAAAAGGAGTTGGTACTCAATTCGCCGGGGACTTTCTTTTTTATGCAAAAATATTCACCGAGTATATATAACGGTTTAAAGTTGGATTCTCTATGGCCTTGTTATGCAACCGGGTATATAATTTCTTTTAAATTCATTTTAATTAAAAAAAGTCTTGTTAAATGTCTTAATGTTAACTGAGTGTAACATAATTTTGTACTTAATAATAAGTGTTAATGAAAGAACCTAAGTCAAACTTTAAACATAAAATCTATTTTATTTTCCATCTTTTAATCATTTTTTCATTATACTAGCAATAATTTTTAGCGCGGTATAATCTGAAACTCATCAGAAATTATTTTATTACTTTGAAACCTTGAAAGCTGCCCGTTTCCACTAAAGGAAGGTTACCTTAACGAGTTTAGCTATTATTTTATCTTTTATCTTTCTGCAATATCTTTTTTCTTTTACTAATACTTGGTGTAAAAAGTAAGTAAAGTACTAGAAGTACAAAGGTCTATATGTGTACATATTGTAAAATTTGCAAAATCCATGAAGTAACATTAATATTTCTTAGTATGAAGATAAAATGAACTTTGGAGAAGAATAATTGCTACTTTTTTGCGATAAAACGCGATGAAAGAGAATTAGGGGATGAAAATTTGTAATGGAAAACCATTATTTGATAAATAAATAAGCTAATTAGAATAAATAAGTATTCTACACATACGAATGGATTATAAAGGCGAAAATTAAAAAAATAATTCAATACGCTTTCATATATTTTTTTAATGTCACCCAAACCCAAAAATACAAAGAAAATCAAAGAAAAACTTTTTCCGCTCTTATCGAACTAGAAAGACGTGTTACAAGCTTCTCTCATTTAAAAATATTTAACTCTTGAAACAGTGGAAATAGTGATTCAAATCATTAATCATTACATTAAATAAAACTTTAAACAGTATTCCCAAGAATAATATAAACGTTTTGTGCATGTGCAAGGTGCTAAATAATAAAAAATATAAAGTGGTTTGCTGGATACAATTGAGTGCTGTGATATTTTTTAAACCATCTACCTACTACAATTTATTATACTAATAGATCATCACGCCAATACAGTACGAGAAATTTAACTTATACGTCATACGCTTGCTGGTGTCGTGGGCACTGCGCGGATGTGAAATCGAAACGCGCGGTGCATCGAGTTCGATACTCAGCAAAGCTGCAAATTTTGTATTTTTACAAATTATAAATTTCTTAATACTGGTTGACATAAGCGCCTCAAAATGGTATTTCTGTGTAAGATATGCAACATCAATGTCGCAGTTACTCAAAAAAGAATTAAGTGTACGGTATGTTCGCAGTACTATCACACTGATTGTATCAAAACGATCAAAGATCTTACAGCAACAAGAGCGCAATGGAAGTGTTCGTCATGCCTGGAACCGCAGAAAAAATATGCTTTAAGCAACACTAATAATTCAGATTTAGAAGTTAAAAAAACTAAAAAGCAGCAATTAAATACAGATGAAAATAATCGTCCTATGTCCACATCAACGTCGCGATCACCTTCCTACTCTTCTCCAGTAGATAATGCAGGTCAACCATTAGTCACTCCAGAAAAAAACAGTCCATCTGAATTTTTGGTACACTGCGAATCAATTATTGAGGAGCGTTTGAGGCCAATGGTACAAACAATTGTGAATCAGCTAAAGCAATCGCTTATGGAAGAAATACGAAAGGAATTAACTGTCGAATTTAAAAGCTTAGAAGATTCACAAAATAAATTGCGTATGGAATATGATATATTAGAGAAAAAATATAATGAATTAGAAACAGTGGCGCTTCAATCAGAAAGTGAACTATCAGACCTGAAAGCTCAAATAAATAAACAACAGCAGTGGTCACGAATGACAAATATTGAAGTAATGGGCCTGCCAGAGACAAAGGGAGAATCGCCGATTAATATAATTATAAATATTGCAAAGCATGCCGGACTCAATGTCAAACCTGAAGAGATCGAATTTGCAAATCGAGTGCAGCCGATGCAGCAAAAATCGGGTAGACCGAAATCACTCGTGGCCAAGTTAAAAAGCCGCGACTTAAAGGATTCGATTCTATCAGGATTAAGAAAATGCAGAGGTATCAACACGAGTCACATAGGATTGAATGGCCCACCTCGAAACTTTTTCGTCAACGAACACCTAACGCCCATGAACAAAGAGCTGTTCAGAAAAACAAAAATACGCGCATCAGAAAAGGCCTATAAATTTGTCTGGATAAGAAATTGCAATATTTTTTTAAGAAAAAACGAAGAAGCCCCTGCAATAAACATAAACTCCGAAAAGGATCTAAGGAAGATTATGTAGGTTTTAATTATAATAACTTAATATTGAAATCTTCTCATTGTGTGATTAGTTATATTGTAAACTTTATACTGAATTTTCAAAATAATGAACTTGGACTTTTTATTTTAGTTGATTTGTCGAGGTGGGACTCAATACAAAAACTACATGTCATACTTATACTTACTTACAATTTACTAGGCTTCACTACACTACAACAATCTACACAATTACTTATACTATATTTATTTACTATCAATCAAATCAATCGTATAGCTGGGCAACTTTTGTTAAAAAAGAAAACTTTTAACTTACATTTACAAATGAACAATACTATTTCCTATTTTATCACATTATTAGAATTATGCAAAAATATTTTAAATTTAAACGTCACCATTTATGTTAATTTCAAAATAATTTAATTATATACTCAAGATTTCTTTTAAACTGCCTACATAAATGATCAATGATTTACAAGTATTTTATCAGAATGTCCGTGGATTGCGAACCAAAACTAATGAATTTCGCTCAAGTATATTAATCAACGATTACGACATCATTCTAATAACCGAAACTTGGCTGACTGATGGCTTTTATGTTAGAGAACTGTGCGACGACAGATATGATGTTTTTCGTACGGATCGAAATACTAGCACATCAACCAAAAATACTGGAGGTGGAGTTATGATATGCGCTAAATCCATATTACACCCTCAAGTAAGGCCAGAGTGGTGCTCGCCTGGTGTTGAATCAGTTTGGATAACAATCCCTAAAAATGTCATGAAGCATAATCAAAATTTACACATCGGCGTATTTTATGTACCACCAGATATTGATCAAGTTAAACGTATTGAGACAGTAACTACTTTTTTGTCATCCATATTAATATGCTTACCTGAAGATTACTTCATAATAGTGGGTGATTTTAATCTTCCCCACATTGACTGGAAGGGAACAGGGCCGTTACATCTTAATCGAGGATCATCATTGTTACAGACCGTATTAACTAATTTTATTGAAACCTGCAGCGGTTTTAATTTGACACAATTTAACAAAATAACTAATTGTAGTAACAACATTTTGGACTTAGTTTTTGGAAACACTTATCTAGATGTTCGAAGGTCGAATCAAAACTTAGTTGCTGAAGATAAATATCACCCCAGTCTCGAAATTGATGCCTCAGATTTTCTATTAAGAGAACTTAATGTACCACCTTTAAGTAAATTGCATTTCCAAAAAGCGGATTACAATGCTATTAATGATACTCTCATTAAGTTAGATTGGCAAACTATTCTAAATGGTAATTCTATCGATGACATAGTTAAAAACTTCTATAACATTATTAACAAAATAGTAGACGAACATGTACCGAATACCACAGGCAAAAATCTTAACCACTACCCCATTTGGTATAGCAGATCCCTAATACATATAATTCGAGACAAACTTAGAGCTCATACACGTTGGAAATCGTCTAAAAATCCACGTGATTATGATGAATTTTCGCTATTAAGATCCAGACAAAAGAAAGTTCAAAACAAATATTACAAGCAATTTCAAACAAAAATGCAAGAGAATATTAAAAAAGATCCTACACGATTATGGTGGTACCAAAAATACCTACGAAGCAATAAGAACGGCTATCCGAGCTCTCTTTCCCTAGGTGATCGTCAATTCAACAATGCTACAGAAATATGCTCGGGATTCTGTGAGTTCTTCGAAAGTGTTTTCGCCAAGCGTAATGGTAAAGCTTATAGCACACATATCCAAGAGCCTAATATAAGTGACACTATTTGTAACCTCAATATTGACAGAGAATTAGTTTATAAAATACTTAAAGACCTGGATATAAAAAAAGGAGCAGGAAGTGACAGAATCCCAGCTATATTCTACAAAAAATGTGCCAAAGCATTGGCAGAGCCACTGTCAATAATATATGGGAAGTCTGTTAATGTATTTAGCGCTTTTCCAACAAAATGGAAGGAAGCACTAATCATACCAATCCATAAATCGGGACCAAGGAATAAAATAGAAAATTACAGACCTATTTCGATACTAAATACGATAAGTAAAATCTTTGAAAGAGTTGTCTATAAAGCGATCGCACCTATTATCCATAACTCAATACCCGTACAACAACACGGTTTTATGGCAAAACGATCAACGGTAACAAACTTATCACTATTTACTAATTTTGTTTACATGGCATTGGATAATAGAGAGCAAGTATGATATATACTGACTTTCAAAAGGCGTTTGACAGAGTAGACCATGATATACTAATGCAAAAGCTTCAAGAACTTGGAATCAAAGGTGACTTACATAGGTGGTTTTGTTCCTATATATCTAAAAGGCAGCAAGCAGTTGTTATAGGTAGTGCTCGTAGTGACTTCATACATGCAACCTCAGGGGTCCCACAGGGATCACTATTAGGACCGTTACTTTATAACGTATACTTGTATGATATAGTTAATTGTTTTAAGCATTCCCGTTTTTTACTATTCGCAGATGATAAAAAGATTTATAAAGTAATAAGTAGCACATCCGACTGCATTGAACTGCAACGAGACCTTGATAATCTTTCACATTACTATGAAAAAAATAAAATAACAATTAATATTAAAAAAACAGTAAAAATAACATTTTCTAGGAAGCATAAAAATATTGAATATAACTATAAAATTGATAACAAGCCCATCCAAGAAGTTAAATCAGTGCGTGACCTTGGAATTCAATTAGACTCTAAATTATTGATGACAGAGCATATAGAACACATTACTGATAGGGCATATAAACAATTAGGCTATATTAAACGTATATGTCAAACTTTTAATAGTATTGAATGCATAAAAATTTTATATTTTGCTTATGTACGATGTATTTTAGAATACGGTTGTAGTATATGGTCTCCCAATTATATAACTCACAAAGAAAAACTGGAAAGAATACAAAAAAAGTTCATAAAATTTCTTTGCTTTAAGGACTTTAAAGAATTTAACAATTATGTTGATATATGTAAACAATATAACATTGAAACATTAGAAACGAGACGACGACATTATGATATGTATATGTTACATGCAATAATTACCGGAGATATAGATTGCACCGATTTATTGAGCGGTTTGTATTTAAGAGTTCCTAATCGCCGCACACGTCATACAGCACTATTCTACACGCCTGAGTTAAACACTAACTATGCACACAACTCTGTCCTTAATCGCATGGTCCACACATATAATTCAAAATACTCAGAAATTGATCTGTTCAGCATGTCAAAAGTAGCTTTTAAAAAAGCTATAATTAGAAAAGATAAAAATACATAATAGCACACACACACACACACACACACACACACACACACACACACAAACATGCAAACACGCACCTATTGTATTCCCACCCGTAACACTTTTATGCTACCGTCTTCTAGTTACTAATATGTTTAAGTTACCTGTGTAATCCTATTTTGGTTTTAATTTTATATAATATAATAGTTAATATAGAAACTTATGTATAAAAACTGTTGGATTACCAAATAAATAAATAAATAAATAAATAAATAAATAAATAATAATTTCTTTCGCAAATATCTGTTTTGAATATATTACAAGGAAATCGAACAGCGTGGGCGAGAAATAAAAGCTGATTCGAAGACATTTTATTTCTTTATATAGAAATCTCGGGAAAGAAACGTGACGGGAATATTTAACTCTCTTATTTAACTTTGTTTTGCGCGTCTTTCATAGAAATGTGTTCTTATTAGTATTGAGATGTCTCTGCGGCGACAAAAGGACTATTTTAGATATTATTTGGATGCTGATAAGCAATAATGTGTCAAGCTACAAAAAGTCAAATTCGGAGATATTGATGTATTTTTATAGTGTGTTACCTATTTAACAACATTAAAAATAATTTCAAGTTATATAAACTAAATAAGTACGGACAAAGTATCTTAATTTAATGTCTCGAGTTTTATGTTCCATATTTTGCAATTTTACAGTTTGAGATTTCAAATATTTGATAAACTTATTATTAGATAACACGTTAAATATATCAGTCTGCTTTTAATTCATTACACTTTTTATCAAAATAGAAAAGAAAAGATGGATTTACACGTCTTCAAATTGATTAAGAATAGGTTTGACATCTTTAGACACCATTTTCTTAAAATAAAGTTCGTGCGGCTTGACACAGTATTGCATATCAGCGTAAATTTATTAGTTTTTGCTCGTCGCTCGCGTTAATAACATGATCGCATTTGACACTTCATTTTAAAACTTATATTAAAATAGCTATTGGTCGCGACTTCGTCTGCGATGTCTGTGATGCTTACGTCATAGTTGCATTATGCCTGCAAAGTCTCAGCCCGATCGGTTTAAAATTGACATAGTTTCATACAAACTTTCATCCCCTATCTCCTTGGGGATAGATTTAATTAAAATCCTTTCTTAGCGGATGCCTACGTCATTACATCTACTAGCATGCCAAATTTCAGCCCGATCCGTCCAGTGGTTTGGGCTGTGCGTTGATAGATCACTATGTCAGTCAGTCACCTTAGAGATATATATATTATATAATCATTCATATAAAAAGCATACTATTCTGTGCATAATAACATCTATACGGATATTATAAAGAAGTGAAATTTGTTTGTAAGAATTTAAGTTTGTATGTAGGAGGTATTCTTAGATACTACTGATCCGATTCGAAAAATTCCTTCTGCGTTAGATAGCCCGTTCATTGAGGAAGGTTATAGGCTATATTACATCACGCTACGATTCACATAAGAGAATCAGTAACCATAAACGCGAGTGAAACCTCGAGAAAACTTTGCACTAATAATAGATTTTCTTAAACAGAATTAAAAAAAAATAAATTGTTTATGATCTAAGAATAAACTAAAATAAGGAATCGAAGTTTGTCGGATAAATCCATAGTTATTAGCATATTGCGATTTCTAAGGCGAGTCTAATGTACCTATTCAATTATACAGGGTGTTCAATGTTCATATACAGCGGAGTTAATGTTCGCTTAGGTGTCTGAAACTAATTTAGGAAGATCATCCATATTCATTACACCTTCAAATAGAACCTTAGCTAACGTGGATTTCTAGTTACGGTTTAGAACTTAATTACACAGGTGCTCGTAATTTAAGTATTGTAATATACTAAATGGTACAATGAAGTCGTATCCTAATTAGAAGCTGATAAGCAATACTGTATAGCCACACGAAATTTATTTTAAATGGCGTCTAAAGATGTCAAATCTATTCTTAATACATTTGTTTGAATAAGTATTTATCCATATTTTAAGGTATAATGAATTAAAAGCAGGTTGATTTATGTAATATATTATATAATAAAAAGTTTTTTTAAATGTATGAGATTATTATATAAATTACAAAATATGGAACATCCTTGAAATTCGAAACAATTAATTAAGAAACTTTTTTCCGTACTTATTTAGTTAATATCATTTTATTTTTTATTGACTACTATTAAATAGGTGATTTAGTATCAAAATACATCAATATCTCCGAATTTCACTTTTTGTCAGTCGACACAGTATTGCTTATCAGCGTCCAATTATCCTGTGTTGTGTCTTTAGCGAACGATTAGCCTGATTATTTAATATTAGTAAGTAAGTAAGTAAGTAAAAGCCAGTATATGCTCTAGTGCTAGGCAAAAGCCTCCTCTTCTAGTAAGGAGAAAGTTCAAAGCGTAATCCGCCACGTTGTTCCACTGCGGGATAGATATACACGTGTCTGATTTCTCCCGGCACACGCAGGTTCCCTCACGATATTTTCCTTTACCGCCAAGCACGAGATGAATTTAAACACAAACTTAGTACTTGAAAATTTCGATGCGCTAGCCGGGATGTGAACCTGCAATCATCGTTTGAGATGACGTGATCTACCACTATTCCATCTCGGCTCTTTTTTTTAAATTTAAGTGTAATAACTTGCTAAATGGTACAAAAAACTCGTATTTTGACACGTATATCTCTGGACCAATCGTGTAAAAATTGAGTACAAAATTTGGAAAAGAAGTATCAACATTTCAAACCGTTAGTGGTTTTACGTGAAATTGATCTTGAATGATCATGGATTTGAAAAGCAATGATTCAGAAATGCTTGGCTTTTAGCTTATTCGTTTTACGTGTGTTTTGAATTTTGTAGTACATTAAGTGGGAAAATTTTTCAACTGTAAATTGCAGTTTAGAAGTTTTTAGAATTACTTCTATACTAATAATAAAATTCTAGCGGGTCGCTGTCTGTACATGGAAGATATATGAAAAAAAATCTTACTGGGGGCCTTTACCAACGCAATAGAACCCAAAACAAACATTTTTAGAATTCTTATCTGTTTGTCTGTTTGTCTGTTTGTCTGTTTGTCTGTTTATCTGTGCGTTTGTGCACGCTAATCTCAGAAACGGCTTATCCGATTTAGATGCGGTTTTCACTAATATATTGTGGTAAGCTTCACTTAACATTTAGGGTTTGTTTCATGTCAATCGGTTCATAAATAAAAAAGTTATGTCAATTTAAGGGTTCACGTCGAACATTATTTTGTACTTTTTACTAAATGCATGAAAGTATATACAGTACTTATATCAAAAAATACATTTTTAAATTTTTGTTTCCGACTAATCTTTAAAACGGCTGAACCAATTTTGATGGTACTTTTACTTGCAGTTAGCAAATGTTATGTTGTACTTTTCACTAAATGCATGAAAGTATATACAGTACTTATATCAAAAAATACATTTTAAAATTTTTGTTTCCGACTAATCTTTAAAACGGCTGAACCAATTTTGATGGTACTTTTACTTGCAGTTAGCAAATGTTATAAGGAGTGACTTCTATTTTAGATATTTTTAATCGATACGTACATAAAAAATCTAACGGGTCGCTGTCTGTACATGACAGATATATAAAAAAAAATATTATTGGAGGTCTTTACCTACGCAATAGAACCCAAAACAATAATTTGTTAGATATTTGTCTGTTTATCTGTGAGTTTGTGTCCACTAATCTCAGAAACGGCTTATCCGATTTAGATGTGGTTTTCATTAAAATATTGCAGTAAGCTTCACTTAACATTTAGTGATTGTTTCATTTCAATCGGTTCATAAATAAAAAAGTTATGTAAATTTAAGAGTTCAAATCGAACATTATTTTGTAATTTTCACTAAATGCATGAAAGTATTTACAGTACTTACATCAAAAAATCCAATTTTTTAATTTTTTGTCTGTCAGTCTGTTTCCTACAACAAATCTCTGAAACAGCTGAATCAAATTTGATGGGACTTTCACTTGCAGTTAGGGGATGTCCATTAATCACGTGAGGCCCAGAGGAGGGAGAGGGGATGGAAGCAAAAAAAATCACGAAATATCACAAAGTCTAAAAAGTTCTTAAAATCATTACTTGATTAATGAACAGCCCCTATACCTAGCTAATATTATAAGGATTAACTTAGGCTACTTTTATTAAAAAAAAATATTTATACTAATAATAAAATTCTAGCGGGTCGCTGTCTGTACATGGAAGATATATGAAAAAAAATCTTACTGGGGGCCTTTACCAACGCAATAGAACCCAAAACAAACATTTTTAGAATTCTTATCTGTTTGTCTGTTTGTCTGTTTGTCTGTTTGTCTGTTTATCTGTGCGTTTGTGCACGCTAATCTCAGAAACGGCTTATCCGATTTAGATGCGGTTTTCACTAATATATTGTGGTAAGCTTCACTTAACATTTAGGGTTTGTTTCATGTCAATCGGTTCATAAATAAAAAAGTTATGTCAATTTAAGGGTTCACGTCGAACATTATTTTGTACTTTTTACTAAATGCATGAAAGTATATACAGTACTTATATCAAAAAATACATTTTTAAATTTTTGTTTCCGACTAATCTTTAAAACGGCTGAACCAATTTTGATGGTACTTTTACTTGCAGTTAGCAAATGTTATGTTGTACTTTTCACTAAATGCATGAAAGTATATACAGTACTTATATCAAAAAATACATTTTAAAATTTTTGTTTCCGACTAATCTTTAAAACGGCTGAACCAATTTTGATGGTACTTTTACTTGCAGTTAGCAAATGTTATAAGGAGTGACTTCTATTTTAGATATTTTTAATCGATACGTACATAAAAAATCTAACGGGTCGCTGTCTGTACATGACAGATATATAAAAAAAAATATTATTGGAGGTCTTTACCTACGCAATAGAACCCAAAACAATAATTTGTTAGATATTTGTCTGTTTATCTGTGAGTTTGTGTCCACTAATCTCAGAAACGGCTTATCCGATTTAGATGTGGTTTTCATTAAAATATTGCAGTAAGCTTCACTTAACATTTAGTGATTGTTTCATTTCAATCGGTTCATAAATAAAAAAGTTATGTAAATTTAAGAGTTCAAATCGAACATTATTTTGTAATTTTCACTAAATGCATGAAAGTATTTACAGTACTTACATCAAAAAATCCAATTTTTTAATTTTTTGTCTGTCAGTCTGTTTCCTACAACAAATCTCTGAAACAGCTGAATCAAATTTGATGGGACTTTCACTTGCAGTTAGGGGATGTCCATTAATCACGTGAGGCCCAGAGGAGGGAGAGGGGATGGAAGCAAAAAAAATCACGAAATATCACAAAGTCTAAAAAGTTCTTAAAATCATTACTTGATTAATGAACAGCCCCTATACCTAGCTAATATTATAAGGATTAACTTAGGCTACTTTTATTAAAAAAAAATATTTATTTTAATGAATAAGTAAAAAAGAGATAATTCTCTTAATATTTTGTTATTGCGTAATCGCGATATACATATAAATGGATGCTGATAAGCAATAATGTGTCAACCCACAAAAAGTCAAATTTTAAGATATTGATGTATATTGATACTACGTCACCTATTTAACATTATCCAAACAAATTTCAAGTCATCTAAACTAAATAAGTATGGAAAAAAGTTTCTTAACTCAATGTTTCGTATTTCAGGTGCGTTCCATATTTTGCAATTTATAAAATAATCTCAAATATTTAGAAACTTACTATTATATAACATATTAAATAAATCTATCTGCTTTTGATTCAATATATATTTTATCAAAATAAAAAAAAGATGAATATTTGAATACATATAGGTGTTCAAACTAATTTATTAAGAATAGGTTTGACATCTTTAGACGCCATTTTCTCAAATCGAAGTCCGTGTGGCTTGACACAGTAATGCTTATCAGCGTCCAAATATAATTGATGTGTCCGTTTGTAATTTTAAATAAATGTATATGAAAGTATACACGGTACTGACAACAAAATTAATAACTTTAAAATTTTTGTCCGTCTATCTGTCACTCAGTTTGTTACGGCTAATGTCTAAAACAGCTGGACCGATTTTGACGAAACTTTCACTGAATAGAAAGCTAATGTAATAAGGAACAAAATTGAAACCAATGAAATAGTGAACAAAATCTAATTCAAATAGGGAAGATTTATTCAAATAGGAGTAACAGAGCCGATTTTAATAAAAACTAAAACTATATCATTAGTTTTTTGTAAAATAAGTTCTCCTAGCCAGAAACGAACACGTTGATTTTGGAAAAAAATAACATTCGGTATGACTGTATCATCTGATACTGTCACATATTATACGAATCAACTTCAGAGAGGTATTAGTATATAGTTAACTGCAACAAAAAGAAAGGGCAAATTTATTACAAAATACTATCAAATTCATACATTAATTAAATCCTTTGTAATTCTTCAAAAAAAACGATCATACCTAAAAGTGAAATTTTAAAATTATAACGGGATGCTGTAACGCTAAATGCGGGTGAGTACAATAGCCGAGTCCAGTGAAATGTAGATTTTCAATAAATTGATTCATCTTTTTAGGAATTATCTAAACCTACTTAGGTAACGGAGTAGGTGACGGGGACCAAAACAAACGTCACATTGTATCTACTTTGTATAGCTCACATATAAAAAATAGACAAACATAAAAGAAGTTACTGTGAGTTATTCATTTTATATATTTTTGATATTCTTTACACTCTTCCTTACCTTAGTAGGTGACTAGCATTTTGATGCAAATAAACGAATCGTTCGAAGTTATGCAGACTTTTTTTCTAAACTTACCGGGAGCCGTGATTTAACCCACATATTTGATATGTACATTTAATATATATAGAATCGATTACTTAACTTCTAATTTATGTATAGATTTAATGTTATTTTGTTAAAAAATAAATCTTTTCCTAAAACTTTCCAAAAGTTGATTCTTACAAGTGACACTATTAGGTAGGTGGTGCAATAATATAGAATGTATTTTTTTTAATTAGTGGGTTCAATTCCAGGTCAGGAGAATCATGAAATTAAAAAAACTTATGATGCAGTTTTAGATTTCTTAAAATCGGACACGAGACTCCTTTAACTATTTTTCGCGATTCCTTAAAGTTCCGGATATGGTCTATCAAGCCCAGTTAAAAAAGTCACCTGATATATAATACAAGGAAAACCTCGGCGAGAATATACTGGTATACAGTCGAAATTTTAAAGACTAGCACAAAACACTTTTCTTCAACATTTATAGTGAAAACATGCAGGAGACATGCCAAGCATTCTGTAATCCACGCGAACGAAGTCGCGGGCACAGCTAGTAATTAAATAAAAATGCAAAATATTTCCGACTTTCTGTCTGTCATGATTTTATGGTTATAATATAAAAGACTATCCTTTGTGTAGTTAATATAATAAATACAAAGATTTGTGAGTGTGCATTTTATTATAAGGCGAGAATTACATTTGTAAGTTTTATTCCTGTAATTTATATAAACAAAGGTGACCTGGTAACTAAGGGCGTAACTATAGGGTGGTAGGGCTGACAAAAAGCCACGGGTCCCAAGAGGACCCCGGCCTAAAAACAAAAATATTGAAAAAATCTTATTAAAAATAAATTGTTATTTGATTTTAAATACGTATAAACCTATGCTCTTGAAAATAAACCTTATCAGATATATAACTAAAATCCATACAACATTACTAATAGTTTTGGAAACTACTTGGTAACTTCTTAAGTGGTTCTTTGAAATTAAGTTGTAACGTGACAATTATTACTGGGAGGCACCATCCAAAGAATTTGCCCCGGATGGTATAGTTACGTCTCTGCTGGTAACAGTTACTAAATAAATATTTATGAAAGTCTGAGAGCATAGTCGTGTAATTCTCGCCTTCTGTTTTACGCTCTCTGATAACGGATTTAAATGTAATTCGGAATTCAATAAGATTATTTTCTGATCCTTTTATTCTGCGAATAAAATCCAGGAGCTTAGCTAGTAATAAATAAAATTATATTTTCTATGAATGACAACCAAAGGAAGATAAATAAAAGGAAAAACTTTGTTAGACTTACTGTAATGTAAATTGAAATTATCTTGTAGATTAAAAACTTAAAATTATATGAAAAAGACTATAAAAAAGGGTGATTTTGAATTTTAATTGAAATTAATTTGATGTTAAATAATATTGGGAAATAACCAAATCTACTGTTAATGGGACTGATGTATACATGACTCGGAGAGTTGATAAGTAACAAGCTGGTGATGACAAGAGGATACAATTATCCTCTTTGATGTTCTCTCTTTAATATAAGAAGAGGTGGATTTTCATAGATAATTTTTTTTTTAATAATATTAAATGTTTACTGATTATGTCAAGTTCGCATTGCAAAATTTGCAATTTTTTTTACATTACTACATTAGTTCATAAAGTTAAATTTAAAATTCAATTACAATATTGTTAATTTAGCCTGCATGTATAAAAAAGTTCCCATTACACGTCACCGCACTCGATTTGGTCTTGTTCTTAGCTATGGAAGCTGCACCACCCTGAAGGACATGGCGATATATTACTATAAGCATTGGAAAATATATTTATCTATTCTTTATTGCACACCAATTGAAAAAAGAAGATAGACAACGTAGTTAAAATAGGTACAGGGTTACTTTAGGGTAACAGACGGCCTTTTTGCTAAAACACCTATCTCTTTCAGGCTACCTTTGGGCAGAGGACGAGTCATAGAATGTTGGGAAGGAGCGCAATACTTAAAATTGACAAGTTTAATTAACAATAAATACATATGTCTTTATAACCATAAGCACATATAAATACGTTTATATCGATACCTCCCACATAAGTTGTTGTAACCCCAAAATTACAATTTTACAGTAGAGCACTTTTAATCCGTTTTAGTTTGAAAGTTACAACAAAAACCTTGAAAAAAAAAAAGATTTTTGGTATTTTTTCACTTTGAATGCATTAAGTAATGTAAATTCGTGTAGTATTCAGTAAAAACGCTAACGGCAATTTTGTGGCTTACAATAACTTACGTGGGAGGTATCGATATGTATTATGAATACATACATATATTTTTATTTATTTCATTTAAGCTGTCCCAAATAAACTCAACATTTAGTCAGAGTTGTCTACAATAAATTTAAGTTAAGAATATATCTCGAAACGACCATTCATAATGTTTGCTGAGTTACGTGACAATGTGAAAAGAAGGGATCAAAGTCACCAGCAGCGACGAGTTAAGAATATACTGAATATATGTATTATTTTAACAGTCCAACGAGAAATTGTGTGACTTTAAGCTGCAAATTTTATCCTTAGACTAAATCCTATGTTAATGTTGATTTATACGAAACGTATGTATAGATAGAAATATTTAATATTATGGCTGATTATTAAGAGCTGATATGGCGCGAAAAAATTAAAGTAGAGCTTCTCAATAGTAGTCAAAAATTAAGTTTATTTTTGCCAATCAAAATTATTATCCAAAATATTTGTAATTCTGTCCTTTCAATAGCTTATTATAAAGTTAGTAAAATTTTATTTTTAATTAACTAAAATCATTTTCCTATATATCAAAAAATTAAGTTTATTTTTGCCAAAATTATCCAAAATATTTGTAATTCTGTCCTTCCTATTGCTTATTATAAAGCTAGTAAAATTTAATTTTTATTTAACTAAAATCTTTTTCCTATATATCAAATATTCTTTACTGAACACTAAAACATAAAAAAATGAATACAAAATTTAGAAAGAAAAAAAATCCTATTTATTTTAAAAATATCAATAATAACAATTCTTTATCGGATTAATCTAAAGGGCACAGTTATGGCTTGATAGAAGTCCTAAATAATATATAAAGCCCAGGGAAATACGTAAAACTATTTTTATAATAATAATATTTTTCAATATCATCATCTTCTATCTTCTATATACTTATAATAAATCTGTAAAGAGGTCAATTCTGTACATGAAATATATTTTCAAAATAACTATCAGGGGGTGATTAGTGATCGATACTGATGCCAAAAATGCAATCAGTAAAATTTTTGTCTGTCTGTCTGTCTGTTTGTCTGTATGTATGTTTCTTATAGAAACAAAAACTACTCGATGGATTTTAACGAAACTTGGTACAATTATTCTGCATACTCCTGGGCAGGTTATAGTATACTTTTCATCACGTTACAATCAATAGGAGCAGAGTAGTAAAGGGAAATTTTGGGAAAACGGGAGACGTTACTCCAATTTTTAAGCTTCCGTCGCGTATGCAGCCTTAATGGTTAAAGTGATATAGAAATCATGTATGACGGAAATATTCTACATAAAATTTTCTAAAGAATATCCCGCAACAGCATATGTCTATCTTTTATGGTTGACTCACAATAACACGTGTAACTCCTGATAGCTTAGCAGTTCGGAGCATTCTGATTATACATATTTGTTTACTCTTACGTTTATAATACTCTGCCTATTACCTATTAAATTAAAAAAAAAAAACATACAAACCATATCGTGTATTAACATATTATATTTCCCTACTAAAATACGATAGTTAATCTGTTTGTCACATCAAAACCACTGAACCCTGAGGAAGGACATCCGCTACTTTTTTTTTCGAAAAACGACGAAAACGCGGACGAAGTCGCAGGCAAAAGCTAGTTAAAAATAATATATAAAATATTTATTTAATTTACAAGTAACAGAGTATTTATTACAAAATTATATATTTTATTCATAATTGAAGCTTTAAGTAATATATATAATGGACTCCATATTCATGCTAATTAATATATAATTAATTGAAAAATGTAAGAGCTCCTGCAGACTACAGACTGTCTATCGTGTTGTAATCAGAACAAAGTATAAGTCCATTATATCTATAATCTGTGGAGGATGTAACAATTGTTTTTTTTCTTTATTTGATTAGGAACTTTTATACAAAGGAAATTGTGATATTATATAGGGGCAAAGCAGGAATTGTATTACAATTGCTATTAGAAGAATAACACATAAGTTTTATTCTCCTAAACACACTACACTTTAAAGAATTTACGGTCAGTGCCTTATTTTCTACATTCACAGCTTCCGTTACTACTAACGACGTGTAACAGACACGTCGTTTATTTATTTATTTATTTATTTTATTTTATTTATTTATTGAAATAATTAGAACGGACAATATCCAATTACACTAATTATTAATTATTAAATTAAGAAAATTATATAAATGCACAAACAAAACACTAATTACATACACTAAATACAAAGCAGAATGAAACTAATAATAAATATATAGCGCACTTGATTTTTAGAGTGTCAATTTAAAAACATAGTACAATTATATCGTTCACAAAACTGCAAACATTGATTGACAACAATGTTCCAATGATCTGCAAATATGTCACAGTGAGGGGTCTCTGTCAAAAGGGTGTTCAATGCAGACAGTGTGCGCGGTAAGGGAGATCGAGCACGGGATACTGTGCGGCAAGAGGGGATAAAGAAGAGCTTACGGTAAAGTAACTAGATTACAGAAGAATTTTATATTACTTACGTGATAAAATTGTTTTTTGTAGAAACAAAAACTGACTTGACTTGTTGTTGTTGTTGATATTTTTGTTGTTGTTGTTGTTGTTGTTGACTTCATACATAATTGCTGTTGTATTAATAGACAAACGACCGTAGCTATCTTGTGTCATTTGCTGTAACTTATTTAAGAGTTTAATTGTTCTCTAAAGACTTTCAACGGCCTCTAAAACGTCATATACCTTCGCTGAAAGCTTACATGCATTGGCGAATACAGAACCTTTTTTTTTAAATCGGTTACGAAACCGTAGTTAATAAAAAATAAGGCACTATACATCACCACTCCAAATTAATTACTTCATCCATTTTAATTTATTATCCACTTAATGGAACATTTCAAAAAACCGCTATTATTCTCATTCACTCATTCGTTCGTTTGAACGAATGAACGATTTACACGCAAAGTCGTTTTTCAAAGGGAATCGCTTTTTATGTTCATTTTCACGTAAGTTGTAATTATTATTTCGTCACTTTATTCGAAGATATAGATGTGAATATGTGTATTATTTATACACATACAATTTTTAACATGTAGTCCTTTCCTTGTTTGGCAATAATTCGCACGCTTTTAAGAGTTTTTATTTTATTTTTTAAACATTTTAACAAACGCTATCTCTGATTCATACCCATCACGCCATCTAGTTTCATTCTTTCTTTGTGCGCGCAGTAGGACGCACGCGTCTTACGAAATGCCGAAACGCAGTGCGGAAGACCAAATTGCTCGATATAGAAATAACTGGTCAAGTGCGAGTAGGACTCGCGCACCGAGGGTTCCGTACAAACTTATAGAAATCTATATAAGACTAACCCATCTACGCCATTTGTGGTCTTCATCATCAGTTCCAACATAAGTTACTATCAAAAATACCTAAATCGGTATACGCTTGCCTATAATATTCGAGGGGTTCCCTCAATTTCTCCAGGATCCCATCATCTGATCCTGACCTGAAGACAATGGGACCACCTTGGAAGTATACCTTTTCAAACAAAAAAAAATTTTTGAAAATCGGTACCCAAATGGCGGCGTAATCGGCGAACAAACATAAAAAAAAAATTAAATACAAGGTCGAATTGAAAACACTCCTTTTTAGAAGTCGCTTAAATATAATCAAATATTATGTAAATATGGATCAAGTCCCAAAAACTATTTTGAAACTACTTAGGAGCACTTTAATTTAAAACACGATCATGGATGCAATCCATGGAAACACAAAATTTTATTTTAAGTACTAATACACCTTATACTTTCAAAAAAAAAAAGTTATAGCGCGATTCAGGATACACCTAGCGCCATCTCTTGACAATTTCAATGAACTAACTTGTTGACTTTGACATTAACAACATAATTATATTAAATTTTATTCTCGTTTTATTTTTATTTATATTCTACTACACTCCACTACCCCTGCACTACGTTCGTAAAATAGATTTTTAGATTTACATTATCAATCAAAATATCGAAATATATATTAGTGTTGCCAAGACGAAAATAATTAGTCCTTAATTCGAACAAAACTAATTGTTTATTTATAAATAACTAATTATATTACTAATAACCAGAAGACTTATATGTGTAGCTAAATAAGTAAATTAAATAACTCGATCTGTTTGAATTTAATTTTAAAATTTTCGTACTAAGTCAATACGAGTACTTAAATCAAATCGCGTGAAGCTCTTAAATTGAATGTTAATTACGTAATGACGTTATAAATCGACGATAAAACTTTTAAATGAAAAGTTTATTTTATAATTTTTAGCGCATTTAAATAATAATTAAAATAAAAATTTTTATTAATCGAGCAGAATTATATCACAGTTAATGTCATAATGTTGTAATAGATGGCATTAGCTGTACGCTGCATCGCGCTATCATTTTGTTAGCTGCGATATATAGATTGCATTGCGTTGTTTATAAAGGTTTCCTGCTTTTTAATGTTTTCGTATTGATACAAATTTCTTCTCAGTGTTTGTAAAATTGTTTTTTTGACCATGGTCAACTTCTATGTTAATTTGTTACAAGTACATATAATTTTAATTTTAAGATTAATATATTTTCCGCTTGATCAATTTACAACTTGATACATTTACGCGTTCCTGAGAAAAAGGTTGAAAGACAGACGTACAGACTGACAGACACACGAACAGAAATTTACAGTTTTCGGATTTTTTCCTTTATGTATACTAAAGGACCTTGCTCCTGGCCAAATTTCATAATGCTTGGTCAATGGGAAGTACCCTATAGGTTTTGATTCCCTTGCGAAAACGTTAAAAACGCTATCATACTTAAAATATGTGATATAAATGACCGTATCTTTTGATTGCGTTAACTTAGAAGTTTGATTTTTTCACAGCTCTTAGTAATTACAACTCTGAGTACTTGACAGTGATAAAAATTTGTTACCTTCACGCGTTTCTGAGAAAAAGGTTGAAAGACAAACTTACAAACAGACAAACATACATACAAAAATTTACAGTTTTCAGATTTTTTCCTTTATTTGTACCATAAGATCTTACTTCTTGCCAAATTTCATCGTGCTAGGTCAATGGGAAGTACCCTATAGGTTTTGATTCCCTTGCGAAAACGCTAAAATGGTCAAAATATACGACATATTTTCCATTATCTTTTGATTGCGTTGACTTAGAACTTTAATATTTTCACGGCCGCATGTCATCGTAGACTTGAGTATATGATATTAATTTCAACATGATACGTCTATGCATTTCTGAGAAAAAAGGGTTGACATCCCGACAGACAGACAGACAGACAGACAGACAGACAGACAGACAGACAGACAGACAGACGGACAACAAAGTGATCCTATAAGGGTTCCGTTTTTCCTTTTAAGGTACGGAACCCTAAAAAGATCAAAAAGTTAAAAACTAAAACTAAACGTCGCAAGAGAGTAATTTCGTACACAGATTCTTCAGATTTCGAAGAAAAAACTGGTAAGTACAAATTTTCTACGGATACCCACAACTTTTTATAAAAATATTATTTTGTTAGAAACATATTAAATGTTTAATATTGGCATCGATTATTATTTCTAACTTACTGAGTTGACCGTGAGTCAACCAAAAGTAAAATTAAGGCCCAAGAATTAACCGTGAGCTAATCAAGGGGTACATTATATGTCTACAGAATTGACCGTGAGTCAATCAGTTAGCATTCAAATAGTTTTTACACAACGAACGCATTGTTGACGGTGACACGTATATGTTTTAGATGTCGAAAACAATGAAATCTCCAATGGTATGACGACTCACCTTATTGACGAGGGTGGCATAGCCATGGAAAACGTGGAAAGTATCCCAGTATCCAATGAGCTACCCGTGCCCGCTCTGCCACCGCCGCCACCGCCATCTCTGGAGCCTGAGATTTTGGTGGCCCTGGGTGAATTACTTCCAGAGCAGGTAATTTATGGTCCCGATATACACCCGGATTTAGCCCAAAGGTGGGCTCCTATACTGCGCAAAAGTTTATCTGATAAAGATCAAAAAGATCGATTGTTTAATGAATATGCGGTTCCGCAAAATTGTAAGTTATTTAGAGCCCCTCAACTAAATCCGGAAATAGCAGCGGCGGTTTCCGAATTCGCCCGTGCTCGGGATAAGAAAATAGAAACCTTACAACAACAGTTGGGGATCGGTTTAACAGCCATTAACAGGGCAGTGTCCGTATTACTTACATCCGGTGATAAAGTACAGACAATAAAATGCCTATCAGATGCCTCTAGGATTTTATGCGATCTTCACGCCCTTGAAACCCATACCAGAACCAAGTCGTTGACTCAGGGCTTAGATAAGGCTTTTCTTAGTCTTATTCAAGATTGTGAAAGAGACGAAATGCTTTTCGGTACTGGTTTATCCGAAAAAATCAAAGCATCTAAGGCCATTGAGAAACAGGGTTCTCAGATTAAGAAACCAGAGGCCAAGAGTACTGCTGGCCCAGCCAGTTCTCGCTCAATCAAGCCACAGGGAAATTGGAGGGGCACTTCTCGCTCGACGAACAGGGGGGGGCGAGGAGGAGCCAGGAAGACTCCCTATATGAACCAGAGGTTTCAGCCATCTCAGAATATTGTCAATCCGAACAGGACTTGGAACAGACCTCAACGTGCAGGCCCTCGAACGTAAAGGTACACGCCGGTAGATTAAAATATTTCTACAAATGTTGGTGCAGTATAACCAACAATAAGGTCATTCTATCATGGATTCGAGATGGTTTTCCTATACCATTTAATAAAAAAGTTAAAAAGGTACGCAATGCTACTTGTAGGTTGTTACCTAAAGATAATATTCAAATGTCTAAAGCTATTGATAAATTATTGGATCTCGGTGCTATTTCGGTTTGTAAAACATCTCGAAACCAATACATATCTAATATATTTTTAGCGCCTAAGTCTAATGGGGGCTATCGATTTATATTAAATTTAAAATCTTTAAATAAATTTATTGAAAAAACACATTTTAAGATGGAAGATTATAGGACGGTAGTTCAATTATTGTCAGAGGGTAGCTTTATGGCCACTATAGATTTAAAAGAATCTTATTTGTTAGTGCCGATTAAATATAGTCATAAGAAATTCTTACGATTTCAATTTGAGAATAACGACTCAAAGTTAAAAACTTATGAGTTTAATGCAATGCCTTATGGCCTTTCTGTAGCTCCCAGATCATTTACAAAAATAATGAAGGCTGTGATAGGTCATTTAAGAAATCAGGGTTTTAAATCAGTGGTGTACCTTGATGATATATTGTGTATAGGATCTACCTTTTCAGAATGTCAAAGGAATGTATCGGAAACTAAAAAACTATTAGAATGCCTTGGGTTCGTTATCAATTTTGAAAAGAGTAATCTGAATCCGAACACTTCATGTAAATATTTAGGATTTGTGTTTAATTCTATAACAATGTCTATTAGCTTACCTATTGAAAAACAGCTGTATATTTTTAACCTTGTTCAAAAATTCCTAACCTTGCCTCAGTGCACCATTAAAGAATTTGCACATTTAATTGGGGTGTTAATTGCAGCATGTCCAGCTGTCAGTTACAGCTGGAAATATACTAAATTATTAGAAAGAGAGAAACATCTTGCTTTGATTAGATATCATAATAATTACAATGCAAAATTTAAACTATCAGGAAACATATTACCAGATTTACTATGGTGGAATAAACATATTTATATATATCAAAATAAAATAGAAAAACCTACATTCACTTTAGAGATATTTTCGGATGCATCGAGACAAGGTTGGGGTGGTTTTTGTGATAATGTGAGATGTGGCGGTAAATGGAGGAATGAAGAGCGTAAGTTTCACATAAACTATTTAGAACTTAAAGCAGCATTTCTGGGACTTAAATTTTTCGCCCGAAATATGTCAGATTGTGCCATTTTACTACGATGTGATAATACCACCGCAATAAGTTATATCAACCGAATGGGGGGAATCCAATTTCCCCATTTAAATGAAATAACTAGCGAAATGTGGCAATGGTGCGAGAAACGAAGGATATGGTTATACGCGTCATATATAAACACAAAAGATAATATAGAAGCTGATCAAGAATCACGTAATAAAAATTTAGACACTGAGTTTGAAATTTCTAGTGCGGTGTTCGAGCACATAACAGACGTTTTAGGAAAACCACAAATTGATCTCTTCGCTTCTCGTGCCAATGCGAAGTGTGAAAAATATGTTTCGTGGCGTCAGGACCCTGATTCGGTTACAATAGATGCTTTTACTATTAGTTGGAAAGAATACTTTTTTTATGCTTTTCCCCCCTTTACATTGATTTTAAAGTGTCTCAAAAAGATAAGGTCAGATAAGGCAGAAGGTATATTAATATTTCCGTACTGGCCATCTCAACCGTGGTTTCCAGTTCTTAAAGATATGTGCACCTCAAAAATTATTTTTATTAACGCTAATCAACACCTGCTAAACTTCTCTTTTAGGAGAAGACGACAGTTCAAACTTAGCCTGGCTGCCGCGAGGCTCTCCGGGAAGCGTTTTTAAGAAAAGGAACTCCGGAAGCAACATTACACATAATGTTATCTTCACTGGCACAAAATACATTACAACAATATAGCAGTACTTACAAAGTATGGTGGAATTTTTGCAATGATGTAAATTTAAATCCTTATGATATGGTTACAGATTCCATGGTTTTATCATTTCTTACTAATCAATTTGAACAAGGTGCGGCATATGGGTCGCTTAACTCTCACAGATCTGCTTTAGCTCTATTACTAAATCAGGATTTTAGCAACAATAGCTTGATTAAAAGGTTTTTTAAAGGTATTTACAAATTACGACCAACACTACCTAAATACGTTGGTACATGGGATCCTCAGGTAGCTTTAAACTATATAGCTCAATGGAAACCTCACGATGATTTAACCATTGAGAAGTTAACAAAAAAAGTCTCTATCCTATTAGCTTTGTGTACAGCTCACAGGATCCAGACACTATCATTGATAAAAATTAAGAATATTAAAATAAGTACCACGGGTATTAAAATAATTATTTCCGATTTAATAAAGACATCTGCAGCGGGTCGGGAACAGCCTGTGCTGACTCTTCCTTACTTTTTAGAAAATAGGGATATATGTCCAGCAACCGCACTTGAAGATTATATACGACGAACGGAACAGTTAAGAACTGACGATACAGATAAGTTATTGTTGACGTGGCGGGCGCCGCACCGGGCCGCGACGAGCCAGACGATCGCGCGATGGGTAAAACAGGTGTTGGCTGAGTCTGGGGTGGACGTGGCAACGTACAGTGCACATAGCGCACGGCACGCTGCCACCTCTGCCGCCAGCCGCGCGGGCGTCTCTCTCGACGTTATTAGGAAAACCGCCGGTTGGACGCAAGCCTCTAATACTTTTGCCAGATTTTATAATCGACAAATACTCGATAATACCCAATTTGCGAGAGCAGTGTGCTCACAAAATCTTTCTTAGCTGTTTCGTTATTATTTAAAAGGATAATTATTTTATAAATAAATAAGTACATTATTTTTTCATTAATTTTTAATTAATCTTATATACTTATCTGTCTACTTGTATAACAAATTCTTTAAAACTTATTAATGTTTATGTTTAATATGAAGTAAAATAAATCTGATTTTTTATATGCAATTTGGTCTCATTTTATTTCTAATACAAAATCAATAACGGTTACGGCAAAACTTAACTCTAAACATCTACATGTTAAAAATTGTATGTGTATAAATAATACACATATTCACATCTATATCTTCGAATAAAGTGACGAAATAATAATACATGATCAAACGAACTTCCAAGTGAAGTTCGATCAGTATTATATGAGTCTCTTTATTCGAAGATATAGACTAAGCTCCCTCCCAGCCCATCCCAAACATGTTTTGCCTATATACAATGTATCTAACTCTAAAGAATGAAACTAGATGGCGTGATGGGTATGAATCAGAGATAGCGTTTGTTAAAATGTTTAAAAAATAAAATAAAAACTCTTAAAAGCGTGCGAATTATTGCCAAACAAGGAAAGGACTACATGTTAAAAATTGTATGTGTATAAATAATACACATATTCACATCTATATCTTCGAATAAAGAGACTCATATAATACTGATCGAACTTCACTTGGAAGTTCGTTTGATCATGTATTATTTACGCGTAAATATGGTTTAGAATTTTCTAGTTTTAACTGACTTCCAACAAAGACACTAAATTAGTTTTTTTTTATATTTCCCAGTTACTTGACAATGACTTGACCGATTAGCTTAATAGTTATTGTTTGATATTCCTATAGAATTTTTATCAAAATCGGTTTAGAAATTTGGTTACAAAATCAAAATATCTAGAACAAGTACATCATTGAATTAAATTAAATCACGTAATTTACTCTTGAAGGCGCTGCTGTTTTTTTACGTCTTGTGAACTATTAATTCTCTAATTAAAAATAATGTACACTTTAAATACATAGAATAAACTTTAAATATAGATAATATTGAAACTTACTTATATTAAAAAGTCATTAATCAACAAAAAATATACACCGTGCAATATTATTTCTACAATAGAACAGCATGGAATTAATGTGTTGTTTTTTTAAAGGATCAAAACTAATATAAATTAAATATTCAGAATTTATTTCAAAAGAGTTATTAAGCTTTTGTCTATTCTTCTAGACAAAAAAAACACATTCTCAAATTTTCATTTGACGTATATTTTGATGTAGCTGTGTTTTTTTTTAATATATTTTTTTAATATAATATATAGGTAAACGAACAGGCAGGTCACGTTAAGTAAGGAAAGTGGTAGCTTCACGTGTAAATTATAAATCACGATTTATAAATCGAAGATTCGATATAGCTTATAAAAGACTATTTATCTAATGATAAAATAAATCTTCGCCAGCGGTGAAACTACAATTAAAATGGATTAAAGGAAGTAAGGATAGAAATGGGTGAGGGGGTTCGGTCCGGCTCTCTCTAGATGCTAAATTAGGTACTTAACGCCGATCTGTGTTAATGTGGTACAGCCCCGTTCGAGCTAGGTCATACACAGCTAGGCACCTTATTGTATTTTAACCTATGATCTTTCTTTAAGTAATTCTTTATAGCCTATTACTTTCTTTAATAAACACACAATCAGGTTTTATTTTGAAAATATGGATCCTTAGATTAGGAACTTAAAATAAACAAGTTTCAGTAACATGTATTAGTATTAATTTGAATTGAAAGTGATTTTGTAAAATATTATCATCTCTTTGATAAACTTCGAGGCGAAAACTTTACTTAGAATACATAACAGTTCCGAGTGAAGTCAATAAAAATGGTAATTACTTTGAAATTGTAGTTAGCTTCAATGCTTGCTTGTATACTATACATAAAACGGGAATTACACTTATAAGCTCACAGACTTTCGTAAAGATTTACATCAGTTATTTTTCATAGCTTGACACCCGAAGAATTTACTGTAAGTGCCTTATTGACATTCACCACTTTCGTTAGCTTACGGTGTATCTGTTACAAGGTTACATACTATTACATACTATTTTATACGGTTTTAGAGAGTCAAATTTACAAAAGTAATTCTTGCCTAATTCTTGCTAAAGTAAAAATGAGAAATGACCTTTGTTTGTCTTCTTGTTTGTTCTGTTTTGATAAATGTTGGTATTCATATATTGGCGATGGATATAGTCTATTTTTTTGCGAAAATAAAATTTAAAGGTGGTGAAATAGGAGATGAATTTTCAAAAAGGTAAAGAAATGACGGAGTTCGGAGGTAACACACTCTAAACAAAGATATTTTTTATATTGAAAAATAGGATAATTTAGTATTTGATGTGTTTTAGTTTTCATCAACCCTCCCCCCCCCTGAATTTTTGAGATAAGCCAGTTTATAATGGAATGGGTATGTGCCCTCCCCTTCATTAACTATGCCTCAGGTGGTACTTCAACCATTAAAAAGTAATTTGTCTTCCATGGCGCGTGTTATGGTTTTATAATGTGAATTACAGTTTTATGGGCATAGGGTCAAGTCCCTTGGGGAATGGGGGGAGGGAGACGGAAATGGATAAAGTAATATGACAGAAACAGGTCAACAGTGAAGTACAGGTTACATGGGAAATAGTTACAAAACCCCCAAGGATTTGCTTTAACGCATATGATAAGTTGCCTTGTACTGCATCGGATATGTGATAATTTTTTTATGCGCAAAATATTCTACCAATGTCATGTATGTTGGATAAGACACGAAGGAGTTCAAATAGATATAATAGTTTTGAATGACATTAACCAAAGAATTGAATTGAATTGAAAACTTTTGAAAACCCAAACGTGTGTTGAAAACCTATAACGATATACGGCTACAGATCTCAAATAATACCAAAAATAGAATGCAATCAGAGGAATATAAATTGAGTGTTTGAATACAGGATGTAGAATTATGTATAAAAATAATCAAGTCATCTAAACTAAATAAGTACATAAAAATTGTATTAATTTTCCGTTTCGAATATTGGATTGTGCTCCATATTTTGCAACATGCAAACATGTAATATATTAAAAAAATATATATTAGAAAAAGTTTTTATTATATCAATCTGCTTTTAATTTATTATCCATTTCAATAAAATAAAAAAGAAAAGATGGATTTACACGTTTTCAAACGAATTTGTTAAGAAAAAGACTTAACTTAAGACGCCATTTTCATAATATTAAGTTCGTGTGACTTAACACAGTGTTGCTAATCAGCGTCCATTTAATAAATTATAGAGTTATAAGGTAAAAAACAATAAACAATATTATGAATTGACAACCTACTTTGATTGATGTCGGTTAAAATGTTACTTTTTTCCATACATAGGATTTAAAGGGTAGACGGCATTCATCATGAATTATTCCGTAATCCATCAAACCTGGATCGGAATGGCATTTAAATTAAAAAAAGGTTTTCTCGTCCAGTTGAATGTAAATGAACAAACATGCTTTGTTTTTTAAATGTGATGAAATTCTTCCTCAAAAAACAAAGTTATTTCGTTTCATTTTTTACCCTTGTCCGAAAAAGAAGGTTATTATGAGTTTGATGTGTATCTGTGACCTCGTAGCTTCTCAATGAATAAACGAAATATCTTTTCAGGGAATAGATTGGCAGTAAAACTAATTATTCATGTAATAATGAAATGATAAACTTATAACGTGGAATTTTCGACTCCGCAAAGTCAATGCTACCTTCTTGGGTCAAAGTATTTGTTTTTATAATAAAATCCCGCAGAAAGTGTTACCGCTTATAAATAATAAATTTAAAGTACATATTAAAAAGTTCTTAATAGCTAAAGCATAATATTCTATTCAAGATTACATAAATGATGCTTGGATTTATTATAAGCTGGATTTACAAAAGGCATTTAATATTTTTGTAAATAATAATTGTATGTAACTTTTGTAAAACTTTTTAAAAGAGTAACTATCATAACATATAACAGTAACGTGAGTAACATAGTAGTAAAGTTTCTTACCGGTTCTTCTCGGTAGACTCGACATTCCGAACCGATGGTAAATTCATTTGATTAATTTTTGACGATTCAAAAGTGCTTGTAAAAGCCTAATTAAATAAAGTATATTTTGATTTTAATTTAATGAATTATATACAATAATATGGCGTTACATTCATAATAATTATATTTTATCTAACACTAGTGCTGTGCGGAGTTCATAAATTATCGATAAATATTCAACTATCGTTCGTATTGTTACATCGGAAACCGTAACAATACCCATGAGCTTACTGGTAGGTATTATTATGACTGTGCTATCGATACGGATTTAACGTAAACTTTTATCGGTCCATTACTAGAATACAATTCTATTCACAATATCACAATGGAAACTATTGAAATCGTAGCTAGCTTGCAACTTGAAATTACATATTAAATTAAATAATAATAGGTAATTTCGTGCTTTTGTATATAAATGACACCTTTAAAAAAGTAAACCGATTTAAAAAGCTAAATACGTAATCCCTGATTGCGATACTAATTCAAGCTGTTTTAATTAAAATACCGAACTACTGAAATGATTTTTATAAAAATTCTATGGCACCAAAAGTATACATTTACGAAAATAAAGACGATACAAATGACGGAGTTTTGTAGTAATACATATACAAATATATATATTAAAAAAACACACACCATAAATTAGGGACTTAAGGGGGGGTTGTTTTTTAATACCCCTACCTAACAAATACGCGTGATAAAAAATACACGTGATTTTAAACCTAACCATGTATCACAATGGAGTCTTGAAAGTTGTTAAAAACATCACATCAACATCGTGATTAATGGACAACCCCTTACGAATTTGGTATTAGATTATATCGTCAGAAACTTTTTTTGTATGAAATAAGGCTGTTTTTAGTCCAATCTATGTGAGTTTGTGTTGTTTATTCTAATTATTTCTTTTCTATGTTATTATAAATACATATATTATTATATTCATTTATATTTATTAGTATATATATTTATGTATATATGTCTATTTATATATGTATTAGTGTATATATAAGACACCACCTACCTTTCTGCTGCACAATTTCCCCAAATCAAAGGTTGTCTGGCAGAAATCGCTACTTAGCGATAAGACCGCCTTTTTGTACATTTTAATTTATTATTTTGTTCCGTGTAAAATTTACTGTTTGTGGTGTACAATAAAGTATATTTTATCTATCTATAAATACAAAGACAGTAAGTCTGCAATTTTGAGCTCATAATACAAAACCTAAAGGTATTTAAAACTCAATTAAAAAAAAAATATATTGCAACTACCATAAACTATTAACGCCTAAAACTACAACATTAATAGACCTATAAACACAAATTTACAAATGACTAACATTTTTCTCACATAATTAAAAAGAAATTAGGACGAAAAATATTATACAAAAAGGCCAATTATAATACGTAGTTTCAAACAATTATGGTGAACGGGCTATGACGTTAACAAAAGCAGACTTTTATCGATCGCCGTGGTTTCGTTACCCTTGGCCTGCTTGCTTATGTCGATACTAATGTTCTAGTTGGTGGGTGATTTTTATTAGCCTAAGGCGGGAGTTACACTTGTTTTACTCTCCTAAGTTATATAAAAACAATTTTGTAACCTGGTAACGGTTGTCTAGATAACGTAAACTGTGTGTCAATAACAATGTCACTGACATACACATTAAATTAAGACACTTTTTTCCATGCTAAGTTAGTTTAAATGACTTCGAATTTTTTTTTGAATACATGTAACGCATTATACGAATACATCAATATCTCAGAATTTTACTTATTGAGGGTTGACATATTATTGCTTATCAGTATCCATATATAAAAATATTCTTTGATTACTGTATAAGTAACCTTGATAAGCAATACTGTGTCAAGCCACGCGGCCTTCATTTTGAAAAAATGGCGTCTGATGATGTCAAACCTATTCTTAACATATTGGTTTGAATGAGTGTATATCCATCTTTTCATTTCTATTTTGATAAAAGGTATAATTAATTAAAAACCGATTGGTCAAATAAAAAGTTTTATCTAAAAATAAGTCTTTTAAATATATAAGATTATTGTTTATTGCAAAATATAAAACACCCTGTAATATTTGAAACATAAAATTAAGAAACTTTTTTTCTTATTTATTTAGTTTGGATTATTTGAATTTTTTGTTGAATAATGTAAAATAGATGACGTGTTATCAGAATATATAAATATCTTCGAATTGTGGGTTAGCACATTATTGCTTATCAGCATCCATTTACTTTTCTTATAATTTGGTTTCCTGTGATTGCGACTATCGTAATATGACGAGTATCTAAATTTGTTTTTTAAATTTACTGTGTCAGAAAATGCTATGTAGAAAACTATACCATAACGTTTCCATACAAAACGTTTCAGTGATGTCATCTGAAGACATAAACCGGCCTTTAATTAACAGTCAACGTCATCCTAGAAAACCAAAGCTTTAGGGATTGGAAGTTAATGACCACCACCTTAATTTTTTAATCGTATTCTCAGCAAGTCCCTTCGTTTGATACCTATATTGTAAAACAAAAAAAAGCTTGGTCCGCCATCTTTAAAATTATTATTAATTCATTATATTTGCTATATTAAATTCAGAGTGTCGACACTTAATTTGATGCCCATATAGTAGAAGTGCATTAAAAATACGTAGTCCGCCATCTTGGGTGTTCCGCCATGTTGGATTTAGGATGACGTCACACACCTAACCGTGCACATTTTTATCGAAACTCAAATTGTATACAAAATCCAGCAAAATCGGTTGAAGATATTATCTGCTTCAAAATTAAGTAGCATGATTCCATATAAAACAATATAGTTATATAAATATATACATTGCAAGTTAAATAAAACCTTGTAATAACTTTTAAATGTTCGTCTCGCCTTTATATTTTATAAACCTAAAAATAAAATCTCCTTTTGCTCACATTTCCATATTCAAAATGTATCTTTCATCAATCAATCGTAAAACAATGTGTATTCGTGTCACTACGAGTAGGTATATCTATATACAGGTAAGTTATTTTACTGGGCGTGGTAGGCCAAATCCGAAACTATAAGGAATAACAAAAAATACTGAAAGGACCCTCGAGTTCGAATGAAAAATTAGTTTTCCTGGTAAGAAAACGAACCCACTGATTGAAATGATAAAAAATAATGCACACTCTGTTAGTATCACTTATATAGATCAACTTCTTGATAGTATTAGTATATGGAAAAAAATACATCCTGTATTGGAACTCAAAAATATTAATGTCCTTTAAATTTTTATTTTATCAAAAAATAATTCACCATTTCAGTAATTAAATTGTTATTTTAAGGTGGTAATACAAAACTCGTAAAACAAATCTATTCTTATAACACTGATGCTACGCTAAAACCCACGCCAGTGAAAGCCGTGACTTAAGCTTAAAATCTTATACAGATTTTTGACAATAAATCTCTAAATCTCTATGATATATACTTGCTTTGTGAGTGAGAATGCCGGAAGCCCAATCTTCTCTCCCATTCCTTCCTTTACGTTCTATTCTTTTCTTTTCCAATTTCCTTTGTAAACTAGTAATGTATTTGTGAGTCCTCTGATGCTACAAATGTCTATAGGCGGCGGTGACCACTTAACATCAGGCTTGCTCGTTTGTCAGCGTTTTAAAAAGAAAATCTAATTAGCTGCCCTTTACGAAGCGTGATGTAATAAAGCCTATACCTTCCTTAAGAAACGGGCTATCGAATACGTAAAGATTTTTTTTAATTAGACGAGTAATTTCAAAGACTAGTCCCTATACACAAGCTTATAATCAAATATAGTTATAGATATGTTATAAGGTCATGAATACTACTTTAGACGACGTTGCCTAGCAACCGGCTAACGACTGAGGATGATAATCGAGACTTTCTTTAGGCAAACTAGTTAATTAACGAGCTTGTCAATGTTGGAAAGAGGTACACAATTTTAACGTCAAATATCTAAAGCAGTAAACGCGAGTAAAACCACGAGGAGCAATTAGTATAATTTGCCTCAAAAAAAAATAGAATACTTTAGCTAAACAATTGAGGTTACCAAAGCACCAAAAAAACAACTCGAAACTTAACGAACGAAATCGTGACCAGAGATGCTCGTTTTAAACTTCAAACGACAGACAGATCGATACAGCTTTATATAGTAGTACCTAGGTTAGACCTTCCGCGATGACCTGAATCTACAGCGAGTATATTTTGGTTACTTAACCTTTGAAAATCTATATACGGCTTTGGGAAACTGTGTTCGTTTTAAAGCGGTATATATGTCATAGGTCAGATGAATCTTATGTTCTTAATATTTTAAGGCAAGAACTTTTTTAGTCGAGTGTTAATGAGACGACTCAATTCAATTCAATTATTTGGTTAATGGCTTTTTGTTGTGCCAATTAGACACACGATATTTTGCCAATGTCACGTGGAATGGAAAACCTCTGTATCCAGTTCCTATTATTACTGTTTAGGCATGTATTAGTGTTTTTCTTTTTTTATTGTTAGTTACTAACATTGTCTTACGTTACGTCAGCTCATGAATTGCTTGTTTATTATTATCAAATTTGTCATTATTTCAAAAATGTCTTATTTATATAAGTGCATTTGATAATAATGAGTATTATTTACCGTTGGGATTTCTATTTTGAGTATCCGTGTTCCTATATAATGTAACATTGTAACCAGAAAAAAATTGTAACAGAATTAGACTTATTGCGTTACTTTTACTGTAATTTTGGTTTAAATAAATAAAATAAATGGAGAAAACACGATGGAGATTGATCGGTGGGAATCCAACATGAGACAACTCTGTGACCTGATTACAGTTATCTAGGTAACCTTGCGAAAGCTATCAGTGCCAATAATAAGGCATTGACGGTAGCTTCTTTTAGGTTTTTTGAAATATTTGGTTTAATACATTTATATAAAAATGAAAGTTAATTAATACCGTGCGAAGCCAGTGTAAACAACTAGTATTAAAAACTAGCTAAAGAAGCTGTTGGCAATGGCTGTACTATAAATTATCTATCAAATTGCTTTAAAAGAATATATCTTGCTAATCAACATTGTTACAATATATGGTCAGAACATTTTAATGAAAGATGGCGAAGAAAAGGCCTTGGTTCGATAATTGTACTCAGACTTCGATCCGGACACATCCCCCTCAACAATTTTGCGTACCTTATGAAGAGAGTTCAGTCTCCCAATTGTAGCGATATGGAACCATAGAAGATACAAATCATATTGATGTAATGTGTATGGAACAAAGCAGAGAGGAAGCAAATTCAAATTGTTTTACCTTATTTCCTAGATTTTGCGTCGTGTAATAGTATCTTGGCTTCACCGACATCAGCTGAGGTTAAGATGCTATATAATATGGTACCATATTCTTGACAATAGAAAAAGCCTCTAATAAAAATAAATAGATAAAAAAATAGTATTCAAAAGCTTAACTTAATTTACGCAATGGACGTTTATAGAGTAAATATCATTTGAACAATAATACTAACTAAATAATTCCAAAGCAATTGTGACCGAAAATTGAATTGGTCAGTGACACTAATAACAGAAATGACACCTGAATTAAACTGACCATAGCGGTATAAATAATTAATTCTTCCATTTCACGTTATGGACTGTTGTTAGCTTAGTATGTATTCCGCAAAAGTGGGTCAATTATATTGATTACAGTGGCAATGATTTTTAGCCCCCGATCAAAAATAAAGGTGGCATCGTAGTTCCCTAATGATTAGACCGATTTTGATATGTTTTTTGGTATTTTAAAGGCAATGTAATAGTGATGGATCATACGAGATAGATTTTAGCTATATTTTATGAAGGTCTTCAGATGTTTGAAGGTTATCAGCTCCTTTCAATTCGTAATTGAAAGGATCTGAGCAACTTCTTTTTGTCTCAAAATTGAGTGTAGTAGGAATGGTATTAAAAAAATGTGGTTGCGTAATCGTGACCTGATGCTGCAGGATCATCTGGAATCAACAGGGCATATCTCCTCACCAACTTCTAGCAAAAGTGTTGGGGTCAGTTGAAATGGTCTAAATGAATAGAGTGTCGGTTTTTTTTAAATATGTCTACAATTTTCTATTATCTTTTATTTTTTCCTTATGACGTAAATTCTGCCAACAAAATTTTTCTTTTCTTCTACATTTCGAACCGGAATTTTTATGAAATCAAATAATTTTTGTTTTTGTTTTGACCATTCAAAAGTGCTTATAAACGCCCTCTTGAATTAAATTAGTATATTTTCAACGCAATACATTTTTACAATTAATTTGTTAATTTTTGATACAAAAATCAATAACGATATTGATAGCGGCAGCTCACCCTAATTAGCCTGCTTATCAAACAGAAATGTTTGGTATCAACGCATCTACAAGTGTACCTACAAACATATGTATACTATTTCTTAACATTTTGTCGATATAAGTATATCCTTTAAAAATACATTAAAATTTATGTTTTTATATATTTTTTTAATTAATATCTAATTGCTAGCGGCAAGTAGCCAGGTCGGCTAATATTAGTATATTGGTATAGACGAGTGAAGCAAACGCGACCAGTAGCACAGTAATCAGCTGCAGTGACCACTTTAACCTGTCTATATTATACTTCCCTACGCTTAGTTCTAAAGCTGCGCCTAAACTAAACGAGATAAACACGAATCATTACGCATATGTTCGCTCGCGGACTCAATAACGTTCGGTGTGGACTCACATCATTGTCTACTGATTTTGAACTTAGTTTTCCACTCGCAATGTATGGTAAATATCAATAATTTGATTGGTTTAACTAGTGACATAGCTATTATAACACATGTAAATAATTATAATCATCATGTTTTGGGTATTCAGCTGTCCGTATTAAGGAGGCATGGTGAATTAAGTATCTAAATTTCTCTTTCATTGAAGAGTAAGTGTTAGGCCTTAACCCGCGTACTGATAGCTCAGTCTCATTATTCGTTAAAAAATGGACAATTGCCTAAAATCAGCCGAGTACGAGCTAAACGTTCGCAGCATGCTCGTTCGATATACATACATCGTTCACATATGCTGCACCAAAAGAACTACAAATGTCTTATTAGTTTAGAAAATAATAGTATGTTAAAGGGAATAGGAAATACGAAGAGAAAGGAAGATTCGGCTTCGCGCGCGCTCACTCAACATTCGTTCTTGTTCTTCCCTCATGCTCGACTAGTCTAGACGTAGTGTAACATTGCCTTCAAATACGTATATTGTGCGGAGTTGTCGCGTAATTAAATTCTCGTGCAGGATTTGAGTAGCAATCGATAAAACGACCTGATTTGAATACTAAACACTTAATCGACAGCTCGTTGACTAAATTGCTTTCGTTGACTAAATTTTGATACATTTTTGTGTTGAAAACTTATTGTTTGTTTAGTTACTACTAATGTATTGACAAATTATTATTTTTATATTATACTAGCAGTTCCTCGGGGCGTTTCCCGTGTATACTTTAGGGATAAATAATAACGATAGGGGATGAGATTGTCCATACAAATGTTTTTACCCCTCTTAACCCTCTTAGGGGTGGAAAACCTAAAAACTCTTTCTTAGTGGATGCTTACACCCTAAAAGGCACCTACAGCCAAAATTTCAAGTTTGTTAGTAATTTTATATGTATAAATATCCTGTTTATTGGGGAAATAATATATACATCATTAAAATACCACTTACAGCTTGAAACCAATTTGTCAACATAGTTTGTTTCACGCATTGAGAGCCTAGTTATAGCATACTTGGATGCTGATATGCAATAATGTGTCAACCCACAAAAGTGAAATTTGGAGATATTGGTGTATTTTGAAACGGCAGTCCCTATTTAACAGTATTGAATAAAAAATAAAGTCATATACACTAAACAAGTACGGAAAAAAGTTTCTTAATTAATTGTTTCGAAATTCCAGGTCGTTCCTTATTTGGTAATTTATACAATAATCATATATTTTTAAAAACTTTTTATTAGATAATATTTTTGAATATATCAACCTGCTTATAATTCATTATAGCTTTCATAAAAATAGAGAAGAAAATATGGATAAAAACTTATTCAAACAAACTTATTAAGAATAGGTTTGACATCTTTAGACGCCATTTTCTCAAAATGAAGTTCGTGTGGCTTGACACAGTATTGCATATCAGCGTCCACTTAGCCTTGTACAGGGTGCCACGACGACACTCTCACAGAAAATCAGCGTAAATTATCTACTATAGTAGCTAACCTAACCCATTTCCTTTCCTACTTCATCTTTTTCATCTTTTATTCTTATTTAAGTTAACAAGTCTGGTGCTGCAAAAGTATTGGTCGTAATGACTTAACATTAGGTGACTTGTCTGTTGTTTACTCGCTTGTATTCCGACGCTGATAAGCATTAGTGTCAAGCCACATGAACTTCATTTTGAGAAAATGGCGCCTAAAGATGTCGATCTATTCTTAATCATTTTTTTAATAAGCATTTGTCCATATTTTCTTCCTTTTTTGATAAAAGGTATAATGTATTAAAAGCAGGTTGATATATTTAATATATTATCTAATAAAACGTCTTTTAAATATATGAGATAATTGTATAAATTACAAAATAAAGAACGACCTTGAAATTCGAAACAATTCATTAAGAAAGTTTTTTCCTACTTCTTTGGTTTACATGATTTTATTTTTTATTGAATAATGTTAAATAGGTGTTGCAATATCTAAATAAATTAATATCTTTGTATTTCACTTTTTGTGGGTTGACACATTATTGCTTATCAGCATCCATTTATAAAAAAAAATTATATAGCCAAATGACTGAACGCTTTGATCCAATTCCAACTTTCAACGGATTAGTTAAAAGTTTCTTCGCTGAGACGTGACAGGATTAGGAAATATATACTTAAGGACAATGGACGCGATATGATGTATATATCTAAAGTATATGCTTCTGACTGGTAGGAATACATATCGGTAATCAAATTCTAACATTGGGTAAGTAAAAATAAGCACCTTTAAAGGAGGGCGAAAAACTCCATACACATAATACACTTTAAATCAATAATAAATCAAATTTTAAGTGCACGAAGAAAAAAAATGATTCAAAATGGTGTCTATAAAAAATTATGCAATTTTTTCGCTATCCTTTATGGTTCCTTTTTTAACTTACGCGGTGTTAGAACTTCACTGGTAATATTCTGGATTAAAAAAGTATAAGATTAAATTTTTTTTGTTATATTTTCTCAACTAATCGTTTTATTATATCTTATCGATTACCGGTTATTTCAGATCACTTAGGACTCCTGCCGTTGACTTAGACTACGAACATTTTTTTTATTTTCATGTATATATTTTTCCATATCTGAATCAAAATCTGTTTAATTGTTTTTACTTGAAAGAGTAACATACATCCATGCATACTACAAACTTTCGCATTTATGATAGTTTTAGGATTTTCAATTTCCATAAAACGTGTAGCTTAAGTAAGACAAATTATTAGAAAAAATATTATTTTAATTAAGTCTTCAAACACGTAATTAAAATACTAAACTAGAGGTACGTTTGTAAGTTTTAACCTAGTAACAGATATGTCGTTAGGAGTTACGAAAGCCGTGAATGTCAAAAATAAGGCATTGACCGTAAATTCTTTCACGTGTAACGCAATAACGTATGTAAATCTTTATGAAAGTTTGTAAGCAAAACTTATAAGTGTAATTATCGACTAACAGCAAGCGAAGTTAGAACATAATCCAGATGCGACAAAAACACAATCTCTCAGCTGTAACGTATGTACATGTTTAACCATAGCGGATTACACGCGAACAAAAGCAAAAAAAATTTCCGAAACCTTTTTTCGAGTCAAATCCTATTGTAGAATACACCTTTTAAAACCTAACGAAGTGCCCAACGTGGATTTCTGTAAAACTCGAACGAGAAATCGATACTAACAGCAGTGTAGTTCAGAATACTAACGAGCGGGCACAGCCTGTATACAGCATATTCATATTTCTATGTCTCTAAATTTAGAATTTTACTCGACTGCCCGACGCAAAGGAAAGTAATGTGTATCAATTTTCTTTCCGTATCTATTTTTTCACCTTAGTGACACTATTTAGAACGCGTGGGCCGACATTAATAATGACACGTTGTTTTATCTATACTAATATTATAAAGAGGAAAGATTTGTTTGTAATGAATAGGCTCCTAGGAAACTATTGGACCGATTTCAAAAATTCTTTCACCTTTGGAAAGCTACATTATCCCCGAGTAACATAGGCTATATTATATTTAAAAAAAATTAGGGATTCTTACTAAAACTCTAATAATGTAACCCAATCGTCACTGGGGTACGGGGGGAGTTAATGTAATGTAATAAAATAAAGTGCCGCGAGTACATTAATAAAAACTATGAATAAAAAAATTCTTAAAAAAAAATCAAACTTCCTTTATAATTGTACTTTTTTTTTTGAAACCCGACGCAAAAAAGAAGGATGTATGTGTGTGTGCGTGCGTGCGTGTGTGCCTGCGTGTGTGTGAATGTATGTACCCGTGCGAAGCCGGGGCGGGGCGCTAGTTCGTTATAACGGCACGAATGTCATAGAAAGCATACAAATTAGGAAAAATCAAAATGGCCAATTTTGGACACTATAATGAGAAAAATAAAAAATGAACGAACTATGTCATGTGTCGTTGAATTGGTGTTTAAATATCATTTTTAGGTATCTCATATTGTTTTTTTAATCAGAATTACCGTTTACCAACTATAATGATTTAAAGTTATCTAGTAACGATTCTTACTTATAGGCTGATATTGATACGGTACTGCTGACTTCAGATGGATTTTTTTTAATTAATTACTTGTTTAGAATTGTTTTCTATGACCATGACACTTCCGGACTATGGCAGTGAGATAGGAAGCATATATAATAAAAATAAACGCACCACACTCTACGGCCCCTAGTAGGATCTCATGATCCTGCGTCGGAGGACCGGAAACACACACCACACAAACAAACACTCAGACCACGACAAACATCCGTATGGTCTATACCCACATTTCCCGTGAGCGAGGTCCGGAAACATACATAACACTAACACAATCACCCAGACCACGACAAACATTCGTATGGCCAATACAGATATTTGCCATTCCTTTAGAAAGTAAGGGGATTGGGATTAGGTTGGGTATGGAATGGTCATATTTAAAGCTGGCGATACTCCTTTGGTGCTGCAATTTTTCATGGGTGGCAGTGATACCTTAACATCAAGTGGCCCGCGTGCTGGTGTCCCAACTATTTTAATAATAAAAAAAAAAACACTTTTTTCATTGAACACAGCTTTATTGCAATCGTTGACGAAACAATGATGATATTTTATTTCATTTTAAATTGTTTCATTTTATGTGTAACAATCGCGTAAACCTAAGAAAATACAACGAACGAATTGTGTACGAACGCACATTCCGCCTAAATTACACGCGGGCGACGCGTTACTAAACGCGTTTTACAGCCCATTACGTACATACGGACTTATTTACACGGGCTTTTATTCTGTCTATGAAATGTATGTCGTAGGATTTTATTCTGTCTAGGAAATGTTCGCGGCATCGCCCATGAAGATTGTTTTTTCGAAGAAAATGTTGAAATACTTTAAAAAATTACATAAAAAATAACTTGTAAAGGTCTCACTGTTGATCATATGCCTCCTTTCCTTTTAAGGCGTGCTGGTGCTCCCCTGTGGGGCGGATATGTGTCAGAATTTCTCCCGGCACATGCAGGTTTCCTCGCATTGATTTCTTTCACCACCGAGCACGAGATAGATTTAAGCACTGTTACACTTGTAAACTCAGCGGTGCAAGCCAGGGTTTGAATCCGTGATCTCCAATAGGGTCGACGCGTTCTAACCAAGAGGCCATCTCGACTTAAAAATGATGATTAAGATATTATGAAGTGGTATTGGAGATGATTATTTCACGCGTAATTTCCAGTTCCATGGATATTCTAGGAATAAATGACCCCCGATATAAGGTCATAAGATCTTAATGGGGGCCGTTGAGTGTGATGCGTTCATAACAGTGTTTTTACATAAATAACGCATCACACTCAACGGCCTCCATTAAGATCGCGTGACCTCGTGTCGGTGGTCCGGAAACACTCACAACACTAACACAAACACCCAGACCACGACAAACGTCTGTATGGCCAATACACACGTTTTGCCGTGAGCGGGGATCGAACCCGCGACCGTTAGCGCTTTAGTCAGTTACAGTGACCATTGCACCAACGCGTCTGTCTGAAAGAATTTACTGTTTTTAGGTGATAGAGTTTTTATATATCAGTAACGAGAGTAAAACTTACAAGTGTGATTCCCGCCTATTATACAGGCAACCTAACTCAAAAAAAAATGACATAGTGCTTTAAGGATATAAACAAACAATAATAGATGTGATTAAATGAATCCATAAAAAAAATGTACAATTTATTTATCTATTATAGGCTACGGCTGAATTGAACGATTAATTGGATTTTTTTCAATAACGAACACTCGTTTTCACTATGTGAATTCTGAATTAGTAAATTGAAAAATTCACCAAAAATATAAATAGATTTTAAATGGATGAACTTTTAAAGTGAAAGATTGGATTCTTTTCACGAAATACTCCATACACTTTTTTCTTCTTTCAGATCGTAATTTATTCCATGTATTTAGATTATATTGAGGTAGGTCAAATATATGGTATAGGCAATTTTAAACATAATGTTTTACAAAGTACTGGCTACTTTATTGTACTGCAATACTCTATTAATATCCTACTGCTAGGCAAAAGCGTCCTCCCTGTTAAGGAGAAGGTTTTAGAGCTTAATCCGCTACGCTACTCCACTGGGGGCTGGCGAATATACATGTGTCAGAATTTCTTCAGGCACATGCAGGTTTCCCGATGTTTTCCTCGACCTGCTAATGTCTTACTGCTAGGCAAAGGCCTCATGTCCTATTAAGAATGCTATTGTATTGTACTGTAATACCCTGTAAATGTCTCACAGCTGGGCGAAAGCCTCCTCTCCTATTAAGAAGTTAAGCTTAATCCACCACACTGCGTGGTGAATGTACTGGTGTCCGAATTTCTCGCGCAATATGTAGGTTTTGCTCACGATGTTTTCTTTTACCATCGAGCATGAAAATGTAAATTAAAATAACACTTGAAAACTCTGTCGTGCTAAGCAAGTTTTGTATACAAAATCATTAGTCGAGATCACTGTGTTCGGATTTAGCCATCTCGGCTCATCTCGGCTTTACAGAGTTCACCATGGTAGAATCTACATTCCGAACTGTTTGTAGCTTCCGAATAAGAATATAATTAAGATACATACCTTGAAATTTTTGGCGATTCAAGAGTCCTCGTAAAAGGCTACTAGAATAAAATATCTTTTGCTTGTGACTTTTTATATCGTTCGTAAATGGTGTCGTCTTTTGAGTATCTTCGCTTAACAAGTCAGCAAGCTATCAAATTTTTTATCGGAACATTTTATAAATATCGAAAAAAAATTAATTATTCAATTCGATTAACTCAGCAAAGATATTGAATAACGTTGACACAAAAAAATCCGTTGAATCTCTTCTTCATCGAAGTTCGGTTTAAATCGGTAATCGTACACCGAATTTCAGTCGATCGTTAAGGAAAATACCGAGAAAAAGGAATATCAATGAGTCGAAATCCTTTATGTAAATTTTTCAAGTAAACAAAATCGTTCTTCACAAAGGTTTTCGTGACCTTCGTATATGTAATTGAATTTTCCACGCCCCGAAAAATTTCTGACTTGTGAAAAAATCACCGATACATATTGTGTGGCTATCAAAATTCGTCGGCATGAAAAATACTGAAATTCAAATAGGCCTTTTAAAGCATTTTCAAATCGTCAAGTGACAGGTTAATTTGTTTTAGGTTATTAACCTTTCAGTTCGGAATGTAGTCTCTATCGCGAAGAACCGGCAAGAAACTCAATAGGTACACAAATTGTAAATTTAAAGCGGACAAAACCGCGACTATATACATACACTTATAAAGTTTTAAATCATATTTCTCGTTCATACAAGTAAGTACAATCGATGCTGTATAGCCCTTTTGCTATTTTGATATTTATTATGTAGAATTCTATATTGGGTACGATGTAGTTTATTGTCACGCTACACTGTGACTTCTAAATAAATTTATATATACAAACTTCTGGCTGCGGCTTTATCTTCATATGTTTCAATTTGTTGTGAAAATGTAAAAAATCTCTTCTAATATTATAAAAAGAAAAAAAAAAAAAAAAGTTTTTGGTTAGGAAGTAATCTCTGAAAGTTTTGATTCGATTTGAAGAATTCGTTTTTACATCGGAAAGGCTGTTTATTCGCAAAGGTTATAAAAAGTTGCGTGATGTAATATAGCCTATAGGCTATAAGAACCATTCCGAACTTCAAGGAATATTTAAAAAAAAGAATTAGCGAAATCGATTCAACTGCTTTCGAGATTTGCGCTTAGCAACACATTCAGTGATTTATGTTTATATTAAATATTATACAGTATACTTTATTGTGCAACAAACACAAGTAACAACATAACAAAATTATAAACATAACACACAAAAGGTGGTTTTAGCGCTAAAAGAGCGATCTCTTCCAGACAACCTTTGGATAGAAAACATTTAATACTGAAGAAGAGATATTCGGTGATGTGCAACTCTCAAATTATATACAAAATATGTATATGTATACATATATTATATACACATATATACAGGGTGTTAACTGGGTATGTGTTGGACATTTTACGAGCGTCACCAGAATTGATGTCGAAACTTTACCTCAGTTTTTTGCTTTTAAATATCGATTCTGCTAACGTTGGTCACATGTCCAACACATGCCCAATTGACACCCTATATACACTAACACATTAAATACTTTCCCACCTATTTTACAATAACTTATGGTTGCAAACTCTTCTACTAAAAAAAATAAAAATAAAATAATATTATCCTAAATTACTCCCTATAAAATAAGCTATCTGTGAGTGAAAGTCAAAATCGGTCCAGCCGCTTAATAGATTACACACGGACAGACAGACAGATAAAACTTTAAAAAATTGTGTTTTTGATGTAGGTAGCGAAAATTTCATATCACAAACATACATTTCAATTTTATTCATATATATAGATAGGTTTGGCATGTTTAGACGCCATTTTCTCAAAATGAAGTCCGCGCGGCTTGACATTGTATTGCTTATCAGCGTCGGTGACCGATAAAGCAAATGATCGATGTTCCAACAAACACTAAACTTAAATTACAAACACGAAACTTTGTGAAAAGCAATCATTAATTAAGAAAGTTATGAAGATGCTTGTTTATATTGATTTGTTGTTTCTTCGTATAAACTTTAAATTAAATCTGTTGTTTCATTGGTCGATGGTTCGGGATCTAATATTGAATTCTGTTTCCGGCGGGTAGTTGTGAATTAGTTAGAAATTCAAATTTAGATTTGTTAAGACAGACACCAAATTTTATAGATAATATCAAGGTTTTTGGATACATTTATTTAAATAAAAATAGCTGACAATGAGCAGGCAGGACACCTGACTTTAACTGATAACCACAACCCATGACAGCACCAGAGGAGTCGCAAATGCTTTGCCAGCCTTAAAAGGAAATACGTAAGGGAGAGAAGGATTCGGGAAGGGATATGATTTCTGGCTCTCTTATTCATGGCACGAAACGAACCTATATTATCTTTTTCACACTGATCTTTTGTAAGAGTGCGATACTACCCCAGTCGAGCCAGTCCTTATCCTATCATTAAATTCGTATGTTAATGACGACACATTGACGCAGTGGTCATTGCTGATTGAAATACTAACAGCGGCGAGTTCGATCTCTGCCCATGGTAAACATTTGTATTGATTGTATGGTTATATGTGTGTCCGGTTATCTAATATAGAATACATAAGATATTTAAGGTACATTAGATACGATAAGATCCAAATTGAGTGTAAAGCGTTTAATTATTTATTACTAGATGCCACTCGCGGTTTCATTCACGTTTATAGTCACTATTTCGCTCCTATGAGTCGTAGCGTGATATTATATAGCCTATAACTTTCGTCGATAAACGGGCAACGTAAAAAGATTTTTTTGAATCAGATCAGTAGTTTCAGAGATTACCCCCTGCACATAAAATTACATACAATTTTTAACTCTTCATAATATTATAGTAGTGTAAATTTATTACTTATTTCATTATTAAAACACGTACAGGCAAACCCATTTTCAGATACTAGTATAAATTTATATAACTCAAATGTGATTGACTAACTGACTGACATAGTGATCTACAACGCACAGCCCAAACCACTGGACGGATCGGGCTAAAATTTGGCATACATGTAGATGTTATGACGTAGGCATCCGTTAAAAAAGGATTTTGATTAATTCTACCCCCGAGGGTATAAAATAGGGGATGAAAGTTTGTAAGACTTTGCATGCATAAAACTCCTATGACGCCTACGTCATCAGACTTCGCAGACGAAGTCGCGAGCATCAGCTAGTTTCAAATAAGGAAGCAATTTTCATAAAACAGGAACATTGAGCATACTGTAAAATTATTCTATACGATAACTCATCGGTCTTGTGGTTTCCGAATATAGGTCAGAGTTGTAAATTAATGGTTGAAAACGCTGAAATATTTTTCAAGAGTATTTCGTAGTTCTCGAGCTTGCATATGTTTGATATCGATAATCAATTTATTATTTAACAAAATACTTACATATCTTTTATAATTACTCGACTAAGTATAATTGGAAAAAAAAAGAAAATTAAAAAAAAAAAAGATAAAAATTAAAAAGTGTTTGAAGCTTAAATTCTTAATACATTTAAGGCTTGGATGAAGCGTATATTTTTTTGTAATAAGTTTTATCGTATTAATTAATTTTAGTACACAATTTTTATATAAAAAAAACTGAAATAAATGTACGTCATATTAATAAAAAAAAGTTATTTTTTAAATTAATGTACTTTCATTGTTAACCCAAGAAAATACCTTTCTATCTACAAGCAGTAATAAATTTGAACTATACTCCTGCACTATGCAAGTATATATTATGTACATAAATATTGCTCCGTGCAACACGGCACGTACAGAATAAACAGGTTATAACATCGTGCATGTTGGGCTTGATGATAAAGTTTTGCATATCCCGTGGGTACCTACTAGATGTGCTTTAGATGTGTTATATTTAGGCGCGGATCCAGGTTTTTGCTAGGGGGGGGGGGGGGCAATTTTTGTGGGAGTTAGAAATATATATAGTAAATTAATTGTTTGAAGTGTGACCTATATATATATATATATATATATATATATATATATATATATATATATATATATATATATATATATATATATATATATATATATATATATAAGTCGTGGTCAAAACAAAAGCAACTTCTACTCAACCTCTATTCCCCCCCCCCCTGGATCCAAGCCTGGTTATATTTCGGTATTTCCTAAATTGGTGAGGTGAGGTGGTGAGGTTTATAGGCTAAAACGCATATTCAACGATCAACGAGTTGTATGGTGGAAAATCTCGTTTCGTCGTGATTTTAGCCGATTTCGAAATAGAAGGAGGTTCTATGCTCAGCTGTATTTTTATTTAATACGTTTTGTCACAGATTTCTTCGCCAATTGTTTTTTTTAATAAGGCTATACTTCCAAGTTGGTTATTACTTACATCATGACTTCAATATGTTGTATAAAATAATTTTTGAACTCAGTTTATTTTTATTTGGTTTGATTTTAAATAAAGAATCATATCATCGTACCACGACGCGATATCACGTTGTGTTTTGATGAGGTGAAGTTACATTGTTTCACTACTTCATATAGTATCTGTAACATTTTTTAAAAGTATTTCTCTATGCAATAAATCTATAATGTCGTGTAAAATATATATCTATTTTAACTATGTTACAGCTGTATGAATGATATTATCAGTCATTTTTTAAGAATAAACCCTTAGTTCTATTTATTTATTTGACACAGTAACAGATCCAATCATTAAAATACTATAAAACATGTCACAATAAATCTCCTTCCCTATTGTAACTGTACTCTTTAATATATTAGAAATGAAACACAACTAGACACGAAAAAGGATTTCAAATATCTTCTACATAAACATACGATATAATACAAATATAACATTATATACACCTGCGAGTTATTAAACATATCACAAATAATACAAGGCCATGTACCAAGCAGGTTTCTCGAGTTAATTACTTGTTGAAACTCGGTCTTAGGATGCATCGTTAAAATCTAGCTCACACAGAAGCACGGATTAGACGCCATGTTGGAAATCTTGAAGAGTATATACTACATACATAGAATACACCCACTTTTCGCTTTGATGTCGGTTTATAAACGATATTATAATTAACTATAAAGGTTATGCTTTAGTAACATTTAATGTTTATGAGGTTAAATGAACGCTGATAACCAATATTGTGTCAAGCCACACGGATTTAATTTTGAGAAAATGGCGTCTAAAGATGTTAAGCATATTTATAATGAATTTGTTTGTATACGTATATGTATGTCCATCTTTTCTGTCATATTTTCATAAATAGTATAATGAATTTAAGTCAAATCAGTATAATAAAAAGTTTTTTTTTTTAATATATGGTATAATTGTATAAATTGCAAAATATGGAACGCAGTTGAAAGTTTTCGTACTTATTTAGATGACTTTAAAATTTTTTTAATAATGTTGAATAGGTAATGCATTATAAAAACACACCAATATCTGCGAATTTGACTTTTTGCGGGTTGAAACATTATTGCTATTATTCAAATCTACCTGATCTGTACATATAAAAATCAAACCTGACTGGCTGATAGATTCACTGACTGATCGATCAACGCAGAGCCTAAACCGCTGGGTCTAGAAATGTGATATTTGGCTGAAACGTTCCTTACATGTCGTAAGTGTGCACTAAGAAAGGATTTTTGTAAAATCCATTCCCTAAAGGGTTTTAAAAGAAGGTTGAAAGTTTGTTAGGTATCAAGTTGAACTGCTAGTGCTCTGTAAGAAGTTTAGTCAAAATTACAGAAGTCGCTTCAAAGTTTTTAAAGATATCAATAGTTTTTTTTTTCATAAAATATTGAATGAGAATATAGAAGAGACTCAAAATGCCCTCAAATTAACATGGGTGCACCCCCAACAAAACTCAAATTAAACAAGATGTTAGATATGACAATGTTTTCAAATATCTACGCAGACAAAGTCACGTGGACCCACTAGCACGGTGATATATCACAATTTTCAACTTTAACACTCAATCAAAAACAAACTTTTTAAAACTCAACTCAAACTAGGTTCCGACACGAGAGATGAAAGTTGTTCAGTAATTTATCACAGCTCATGCGGTACTTTAATTACTTTCAATTCTACTGAAAAAGTAGTTGCAATGAGAGCTTGCGAAGTTTCACCTCGACGCCTCTGGTGTATAAAAAAGCTTTATTTCGTGACTTATACGATGGTATATTATTTGATTACTTTATTAAATATCAAAAAATGATAAAGTAAATTACTAATTTTATTAAATTTGACTGCAGTATCTTATCCACCAAGACGGATGCAACTTCGCTGAAATGTCGGAAAATAAAAAGATTTACGATTAGTTACCGCGAAAGACCCGTTATATAAAATATTACTAGCAGTATTTTCTTCTCTGAGCGCAAAATTCGCCAGCTCTGCTATGGAAGCAATACCACGAGAAGTATAATGTATAATATCTTTTACATTGTTTTGTTTCTACTCTAAGGTCTAATTCTTTTGACAACAAACAGTACAAAGATATAATTTGTAATAAGTGAATTCTATTGAAAAATATTGTTTTGATAGTATACTCAGAAAGGTGCTGGGACCTAACTTTAATGAAACAACGAAATTCATGCTGTTTCACTTCAAATTGCGACATTTTGTTGAAATAACTTCATTGCACATATGAGGTCGATTGCAAATGGAAAACACATTAAACAGCACGAACAACTAAAATGAGACATTTGAATATGATGTATACATTCTATCTATTAGTTTATTTTGTTACTTTACAATAAAATGTGTGGTTTTTTTTTCGCTTGCGTTGGCTCTGGTTGACACACGTGTTAGAGAGATTTAGCCGTTTCTTTTTCGTTTTTTTTTGTGTATTCACTGTGAAAATAGTTTGTTTTTATTGTTTATCGTATTTACTAACAGTATTGGTTGCGGTAAGTGTGTAAATTGTAGTTTTTGTTTTATTTTAGATAATATATTTAGATACTAGTTTTTAAGTTAAAATGGATGTCGATCGGCCTCCCGAACCTCCCGATCCTGGAGGCTCATCTGTTGTGAGTGACCCGTCCCCCTCTAATTCTCTGCCTGAATCACGTAAACGTTCTAACGAAAGTGCTGTGATTGATTCGTCAGCGAAGAAAACCATAGTCCACCCATCTACCGCAACTCCATCGATCCAGTCAATATATGTTCATCCCTGTTTCTCAGAAGGTCCTAAAAAGTACTCTAGTGACGACAAAGGTCCCTTCATCGTCCATGTATCACGGGAAGTCGCAGACCCATCTGCAGGAACTACTGTGCGGGCTATTACATTTGGGCAATTTTTACACAAGCATAAAATCAGCTCAATTATAAATGATGGAGTGAAGAACATAGGCCGAAACAAAATATCTGTTGAGTTCTCATCGTGGCAAGCAGCAAATGACTTCTTAGATAATCCCATTTTAGGCCTATGTAAATATAAAGTTATTATCCCAACTTACAATGTTACAAGAATGGGTTTAGTTAAAGGAGTTCCTGTGGAATGGTCGATGGAGGAATTCGTCGACTCGTTAGAAATTCCTTCTGGATGTGGTGAAGTTTTGAAAGCGAGACGTTTGAATCGCAAAGTTTCTAATGAGGGAGTCGTCACTTGGGTTCCTACCCAATCCATTGTTGTAACTTTTAGGGGGCAAATTCTGCCTCCTAAAGTTTACTCCTATCACACTTCCCTTCCTGTAGAGACCTACAATTTACCTACTATTATGTGTCTAAGCTGTTGCCGCTATGGTCATATAAAAACTCAATGCAGATCGAAACCAAGATGTTTTAAATGCTCCCAACAGCATACTGGTGAGACATGTAATGTCATCAAGGAAAATGCCACATGTCTGTATTGCTCCGGCAAACATTTTGCCTCTGATAAAGATTGCCCTGAATATTCGCGACAGCACTCAATCAAGTTGGTCATGGCATCCGATAATGTCTCTTATATTGAAGCATCTGCAAGATTCCCACCAGTCCGAAGATCCTATGCAGAGATTGCTAAAGAGATGTTTTCCCCACCCATTTATGTTAACTCCAGTCCTTCTAAAACCATTCCCTCTCCAAATAAATCCACCCAATCCTACCGTCAAACTGTAGTTAGATCCGTCCGTCCCAGAGCCCCCCTTGGTAAAGGGTTTGATAAACAAGCCCACCAAGCCATAGTGGGTAACTGCCCCTCTTCCACTCCCAATGGTTGTGCCCTGAACAGCAATGTGGATCCTATTCCTACCAACCATACTACAAACCTTCTAGAACTCCTTTCACAAATGATCCTCAACATTGTTACAGCATGTAGCGATGTTCCTTTACCGTCCAACGTTGCCGATAACCTGTCCCAATTGCTTCTCGTCCTTAAAAATGGCCCCAACCAGATTCCTTCAGTGGAACTGTAAAAGCATCCGTCCTAAAAAACATGAATTACTCTCCCTTATCAACCTGTATAGTCCCTCCATTATTGCCATCTCTGAAACATGGTTAATTCCTGGTTCTCGGTTTCGGGTTCCCGGTTTTTCCTGTTTGAGGGATGACAGAAGTGATGGGTATGCAGGTAGTGCCCTTTTTATCCGTCATTCCATTCCTTTCTCTCAAATTCCTCTCCCCCCCAGCCAGCATTTTAGTGCTGTTGCTGTTAAATCCCTTAACATTTCCTTTCTTTCTCTGTATATTCCCCATCCATCCTCTACTTTTATCCCTGAACTTCACTCTATCCTATCTTTACTTCCTCATCCTATCCTTGTGATGGGTGACTTTAACGCCCATCATACTGCATGGGGCTGTCATTATAGTGATGGGTTTGCTCACTTGTTGGTGGATATTGTTGATGATGTCAATCTTTGCATCCTTAATGATGGTTCGCCGACACGTCGAGTCTACCCTTCGCAGAACCCTAAGACTGCAGTAGATTTATCCTTATCTTCTCCTTCTCTTGCCTCTCAACTTTCCTGGAATGTCCTGCCTTCCACTTTTGGCAGTGATCATTTCCCTATTCTTCTTTCCTTTAACCAAAATGCCATTCCTTCTATTACCCCAAATCCCCTCCTTAAATATTCCCTTAAAAATGCAAACTGGTTAGACTATGCTAGTTCTGTTGATGACATATTGAACTCTCTTTCTGAGCCTGGAGGCGATGAAAATATCAGTTTTTACTATGAAACATTCCTTAAGGCTCTTTTAAGTGCTGCAGATCTTAACTTCCCTAAAAAACATTTTCCTAAAAAGTTGGTGCTTTCCACCCCCTGGTGGGATGAGGAATGCACCCGCTTAGCTACACAAAGAACGGAGGCAGAGCATTCATATTCTCTGTCTATGTCTCCTTTGAATTTTCAAAGTTACCAACGGTTAGACGCTAAATTAAAGAGACTAGTTTCTAAAAAGAAAAAACTTGGTTGGGTTGATTTTTGTCAATCCCTTTCCCCTCGTTCTCCTTCTTACTTAGTTTGGTTAAAACTTAAAAAATTTCGTCGTTCCCTGAATTCTGACAATCCTACCTCCAATAATCCATCAGAATGGCTCAACAATTTTGCTGACAAACTTGCGCCCCCCTTCGTACCTTGTCAGGATAACTTTCTTTCTTCCTTTCCTGCACCCATTTCAGATGAAATGGATGCCCCATTTTCATTTTCTGAGCTTCAATGTGCTCTGTCCGGTCTCACAGATTCTTCTCCAGGAGAAGATGGTGTTCCTTATTCTTTTGTCACACACTTAAATGAAAATTCTCAGAAAGTCTTTTTAAATATAATTAATCAATTTTACATGACAGGTGTTATTCCAGATTCTTGGAAATCACAATTAATAATACCTATTTTGAAACCTGGCAAGAATCCTTCAGATTCTAACTCTTACAGACCCATAGCATTGTCATCCACTTTAGCAAAAATAACTGAACATTTGTTAAAGAACCGTCTGGAGTGGATAATGGAAAGCAGGAATATAATCTCACCCTCTCAATTTGGCTTTCGAAAGGGATTGAGCACCATCGATAGTCTCAGCATTATTTCAACAGATATTCGAATAGCCTTTATAAAAGGAGAGTACCTTGTGGGTGTTTTCCTGGATGTAGCTTCTGCATATGACAATGTTCTTCTCCCATTACTCAGGCAAAAATTGCACCAGCTGAGTATGCCTCCGAGGATGATTCATTTCATATGTAATCTGCTTTTTTGCAGATCTATAGTGGTAAAACATCAAACCATATCTCTTCCCCCCAGACTTGTCTGGAAAGGTCTCCCCCAGGGCTCTGTCCTTAGTCCTCTGCTTTACAGCATTTACACTCACGATCTCGAATTATCTGTTAACAATTTTTGCAACATTTTACAGTATGCTGATGATATTGCAATTTATTATCGATCAAAGTCAGTAGAAGATATTACATTTCGTCTCAACTCTGCTTTGCATTATCTTGGCCAGTGGCTGTCTGATCATGGCCTATCTCTATCGATAGCCAAAAGTCAGGCAGTTGCATTCTCTAGAAAAAGAATAGTTCCTATCTTCGATTTGTTTTATGGGGATCAACGTATTAACTTTGTAGATAAGGCTAAATTTTTAGGAGTCATACTCGATAACCGACTGAACGGAGTTTCTCATACAGAGCATGTTATTAAAAAATGTGAGAAGGGCATTAATGTCCTTCGTGCGGTGTCAGGCGTTTGGTGGGGAGCTCACCCATATTCACTTAAACTCCTATATAATGCCATAGTTCGTAGCCATATGGACTATGGCTTATTTGTTTTGGAACCAATAAATAAATCAGCATCTGATAAGCTGAATAAAATTCAATTTAAATGCCTTAGAATCATTCTGGGTGCTATGAAATCTACACCTACGAATGCTCTACAGGTTGAATGCGTTGATGCTCCCTTGCAAATAAGGAGACAGTATCTGTGTGACCGTTTCGTCAGCAAGATGTTACAGCTGTCATCCCATCCTCTTTGGAATCGTTTAAATGAATTGTCCCAAATTGTTAATCCTAGCAAACCCTCATCCTGTCTTTTAAATAGTTTCCTTTATTTTACTAAACTCCCCAATCCTCTTATTCAACTACCTTTAAATCCTCTTTTTTCCATCCCCTATAAGGCCCTTGTCCATCAACCTCCTGTTGTAACGAATCTTGGATTCGTTAAAGACTCACCTGATACTGTGTCTCTTTTTAATAGCATACTTCATGAAAATTGGTCAGATCATCTTCTCATTTATACCGATGCGTCTAAACTATCTCCAGAAGGCTGTGTTGGTGCAGCCTGCTGGATTCCTAAATTCAAAATTATTTTACAATTTAAATGCCCACCTGAATCATCAGTATTCACTGGTGAGGCGATCGCCTTATTGGAAGCCATTTTATATGCCCACTCCCATGACTTAAGACAGACTGTTATCCTGACTGACTCCTTAAGCTGCCTTTTAGCCATCAAGGAAAACCCATTTCGTAGTAGAAAGAGGTTTTTCGTTATCTTAAAGATCAGAGAGGCCTTGTTCTTGTGTCATCAAAAGGGACTGCAGGTCTCGCTAGTTTGGATTCCCAGCCATTCCGGAATCCCTGGCAACGAAACTGCTGATTCGTGTGCCAAATCCGCCATTCAGCTTGGTTCTTTAGAGCACTTCAAAAATTCTTCACAAGATCTCTGTGCTGTTGCGAATACTCGTTTGTCCAAATCTTGGACATCTTTTTGGATTTCATCAAAATCGGTTAAGGGTAAATATTATGCTACTTTGCAACCTGACATTCCAAGACGCCCTTGGTTCTTTTTTTTTAGACGTGCTGACCGCTGGGTCACTTCCACTATTTGTCGTCTACGTCTTGGCCATACATGTACTCCCAGTCACCTGGCTAAAATTAGAGTTCGTGACCACTCACTGTGCGAATGCGGTTTAGACGAAGGTTCCCCATCCCATATCCTGTTTAACTGTCCCAGACTTCTTCATCCCCTCTATGACGTTCTCCCTCCTAAAATCCCCCGTCCTATAAATGTTGAATGTTTATTGATGTTTGTGTTTAGTCCACTGTGTTCGTTTCTGTGTAAATATATTAAATGTAATAAAATTAAGTTGTAAATAAAACATGTGACTGTCCCATTATTATTAGTTGTATTTTTATACTATATATTTATTATATTTATAACACTTTTTTGTGTTGTTTTAGGACTAACAATGAAATTCACACTATTTTAGGGTGTTTTCAAAATTTAGTCAAGGTTGGATTCTCGACCCCACTGATCAATCTCCATCGTGTTTTCTCCATTCCACGTGACATTGGCGAAATAACATGTGTCTAATTGGCACAACTAAAAGCCACAAACCAAAGAATTGAATTGAATAAAATGTGTGCAAAGTAATACAAAAGACCCAATTGATAGAAAATAAAGTTAAAAGTCCTTTCGGCCACAACACATATATACATTACATTTAGCAACCTCGCGTAATGTAATATTACGACGTCATGATTCGTTCGTCGAGCTGACACTGCGTTTTGACTAAGACATTATCACCCATAGGCGAACGAGAATGCGAAACGCCGACAAGTGAATTCAAAGCAACGCGGCACGATGCAGTGTGACACGGCGTTACTTACGTGCGCGCGTATCTATACTAATTTTATAAAGAGGTGAAATTTGTTTGTAAGATTGTTTGTAGGAGATAATTTCTGAAACTACAGATCCGATTTTAAAAATTCTTTGTGTTGAATAACTTATTTACTGAGGAACGTTATAGGCTATATTACATTATGCTACGACTCACAGGAGCGAAGTAGAAACCATAAATGGACGCTGATAAGTAATACTGTGTTAAGCCACACGAACCTAATTCTGAGAAAATGGCGTCTAAAGATGTCAAACCTATTCTTAATCCATTTATTTGAAGACGTATATATCCATCTTTTGTTTTGTTTTTGATAAAAAATAAAATGAATTAAAAGCAGATTTTTATATTAAATGTGTATTTAATAATAAGTTTTTTTTTAAATATTTGAGTTTATTGTATAAATTTCAAAATATGGAACGTACTTGATATTCGAAACATTAGATTAGGAAACCTTTTCCGTACTTATTTAGTTCATATAACTTGAAATTATTTTGACTTATGTTAAATAGGCGATTGAGTATCAAAATACATCAATATCTCCGAATTTGACTTTTTGTGGGTTAACACATTATTGCTTATCAGCATCCAAATATACGTGAAACCGCAAAGGGCAGCATTGTCAAAATAAAGTAATGGCATCGCAATTCGCGCGAAATTGTGAAGCGAACTGATCGAGTTCGCTACATTTCGCGCGACGCTGCATCGTATCCCACGTTATGTCATGTTAGTTACTTTTGTTTGTTATTTTCGCGCTTCGCCGCGCCATTTCGCGTTTGCACACGTAAAACCCTGAGTAAAATTACACGACATTCCGTTTGAACGTGCCACAGCGTGACATCGTAACGTGTTTCGTCCCTTATTCAGATTTAAATTTATGACCAAATTATTTTATGCATTCTATCTATTGCTTCATCTCGAATTGTGTAACAGACAATGTGATGACAAATAAAGCAATTAACCAAGTCAAATGACCCAAATTAATTACAGCGGAAGCGCAGAAAGAACTCAATAAACTCAAAAGTGCTTCGCGCTTAAACTCGCTAACTATGAATAACTTTTACGTTTCATCTCAGCACTTCATTATGCACAATGTGTAACAAACAACTAACTCAAAACTCAACTCAACTCAAATGACCCTACAAATAGTTAAAGTAATTTGTGGCGAATTCTAAGTTAGACGTTCTGTTGCATCAGCTCAGACAGTTTAATTTATGGCAGACAAATGGCTCGGTAAATTGCCAGCTAATGGTCTGTGAATCCACTGGTTCAGAGGTTTTATTGCGACCGATCGGGCCGTTAATTCCGTTAGGTTTTCTTTGTTTTTATAGTTTAAAACGCGAACGAGGAGATTTGTGATCGTATTTTCGCATTTAGACTCCAGAGTTCTTACGTTCGTTTTAGGTTATTTTCACTTAGTGTTAAAAGGAAAAAAAAATATAAATGAATTATAACTTATGTATTAACTGATATATTTTTAATACGAAAATATCTTGCAAACGAGCAGGTGAGACGCCTGATGATAAGATGATCACTGACACCGCTGTCCATAGAAATTTGTAACACCAGAGGAGTTAAATGTGTTGTAGGTTTAATTAAGAATAGGAAATAAGGACAGGAATGGGAGAGGAGATAGGCTTCTGTATCTATCACTCAGCGTGGGTAACGTATATTAGATACTTCACGCCAATATCCAGTAAAAGGGAAGTCGGAGTCGTCAGCACGTATATGGGTTGTAGTCATTGGGCTACAGCTAAGCACAAACTCAGTAAAATATTCGATATATAATAATTTAATAGACTTTCTTTTACAAGTGTTTTTTTATATTTAACTAATTGTCCCTCTCTGTTCCACTCGTGTTTATGGTTACTCTCTTGCTATAATTAATTAAAAGCAGATTGGTTTAATTTTTTTTTTTGTCTAATAATAAGTTTTTCAAATATATTACATTATTGCATAACATTGAGCACACTTCAATATTTAAAACATTAAATGAAGAAACTTTTTTTCGTACTTATTTAGATTGGATAACATGAATTTTTTTTGAATAATAATTAATACATGACGCACTATCAGAATACATCAAAATCTTCGAATTGGACTTTTGTGGGTTGACACATTATTGCTTATTAGAATCCAGTTTTCGTGGTTACAAAGTTGTTTTATATCAGTTAGTTGAGTAAAAGTTACAAATATAATTCTCGTCTAAGATTCAATAACGCTTATACTTTCAGAATAATAATGTACACTTTTATGTTCTTACTGTTAAAAACATTTGATACAATATACAAAGTTTTAACAAGAAATCTTTTCACGCTTCAAGGAGCACGCTATCACGAATACCACCTACGCCCAAGTGAACTTTAAACTTTACTTCAAAGTTGAAAGTTAAGACGCAAAATATCGCAGGGAATACCCATAACTTGTTGATTTAAAGTTAGAAATTGCTACGGAAAATAGTTCTGAAGTTATGATCATAACTCATAGGACTGTTAGTTAAATGTTTATAAAAAATATTTGTATTTTCTTGGTACAATTGAAAACTAATTTGCATTGTTTTAAATTGAATAAGGCCGGAAAATATATTAATGTATATTGGTTGAGCGTGTTTTGGGCAGTATGAAGTAATTGCACTGAACTTAGTCGTGAGTGACAAGTTCGTACCGCGCCGCGTTGTGTGAACGCGGCGCCACTCTCGCGACGCCCGTCGCCCGCGCCGAATCGTTTTTTCTCGAGCCTTCCGCGAGAAGCCGCGCCATCTGCCGCACGCTGGGACAATCGTTCTCCGTCACCCGCTTCATATTAACGCTCTGTGATTTTGCCTGTGCTGTGCATGTGCATGTGCCTTTTATCCAAAAGGAACGCGTCCTCCGATAAGGTAGTTGTGGTGCTTTTTATTGTGCAAGATACGCTTGATTTTTATTAGGGACTAGGGCCAAGGAAGCAGAACCAAACCGCGTTTTCCCTCCATATATAATTAACCATTAAAATAACTGGTTGTAGAGGCTTTATCTTCTGAAGATGCTCCGGTGTCGGAGTCAAACGCACGTAGTGTCTGTGCTTGTTGTTTGTGGTGCTTACGCGTGTGCATATTTGGGAGGATGGGTGGTGCTTTTCCGTTGCTGCATGTGCATGTGTGTACGTGGGCGGGCGAGGGGTGCTTGCTTGCTTTTAATGGTTGTTAATTCAAAACTCCGTCATTTCTCAAACTGATTTTGAAAATTATTAATTTTGAAGAGTTGATATACTTTGAGATAGGGCCTATATTTTTTGATTAAAATAGGTTCAGCAATTTTGCCGTACAGAAATAGATATCTGACATTTATGTCGCAATTCCTGTCGTAGTCTATACTTAGCACAAATATCAAGACGCGATGTCGCATTATGGCACGACGGATATGATTTTTCATTTAAAATAAAATTAAATTATAAGAAACAGTCCATCGTATTTTTTTTGCATTCGCATCATGGTTATATAAATTTGCTTTTAGAGTTATAGATTGTCTTCGTGTCATTCGCAATCGAAATTTAATTTAAAGATTGAGCTCCTCGCTTGGCTTTACGGATGACTTAGCTTATTTTTCGCTCAGAGAATAGAAATTGCGATTCAACGTGGAATTTGTGCCAGCATTCATTCCCTTGTACCACGATGTTTATATTATTTTAATCAATGATTCTTATATTTTAGTCAATGGTATGTTATAACTATAGACAGAAGACGTTAATACGATTGACGGCAAAAATAGGACAAAAAGAAAACTCATACAATTAATATACGCACATAATTAATATAAATTATTAATAATAAATTATAAATATCCTTATAACAATCTAAGAGAATACTAAATCTTGAAAATGACATATGTATATTTTAAAATGTTTCATGTGAGACCCCAACAAAGGGATTTCACCGCGACCTCTTCGCAGAACCCAACAAAGAGGTTTCAGAGCGACCTCTTTAACGAAAACATTTAACGTTCATACTGACCTCTGCCCGCCTCTTCATTATGTTATTCTTTAGAAACTTTCCCAGGGTAATATTTTCTTTTCATTTCCCGCGAATCTTTTGTGGGAAAAGTTTTTCTTAGTTGCTTGTTGTTCTTGAAGTCGGACCTGACTTGAAATATACATTGTAATATTTATCTTATTTTCAACCGATTATGACACCCATAAAAAGGATGATTTGTCTAACATTATTATTTTTTTGTGTGGTTTATGAGTTTCTGTACTTGTGGAGGTATGTATTTTTACCTCTAGGTTAAATTTTTGAATTATAGTTATAATCTAAGAGATCTTTCACATAATATCACATTATATTATAAAGACGAACAGACATACATTTAAATGGCGAATTTTTACATTAGCAACGATTATATCAAGGATTGAAAGTGTTTGTAAATTATTAGATTTTCGCGATTAATATGCATTTTCTCCATAAACGCAAACATTAAGAACTATCCAAGTACCGTAGACACGACTAGACTACAAGTCTATGTTGTCTTCGGAATTATAAAAATAAATAATATACGCGATTTGAATCCGTTTAAGATCATGAAGCTCACATACGACAAGCACCACCCACCTTCCCACATTCTACACGCATATGCAGCACAAGAGAGCAAGCACTGGCCACCCATATGCATACCTACATGCAGCACATGTATGCAAGCACTATCCGCCCTCCCACACACGCATACGCAACACAATTAAGCAAACACCGCCCGCCCATGCAAATAAAAATTGGTGGAAAGCTCATAATTATAAAATATTATTTACAATTTTATATTATAAAAGATAATACAATCTTTTTCCATTTCTAAGGTTGGATTTATTATTTTCAACAATGAAAACAAAATAAAAATCTCCAGCGGCCATAACGTAAGGCCTTACATTATTTGTTCAAGATTGATTTATCTTTAGGATTGAAAGATAAAAGGAAAAGTAATAGATTCAACGAAAAGAATAATAGCTATATAATTTTTTTTATCGTTTTTAGGCTTTGTGCTTATGTTATAATTCCATTGGAGTCGAGACCTTTGTGAATATTAAACTATATACAAATACTATTTTTTCTTTACATGGTAACATAATCCGGAACGAAAATCACAAAATTTCAAATAATACTTATCATTATAATTTTTAAATATAAAAAATGATCCAGTTCAATTATTCGATCGATAATTATTCATACCTAACTCTTATCTGGACGCTGATAAGCAATACTGTGTCAAGCCACACGAACTTCATTTCGAGAAAATGGCGTCTAAAGATACCAAACCTATTCTTAATATATTTGTTTTAATTAGTATTTATACATATATTCTTTTCTTTTTTGATAAAAGGAATTATAAATTAAAAGCAGGTTGATATATGTAATATATTATCTAATAAAAAGTTTTTTAAATATATGAAATTATTGTATAAATTACAAAATATGGAACGACCTTGAAATTCGAAAATATTAATTAAGAATCTTTTTCCGTACTTATTTAGTTTGTATGGCTTTATTTTTTATTGAATAATGTTAAATAGGTGATGCACTATCAAAATATATCAATATCTCCGAATTTCACTTTTTGTGAGTTGACACATTATCGCTTATCAGCATCCATCTGTGGTTAGAAAAAATGCCAGATAAGACAATTAAAGAAATATAGAGTATACATTTAAAAAATTAGAAATATATGCTATTTTTATGAGAGATTTTTCTTAGTGATATATAAAGAGCAAAGTAATATTTAAATTAAGATAAGAATTAAAAAAAAGGCTAAACGACTTTAAAAGCAGAGTACGTAACTATTACGATAAATTTATTCGAATTTTTAATTTTAAAATCAAACTAAACCGATTTTGGTGAAAATTCAAACAAAAAGTATTACCTAAATCCAAATCGATTAATATTCATAAAAAAATCCCTGATGAATTAAGAATCTCGTTTTTGAAAGTCGGGTAAAATACAATACTCAATAAAGTTTAGAATTTACAAGTAAATTAGGTGCCAACATAAATTAATATGTAAAACATTTGCCCCCTAAAATAAGAAATTATTATAGATTTTAAAAATAAATGAAAAAAAACTGTATTGTAAAAAAACTGTTATGTTTTTTTTTTAACATTTGCATTCATTAATTATCTTTATTAATATTATACAGAGGTAAAATTTTTTTGCAAGTTTGTACGTATGGGGTAAACTCTGAAACTACTTTTGGCGTAAGGTTATAGGCCGTATTACATCACGCTACGACTCATAAGAGTGAAGCAGTAACAAAACGCGAGTGAAATCACAAATGGCAGCTAGTTTAACATAAACTTTTTTCTTTTTTTCTATCACGTTCGAGAAAATAAATATTTTTTCTCAGAAAAAGATACAATAACACGCAATTTTCGGGTGAACCGAATAACGTACTAACAACCTATATAATTCTTAACAAATATTATAAGGAAATCGAAAATTGTTTGTGAAAAGTAAATTCGCGAACCTTTTTAAAATTATGGTACCCTTAGAGATATTGAGGGATGATCATAAGCTATTTTTATGTGTACATGTCAACTGGACATGTGTTGGGCATTTCATTAGCGTTACCAGAATCAGAATAAAAAAAAATAATTCTTTTCCATAAATAATTCCATATAAATTATGATAAACGTATAATATCTATACGAGCCTACAAGATCCAACGTTTAAATAAAAAAAAATTAGTTTTTTTTTTTAATATCGATTTTGCTAACGACGTTAATCTACCATCTACCCAGTTAACCTGTATATGTATATAATTTTAAAACAATCTACATTAACACGAACGAAACGACGAAAATCTAGTTAATACAACATTAATAACTATGTTAATCAAATTCAAAGTACGAAATGACACTAAAAATGAATATACCATATAAACTGAATTGTGTATTTTCCGTATTATTTCAATTAGCACTAACGAACGCCATTATTCACCCGTGAAACGTTGTTAGTTGAATCGATCGCCATGTGAACTCCGAACACGAAACTACATACAAAATAATTGTATACGCTAACTGCCCCTCGCGGTTTCACTTGCGATGCCTCCCTCCTAAGAGTCGTAGCGTGATGTAATATAGCCTATACGGTCCTCAATAAACGGGCTTTCTATGGAACCAAGTTTATGTAAAATCGGATCAGTAGTTTAAGACATTACCATTAACCTAAATTAGCAAAGTTAACCAAAACTAGTCGAATTTTAACACAAATTTAGCACTTGAAAACTCAGCGATGCTAGCCGGGTTAGGAACCCGCGATCGTCGTTTGAGATCAACGCGTTTTAATCTCTAGGCCATCTCGGCCGTCTGCAATGTAAAACGACATTGTTAAATCAAAGATTTTTTAGAAATACGTATTGTGGCCTGATTTCAAAAAGAAGGTAGTTCTTAATTTGTGGGGAATGTTTTTTTTTTTTGTTTTTTCATTTATGAACCGATTTTGAAAATTGAATTTATGTATTTTGCTTTTGAACTTAGTCCCTTTTTTAAAGCCATAGTTATCTTTGAATGCAAATTTAAAATAATACCTTAAAAGAAGAATAGAAGCTTAAATCACCAATGAGTTCTGTATACCCGATATATGTATATAGGGTATACAGAACTCATTCATTTAAATATATATATATATATATATATATATATATATATATATATATATTCAGGGCAGTCGTAAAAATATAAAAACTTTTAAACGAATTGAAAACGAATTCGTTTGGATTTACGTCTCTATGAAAAATAATTTTTTACACCGGTTTAACTTGAAGTGACTGAAAAATGTTCGCAGAATCGGAATGACGCCATGTGTATTTTTATTTGATTTCCAAAATAGGACATGGACATTTTGTGTATGTTTACATTTATTTTTCTTGGTTTATGGTGTAGTCACATTGGTCCTATATAATATTCATTTTTAAATAATAACAAAAAAATAGAAGATATTATATACGAAGTATGTATGTGCTGTTTATAAAATATTGATATTTTCATATTTTGTTTTGGCTAAAAATATAAAAATTTTAGTTTATCTGCGAATACATATTAAGATTTCAAAAAGACAAAAAATTAAGTTATTCTTAAATTGATTGTGAATTGCATTATAATAGACTTATTTGTATATCTTGTAATTTATTACACGCTTTTATTAGAAAGTCTATCGCGTTTTATAACGCGGCGAGTGAATTTGAAATCTTCGACAAGCACTTAATTAAATATTCCAAGCAGGCTGATGATATAATTTACTTTACTTCTTTAAGGATAAAAAAATGTACACCGTAAGGCTGGTCTCACACAGCCGGAATATCTGTCTCTCTGAATTCATAATTTGAATTTTTGAAAGTTTGAAAATAATTAATAAATAATACGTTCCTAATCTCAGGAACTACTGGAAAAATTCTTTTTGTGTTAGATAGTTTATTTATTGAGGAAGGCCCGGATAGTTTATTTATTGAGGAAGACTATATCACATCACGCTACGACTCAATGGAGCGAAGCAGTAACCATAAACGCGAGTGAAAGGGCCAGATAGTTCAAATATTAATACAAGAAGACGTTTCTGCAGTGTTAAACTGGACTAAGATTAAATAATCTCGATGAACTTCTCCAGCTGAACAATTACTGATCTCGAAAATTGATAAAAAAATGAAATTTCGCAAATCCATTATTTCGTTACATATAATCAAGATATAAGCTTTCGATTTGAATAATATGTTTACTTTTTTAATAAATAGCCTAAAGGCTAAACCTGTGCTTTACCTTTTGTCCTCCCAATTAGATAAGACAAAATTTTGTTCAGTACGTAGTACTGATACTGACAACAAAGAGGTATTCGAAGTATCTTTAGGTTTGTTAACGTTAGCATAGTCTATTTGAAATAAAACTATTTCAAACGAATTAAAATCGCGTATATTAATTGGATGCTGATAAGCAATACTGTATTTTGATACTACGTCACCTATTCAACATTATTCAGCAAAAATTTAAGTCATCGAAACTAAATAAGTATGGAAAAAAGTTTCTTAACTCAATGTTTCGAATTTCAAGTGCGCTCCATATTTTGCAATTTAAAATTCTAATCTCTAATATTTAAAACCTTATTATTAGATATTAAATAAATCTATCTGCTTTTGATTTAATATACATTTTGTCCAAATAAAAAAGAAAAGATGAATATATACATACGTCTTCAAACAAATTTATTAAGAATAGGTTTGACATCTGTAGACGCCATTTTCTCAAAACAAAGTCCGTGTGGCTTGACACAGTATTGCTTATCAGCGTCCAATTATCTATCTATCTAATGCATTTAAAGGAGCAAATGTAAATTTGTTCGCTCGATGTAGAAAAATGAAATTTTTCACAAACGGTCCTTAAATGTCGCAAGTGTGCACTAAGAAAGGTTTCTTGCCGGTTCTTCTCGGTAGAGACTACATTCCGAACTAGTGATAGCTTTATAAAAATCTAAAATGAAAATATGACATGTGACTTGACGATTCAAAAGTGCTTTAAAAGCCCATTTGAATAAAGTATATTTTGAATTTGAGTTAGATTTTTAAAATCCAACCCCTAAGAGGTTAAAAAGAGGGTTGAAAGATTGTAAGGTATCATATTCCTTAGTATAGTATATGCTGCGGATAAATGCAGTATTTTAAATAACCTTTGACATATCGTTGGTGACGTAACAAATATATACAATGCGTAATGGAAAATGTCCATAATGCCATTTTTATTAATAATGTTATATACGCGGGCAAAGCTGTGAGGAACTGCGAGTTGATTGATAAAAATCAAGAATGATAGGTATAAATTTCCAGCCTCTACACATAACTCAAGAATAATGCGTCGTGGAAAATCTAGCTTTAGAATAAAAAACTCTTAGACATTTTCTAAGGTATAATACATCAAGCAGCGAAGCGGGTAACAAGATGAGTCCAATCCTTTGTCAGAGACAAAATGCTCTTAAAATGGCTTTTATAGGATATTCTTCATTTTTTTTTTAGAGCTTTAAGTGTTCTTTTAAGGTTTTATATCGCTTGCTATTAAAGGGACCGAATTAAAAATGTCTCTGAAGCGAGCTAGCTAAACTGCTATACGTGTAGTTTACATTCAGTTAATTGTGTGGTATAGAATCTTTGATATATATAAAATAAAAATAACTGTCCTATCAACATTTTGTGACATTAAATAGAAAATAAGCGGTTGAAGTCCTAAGTGCAAAACGTTTGAACTGAGATGTCCTAGTTAGAAAACGTCGATCTCAACCGATGATCGCGCGTTCAAACTCTAGCACCGCTGAGTTTTCAAATGCTAAATTTGTGTTTAAATTCATCTCGTGGTCGTCGGTGAAGATCGTGAGGAAACCTCCATGTGCCCGGGGAAATTCTGCGCCTTAATAACCAAACCTTCTCCTTAATAGAAAAGGAGACCTTTACCCTGCAGTGAGACATTTACATGCTGTTTCTTTACTTATACGATACGATGTTTCATATATACACTGTCGCTTATCTTTCGCAGCCATGTTCATTAGAAAGTGTTTGAGTTTTGTTTCGTAATTTATTATGAAGTAATAGTAAACTGAACTTGCACGTCGCGCGCCGTAGATATTACTAGACGCGAGAGCAGTGGTACTTAAACCTCTATAGGGATAATTACACTCCGCGAGGATAATTTGAAGGACCCTACTTAAACGTCGAATGACCTGTATACAAATGCCTTCAAAAGTCTCTTGTACTGTAATAAGTAGTCAGTTAAAATTTGTGTCATTAGTGTTGCTAGTTAACCCTTTATTTTATCTTCTTCAATTCATTTTCGTAACAAAAGGTTACCTATATTGTATTCACTGTTAAATTTTTCAATTAACCAAAATTCAAAAGAGAAGGTTACAGAGAGACAAAGTCTTTTCACGTTTATAATATTAATAGGAAAGTTAGGGAAGTAGGAATAAAACTCCGAATATTGGCCTATGCCTGGAAGAGATCGCTTTTTAGAATTTGATTGAATACTTTCTAGAAGTATGTATTCTGTTTTATGAATTCATTTTTAATTTCTTGGAGCATAATAAAACATATTTCATTCATTTCATTAATTTATATTGAAGCTAAAATGTAATGTTATAAAAACAGTGGATCTCATACGCCTTATTTGTTCAAGGAAAAATAATAATGTATTGTTATGTTAATAAAAATATGGAACATAATGTTCATTTCTTATTTATATAATTCTCTTTAATTTATTATGTAAATACATAGTAGGTTATTTAACATGGAAGAGGGGTGGATTTGGGGGGTCCGGAATCCCTAAGGGGAGCTATATGACCATACTTAGTACATAGAACGAATGGCATTGACAATGTTTAATACAATTTCTAAATAACTGAGATTAGCATTTAGAATCATACAATACCTCCTCCCCCCTTGGAACTCTTCCCTTGGACGGACCCCTCCCATATGAAAGCTAAAGCTTCACCCATGTTATTTTATGTTGAAACACTAAATTCAATCAAAATTGGGACGTTCGTTAGATAGCTACAATGCCGCACATGCCGCCCTGACACATGTATATATGGACGCTGATAAGCAATAGTGTGTCAAGCCACTCGGACTTCATTTTGAGAAAATGGCGTCTAAAGATGTCAACCCTATTCTTAATAATTATGTTTGTATATATTTACCTTTTCCTTTATTTTTTGATACAAGGTATAATAAATTAAAAGCAGATTGATATATTTAATGTGTTATCTAATAAAAAGTTTTTCAAATATTTGAGATTATTGTATAAATTAAATAATATGGAACGCACTTGAAATTCGAAACAATGAATTAAGAAACTTTTTTCCGTACTTATTTAATTTATATGTCTTCAAATCTTTTTGAATAATGTTAAATAGATGATGCAGTATCAAAAGACATAATTATCTCTGAATTTGACTTTTTGTGGGTTGACACATTATTGCTTATCAGCATCCATATATGGGTCGGTGAAAATTTTATTAAAAATTGTTTCCAAAAAAAAATGTAGAGCTACATTTAAATCTATCTCTATCTCTTTTGAATATTATAAATAGTGTTAATATTTTGATTTTAAAAATTATATTACGCGTGTAATTTAATTTAGAGTTAATATATTAATTAAGAAGTAACGTAAAGTAAGTGACAGACACGTTGGCGCAGTGGTCACTGCATCTGACTCAAGCGCTGACGGTCGCGGGTTCGATCCCCGCTCACGGCAAATATCTGTATTGGCCATACGGATGTTTGTCGTGGTCTGGGTGTTTGTGTTAATGTTGTGTGTGTTTCCAGACCCCCGACACAAGGTCACGCGATCTTAATGGGGGCCGTTGAGTGTGATGCGTTTATTTATAAAAGTTCATTTCAATATTACTTGTGTGCTTTAAAGGTTCACGGTGTTAAAATTACGTGTTTAAATGAAGTATTTCTCGAATATTACGACATTTTAAATTATAATATATAATGGCAAACCGTTTTCGAATAATCTTTGAACATATACAAAAGAAAGTCCCCGACGAATTAAGAACCTTTTATTTAAGAATTATTATAGGTTTAAGAACTTTTTAGGAAGTTGGTTTAAAATGTAAAATTGAATGTAAGAAGTTGAGAACAGAAAATGGTCGGTAAGAAACTACAAGACGTAGTTTCTCATAACCATTACCTACATAGTTGTAGTCGGTATACCTCTCGTGTTCCTAATTGACTGCGCTGTTAATGTGAAACTTGAGGTTTCTGACTAATGAGTACGTTGTCAGGTGTTTATTACAATCTGTATTACAAATGTATAATTGGACGCTGATAAGCAATACTGTGTCAAGCCACACGGACTTTATTTTGAGAAAATGGCGTCTGAAGATGTTAAATCTATTCTTAATAAATATGTTTGAAAAAGTATATATCTATCTTTTCTTTTACTTTTTGATAAAAGGTATATTGAATAAAAATCAGATTATTTAATATATTATCTACTAAAAAGTTTTTCAAATATTTGAGATTATTACATAAATTGCAAAATATGGAACACACTTGAAATTCGAACCAATTAATTAAGAAACTTTTTCCGTGTTTATTTAGTTTATATGACTTTAATTTTTTGAATAATTTCAAATAGGTGATGCAGTATCGAAATACATCAATATGTCCGAATTTGACTTTTTGTGGATTGACACATTATTGCTTATCAGCGTCCAATTATCTCATAATTAATCATTAAGCTGAGATGGCCTAGTGGTTAGAACAAGTCGATCTCAACCGATGATCGCGGGTTCAAACCCCGGCAAAGTAACAACCTATAAATGTCCCACTGCTGGACAAAAGCCTTGTCTCCTATTATGGAGCAGGTTTTTTTTAGAGCTTAATCTACCACGCTGCTCCACTGCAGGTTGGCGGATATATACGTGTCAGAATTTCTCCCGGCACATGCAGATTTTCTCACAATGTTTTCTTTCACCGCCAAGCTCGAGATATTAAACACAAATTGGGCACTTGAAAAGACAGCGATGCTAGCCTATGCTAGAGGTTTAAACCCACAATCATCAGTTGAGATCGACGTGTTCTACCCACTAGGGCTTCTCGAAAAAAAAGCAATATATATGTTTATAATTAACATTTTATATAATTCATGTTGGTGGTATTTATATTGATGAGGTAAACATTTTACAAAGAAACATGAAACCATGTTATATATAAGTTGACACCTAAATCGCGTGACCTTTACAATATCACCGTACCTTTAGAGTTCAGTGGTTCGTTATTAATTGGGAAAATCCCTTTTGAATAATATTAGCTGCTTAAATATATGAATTTTTGTTATCACGTTTTATTGTAAAACGATGTACGAATTTATTGTTCACTAGTTTTTGTACTCGGCTTTGCTCAGATCAAAATAGTTTTTTTTTTCAAATAATACGTATATACCTGTATATGAATGAGATTTTTTAACTGGGTGTGGTAGGTCAAATCCGAAACAATAAAACTATAACTACCTTTCAAATGGTACCATAATTTTTTTCATAGATTCCGGAGTTTACTTTGCACATACAGAATTCGCTCTCTCTTTCTTATATCAGTATAGATCAATTGAATTAATAGATTAGTTTTTAATAATGAAACTAAGAATTGATTTTTGAAAGCAATCGCTATCAGAATTAGCAAAATTCTGACAAATAAAATAATAAGAGCCGAGATGGCCTAGCTCTTTTTGCTTTTGCAATATAAGCAATACTGTGTCAATCCTATCATTTTAAGAAAATGGCGTCTTAAGATGTCAAACTTATTCTCAATAAATTATATCAATTGTTTGAAGAAGTAAATATCCATCTTTTCTTTTCTATTTTCATAAAAGGTATTTATATATCTATCTCCTTTTTGTTAAAAAGAGATAGATATATAAACAGTTTTATCTTATATTAACTTTCTCAAATATATTGGATTATTTGCATATCACAAAAAATGGAACACTCTTAATATTAGATACATTAACAAAGATTTTTCTGTATTTGTTTAGTTTAGATGACTTGAAAAGTTTTAAACTAATGTTAAATACGCGTTATCAAAATACATCAATAACTCTGAATTTAACTTTTTGTGGCTTGACACATTATTGATGTTACGACACAATTATTTTCACTAAAAAATTTACACAAGTACTTCATTTTATATAAGTAATTAGATTTAATTTATCACATACGATACACGAAACAGCGTCAGAATTAATATAGTTAAAAAACGATGGAGAAAAAAAAAACTTTAGACTCCCTATTAAACCCGCAAAACCATTATCAAATTGACACGTAAATTATGGCCATTTTGTTTTCATTCATGGCTCTGTTCCCTATAAAATGGCCATAAAACCGACCCGAATATGAATGTGATATGCGTCAAGAAAAATGATAATAAATTGAGAAGTGAGTCTACAAAAGAAATGAATAAAACATTTGAGGTGAATTTAGACTACTCACACGCTATACCGTGCTACTGATTAAGTTAAATCGAGTTAGTGATCAATGCGATATGCAAATCACGTTATTTTATCACTAAGTATTTTGATTATATAGCAATTAAAGTATTTACTAAAATTCTGAATGAAACTTTTACGAAGATTTTTTATTTATAATTTAATATGTTTTTTGTCATTAAAAAAACATAAGTCGAAATAATGAAGACTATTGTTAAAAATAATTAAGATTAAGCCTAAATTCACTTGGATGACATATTCATTCCAGCTATTTTGGTCTTTAAACTAAACCGATTTTGATAAAAAACTCTTTATAAAATAGGATTCAAATGAAGAAAGAATTTTCAAATTCAGTAAAGAAATGTCAAAGTTCTGATGCAGCAAATATTTTACGAATAGAGATCCTATTCATTTTAAAGTCGGTTAACAATATTTAATTATGTATATAACAAAACTTTTAATATCACATAGGATCATTTTGGACGCTGATAAGCAATACTGTGTCAAGCCACACGGACTTCATTTTGAAAAAATGGCGTCTAAAGATGTCAAACCTTTTCTTAATAAAACTGCTTAAAGAAGTATATATGTATTTTTTCTTTTCTACTGTGACAAAATCAGAATATATCGATATCTCTAAATAACTTTTTGCGGATTGACACATTATTGCTTAACAACATAAAAATCTGGAAGTGGTTTAACTATAAAGCATATTATGCTTCACAAGCATTTCTCCTATTTCTTCTATTTCTTTCTATATAAAAGTGCCAGTCCTTTGATTTAAATATAATATGCCAATCATTATAACGAGAAAAAAAAATAGTTTGTGAAAAATATACAATTTTCAAACTCAATAACGTTTCTCCCAAGATGGCGGATAAACATCACCCCTGAGACATTCATACGAATTCAAAAGAAGCAATTTATTGTAATAAAGTAAATATTTAAGTTTTACGTGACGAATATAAAAATATATTTCTTAATTGTGAATTTTATCATCCAAAAGATTTAAAACGTGTTACTTTAGCCTACTTTTTACTTTTTTTACTGTTACATTTTCATTAATAATTAAAAGTTTTGTACTCAATGGCCTTCAGTACGGCATTATAATTCTGTTTCGGGGGTCTGGAAAAACAGAACACAAGCACAAACACCCAGACCACGACAAATATCCGTATGCCCTAAAAAGATGTTCTTTGTGAGCGGGGATCGATCCTACTCATTCTTTTTTTTAATTCTTCGGAATTAAGCAAAGGTATTACAAAAGTTTCGATTTTCACTCGACTACTAAAACGAGGAGGTCTTCAATTAGAAGTATATGTTTTTTTTTTAATTTGTTACCTCAGAACGCTGTCATTTCTCAACCGATTTTAAAAATTATTTTTTATTTGAAAGGATGTTTCCTTAAATTGGTATCCATAGACTTTTATCAAAATCGGTTCACTAGGTTGGGTCTTAAAAGCAAAATAACTGGAAAGGTATATCCCGGTTTTTTATAAAGTTACATTAATTATTATTTTTTTATTTATTTTTTTTCTAATGAGTTAATTATTACAAGCTTGTTGTGTGAAAAAGTAATGATTAATATTTTTACGTCGTTATACCGAAGAGCGTTTTACGTCGCAACCTTTCTAGTCTTTGTTACAAGTTTTGTTACGGAAACATTTTCTTTGATGGAACCTTCTTGTATGATCATTACTTTGTAAAAGCTGTTAAGAAGTTCATCGTTTCTGGTTTGATCTTTGTTTTACTTATTTACTATACGATGGGCGCGACATCGTCTGCGCAGTTTTTTTATAATTATTTGACCCCTTAGAGGTTGAAATAACCTCTATGTCCTTTCTCGCACTCTAGACTACATATCTCTATACTAAATTTTATTTAAATCGGTTCAGTTTAGACGTAATTGCGTAACACACAGACAGAGTTACTTTTGTACTTATAATATAGGTAAAGATGTATTATTTTTAAATTGTGACATTTAAAAGTATGACAATGGAACGCTAATATTAAGCATCCATTCGTCCTTTAAAAAGGTCTTATTTTTGCAACTGTAGAGATATTCAGGTGGTATTTTTAAATAATATTTATTATTATATGAATAATTAAAGAATTAATAGAAGCCGGTGAAGCGTGAGTTGGGTGGCAGTGATACGAAACGGACCCGCGAAACTGAATTGTGAATTTTTGAAATTTTAAAACCTATAGAATATATTAAAAAATACAAATGTAGAATTCGTTATACATTACCCTTTAAATACATCTAAAATATAAATACGTAATTTATATAATGCTTAAATTCTGAATACAGCATTATATATTTTTGTTACACAAAAGACACAAAGAAAATGTCTTCACTGATGTGATATTTATCAAACAAACCTAATTAAAGATGGAAGTCGACTGTGTACATTGACAATACATGAATAAATTAACAAAGAGGGCTTCACAATATTATTATTCACCCATTTTAGCGAGCTTCCGTCCGGGATAATATATTTCGCGCGGCTTTACACCTTGAAGTTAATAGAGGTATTTACGAGAAGAAAAAAAACTCACCTCCTACATGAACCCTAAAAACTTAGCACACCTATTTTGGGCCTTTGTAATTCTAATCGTATTTTTTTTTGCTTTTTGTCTGTATTGCGTGTTAGATAACAATAATCTATATTTACGTTTTAATAATATTTTTGAATATAATTTAGTAGAAAATAGCTGTTAAAACGTTCCAACTTGTTGATTACGTCGCGCAACAGATGAAATCCTTTATACCCTTTTGTTACAACGAAAATTATATCGCAACGTAATAAAACGTTTCAATTTTCGCTGAAAATATCTATAAAAAAAATTAAATAATACTCACCGATGTCGCTAGATGGTAGTCGATGGAATTTAGCGGAATTTTTCTAAAAACATTCAAAGCAACAAGTACCGAGGCAGCCGCGCGCACGTCTTCACGCCTCGACGTCCAACGCTACACTGTCTGAAATCCAGCTCTTTGTACCTTTACCTGTTACTGAAACACCCTGTGGGCGTGGGGTGAAGTTATGACGCGGTTAGACTTATGAACACATTGTACGCGAGCAGTGACAAGGACAGATGTATGCTGATATTACTTAGCGAAAAAGAGAAAGGGATATGAATCAAAGATTAATTAATTTAAGACTGTTCGTTTCATGCTCGGTACATTTCGGTGTGTGTGACGGATGTTATTGGCTACCGCCGCCATGTTCCGTTTGTAATTAATATTCGTGTTAATTAATATTTGTTAATTAGAGAAAATTCTTTCTGAGGAATAATGAATTGTAATAATGAAACAGAAGTATGTTTTTAATTATATATAAATTATTTCAGGGTATTATAAGAATTAACAAAAAGTTTTGAATTTGATAGAAGCGTGTTTTGGGTATAGTTTAAAATTGTTGATAATAAATTGATGCCCTAAAAGTTTAGTATACCACTAGATATACGATTAAAACATTTTTTTGGTTACTGTGTCTTGTCCCTTGAAAATATATGTTTATATTCACGTCAAAATATATTTCAATTTAAATTGTTTATATATTATATTTTTGCAAGTAGGTATGAAAAGGCTAACGCCACAGGTGCCGTTTCTTGTAGCTTTTATAATCTATGATGGCACCATATTTCATGTAACGCTTTCCCGCCCTGTCATCCTGTTTCCGTCTCACTCCCACACAACGTAGATATACAAATTTATCAATAGGGCCGAGTGAGACAAACATATTTCAGGTTATGAATGAAATGTTTTCTTTACTTATGCTCCAGAGTAAATTTGATTACACATATAGGAATATTTGTAAGCAATTTTAGCGTTTACGTTCAAAGAATAAGGATTATTATTCTGTGAATTATTTTTCTAATTTGCCACTTTAGTGTATCATACATTATTAGTTTAATTACTCAAGTCGTTTGTTCCAAGGTTTGTCGTAATTAGCAAGGAAAGTAAAAAGTCACAGAGACGACTAATAACTATACCAATTGCCCTGCGACTTTACATGAAGTTCACTCTTCAATTTTAGAGAATTTTTTCAATAACTCTTTTTTGTAAATTTTTCCGATGTTCTGATATTCGGAGATACTATTCGAAGCGGAGACAAATCGAATAAATCAAATCACTAACCGCGCGAAATGCAGCTACATTCACGTCAATTTTCTGTGAGAATGAGGCACTGCCACGGTCGAGCTAGCGCATATACGAAATGTAGTCAGTGTTCTTTTCAAATTGATAGTCACATAAACAGAAAACTATTTTATTCGTAACTTATTTTTACACTCACAGAAAATAATTACGGGCTTAAAATTAATACAATTTTATTTACATTCTCTTTTTAAAAACAAAAAACATTCATAAAAAGCTGCCAGTTACATTACATAATATTATTTATCTATAAAGTAATTTAAGATTAGTATAACTCCAAATTAATATTGACAGACACGTTGGCGCAGTGGTCACTGCAACTGACTGTAGCACTAACGGTAGCGGGTTCGAACTCCGCTCACGGCAAATGTCTGTATTGGCCATACGGATGTTTGTCGTGGTCTGGGTGTTTGTGTTAGTGTTGTGTATGTTTCCGTACCCCCGACACAAGGTCACAAGATCTTAATGGGGGCCGTTGAGTGTGATGCGTTTATTTATTATTAACAGTATATACTTAAATTAATTCCTACAACATGTAAGCACAACACACAGAGTAAACTGACCCAGTAAAGCAATTTTTTAACGGTCAGACAACCAGACAAAGTAGTATTTATTTCTGTATTATCGTCAATCACTTTTCACATAAACAATTCAGCTCACAAACACGACCCCGTGACATTACAGGCTTTCAGTGTTTCTCGTGGATTACTATTAATTTTTAAACGTTCGTCCTTTATTGGAGTGTCCGTTCATATTTTCAACCGACTTCAAAAACATGAAGGTTCTCTATTCGAAATGATCTTTGTTTTATTTTTGTAACCTCTTAGTTTGGTCATTTATTATTCGATTTCAAAAATTCTTATCTTATTTTAATGAATCTTCTTTTAGAATTCTTTAATAACATTTCCATCAAAATCGGTTTTGTGGCTTGGTTTTTAATTCGTAATAACTGGACTAAGAATGACACTTAAATAAAAATGAGTATATTAAAAGCATTTATTTAACTTGCAATGTATGTATGTAACTATATTTGTTCGGGTGGAATCTTGCCACTCAATTTTGAAGCCCATATCTTCATCTGATTGAGCTGAAATTTTGTATATACATTTGATTTGGATGAGAATGCATGATTAAGGCTGTAATTTCATCCTAAATCCAACATTACGGAATACACAATATGGCGGACTTGTTATTTTTGATGTATTTTCAAAACATAAGTATCAGATAAAAGGGCATGCTAAGAGTATCTCGAAAAATAAAGTGACGTCTCTATAAATCCAACATGGCAGAACATCCAAGATGGCAGACTAGTTATTTTAATGCATTCCTACATTATACGTATCGAATGAAAGGTTTTGCTGAAGATAACTCGAATAGAAAGTGACGTTACTCTAAATTAATATGGCGAACTTCAAAAGATGACGGAATAAAATTTGTATGCTTTCCTACAATATGGGTATCAAATGAAAGGACTTGCTGGGAATGCGAATGAATATGGAAAATATTTTGATGTTTGTAAACTCCGTTTATCCAATTTCTCAAAAAATTTGGTGTTCTAGTGATAGGAGTCCTTGAAGAGCAAAAGCATTGTAGTGGCTCATAAATAAGAGTCTCCTATATCATGACGTAATAATGAAAATTAAATTAAAGTAAAAAAATATAAAATATATATTAACACGCTTTTATTAAATCGCGCTGAAAAGAATAAAAGAAACTTTTACTTTAAAAGTTTTACTATCAACTTATAACGTTATTACAAAATTAACGTATATGATATAAAAGCTTGACGCGAGACTCATCTGTGTAGTTAAATAAAAAAGTTAAATAAATTGATCTGATCGATTCTAATTTTTAAAATTTCACAAAGTTCCATATAAACTTTCATCCTGTATTTTATCCCCTTGGGGGTAGAATTAATCAAAATCCTTTCGTAGCGAATGCCAACGTCATAACATCTACCTGCATGCCAAATTTCAGCTCGATCCGTCCATTGGTTAGGGCTGTGCGTTGATAGATCACTATGTCAGTCAGTCAGTCACCTTTGAATTGTATATATTTAGACGTAATTAAATGTTTCGTTAAAATTTAGCCTTCATAGGAAAAGCTAGATACGCGGTTTCGCAGTATCCCCGACGATATATTTCCATAAAACGAAATAATAAGAAAAGTAATGAATTTATATTTGAATTTTAAATATTTAAAATTAATTCAAGAATAGCAATAATAAAATATTAATAAATTTAAACAAAACAAAATTTATAAAACAATTTCAGCGTCGAATTATACATTCATGAACATATTCACGAGAGGCCAAAGTCACTTTCAAGTTTTAGTTTAAACTTAATTTAGTTAAAGTAATATTAACTGAGAATTCTCAAATTAATTCTATTTTAAGTATCTTTTACTACCTTCAAGGTGAAAATTAGAGCAATTTACAAATTGCATAATGCATTTATCGAGTGCAATTTATTTAAGAGCCACGAGAGGGTAGTCGCCAATTATATTACAAGCAAAACTCAACTTTAAGTCGTAAAGTATATAGTTTGTTTTTGAATATAAAATTAAATGATATTAAAATGTTAGGTTTGTAACATATTATTGGATGTACCTTCCAGTCGCGACTCATATGTCTCATGCTATATGTGGTAAAGTGGTTTTATAACAAAATACCACAAAAATGTTTGCAGTTTTCAATAAATAAATTTAAATTGTATATTAAAAAGTCTTTAATAGCTAAAGCAAATTATTCTGAACAAGATTATATAGATGATAATAATGCATGGGTTTAGAATAGCTTGATTTCATACAGGGTGCTTAATATATATATTTGTAATTTTTAAATGTATATACTTAATAAAACAATTTTAGAAGAGTACCTATCGAGTTTCTTGACGGTTCTTCTCGTTAGAATCTACATTCTGAACCGGTGGTAGCTTTTCATTAATTTAAGTACTTTTTATTTGTTTTGAAGATTCAAATGTGCTTTTAAAAGCCTATTTGAATAAATTATTTTTTGATTTTGATTTTGGTCAGTAATCTAATATAGAATAATTGTGTTTTTAACCCCAGACACATGATCATGAGATCCTAATGTGTTCTTTTGAGTGTGATGTTTATTTTATTTTTTATTGATGTGTAATCTATAAAACTGTGACACAATCTGTCGTGACTGTCTACTGCCTTTGGATGCTATTTTAAAAAAGCCATTATTAGCTCACTATGATTCTTGCTCTAGACTGGAAGCTTTACGTCACGAATCTTCTATCGTTATACACGTATCGGTGTTGATGCAGCTATAGAGTACATGGACTGGAGGGAAAACGCGACCGTCGCATCCGACTATATACTTCAATCTTAAAGCGAAATTCAAAACAGCTTTATAATAGAGGTAATTTAGGATGGGCTGTGTAATTTCAGCGAACGACGCGAGTAACTCTACAGTAGGGAACTGTTACGCATGACAGAGCTATCTGAATCTTTTATAAATTATGAATGAAAATTACGTTTTTTAACGCCGTTGGTCGTATTGTTAGAGTCATCAAGTTTTATGACTTTTATCCAGCATAAAATTTTTCATTTATTGTTGCTTTATAAGGCGGAAATTATATTTGTACATTTTATTATTAAATTTACATAAAAAATTAACATTAAAAGGCACTGTTAATTCTTTAGGTGTAAAGCAATGACATACTATGGAAATCTATATAAAAAGTCTGAGATCAACTTATATGTGTAATTCTCGCCTAATACTTATGAATATTTAATTTTTTTTTTAATAATTTCTTTGCCATTCTACGTCTTTATGCTAATTATATATTGAATATTTAATAGGCCTTTCTTTTAACATCGCATTTTGTCAGTTCATCGTTTTTTATGTATGTTCACCGTTTACATAAAAACAGCTTGACCAATTTCATTTTTGTTTTTGTTTAAACGGGTGTATTTTCCTATTGGTCCCTTAGAATTTTCATCAAAATCGTTTCAGTAGATAAATCATAAAATCGAAATAGCTGGAAATAACATGTTTACTTGGTTTAAATAAAATTATACATTTTGTTTTAGAAATTGATTGTTTTTTAAGTCTTGTATAATGTCACATTTAACATCATATTTAAGTTTATTTGCGTAACAAAATGACCGGTTTAAAAATGTTTTTTTTTTTACCATAAATTATTCTATACATTGGAAAAAAACTCTACTTTTAAGTTTTGCTCTCCTACTTTCATAAAGATTTACATTAATATTTATTACGTTAAGATTTATACAGATCGTTTCTCAATGATTTGCATCTGAAAAAATTTAGTGTCAGTGCCTTATTTTTGACTATCACAGCCTTCGTAACTACTTACGACGTTTCTTAGAGTTATTTTATATCGCTCTCCAGAGTAAATGTAACTTTCGCCTCAGACTTTCATAGATACTTACATAAGAAGTTGTACATCTCAAATGATGTAAGAGATAAATTTATAAACAATTTTAGTACTTGCTAAATTCAACGGTTCTAGCTGGGACTTAAACCGTTGATTATCGGTTATCTATATATTAAACGCGAAGCGAAAACTTTATACTATTTTTTTACGAAAACTGCGCGGAAGGAGGAGAATGAGTCGTAGAGCGAAATTTGTCTATAAAGTAAACTTGAGAACCTCTTAAACCGGATTTAAAAATTATAATGCCATTAAAGAATACATTATTCAAGATGGTCACGGACTATATTATATGCATTTATACGTATTATATTTAATCTAAATCTACAATAACGCGAGCAAAGTCGCGATCAAAAGCTAATATATATTTAAAGACAGAAGAAACGAAGCGTATATCGTGTAACGAATTCAAACTGTCAGAAACATCACGCAATGTAAAAGCTATTTATTTGAAAGCATTTCTCGTTACTTACATTACACGAATACGTTACTCGGAAGTTTTATCGAAATTTAATCAAATTTGTCAAGTGAAATATAAAAAAAAAACTATTTTTGTATTTGTGTAGAACGTTATAGCGGCAACGTTATAGGTTTTTAGTGTATGAAATTGATGAGTACAGTTTTTTTTTTTTTTTAACTAAGCCAGACCGAATTCACTTTGAGAAAATGGCGTCTCAAGATCAAAACCTATTCTTACCGTCGTTTAAAGACGTATACCGTCCATGTTCTCTTTTCTAATTTGATATAAGGTATTATTAATTTTAATTTAAAGCGAATTGTTATAATAAAAAAATTTATCTAATAATAAGTTTTTCAAATATATTAGACGAAGCTACCTTCAGTGGAAAAATAAAAAATGGATGTCACTGAAAATCAGTTTTGGATCCACCGAACAATCTCCATTGTCTCCACTGCACGTGGCGAAATAATGTGCCTAATTGGCAAACTAAAAGCCACAAAACAAAGAATTGAATTGAATCAGTTTTGGAGTACAATTTCAATTATAGCTGAGGGATTCCTTTTCTCCCCGAAAAGGATTACGTTACACAATTATTTGCTTAAACTGATTATATGTTTCGTGAATAAATATTCATTAATTGTTTTATTATTTTTTAATACTTATCGATGTTGTCTTTTTTTATCTTTTTAACATTGTTTTTTTTTTGTTTGTATTATTGGGCATTACGTTAGAAATTCGTTCTTTACTTTTAATCTTTATAACTATTCTATTCTTCTAAATAAAATTATTTTACGTATCGTTTTTCAATCAACTCCAAAAAAGAAAAAAGAGAACCTGTTCTTTTTTTTGAATTCGGTATCACGCTCCAGTTGAATCACATTTCCAACGGAACGTTGCAATTTTTCGGGATTAAAACTAGCCTGGTATCCTTTCAAAGCATGTAAACTACATTAATGTAAAATGTAATCACAATCGCTCTAGTTGTTTTTGAGTTTATTCATTACGAATCTTTCCTCTTCATTAACTACTGATTCAAAAAGGAGTGTTATAAGTTTGACGTGTGTATCTGCGTGTCTGTCTGTAGCATCGTAGCTCCCTAACGAATGAACCAATTTTGATGCGGTATTTTTTGTTTGAAAGCTTATGTAAGCTGAATGGTTCTTAACTATAATTTGTGAACTATATTTAAATGTTTTGAGGTTATCAGCTATACTTGTTCAAACGATCTGAGCAACTTTTAGTCGTTTAATGGACTCGGAATTTACTATTCTATGAATGATATTAAAGTAACATAGTTAATTTTGACCTGATGCTGATGCATCAAATGAAATCAACAAGATAACAACTCTTCATTAACTTACATCATAGGTATTGTGTTGGGGCTCGTTGAAATGATCTCAATAAATAGAAATAAAACTATTTTAAACGAATGTAAATCGCGTATATTAACTATTTTTATCATTCCGACGTTGAAGTTTTAGAAAATTTCAAATAGACAAATGTCACCTTAGTCTACCCGTGACCACGAACGCTGCAAAGTGCTCGAAACGTCGGGATGATAAAAATAGTTAATATACATTATTTAAATCCGTTTAAAATAGTTTTATTTCAATGAGTAATAATCGAGAAAATCTAAACTCATTAAATAGATTGTCGAAAGTTTTTTTTTTTTGTTTCAATTTTATATTATTAATTGGCAAACAAGCACGACACTTGATATTAAGTGTACCGCTCAAAAACATTTGCAGCTTAAAAAGGACTTAGGGATGAAAGTGAATAGAAAGTAATAAAAGGAATCAAGGGAGGGGGTTAGGCTTCCGATTCTCTCACTCATCGTACAAGACAGCTATATACTTCAGGCCGATCTTTTGTGAGAGTGAGGCCCTCATCCAGCCCGTATACGAGCTGTAGTCAATGGGCTAGGCTCTATCTCAGTATAATTATTATTAATTTATTTAAGTAACAAACTCTTGCAATATTAAAATGTGAAATTGTAAGTATTTACCTTTTTTTATTTTGTAAGTATTTATTTTTGTATATCGTGTTTTACCTTTAGAACTGTTAATTATTTTTGTATTTTTATAAAAAAAAATACATTATCGCTTAGTATGGAAAAAAATAGAGTTTTAAAAAAATATATATTTTCGTCACGCAAGTGAAACTACGTGCGAAAAGTAGTGAATCTATTTAATGATATCTACATTATAAATAAATAAATATATATATGTGTATATCCTTCGTTATTTATTTATTTTTTTATTATAGTATCTTTTATCCGTAGTCTAAACGAAATTATTTCAACTTTTATTTTAATTAAGTCGGTAAACAAATAAAACACAAATAATATTATTAAAGAACCTAATAACACTTTATTGGCATTTCTAACAAACCAACGCCACAGATATTATTAAAAAGAATCTCACAACGTTAATAAGATATCGATCATCGAGATTTAAACCTTAACACTAGGAATTAAAGTCCAGTTTACAATTCTGTGTGAGTCGAAGGGAATTTCTTTAAGACAGCATGGTAAAGATTATAGAACGCGTACACAGATACACTTAAAATGACGAATAGGGAACCGCCGAAGACGAAGCTGAGGAAATTGCCGTCTATCATTGTGGTGCCTTGGAGACTCCTGGCTTGACCTTGGAACAGGTCTTTGGTACCAGATCCGACGGCTTTTCGTTCTTCCATCATTCGTTTCATTGATGATAGTCGTTCTTTCAATTCATCTATCGATTCTAACACGTCTTCGGATTCTGAAAAAATAATTTTGTTATTAGATACGTCAGGTATAGCGATTTCACTCGCGTTTATGGTTACTGCTTCGCTCGTATGAGTGGTAGCGTAATGTAATATAGCCTATAAAATTCTTCACAAAAACAGGCTTTCCAACGCAAAAATAATTTTTCAAATCGAATGAATAGTCTCAGAGATTACCTATATACAAAGTTATAAACAAATTGCACATCTTTATAATATTAATAAAAATAAAGTCACGTTTTGTTTTGTTTTGCGAATAACGTGTTTCAAATGAAAAAAAAAAACAACAAATAATCACAAAAAAAAAAATACTTTCAATTCGACGATCGACGATCGACTTATTAAAATCAATATTACGCACCATTTTAACAATCCTAATATATATTTACACATAAAAGAAATTACTGCATTTCATTTATAACAATCTTCGTACATTCACTATAAATTCCCACCCCTTAATACCCGAACGCACACAAACAACACTAAAGGGCTTACAAAATAATAAAAAAAACATGAAAATACCTTGAGCATCACGGTCTGGGCTCATTTTTTGGCAATATTTACTGCAGTCTTTTGTTTTCTAAGTCACAGACTATCCTGGTCTAGATTCGGCATGAAAATGGCCGCCGCGCATGCGCTATCCGCGCTGGGATAAAAGGGATATTGATCGTACGCCCTGGGAATAACTGCTTGACAAAATCTAGATTGAAATGAATATAATATATTAGTAGCTTTATAAAATAATTGGTTTTACTTCCAATTTTTTATAACCCAGATAGTCATTAAAAACTTTTTGTGATATTATCGATTGAAATTCAAAATATTTTTTTATTTATATAACTTTTTTAAAACACTTTCGAATCGTCAAGATGCAAGTCTAATTATTTAGATATTAATGATAAAGCTATCACGTGTACATGATAAAGTTGCCACCTGATTCGTTTTTTTTATAACCCTTAGTGGGTTATAAAAAAAAACGAAACTAATTTTTATGCAATTTATTATGTTAGTAGTTCTATCTAAATATTTTATAGCATAACGACTTCATCAGTTAAAGCGTTTTCAAACAGATTTCTTTAAGTTTCATTTAACATATTATAGTATATAATTCCTTTTTTATTATTTTCATTTATAGTACGTGCTATATTCCCTACTTCTATCTTAAATTACAATTATTGAATATGAACAAAATAAATTAACATTTTAATACATAAACAAGTATTTTCTAACTATACATTTGTTACATTCATATTATTAGACGTTAAAAATTCAATTCTTAATGACTTATAGTTGTGGAAATTGACACATATTATTTAGCCAATGTCACGTGGAAGACGTAAAAAATCTATACCCATTTCCAACTATAAGAAACTCGTCAATTGACTTGTTGGTCCAAGGATATTCTCACCTGTCATACTCAGTCCCTAGCTGGTTGCTAGGCAACGTCGTCCAAGGTGGTCGACATTCCGGGTGCCATAATCCATGAGCTTATAAAATATCTATAATTAAGTATATAATATAATTGAATAAAAGAGAAAATTAAATTACGTATTACGTATAAGGTTTGAAAATTTACCGAATCGAATAAATCAATCGAATTTATGCACTATTTGGTGTTTAATGGACCGTGTATAACCGTTAAATAAATTTTCATACTCTCCTACTACTACTAGGTTTTAACCGCGTCTTCGCTCGTATTAATTAAAATTTGCTACACCGGAAGACCATCTAAAAGTTATTTCCCTGTCACTTGAGAAAATTGCTTTTTTCTGCATTAAATGCAACAAGATAGGACAAGTAACTCACTTTTGCATATATAACTTAACTAGCGGCCCGCACCGGCTTCGCTCGGGTTACATTTAGATTTACAACCCCTATTTCAACCGCTAAGGGATTAAAAAATTAAAAAAAACGCCGACGTAGTATTTCATAACCAGAAGTAAACACATTAAATTTCATGTTTCTTATTTAAAAAATGACGGAGTTTCGTATAACCGTTAATTCCTTATTTTACCCACTTGTTGGTGTCTTATTAAAAATCCATGCACCTCGCATACAACATAAAAGGTTTCAACTGTCAAAATTTCAACTTTGTAGACTGAGGTATAGGCTCTGCGTTGATGAATCAATCAGTCAGTTTGGAAAAGTCATTATATATTGATTTAATATTAGTTAGTTAAATGAACTGAACCTAACCGAATCGATTACTTCCGAAAAGGCGCTATTAGGTTAAGGTTAAGGCGCCATTGCCATATAGTGGAACATCTCTAGTAGCTAGTAAAAACTGCGCCCTCGCGGTTATATTCGCGTTAATAGCTACTGCTTCTCTCCTATGAGTCGTGATGTACCTAATAAAGGCTGATAGATCTAAGAAGATACATAGAAGTTTAATTTTGATAAAGTATTTCTAAAACGACATAGATGTGAAGGAAAAAAGAGTTATAACCTTCCTCAATAAATAGGCTAACCAACGCAATAATATTTTTTCAAATTGATCTTGTACTTTCGTAGAATATTCAATGTAAATAAACAATCAAATCTCCAATAATATGAGTGTAGACTACCATTCCGCCTGCAACGTATGAGACCTTGCGTTTTTTTAGGACCAATCCAAATCAAAATCATAATATACTTTATTCAAGTAGGCTCTCACGAGCTTTTCAATTGTCAATACAAAAGTTACAAAAAAGAAAAAAGTAATAACATTAATGGGAACCTATCATACTATAGCTTAATTCGGAATGTAGATTCCACTGAGAAGAACCGGTAAGCTAAGGTAGTTACGCTTTTAAAAATTGTCAGTATATGCATTTACGAATTAAAAATTTATTGAATACGCATCTTTATCTTCAACATACTCTTGTATGGAATAATATGATTTTAATAATGCTATTAGGGACTATTTGACACGTGACTTAAATCTATACATCGAACCTGCAAAATTTTCTGTGGGATTTTATTTTTATTTTACTAGTAGCCTATATCCTTTCAAAAGATATCTATACTAATATTATAAAGTGGAGAGTTTGTTTGTTTGCTTGAACGCGCTAATCTCAGGAACTATTGATCCGATTTGAAAAATTCTTTCAGTGTTAGATAGCCCATTTATCAAGAAAGGTTATATATTATCATGCTAAGACCAAAAGGAGCGGAGCATCAATGAATAATGTTTGAAACATCGGGGGATATTTTCCTATTGAGAGAGCTTACGCTGCGTGCTCTGCGTAAACGGTTAAAGTTTCGCAAAAATCATGTATGACAGAATTGTTCCCCTTTAAATGTTCTAAAAAAAAGTCCTCAGCAGCGTATGTCTATCTTTTAAAACTAGCTCACTATAAACTTTTTTGTGCTAACCAAATTTGTTCTAAAATAATGCATTATTAGCAGAAAGTAACTATTACACGCGGACGAAGTCGCGGGAGGAAGCTAATAAACTATATATCTGTAAAATTCGATCCCACTCACTTTATTAGTTTTAGACATGTTAAAGCATAATAAATATTTAGCATTTATCTACAATTGATAGATATTTCGAGTAATTATTATTTAGAAAAACCACGATTTATTCTGAAAATAAACATAGTTTGGAAAACGCGCTAAAAGTTCTTTAAGGCTAGAGTTACATTTGAAGGTTTTACCCGCGTATTTGATATAAAACAACTCTGTACCCTGGTAACAGATACCGTAATAAAACTGCCTGTCAAAAATAAGGAACAGACAGTAAATTCTTTCAGGTGTAAAGCAATGACAAACACTTATGGAAATTTTATGAAAGTCTGAGGGCAATATTATCAAATGTAATTCTCGCGTAACATTTTAATTGTAATTTTTATATATCTTACTTATTTATCAAAATTTTATCTATGAGATTTTGCTTTACCTTTGAGCCAATTTTAAGTTATGCGTTATTAGACCTAGATCGACGATTGTAAAATGTTTTACACGGAAAAGTGAGAAATTATCTTGAAAAATCACTATTTTAAAAAGTGAGTGAGTCTCAATTAATTCACCTGAGTGAAGCCAGGGCGGGCAGCTAGAAAGCTAAACATATAGTACCCAATATATATCAATAAATATGTACACAATATTTATGTATTTGCACTCAGAGACATCTAGTTCAAAATTGTGGTATTAAAATGAACGTGTCAAACAAACGATTGAGTTTCCTACACACAATAGTTTTAGGAAAGTCTAACAGATGTCACTATTACACAACTATATACACGATATGAAAAGTATTACATTCTAATGATATTTTATTATTATGTGAACGCTGATAAGTAATACTGTGTCAAGCCACACGGACTTCATTTTAAGAAAATGGCGTCTAAAGATTTCAAACACATCTTTAGACGCCATTTTCTCAAAATGAAGTCCGTGTGGCTTGACACAGTATTACTTAACAGCGTCCAATTATTCCATGTAGTTAATGTTTTTGGCTTTAGTTTTTACGACAATGAGCTATTGTGTAGTTGTTAATTGTCTATTCTTAATAAATTTGTTTGAAGAAGTATATATCCATCTTTTCTTTTCTATTTTGATTAAAGGCATTAAGAATTAAAAGCAGATTGATATATTTAATGTGTTATCTAATAAAAAGTTTTTCAAGTATTTGAGATTATTGTATAAATTGCAAAAAAGGCCGCATTTGAAATTCGAAACATTAAATTAAGAAACTTTTTTCCATACTTATTTAGTTTACATCATTTCAAAATTTTTTGAATAATGTTCAATAGGTAGCGCATTTTCAAAATACATCAATATCGCGGAATTTAACATTTTGTGGATTGTGTGGATTGACACATTATTGCTTATCATCCATATATTTTGCACCATTTTCAACTTTAACAAGCTCGTCCATTGCCTTGTTTATCCAAAGATCTTGTCATCTGTCGTACTCAGTAGCTGGTTGCTAGGCAACGCCGTTCATAGTAGTCGGCATGCTACCAAAATCCGCTTAAAACATACCTACCTGCCTCTTGCAGCTTCACTCACGTTAATGGTTACTGCTTCGCTCCTATAAGTCGCAGAGTGATGTAATATTCCTGAATACATGGGCTATCTAATGGAAAAATATTTTTTCAAATCGGATCATTACTATTAGAGTAAGTAGAGAAAAGTAACTTGTATGTGTCCCACTGCTGGGCTAAGGCCTCCTCTCCTATTAAGGAGAAGGTTTAGAGCTTAATCCACCACGCTGTTCCACTGCGGGTTGGCAGATATACATGTGTCAGAATTTCTCCCGACACATGCAGGTTTTCTCACGATGTTTTCCTTCATCGCCGAGCTCGAGATGAATTTAAACACAAATTTAACATTTGAAAAATCGGCTTTGCCAGACGGGGTTTGAACCCGCGATCATCGATAAAGATCGACGTCTTCTCGACCAGTAGGCCATCTCGGCTCATAACATCATATTAGAGATTACTATCTATATACAAACAAAAACATAATGTGTCTTACTACAAAAGATTTAAACAGATGTTAAAAGCGTGCTTAAAAAAATCCATACAAATCCGCGTCTAAAGACAGTTTTGAGTTAAACATGCTCTAGATATAGATTAATATGCGTTTAAGTGAGTTTAATAGATGTTTAAAACCTATTTTAGCTGTCAAATGTAACGTATAACTTTTTATCAATAAGTTTTTTATTCACTGTTAAGGAATTTAGATAATATTTTAAGCAATGTTTAATTTTTAAACACTGTTTAGCTAGACACGTGTTGAACACGGTTTTAATGCGTCTTTTGTAGTATGACAGTATATTATTATAGACTAGCTGACCTCGCGATCTCTGTACCGCCTAACAGTCGATTTTTATTTTTTAATACTTATTCTGCTATTCGGTACGCCGGGTCAGCTGATAGAAAGAAAGAAGAAAGTTAAAAAGTCAACAATTATATTATGTCAAGCAATAAAAATTATAAAAAACTTAAAATTATTGTAATAAGCACTAAAAATCAAAATGAAAATTACAATTTCAGATTTGACATTTTTTTTTTGAGTAATGTAAACGGTAAAAGATACTAAAAGCATTTATAAATATTAATATTAATATTTATACTATACTAAAATCACTTAATTGTTTTACTTTTACGGAACCTATCATTATAACACTTAAACTTTATGGTATGGTATAAGTTCAAATTGACCTTTAAATATTATTAATAATCTCCTGTTTGAAAATATAGAAAAGTGTAGCTTTTAGACTTTGTCAGGCAACTTTTTAAAATTTTTCTCACCGTAAGAACTATCCTTAAACTTCAAGGAATATTATAAAAGAAAAAATAGCGAAGACACATTTTGCGATTCATTTTTATATTTTTATATAATAAAAGGTTAAAGAAGTATGGATGGTAAGATATATGGTTACATAATTTTATTGCTAGAATCCCTTTAATTTTGATATAGTTTCATTTCATATCTGTGGAAATCATGATTTAATTTAGGTTTCTTAGTGCAGTATATTTCCTGTTCGATCAGGCATAAACAAAACGCATTATCAAATTAAAATATAACTAAGTGTGCATTCAAATTATTACATAAATGTTCTACAAACACATTTCAATATTATAAAAAAATTACAACAAATAATATAAATAAAGAAATAAATATAACCTTAGATCTCTAAGCTACATTAGCAGCGATCCAATTGGTATAGGATCCAACAGAGGTGTGAATGGCAGGTAAGGTAGCATTCTTATTATAATAACCCCTAGAAATGACTCCAATGACAATTCCATTGTAGTACATCGGCCCCCCAGCATCATAGTAACTCTTATCTCGACTATCGATGTCCAAAATACCAGCGCAGATGACGTTCTTAGTGATCTTAAGAGAAGAATTTAATTCCCTATACAGTTCGGCACATAGTCTGTTGTTGATGGTGTAGACTGTCACCTTATGTAGTACCTTCGAAAGAAGATCATAAGCCTCATTAAATAAATAATTTTGAATATCAGTAACATATACAGAAGCTCAGCCACAGGCAATAGACCTCGAGGGACTCCTAATATCAGCAGGCTGCAAAATGAATCGAACTCCCATTCTCAATAATATTTTAAAAATATTACGTCAACTGTATATGGAGATGTTATTATTTGACGCTAAAAATCTGTACCCACTACCAACTTTAATAAGCTTGTCAAATGAGTTATTCGACCAAAGATACTCTCGTATTTCGTACTTAGTTACTAATTGGTTGGAAGGCAAAGTCATCCAAAGTTTTCGGTATTGTGGATGCCAAAATTGGTGACGTTATAACATATCTACAATTGGATAATCGAGAAAATCAATATAACTATTCTTTAAAAAGACCTTCGAAATTATTTATAATCAAAACATGATTTAAGTTGCATGTTTCCAGGGATACTGAAAAGGAGCAATTGGGCGTAGTTTTCAAAAAGAAAACAAAAAAGTATTTACAAAAAAATAACTTAGGCAAAGAGCTGTCTCGCTGGATTTTACTTTTGGTTAAAAATTGGCTTTAGCGTTGTTTTATTAGAATATGGGAAAATACAAAAAGACTTACAAAAACGTCTCCCCATCCAGCTAACACAACGGGCAAATTATCTGGCACAACTGTACCATGAACTGGGATGGGAGCTCGCTGGATGTTGTACGCAGATGGCAGCGGTAGAATTAGTTGTATCACGCTTATATCATTTTCAATACTCGATTTATACTGCGGATTATATTTCGGATGATTAATCACTCTGGCAACGTATTTTATTATACCACCGTTATTACGATACGTTGCGCCTGCTCTGATACGATGGAATGGTGCACTCAATGTCCTAGAAAATATAATTAAAATAAAGTAATGTACTGATCACTAGCGAGCGTCAAATTCCTTTGACATTAATGTGCTTACATATCTGCCATATTAAAATATATTCTGTTATTATACCAACCAGATATTATCTATTAAATTTCAAAAGAATGAATTGGCATTGAAATATCAAACGGATACCATGTATCGGATGTATCCGTGAGGGGACGGGTTTAGAATACAATCTCCCTTCGCCGTTGGATTAGAGACTCATAAGAGGCGAGTGTCCCAGCGCGATGGACGGCAGAGGGTTCACTCCCCAATTGGCTTGCAGACCAATACCACAAAATATACTCGGAAATATATATTCCGATTTGATGGCATGTAAGCCAGCTTCTCTCCTCCCATCTTGTCTATTTCTTTAGTCTGTGATAGCACTGTTAGCCCCTGGTCCTACACTAGTGACACAGTATATCTTGTGGTGGAACTTATTGCGTTGTGATGGATCCAGGAAGGCCCTATGCAACGGTTGTCATTGGATGGTACCAAAGTAACCCAAACCCAGACTATCCCGGTTTGGGAGGCTGTCCCGCTGCCATCGCATAAAGCTGATTAACGCGCTTGAGTAGGAGACTGGTGTGGAATCCGACGATTAGTTGACGGGTCGGTTTGGGAGCCCTTCCGTCTCGCACGCCAGCGATACACTACTCTCTGTCAACAAAATGGGCTTTTGTGTGGTCTATTAGTTGCCCATGGAACTGCTGAGGCCACTACATTCTAACCTTATCCCCATCCCTGTTTATAAACTCTTCTTAAAAATAACAAGAGAAAAAAGAAAAAGTAACGGTTTTACAGTGGCTCCCCCTTCCACATTTAATTTGGGTTTCTACAACATAAGAGGTCTCCATAGCAATTTGAATGCCATCTACAATCACCTACCATATTTTTTTCTTACTGACACAAATATGTACCGATATTGAGGTTTTTCAAGAATCGAGTGTATAGACACCTTTCCTTTAAAGATCGCCAACGCACCCGCAACGTCACTGATGTTGCAGACGACCATGGGCGATCACTTAACATCAGGTGGTACTATTTGCTCGTTTGCACCCCCTCCCCTTTTTTTACATAAAAAACAAGATGTTGACTTAGAATAGGATCCTATTGGTTGCGACATTCGCAAGTATTGTCACAAAGCCACTAAGATTTGACGCAACGCGACGATGATCTACCACCATTGTATGACTGACTAGGATATAGTACAATGTCTTATGAGCCGACGTGAGCCACGGATTCAACTCACGGAAAAGCGGATATTTCTTACGGAACATCAAAGGAAAAATATTGTTTAGCATTAATGATTACATGTACCAATCATGGGACAAAATTTAATTTCATCTATATGATTATATTGATTTACCACATCGAAGGTAATTTTGCCGATAAAATTCTGGATAAGATACCTTAACTGATTTAGCTTATCGTAAACAAAATGATTACGTAGCTATAACTTAAAAACATGAGTATACCATGCCATATAGGCATACATTATTCTCGGTGATATCACCGAGAATAATGTATGCCGACAAAAATATTATTTGAAAAAAACTAAGTCTCACAAGTGTGTTCTTTTACCGTAAAAAGTTGTAAGATCTATGTAATAGCAAGTCCCCTACTTACAGGACCTTCTTTCTATCTTTTACGAAATTAACTGACATAAAATATATTTTATTGAGCATATCTATATTTAAAATATTTTATATTTTAAACAAATATATTGATTTAATCATCGCATAAAAACACAATGTACCTCACAAGAAATACATATTATATTGAATTCGATTATTTAGTGCTATTGCCAAGTCAATATATTGTTATTTTTTATGTTATACCCTTTTTACACATATCTGCTTGGTTACTGAAAATTTAGGCTTCTAGTTGTATTCACAAAGAAGATATAGGAGGGGCGAAAATGGCCTGAAACGTCCTTTCTCCAGATAAGTTTAAGATACCTTTAGATCTATTTTGGTATACACAAATAAAAAAAGGTGTTTAGAAATTGCTATTGAATGAACTAACACAACATAAATATGAACTCTGAAAAAATAAAGATGTGTTAAAACCTACATACGCACATGCTCCGTGCATATGGTTCGACGAGTCTCATACATATACGAGGTTGCACTAGCACGCAGCTATTTAGCCAGTAACAATTACTGAGTTCAAATCCTTTTTCTTTAGCGACACACGAGTGAAATTGAATATGTAAACATTACTTTTACCCACATAAACTTCGTATATGTTATTTTAATTTTATAATCTGAAGTTTATTTTCAGTTTTTTAATTATCTTTTTGTATTACTGTTGCATGCTTTTATTTATTTTTGTGTGGTTGAAGCTTATAAACAATTCATTCATTCATTTACACCATGTGCACACTGTATGCTCGCCAACCATTTTAATGACTTTTGCACGCAAACATGTCCAAAGTTTACTATATTCTCAAGATACACAAGCTTCATTCAAGTAAGTGGTATCGGACGCACTTTAACATAATTCTTTAAACGATCATGTAAAATCCGTTATCTTACCCTTCTTTAAAACAGCTTGCAGCAGATAAAACATATAAGCTAGTTAAGATACTGCCACCGCAACTATGGGACCACTTGGCAAAGTGACTCAGTTGTTCCACTTGAACAATAGAAGGATATTTCTCAACGGTAGTGGGATAACCACCAATGATGCGATAAGGTGTAGATGTTACTGTGCCTGAAATATTTTAAAATCATAATTAAGTAAATGATTTAATGATTTCCGAAGAGTTTTGATCAACACCTAAAGAAAATCTCGCTGGGGTGCTAAATTAAGGGTAAGACACAAAAGACAGTGTTGCTCAAGGTGAGGAGGTTCCTCAACGTAGCTGTTGGTAGAACGGGCTCATATCCGCGACCAATATGCTTATTTTTATTTTATACATTTTAAACGGTTTTTATACAAATACAAATATGCTTTATTGTACACCAATATACAGAGTTAATTACACAAAAAATGGTGAAGAGAAAATGATGCACAAAAGGCGGTCTTATCGCTAAAATAGCAATCTTATATATTATTTAAATATAATAAAAAATGTAATAAATAATATAAAAGAATATTTAACAAATTTTTTAAGCGATCTTCTCAACCGATCTTCGTGAAATTGCATATACGTTGTGAGGTTTACAAAGAAAAAACATAGGATACTATAAATTCGGAAAAAAAATCCCCGAGAGATAGAGAAATACCCTTAAGACGGCACAAACAAAAGCTAGATGCCACCAATTTTTATAGAGAACTAAATTTAATTACATAAAATTAAAGATAAAAATATTTGTAAAATATTTACCTCCAAATAAAGTAAGTCCAATAAGCCATAAAAACGTCATTTTTTATTGATTATCGTGACACAAATAGTTACTGTGAAATTCTAATCTAATCACTAAACGACTAGCACAGCTAAAGTTTATCATTTCAAAGAAAGCTAATTACAGATTGTATCTTTAATTAAATTATGGATAAAAAGTAAATTTTTGCAAGAGAAAAATTATCTTTTTTTGAATATCATTTCGGATTTGGTTTGTAGTACTAACGCCCCTAAGTCTAGGTGATTGCATTGAACTATCTAAGTTATGACTTATTATCAAGTCTATCTATCATCTTGAAGCTAATCCTAGTTCTAAGTGATAACTTAATGCGGGTCCAGTGTGTGGTATTCCAGTGCGGAATACTTTTTTACAAGAGTCGTCCTATACCAGTACTATACCAGTAGTTATCAAGACGGATGCTTGTAATGCGTATAAAACTTTTTGACTTTAAAAAGATAATAAATTACATCATCTAAAGATGGTTAACTTTATTTATAAATATTTTCATAAATGGATGCTGATAAGCAATAATGTGTCAACCCACAAAAAGTCAAATTTGGAGATAATGATATATTCTGATACTGCACCACCTATTTAACATTATTAAAAAAAAATTCAAGTCATATAAACTAAATAAGTATGGAAAAAAGTATCTTCATTAATTGTTTCGATTTCCAAGTGCGTTCCATATTTTGCAATTTATTCAATAATCTCAAATATTTGTACAACTTTTTATTAGATAACACATTGAATATATCAATACGCTTTAATTCATTAAAGCTTTTCTCAAAAAAAGACAAGAAAAGATGGATATATACTTCTTCAAACACTTGTTAAGAATAGGTTTGGCACCTTTAGACGCCATTTTCTCAAAATGAAGTCCGTGTGGCTTAACACAGTATTGCATATGAGCGTCCAAATATGTTTATTACTATAACTTGTCAAATACTAATTAATAAGATTCTGGATAATTATAATTTTTGTAATCCGATCTATTTAATATTTTATTCATAAAACTTTATTATTTGTTACCGTATCTGTTTAATTTAAGCAATGATAAGTCAATAATTTTGATATAGTTCCACAAATAATTGGACGAGGTTAAAAATTAAGTAACAGACATGAGAATTCGTCAGATGATACGTGTAACGTCTTTTTACTATGCCAGAACCTAGCTGTAGCCCGTTGACATCAGTTCATTTTCTTTTAAAACAACGATACAAATAATCCAACTAGTAAAAAAAGCGATGAAAGGACTGACGTTGAATTATTTCGCGGGTTGATTCCATAGACAACACCAAACTACCAGGAACTGTACATCACCTTTTGAATTTAGAAAACCATCTGGAATTATTCCACAAAGGATATTAGAGGTTGAGTTTTGGTTGTAATTTGGTCACCAAAGTCACATATATTGTTACTGACCGTGAGAATTGTGGAGTCGTTAAGACTATTTGAAAACTGTAACAAAAAGATTAATTGTTTCATTTCAAAAAGATTAATTCATTCACCAAACTTACAATGTTAAAGTTCTAAGTGTTTTGAAATAAGCATCCTAGGCAGTGCTGAAAATATATTGAACCGATATACAATATATAACTCAAAGGTGACTGGCTGACTTAGTGATCGATCAACGCACAGCCCAAACCATGGAACGGATCGGGCTGAAATTTGGCGTGTAGGTAGATGTTATGAAGTAGGCATCCGCTAAAAAAGGATTTTGACTAATTCTATCCCCAAGGGTGTAAAATAGGGGATGAAAGTTTGTATGAAACTTGATAAATTTTAAACCGATTGGACTAAAACTTTGCATACATAAAGCTACTATGACGTAGGCATCAGACATTGCAGATGAAGTCGCGAGCATCAGCTAGTATTTAATAATCTGACAATATTATTAAATATTGTCGAAGTAGTAAAACAACAATTTTACTTGTCAGCATCTTGTTTACGACGTGAAGTTAAGGTTAGCGTCAGCCAGCGACACTGAAGAAGCGATTTTATGTTTAAATTCAAAAAATCGATGATAATAGGGACGCCAACGCGTAAACTGTGGTGACACTATCATTAACTCTAGCGACTTCCTATCGACTTGTTTTAGTTGCTGTCGTATGGATCCCGCATTAGACTGATCGGAATATTAGGTCATATTTTAAAACACAAATTGTTTTTATCAGTGATTATAAAGAATTAGCCGTAATTTAGTAATTAACATTGTTATGACCCCATCCCACTTGCACCAAAGGTAAGTCGACGATGATGAAGGAGCCAGCTTGAGAAATAGAAGTCCTTCCAATGGCGGGACTGTATACGAGAAACCTCGCTAGCCTCACACAGATATGTCACTGATAGAGTAGTAGAAAGGATCGTCTCTCGGGTAGTTATTTTTGTTTTCAACTTAGATAATTTCACCTCCAGTTTGGCGGTAGTTCGCACAAAGAAGAAAGAGAATTAGTGTTAAAAACAATGCCTTAAATCTCAGTGTATGTTAAGGTTTCACAGGGAATTTAAGAGCATTATAATAGCATAAATATATAAGTAGTTTTAGAACTCGCGGTCCGGGGAAGCAGAAAGACAGCTCAACATACACACACACACACACACATACATACACACGCACGCACGCAGTTGAAGCCAATATTTGTATTTGTACAAATATTTTATCATAGGTCTCGATATTCGTCCTTGTGGCTTTCCCTGTTTCCTAGTTTGTTATCACAGTCAGCTGATAACGATCTTCACTCTTAGTAGGGAAATTATTGTACTCTTAATGGCTAATTGTTTTCTCTTATAGGGTTGCGGATGACTTTATGCAAAAATAAGTAACTTGTCGAGATATATACAGAACTTTTAAGGATATCACATTTCAAATGTAGAAATTCACGGTTTTCTTTCTTCTATAAGTATTATATCATCTACTATATTAATATTTTTCAAACCTTCCTCTTACAACATTCAAGCTTTTTGATGAAAACCATAGCAAAATTTAAAAGACCCAAGCGTTCAGACGATGGAAAGCGAATTAATTTTATACTATCTTAATAAGTAAACAATTAAAACGGTTTTAGTCTATATCATAACTCACCAAATAGCAAAAAAGGTTTTTTTTTAATTCCCTTGGTTTCGAATAGATAGAGGCCCTTTTGAAAAAACTTAAAAACATGAATTTATAGATTCTGAAATAGTGAAAAAATAATACATTGAATGCTGAAAAAAGATATTGCTATTTTTTCATAGAAGGAATGTTATTTAAAGCTGATTTTTTTAGGTAATAATTTCAAAATTGTATGTACATTTTCTTTAATTTTTGCAATAATCACAATGATTCGATGTAAATAGAGCAGCTAACTAACTGGCTTTTTTTTAAAGATAAGGTTTATATAACAATCAGTAGTAGTCTGGTACATATTGTTACTTTAATAAAAAAAATTTAAATAAGATTGAATCGATTTGAAAAACAAAATTCAATGACAAAAAATAAATATTTTCTACAAAATTTTGAAGTCAGTACCAAGTGAAACCTTTTATGAAAGAAAAGGCATTAATAGGTCTTGTAACTTCATTATGAACTTTAAAATTAATTTACCTATTTTTAGGGTTCCGTAGTAAAAAACGGAACCCTTATTATTCTTTATTAACCCAAACAAACGAAATCACTTTGGCATTTATGGTATTATAAAAAAGATACGGATTACGTACCTATCTCTTATTCTCTTCTTAAATAGAAATTAAAAATAATTCTATAATAATAAAAGGTTTAAAATTGTAAGTACGTACATATATTGTATAAACTGGCTTAAAAAAGGAAATTCCCAGTTCGTCGTAAACTTTTTTACGAAAATAGGTATTGCTTGACCGATCTTGACAATTCTGACAACTACGGAACCCTACATTGTGCGTGGCCCGACACGCACTTGGCTGATTTTTTATTGTTAGTCTCACGCAAGTTTAATTTATAACATGATAATATATTTAATGTTGTAACGTTAAATTCTTATAATTGTATGAACGGACGTGTGATGGACCGAGTATGATACAATTCGGTGATACAGCGGATGTTCCTAACAACATAATCATAAAATAAATGATCTTATTAAGGAGGTGCGATTTTGTATCTTACTCCAGAGACGTGATTTAGGACTTGGACGGAGTGACAATAACCTAACAACTAATAGACTTACTAAAATTTCATTTGAAGCACTTGCCGCAAGATGACATTAACAGTCTCATGGATTCTATAAATAATCAGTGCCAGGAATTTCTCCATAACAGAGGATGCCACTCTTTAATTTTAGTTGATTACCTTACTTGTAATTAAACAGATTTATGCCACAATCACGTAAAATAAAACAACAAAACTAAAATTAGATACAAAGCCACATAATCTTATTTTTAAACCTGATAAAACTGTCTAGTACAGATTATTTCCCAAACTATTAATGTTATCAATTTAAGTACATAAAAATATTTCTATGCGGTCATAAGTCTCATAAGCATCAGATATACGCTGATAAGCAATACTATGTCAAGCCATACGGACTTTATTTTGAGAAAACGGCATCTAAATATGTCAAACCTATTCTTAATAAATCTACTTAAAGAAGTATGTCCTTTCCTTTCGATTTTGATTAAAATTATAATCTATGCTAATATTATAAAGCTAAAGAGTTTGTTTGAACGCGATAATCACAGGAACTACTGGTTCGAATTGAAAAAAATATTTTTGTGTTAGATAGTTTATTTATTGAGGAAGGCTATAGGCTATATTAGAAAGACACAGAGAATTAGAAGCAGTAACCATAAACGCGAGTAAAACCGCAAGGGACAGTAGTGTAAAATATAAACATACAGCCAAATTAGATGTTTAGTATAATTTTTAGTTGGCAGTGGGCTTTGAAATAAGGGATTTTTTTTGACATACCATGAATTAAAGGATTAAAAGTGAGGACTTTGAATTGTCAAAACAAACATGTCAAAACAAACAAGAAATATTTAAATTTATAAAAAGCTACCACTGGTACGGAATGTAACATAGATTCTACCGAGAACCGGCAACTCGATAGGATAGGATTTACCGATGATGTCAATTCGTGTACATCATTTAAGCCTTGCAAGACAATTCGCAGTAGGAAATTTGAGTGAAGATATAACCGGGATAGTGTGTAGTTTAAAATAAATCTATATAATAAACCCGCTAAAACCTAAAGCCGGGTCGCTAAAGAATGCACTCTGAACACTTTATAATCAGACATTCGCAGCACCAGAGGCGTCAAAAAAGCTCAAAAAAATCGGCAAAGGGTTCTGTATATGATACAGGACTACTTTTTAAATACTATACTGCGGTTTTTTAAGAAATTGCATCATCAGGTAAAATATAACCCTTCGTGTGTCAACTCGCACTTGACCGGTTTTTTCGTTATTTCAACAATAGTAATACATATACTTTATTCTTACTACTTGAAACGAAGACTTAGTTTCAACTTAAAACCTTATAGACTCAGTCCCATTTTTAATATTACCGTCATAGTTGACGCATGTGAAAACTGAAAAACTACGAGTATTCCAGTAGGAAAAATTTCTTCACAGGGTTAATTCCATAAAGCATGCAATCCATGTAAAACCTTTATGACGGATGACGGATACTTTAGGTTTAGGTTAAATTTATTTATATACATTGAAATAAATATAGTTATTTTAGTGATACGTTTCATCTTTTCATCCTAAATTGTATAATCGTTACGATTAAGCAAGAATTATATTTGTAAGTTTTGCTCTCGGATTTTTGTTTACATATGTTATTTCTTATGGTTTACATCTGAAAGGATTTACTGTAAGTGTCTGACTGTTGACATTCACTACTATCGTAAATATTTACGACGTACTAGGTTACAGAGTTCTTTTGTTTCGCTCTCGAGAGTAAAAACAATAATCTGAGGAATTCAACATATTCGGTACATTGATATTGTTATCTATTCTATTTGTTATTTTATCTTTAATTCATAAATGTATTAATATTTGATACAGTGTCTGTTAAAAGTTAAAAACGACAAATTAATATACTATTATCAAAAAATATATTAAATGCAACTGTTATGTAACAAAAAAATTTCAAATGTAAAAAAACAAATATTTTAAGAATAAAAGTTATAAATAAAATGACACATGAATTGTTTAATAATTTTGTATTATCAGAGGTGGTATATTGTCAGACGATACATCCATTATTGAATTATTAAACAGCAGTACGAATGATCCAACTGGTATAAGCAGTGACAGAGGCACTGATAAGTCCACTCCAGGAATTATTTCTCGCGTTGATTCCAGCGACGACACCGATAGTGATATTACCTAACATCCAAGGACTACCGACATCGGCATTGGAATTTCGAAAACCACCAGGATGACTTCCACAAAGAATCTTAGCGGTTAAGTTCCGGGGGGCAAACTGATTATCAACGTTGACACCACATACACTTTCATTGGCCGTGAAAACTGTAGAAGTGTTCAGAGTACGCTGCAACGACAAGATTAATATATTTTACCGAATAATTAACAAACTATTCATATTTAATATAACGGGTCTTATTGCGATAAAGAATGGTAGTAATACCTTACTTAAGAAGGTAAGATAGGCGAAGAAAACTCGCCCACTCGTCGCCGGAGGGCGCGCGGTACATCAGTCAACTCGTGACCACGACGAATGCAACTTCATCGAAACATCGGGTAGTAAAAAGGTATTACTACCATTAGTTATCACAATAACACATTATTGCTTATCAGAATCCATATATCAAGATCTTATGCAGTAATTTAAATTAATATATTTTACGTGACTTACACTGACGAAGCCCCACCCTAGTTGCACCACAGGTATCCCAACGGGAATGAAGGATTGAGCCTGAGGAATAATAGTCCTTCCAATTAACGGGTTGTATACTAAATGCCTCGTTAGCCTCACCACTGAAATGTCATCAATGCTCTCATCGCTGGAGTTTCCTTTCGGGTAGTTAAACTCTTTTTCAACGTAGATGATAACACCTCTAGTGTGGCGGTAGCTGCTACCAGCGCGAATACGACGATGCTCTGGTTGATAATCCCTTAAATTGGAATCAATGTTAGAAATATATTCTTAAATCTTAGGGGAAATAAAATAGAGATAGATACTTTGGTGCAGTGGTCAATGCAACTCACTGATGCGCTAACGGTCGCGGTTTCGATCTCCGCTCATGGTCGTCTATATTGGCCGAACGGATTTTGTCGTGGTCTGGGTATTTGTGTTTGGGTTAAATGTGTTTCCGGACACAAGATCATGAGATCCTAATGGGGGCTATTGAGCGTGAAGCGTTGATTATATTTATTATTTATTCAATGTACGAAATCAGCAGGTAGAGCGTTTTTGGGTACCTTAACTGAAATTAAAATAAATTATATCAGTAGTTGAAACACTCACGATCCAGAGACACAGGTAGCCGCAGTGAGCACATATCTAGAATTAAGGATACTGGCAGAACAAGTATGCTGCCAGAAACCTGATAGTACCAATGACTCGAACAGCACGATTGACGGGTACTTTAACAAGACGGAGTCTGCTTCATCAACAGCATTGTGAAATGCTGATGTGGCACCTAGAACAACATTTAATTGGTTAACACATTTCATACATGTTTAATGTGATTCCATTTACTCTTTAAGAGTTCATTCGTTCATTCGCTGTAATATAAAAATTACAATTTTAATCTATACTTATAATAAATCTGTAGAGAGGTTAATTCTGTACATGAAATATATTTTCAAAATAACTATCAGGGGGTGATTAGTGATCGATACTGATGCCAAAAAGGCAATCAGTAAAATTTTTGTCTGTCTGTCTGTCTGTCTGTCTGTCTGTCTGTCTGTATGTATGTTCCTTATAGAAACATAAACTACTGGACGGATTTTAACGAAACTTAGTACAATTATTCTTCATGCTCCTGGGCAGGTTATAGTATACTTTTCATCACGTTACAATCAATAGGAGCAGAGTAATAAAGGGAAAACGGGAGACTTTACTCCAATTTTTAAGCTTCCGTCGCCTATGCAGCCTTAATGGTTAAAGTTACATAGAAATCGTGTATGACGGAAATATTCTACATAAAATTTCCTAAAAAATATCCCACAACAGCATATGTCTATCTTTTATGGTTGACTCACAATAACACGTGTAACTCCTGATAGGTTAGCAGTTCGGAGAATTCTGATTATATTTGTTTACTCTTACGTTTATAATACTCTCACTCATCACTAATTTATAAAAAGTTAACATTATTACCTATAAAATAAAAAAAAAATCATAGAAATCAAGTATTGTGGATTGACATATTATATTTCCCTATTAAATTACGATAGTTAATCTGTCTGTCACATCAAAATCACTGAACCCTGAGGAAGGACATACGCTACTTTTTTTCGAAAAACGACGAAAACGCGGACGAAGTCGCAGGCAAAAGCTAGTCTTAAATATAAATAGCCGATTACAAATAATTTATGGTCTATATTGTATAAATAATTGTCTTAAGCAGGGGTCGAACCCGCATCTGTTTGAACAACACACGATCAGCATTCGAAGTTTATATAAAAACAAATAAAAGAGTTAATTTAAATGTAAAAAAAGAATGATAATATTTCGTACCTACGAAGAAGGCGAGACCTAAGAAATAGACGAATCTCATTTTGCTCCACTTTTGTATTATGTACATTTTACTGTGTTTTATGCTATTTATATACTTTGTCGTTTATTTACTGCTAAGTCGTTATCTTCATTGATTAAAATGTATTCATATACAGGTGTAAATATTTATTATACTACCTATAAATTATAAAATACTGTATTCTGAAGCTTACGAAACTATTGAATTTGGTCATCCCTCAAGAGAATAGATTCGAGTACTCACGAAAATGATTAAAGTTGTAATGAATTAAAAGCAGGTTGATATATGTATGTAACAGATTATCTAATAAAAAGTTTTTAAAAATATAAGATTATTGCATAAATTACAAAATAAGGAACGACCTGGAATTTCGGAACAATTAATTAAAAATTTTTTCAGTACTTATTTAGTGTGAATGACTTTATTTTTTATTGAATAATGTTAAATAGGTGATGCTGTATTAAAATACACCAATATCTCTGAATTTCACATTTTGTGGGTTAACACATTATTGCATATCAGCATCAATATATATATATATATATATGCTTGCCTCGCATATTTTAAAAAACTATAGATCTCGAACTTTACCTCTATATATTTTATTTAGTAAATCTTTAAGTTTAGGCAAATTTATTCAAGACTTTCAATTTAAACTTATAGAAGTGTTCCTACTTTGTTTTAATATTGATGTCAGATGACGAATACTACTACTACATACTACATGACAAACCATATAGCAAAGCTCATGTAAAAACTACATCGATACTTTTTGCTTTGTACTGGTGTTAATAATTATTTTTAACAGACTTTAAAATGGAGGAGGTCCTCAATTCGTTGAGTTTTTTTTGTCTGTTACCTCAGAACTCTGTCATTTCTTAACTGAATCCTTGTCTTTTTTATTTAAAAGGGTACATTTAGTTTACTTTTCGATATAACTGGTATAACGCCTATCAAGCCTGGTAGTAAGCAATGATGATATCTAAGTTGATACGGACTTGTCTAGAAAGTGGTTATGCCCATTCTCAAGACCTGATCCGAACTGATACACTTTGAAAAATAAAAATCGAGACAGAAGGTCTCATTCTTACGTTACATAGACAAACTTGCATCTTCATGCAGTTAAACTTGGCCAAATTAGCATTGTCCCTATCAAACACTCTCTTAAAAGTTAACTTCATGGGTTCTTCATGCCTCTATGCTCAAGCACCTCAGCAACAATGGCTCTGGCACTAGACATATTTCTCTCCGTAACAGTACTATCATATGCCCACTCAAAGCTAGATACAGCATATTAATATTTCATATAACGGGTCTTATCGCGATAACTAATGGTAGTAATACCTTTTTATTGCCCGAGTGAGTTCGCTCGCCGACGGAGGGCGCGCGGTACACCAGCCAGCTCGTGACCACGACGACAACATCGTCGAAACGTCGGGAAATGAATTAGTTAATTGTTAGGATTTTTATATGACTTTATGTATGTGTGCACGTATGTGTCTATTTAGTGAGCAATTTACAGTTTATGTATTTGATATAAGTGATGTCATATCCCAAAAAACTCCACCCATCAACAGTGTTACTGATTATTGTCCAATATATATTCTCCATTTTTATTCCAAAATCCTTGAGCGACTGGTATATCAAAAGTTAAGCTTATACTTATCCAACAATAATCTTTCCAATTTCTTCCAACCCAGCTTTCGTCCTAGTCATAGTACGACTACTCCACTGCTCAATATTGCTGACACCAACTGATTTTGTATGGACAACTGTATGCTGATAAGCGATAATGTGTCAACTAACAAAAGTCAAAAACGGAGATATTGATGTAATTTGATAATACGTCATATATTAAACATTAAAAAAATCCAAATCATCTAAACTAAATATAATAGTAAAAAAATGTTCTTAATTTCGTGTTCAAAAATTGAAGTACAATATGCATTAATGTCATATATTTGAAATACCTTTTTTTAGGCAGAACTTTTACGATACCATTTTCTTCTTTTCGTTTCTAATTCATTATACCTTTTGTCAAAATAAAAAAGAAAAGATAGATAAATACTTCTTCAAACTATTTTATAAAGAGTAGTTTGAAATCTTTAGATACCATTTTCTCAAAATAAAGTCCCTGTGGCTTGACATTATATTGCTTATCAGAATCCACATAGCAGTAAATAAAATAATAATAAACACCATGTATATGAGACGTTAAATATGAAATTAGCTAGATTAAAATATAAATAGCGATAATTAGGTTTCAAATAATAAAAAATATTATATAATATTAAACAAGCTGCCCCCGTGTGTTCACTCGCGTTTATGGTCTCTACTTCGCTCGTATGAGTCATAGCGTGATGTAATACATAATTAGAAATAAATGTTACAGCACTTTTGAATCGTCAAGTTACAGGTCCATTGGTTATAGGATTTTATTTTTTTAAGCTACCACCGGTTCAGAATGTAGTCTCTACCGAGATGAACCGGCAAGAAACTCGATAGGTACTCTTTTAAAAAAACATTCATACATTATGGATTTTTATAACATTTTTTTTGAAATCCTGTGAGAACATCAACGCACATTAGATCCACGCTTCTTTGACGTCAAAATATTCTTGTATGTTATAATACGCTTTATATATTAAAGATTTTTTAATGTAGGCTTTAAACTTATTAAGTGGCAAATGAAAAACTGTTTGTGGGATTTTATTATAGATGCGAATGCCAAACCCCAGAAACGATGAACTGACTTTATGAAGACGAAAGCTCGGTATGAAAAGTTTATTTTTTCTTCTAGTGTTTACACAATGCCTGCCACTGTTACACTGTCACACATAGTTTCCCAAGAACTATCACTATTTCGTAAGATATATAAAATATTAACATAAATATATTGTGACGCAACGGTGAGAATACCTATTTTCTTATATACGAGTACATCCCGAAGAGAGACTCGAGCTCCGAGATTATAAATAGCTCGAATGGCTTTTTTTTGCAAATCTGTGGCATTGCCCCAAAACAATATACCATAAGAAAGAACGTAACTAAAGTATACTACACTATGAACGTAACTAAAGTACATATACTAATCGAGCAGTGTCAATATCAGTTAAATTTCTTACTTTTCTAACAGCATAAGCTGCAGAGCTGAGTCTTCCTGCAAGGGATGACAAATGAGGTTTCCACTGAAGTTGTGAATCTAGTGTTATACCCAAAAGATACTGTACTATCAATTACATTAAGTACATCGTTATTTAGGACTAGACTAATTTTTTGTTTGTTTACTGTAGGTAATGCAAATTCTACACATTTTGTCTTTTTGGCATTTAAAACTAAATTATTAAAAGTAAACCATTTCTGTACATGAGATAGTGCATTGTTTACGTCGTCATAATTATCCTTCTTTCTATCAGCTTTAAATATTAACGAAATATCATCAGCAAACAACACAATATCAGAAATGCTATTTAAATAAAAAGGCAAGTCATTAATATATATTAAAAATAAAGAAGGACCCAGAATCGAACCCTGTGGAACACCCGTTTGGAGAACAGATCCAGAAGACTTGGTTCCGTTTATAGCAACGTGTTGAGTTCTATCGCTTAGGTATGAATCAACGAGTTGAAGAGCTTTATTTTTAATACCGTAATAGTTAAGTTTCGTGTACTACACAATCAAATGCTTTTGATAATTCACAGAAAACTCCGATAGCATTCCGTGACTTCCAAGCATCATAAATATGTTTAAGGAGGGCCACCCACACATCAGTCGTAGAACGACCTTTTGTAACCCCGTATTGTTCGTTATGAAGAATATTATTAATTTTAAATTGTACAAGTAGTTGATTTAAAATATTTTTTTCGAAAATTTTACTTAAAGATGGGAGTATAGAAATTGGCCGGTAGTTGCTGGGATCGCACTTATTACCTGCTTTAAAGAGCGGTATTAATTTGCTATTTTTCATGAGATCTGGAAATGATCCCGAATCTATACATGTATTAAAGACAGCAGCTAAATGAGGAGCAATACCATTAATAATTGTAGAAATTAATTTTACCGATATTCCCCACAAATCATTGGATTTTTTAATATTTAATGATTTAAACGTTTTAATAATATCACTGGACGTAACGTATTCAAACGAAAATTGGACATTACATGAGGTAACATTGTTATGTAATAAAATCTAACAGCATCTAGAGCGGAGGAATTTAAATGAGATGTTATCTCGTGAGGTGTTTTAGCAAAAAAAATTTCAAAGACATTTGCCACTTCTGCTTTCGAAATAATGTTTACTTTATCTATCTGTAATTTAATCTGTTTATTATGATACTTCCGTTGTCCTGACACACTATTGATAACATCCCATGTCGCCCTAATCTTATCATCTTAGAAAAATAGACTATACTATCGTATGTGCTAAAATACTCCCTTCAATGAATTACTAACCCCAGCACCGGAAAGGAGCTGTTAGACAAGAAGAAAATATCTTCGAAATCAGTAACAAAAATCAATAGACACGCAAAATAATAACAAAGTAAAACCTTTTTTTTTTGTTTTTAATAGAAAATAGAATACGAACAAGCAGGACAGCTAATGTTTAGTATTTACTGCCACCCATGGACATTTCCAATCCAGAGAAGCCACAAATGCGATGCAAACCACAAACGCAGTTTCGTGAGCAGCTTCAAGCTGTTCTTCTACGAAAGTGTAGTATTGCCGGTATACATTATATAAGTGTACTAAAACGGTTATTGCAGCTGACGCTAGTATCTAAAATGGTAGACATTTTTCTACTTACTTGACACTTTTCAACTTGTTATATATTAACAATTCACATAATATCTTTATAAAATATAGCCTTTATAAATTAAATGTGTTATCTTGAGTGGTTTTTGCGTAAAAGAATAATAAACAACCATACATACTAACGAACGTTCCCGTTTATGATATTAGAAAGGAAGTAAGGATTAAGATAAACAATGCTTACAAGAAAGAAGATTAATTCTCGCCAGCGATTATATACTTTCAAGATAACTGATGTTATGAACGCACCTGACATTTTTGTACGAGCAATATAAAAAAAAACTATAGAAAAAAAGAACCCTTATAGGATTACTTCGTTGTCCGTCTGTCAGTTCGTTATCAGTTTACTCGGGAAAGCGTTGAAGTGGAAATAAACTAAAAAAAGAGGTTCTAGTTTTGTCATTTTTCTATTTATGTATTTGGGACACCTGTTGTAAAGTGATCACCGCCCATGGATATTTACAGCAGCGGAGTATCGACAAATGCGTTGCCAGCTTAAAAAAGAAGAAGGAGTGGAAAGACTAAGAAATAGAGACAGGAATGGGGGTGGGGTTAGGCTACTGGCTCTCTCACTGACCATTTGCAGCTCTATTTTGTAGCTACATTACGTCCATATGTTGTGAGATTGAACGAAGGAAGGGACCTTGACAGGGGTCAAGCCAGCACGTTTACGAGCTGTAGTCCATGGGCTAGGCTATTACAGTATTTATATATTACTACGATATATACAGTATTTATCTTGTTATGACTGATTTCTTTGCATCAGTGACTAGCCTAAGTCCAGAAAATCGCCTTAGCCGAAATCATGATTGATTAACATCCATAATCAACTAATTAGAAACTAAAAAACGGTACAAATATAGAAATTCATAAGAAATTATCTTATTATATCTTTAAATGACTAAAATGACAAATAAAAAATTTATATTTATATATATATTTTTTATTTTTTCATACATTTAAACAGCAGTCTCGACGATCCAGTCCGTGTAAGAACCAATATTAGTAGAGACTTCTGGGAAGGTATCATTACCACAGCCAGCTCCTCCAAAGATAACCCCAATAGTTATATTTCCGTATATCAAGGGACCACCAGAATCCCCGTGACAGGATCCTCGACCACCCACGTCAAGTAAACCTGTACAGATCATGTGCTCCGTGATGGGGCGGATGTCAGGTAATGTGGCGTAACGTTCAGCGCAAAGCGTATTGTTGATAGTTAAGACGGTGGCGTCGCGTAGAACAGCAGATGGATCACCACCTTGCTATTGAAAAGATTTTTTTTTTAATTTATCATCAGCGATTATAAGATCATAAGTGATTTTAAAAGATTATTGAAATTAATCCAACATAATTTAAACTTCTTATCATGAAGCAAATGACAAAACAAAATTATTATTAAATTGTAACTGAATTATAATACGGATATATAATACAATAATTATCTTTTTTTAAGTAATCTCTTAATATTATTTTAATATTTGAATAAGATAATATTTTTCTTACCGCAGTTCTACCCCAACCAGCAACTCTAACGGGTAAATTAGCAGGAATCGTTGAATTCTGAGCTACGATAATGGTGCGTTGGATAGCTGGGGAGTAAACCAGGGCAGTTCTTAGCCTGACTACAGCGATGTCCCCTTCAAATTGGTTTTCTTCGAAACTTGGATGATGGAAAGCATCGTCGACGTAGACGAGCACGCCACCAGTGTTGCGGTAAGAGGAACCAGCTCTGATGCGGCGTATATTTGGGTTGTACCAACTGTAAGAATAGGACTTTTTAATTTCAATAAATACTGATTTTATTTTTTGGAAATAGCGGGCAAAATGGAGGTAGGTCATCTAATATTAGTTGATCATTATTGCCCAAGAATGTTTGTAACATCAGGTATATCACGCGTTACTGGCAGACTGAGGAATAGGAGATGATGTAATGGAATCAAAGAAAGGAATAGATGGCTTCCTCGTTGATTGTAACAAAGTGTTCCTATAAGGGTTCCGTTTTTCCTTTTAAGGTACGGAACCCTAAAAATTGGAATAACTTCATAATTTACGCCTATTTTCTGTGATAGTAGACTTATTACATATCAATGCTACAGTTAATATGCTGGACTACTGAATAAATTTTTATAATATCTAAACACCTCGTCGATTTAATTCATGTTACACACCCGATTTTAGCGAATTTAATAATATTTTTAGTAACTTCCTAAAGACTTCTACAATCAATAGACTGTGCAAATAGTTTAACTTTAAAATAATAATAAAAATACCCTCCATAAAAGCAATGAGCTGCAGAGATAATATGTCTAGATGTAACTATGAAACCGCCGCAAGCATGGGACCAGACATCGGTGAAAAGGTTTTGGAATTCGACTTGCACGACGCTTGGGTACTTTTCAATTGTAGTGGGTTCCCCGCCTACGATGCGACTCGGTATTGCAGTCGATGCTCCTGGTAAGAAGATTGTATAATTAGTAATGTTATCATATTTTTATCATACCATTTTATATGTTAGACGACCGCTCTGGTGTAGTACTGAATGTGCCTCTTACGCCGAAGCTTGCGGATTCGATTTCCGCTCAGGGAATATATGAATATTTGTTCCTAAAAGCTGTCAGTCTCGGTCGTTATCACAATTACCTGATAATAATCGATACTCTTAGTAGAGAGATTATTCTAGTCTAAATGGTTACTGACTTGCCTTATAGGATTGCGGAGGACAGATGGCAATCGCTCTGAATAAATATCAGTAACTTGAAAATAACTGGACTAGAGTAATAAGCAGACCCTACGATAAACAGGATAAATGCTATGTAGATGATGATGACCATTTTATATTACATAAATCACTGTAATAACATTTATAAAAACTGCTACTAAAGCGCTAACGACCGCGGGTTTGATCCTCGCTCACAGCAAGCATCAGTATTGGACTTAAAGATGTTTATCGTGGATGTTTATATTTGCGTTGTGTGTTTTTGGCCGCCGTCACAGGATCACGATGTCCTAACGGGGCCGCTGAATGTGAAGTGTTTATTTATCTAAACTATTATAAAAAACTCAGGCCCGCGCCGTCCATACGTGCAAAGTCGTGGGCGCAGGACGGCGCCGAGTCAAAAAGGCGCCGGGCCTACACATAAAATTTTCAAATTTTTAATATTTGCATTGGATTTCGTATTAAAAACTTTGCGAAAAGACTTGTTGATTGGACTAAACGATTTTTTACTAATATCGCCACTACAAAAAAGGCGCATATAAGACAGTTGCACGACGGCGCCGATAAGGCTTGGCGCGGGCCTGAACAAATTAAAAAACACTGCAGATGTTTTTTCCCTGAAATAATATAATGGAATATTAATAATTTTCTTAATTTGAAAACCACGGCAACCTTTTGATTTACACAATTTCATCAAGCCTAGACAGGATGATGAGCCGAGACGGCCTAGTGGTTAAAACACGTCGATCTTTAACGATCTCGAGTTCAAATCCCGGCTAGCACCGCTGATTTTTCAAGTGCTAAATTTGTGTTTAAATTCATCTCGAGCTCGGCGGTGAAGGAAAACATCGTGAGGAAACCTGCATGTGTCGGGAGAAATCCTGTCACATGTATATCCGCCAACCCGCAGTGGAGCAGCGTGGTCGATTAAGCTCTAAACCTTCTTAATAGGAGAGGAGGCCTTAGCCCAGCATTGGGACTTATACAGGCTGTTACTTTACTTTTACTTTAGACAGGATAGTTCTTTTGTAAGTTGGTGAGGAATTGGGTATCTTTCTGATACCAAATGACGCTGCAGCATCAAGTTAACGTTACACATCTATGTTATTTTAATATCATTGATGTTACACTATAGTAAATTTCGAATCGATCAAACCAGCAGTAACTGATCATACCCTTTCAACAACAAGAAAAAAGATAATCTTTAAATGCCTGTTATTCATAACATAAAGCGAAGAACTATGTCAATAATTTCAGGAAAAGCACAAATCGATTCACTTGTTTGGGAATCATGTTGCCACATTAAGACACAGATAAGGTCTTTTATTCTTTACACTAAGAAACACAAGCTGTAGCCAACTGAATGCAGCTCGTACACGGCCTGATTTGACCCCACTCTCACAGATCTGCGTCAGCTATATTAATTACTTCACGAAGATCTTTCCTTACATCCTATTTCTTTATATAACTTATTTATTTTTAATCTGTCATTATTTCTGACTCCTCTGGTTCTGCAAATATCTATAGGTAACGGTAATCATTTAACATCAGATATCCCACCTGCTTGTTTGCCAGTTACTAAAAAAAAGATGATAATATGTATATAAATATAAAAAAAAATAAAAATCGCATTATATTTATTAATTTTTATAAAAAAAAACTAAAATTCGCTACTAAAATATAAAATAAAAAAAAAAAAACGAAAATACATGGCCTGTTTTTTTTACTATTATTAAGTATTTAATTGAAATAATTCGACATCGATTTTCGTAATTGTAATAAAGTAAAGTAATTTAAATTATTCAAGCAGCAAACAAAGAATGAAAATTAAATAAAAAGTTTTCTTTGAATACATATATATTAATGCAATGTAATCTTCTACTGTCAATTTTTACTTAGAAATTAATTTATTTAATAAAAATAGAACATAAAAATACCTGCAAACACTGTGAAAACCAAAATCCCCAGCCACGCCATTGCTGCCGATTATAAAATAATTGATAAATTTTAAAAAACCTTAAATATATATTTTATTCATAATACAATACTTCCAACATTAAGGTACATGTATCTATTAGTGAGTCTTTGAATAATTCAGTGTATAACCGAACCAGTATTCAATTTTTTTTATCTAAAATCTTTTTGAATTAAAAAAATTGAAAATTCGATCACTTAATTGTGTTCATATAAAAAAAGTTGTTCTTGTTGTTATTAGCTAATCCTAAAATATAATTTAACATAAATCTTTTAGCGATTATTGACTGTTTTTTTTTCACTTATTCTGTTATTGCATTCCCTTATATTTGTTTTCGGTTATTTTTACGCGAAAATTATTAATAACTTTTGCTCTCACACTTTTATAAAAAGTTACATAAGTTATTTCTCATTGCTTTACACCTGAAAGAATTTACAGTCAATTTTTTTTATGACAGTAACTCAGCTTTCGTAACTACTTACGACGTATCTGTTACTAGGTTATAAAGTTGTTTTATATCGCTCTTGATACTAAAATTTACAATGTAATTCTCGCCTTAAACAAAACTTCAAAAAGTTAATATGCTTAAAAATTAATTTCGAATCGAACATTAACTCTGTAATTAATGACACTGGAAAAAATATTGACATATACATACATAATTTAAAATTATTTTTTTACGTCAATAAAGGGTAAACGTAAACATAGATCACGTGACTATTTACAATTGATCACTGCTGCCCAAGAGCATTTGTACCCCAAGGTGTAGACTTCTCCCTCTTTTACTCATTGTACAAAACGCGTCTACTGGCTAGTTAACACCATTTTCCGTGAGAGTGTGATACTTCCGCGATCAAACCAGCCCGCATAAGAATACTGCAGCTAGGCTCCACTACTATAACCAATATCATAGAGACAAGAAGGGAAATATTTCAACAAGAAAGACGCTTTAAATGAATTTATTTCAAAAATTAATAAAAAGGAGGCAATAGTTACGTTTACCTCAAATGACTTGCACGTTAGCTGGATTATGGTCATAAAATTGATAAATAATAATTTATAATTAAAGACCTATTAATACTGTTCTATCATATCTTTACACTATACATACATTTTAATTCGTTAGTTCCTTGTCAATATTATAGGATAAAAAGTTATACGCAAATTTCAGAAATTGCAAAATAATAGTACGAAATAAAATAATTATATTATTTGTTTTAATATGAAAATATTATATGAAAGTTTCTTTTGGATGTTTAGACATTACTCATTTACGAAAGATCGAAAGTCACGAATTACTGTTTCTCCACATTAACGTGAGTGACAAAAAATGTTCAATAAAAAAGTTGTAGTAGAGCCAATTCTTTTTTTCTTGTACCTGATGTTTTTCATATTTAATATAACGGGTCTTATCGCGATAACTAATAGTAGTAATACCTTTTTATTGCCCGACGTTTCGACGAAGTTACATTCGCCGTGGTCACGAGCTGACTGGTGTACCGCGCGCCCTCCGGCGACGAGTGCGCGAGTTTTCTTCGCCTACCCTCACAATATTAATATTAATATATTAAATATGAATAGTATAAATCGCGAAAGTTTAAAATATATAACCTGATGTTTTTCCTAACTATACCAAGAACAGTTTTCTACAGTCCCAATGTTGTCAGATTACTATTTTTTACATATAGTCATTGCCATTTTTCCTTTATTGTTGGGAAATGCACTTACGCATCCAGGAAGAGACATATTCAGGTACGTGAGGCTCCCGGCTCAGACTTTATATCGGACTACCCACAAACCAATATCTTTTCTACGCAGAGGCGTAACTATACCATCTGAAGCCTCTAGCAAATTCTTTGCATGGGGCCTACAAGTAAAAATCGTCACGTTATGACTTAATTTTAATGAACCACTTACTACCCAAAACTATTAATAAAATTTTGTGTGTTTTAGTTAATACCTGATAAGTTTTATTTTCAAGAGGTTTATACACATTTATAATTAATTAACAATTTACTTTTAATAAGATTTATATTAATAAAATTCATGTGGGCCGGGGCCCTCTCGAGTCTGGGGCCCGTGGCTTTTTGCCAGCCCTGCTTATAGTTACGCCCCTTCTTCTACTCCACTGTACACTCTTGTAGCATCGAGGGATCACTGAAATGCATTCCATATTGGTCGGTGTTATAAGTTCGACGTGTGTCTGGTTGTAGCTCCCTAACGACTAGACTTATTTCGTTTTTTTTTTCTGATGATATAATCGAAATAATTCTCAGCAACAATTTATAAGATCTTTTCAGACGTTCCAAGGTTATCAGCTCTTATCTAGCTGGTAAAAGGATCTGAGCAACTTTTTCTAGTCTATTCGATTATAAATATACTATATTGTGAATGATATTAAAATAACACAGTTGCATAACCTGATGCTGCAGCATCATCTGGAATTATCAGAATACACAACTCCTCATCACTTTACAGGAAAAGTATCATTTCAAGGTTCGTTGAAATTGTCTCAATGAATAGATTATTGTTTTTTTTTTATATTATTCATTTGTTAATATCTTTGATTTATGTAGGTAACTCTTATCAGGTGACAGAGTGGTTTTAAATTATGATAGCAAAACTTACAAGCGTAAATTTTGGCCTTTGACGGTCGAGCGGCATAAAAATCTACATTTTCCGAACTCGCAAAAGATAGTTATAATCCGAATTAATCATAAATGCCATATTACTATACACGAAAACAATTATAAATTTAAATATTATATTTATAGTAGTCACATCGGTAGAGATAACCAGTGAGTTGGCAATAAATAAAAAAATATTTATCAATATTATGTCATAATAAAAGCGAATGTGGGTGTAATAAAAAAATTAACGAATTTGGTGGTCGCGTTGCGCTAAAGCAACAATGGTTAACCGTGGTTTTTGGGTTCGGCAGTTTTGTTTCAAGATATATTTTTTAATTTTAATATGATGTGTAGTGTAAACCGTAGAAACCGACTAGTTCACAGCAAACTTCAGCCACCCGTCTACCACTCCTTTACGGTGATCAGGACGGACCCGGGGAACATGAACGAGGACTGCACTGTGCACCCCCTGTTAAAGAATAACGTGTCAACACACAAAAAGTCAAAGTTGGAAATGTAATCTTATAGATTTGAAAAACTTGCTATTAGATAAATCTGTTTATTATACTAATCTGCTTTTAATTCATTTTTATCAAAACAGAAAACAAAAGATTGATATATTCTTATTCAAACAAATATTTTAAGAATAGGTTTGACATCTTTAAACACCATTTACGAGTAATGAATTGAGTTTTGCAAAAAATAATTATTATTTCCCAGACTTAAAAAGGCATTTAAGAGTATGAAAAAATAAGTATTTATAATATTTATTTATATTAGTAACTAGCAGTTGCTCGCGGCTACGCCCATTTTGAAATTTCAGCTAAATAAATCTACCAGTGAAATTGTGACCGGACCAGGCTTTGTTACCCCCTAGAGTCATTTTAAGTGTTTGAAATTCTGGGATATATATATTTAATTATTTTTACTCCTTTGTTCCTATTCGTCTTTCATGCCTTTTAAAGCTATATGGTTATATGTTTAACAAACATGTTTTTTGTGGCTCTGTGGAGTTTGTCAATTATTTTTATATAAAAAACTTGTACGGAACGGTTTACATGCATAATTCTGCCTGTTCAATTTTTGTACACCAAATTATTGTTTCCTCAATAGAAGAATTGGTCTCGCATTGTGACATTCGTTAATTATTAATTTTGATGATGATGAATACGTAGACGATCCATAGCAATTCTTATAAACTTATTAAAATTGTTTTTCAAAATGCCATAAATATTTAAAATATTTTTTTTTTAATTTGTGCCTAGAACCTAACCAAATGCTGAACGACCTAAATGAGTCTCCCGACGTGTGGGTCTTGGTATGAACTTGGACAAAACAAAAGTTATGTTCAACAGAAATGTCATGCCGAGACCAGTACGGGTCGACGGCGTTCTTCTCGAAGTTGTACAGGAGTACATTTACCTAGGCCAGACAATACAACTTGGCCGACACAACTTTGAGAAGGAAGCGGATATGAGGATTCAGTTGGGTTAGGCGGCATTTGGCAAGCTCCGTCGAGTCCTTACGTCGACAATTCCGCAAAGCCTGAAGACCAAGGTCTTCGAGCAATGCGTCCTACCGGTGATGACATACGCTGCCGAGACGTGGACACTGACAACGGGGCTGGTCCACAGATTTAAAGTCGCTCAGCGTGCTATGGAGCGAGCTATGCTCGGGGTCTCTCTCAAGGATAAAATCAGGAATGAGGTTATCCGTGAGAGAACGAAAGTAACCGACATAGCTCGCAAAATTAGCAAGCTGAAGTGGCAATGGGCCGGCCACGTCTGCCGCAGAACCGATGGCCGTTGGAGCAGACGAGTCCTGGAGTGGAGACCGCGTCTTGGCAAACGTAATGTAGGACGCCCTCCGGCCCGCTGGACTGACGACATACGCAAGGTTGCCGGAGCGGGCTGGATGAGGGTTGCGGAGGATCGGGATGTTTGGCGCAAACTTGGGGAGGCCTATGTCCAGCAGTGGACTGCGATTGGCTGACGACGACTAGAACCTAAATCCGGCTGCTACGCGGCTGGTTGCACTTACCGTAACACAGGTGACAGAGTCCACAGTCGGTACAGTGGGGACATTAATATAATCAGACTATCAAGTGCCTTGGTCTACACCCATGTTGCTCAACGCAGCTTAATTCCTCCCTAGGATGCCATACTTCCCGATGATCTTCCCGTTGTTCATAGTTGTTAGCCGGATGGGGTTTAATGCGGGTGAGGAATTATTCTTCTTAGAATATTAAGTATTCTACGCAATTTTATAATATAGTATTACAAAATGATTACATTAAACAAAGTAATAGAAATTTGAAACTGATTGAAAAGAAAAAGGTTGTTAATTCAAAGCGTATGTTTAATTTTTTGTTTAAATGTTATATGAAAACTATGTTATTTCCTAATCGATTTTAAAACTTATTGTTTTATTGAATACTTTCAGATTGGTCCTGTTAGTCATTTCTGAACGCACCGTTAACATCCATCCTACAATCCTTGTCCTCAATACCTAGGGTAGATGGTAAAAAAGAGTTGTTGCAACGTCAGCCGACGCGTCGGGTCGAGCTCCTAAGGCTCCCTTCGAAAATACGTATAAAGCTACGCGAGTTTATTACAACTCGGTGTGAAATAACAATACAAAGCATACGGTACTTAAGTGCATCAACAAATAAACATACAAATTTTAATTCAAATCAAAATCTTGGCGTAACGTGGATGCAGCACGTGCACAATGAAATATCTGTTCGCGAGATTGGAATCATCAGGTATCAGGTAATCCTATATCACTTTACACACTCCATCTTGCTCATGCATGCAGCATTTTTATCAAAATATGTTGAGGGAAGGTGAAGTGAAGTCGTTTTATTTGCCTTAAAATTTAAAAGTTATCGTGCGGTATTATGTGCGCTTTGAATTTAGCAAAATTAAACGTGTGTCAGTTTTCGTACTCTCGTCTATATATGAGATTTTTACTGGGCGTGGAAGGCCTAATTCAAAGGTATAAGGAATTTCGAAAAATACTTCAAAGATCCTGGGATTTTGATGAAAATCAAACAACTAGCTAGCCTTGAGTTGTTTAGAACTTGTAGTTTCAGTCAAGTTTATGGTTACGGCTTCGATTCTGTGAATTGTAGCGTGATGTAATATAGCCTATAACCTTCTGCCTACTAACTTACAAACAAATTTTACCTCTATATAATATTAGTATAGATAATATAAATAATGAAATAATCTTATGTTAATTCTTTAAAACTATCACAAAAATAATGCCTAAATACCCAAGATTTTCCATGTAAGTAATAGGCATTCCAGTTGTGCGTTCTAAGTCAGACGTGGCTTTTAGGTGCTATTTCCACTCTCTTGAAGTGGGTTCAGAGGTGTCTTTACCTATGGTGCAGAGTGAGCGCTGCGCACGGGCACATGAGTGTTAAGGGGCGCCGAAATTTCTTGTAGTTTTACTAGTGCTTTTTTTTTGTTTACGCTGGAGAAGATACGCGATTCCTGGTTGGGAGATCGAGTTATGTGGAGATTTCTACCCACTAAAACCCTTGCGATGGCCTTCCTCTCCTCCTCGTGCGACTCTCTGCTCGCAGTTAGCGGAGCTAGACTCAGGAGGGCAAAAGTTGGTTTTGTCCTCCCCGCACCCTTCGCTGGTGCGTACGGCAGTTCGAGGTCATCCCGGCTGCCGTCCTTCTTAGAGTTTTACTAGTTTTAATGTTTTATTTTTGTATGCTACCGTAATTTTGTAAAAAGGATACAGCGTATCAGTGCAGCAATGTCAAAAAAATTAGAACATTTATTACATACATAGATCATATACATACTTTTCTTCTATAAACACCACATTTCGCTAAGAAGGTCATAGCTTTAACAATACACGTTATTATTCTATAGAGATCATGAGTTTTTGTTCATAATGCTTGAACATTATGGTAGCAGATATTTCTAATTGATTGAACAAATTTAACATAAAATTTATACAAACAAATAAAATTTTCCTGTTCGTAGTTTGAAATTAAGAGCTTTTTACTAAATGCATATGAAAGTATATGGGCGCTGATATGCAATACTGTGTCAAGCCACACGGACTTAATTTTGAGAAAATGTCGTCTAAAGATGTCAAACCTATTCTTAATAAGTTTGTTTGAATAAGTATTTATCCATATTTTCTTTTCTTTTTTGATTAAATCTATAATGAATTAAAAGCAAGTCGATATATTTAATATATTATCTAATAAAAAGTTTTCAAAATATAAGATTATTGTACAAATTACAAAATAAGGAACGAACTGGAACTTCGAAACAATTAATGAAGAAACTTTTTTCCGTACTTATTTAGTTTATATGACTTTATTTTTATTGAATAATGTTAAATAGGTGATGCAGTATCAAAATACACCAATATCTCCGAATTTAACTTTTTGTGGGTGGACACATTGTTGCATATCAGCATCCATATATGGTTAGTATATTTAAAAAATTAAATTGTTTTAAAGACATTATGTCGTCCAAAATATGTAAATAATATATGACTGCACTTTATTTCAGGTATACTCTATGATTCGGTTTTTAAATTAATTTTAATAATATTTTCAAAATTATAACATTTTATAATATTGTGAGTTTGAAATTTTAATGACCAATCGAATGCAGGGAATAAACTTGTAAATTCTGAATTAGAAGTTTTAAATATATTTGAAAGTTCTTTAATGATATATCTACAGATATAATTTCTCAGTTAAAGTCGTCTTCATCAGCTGCTTTAACATTGCTTGCAAATAATGTACTCGAATATTATATCTACTTAATAAGAACAAATTACATCACTAGATATTGTAAAAGCATTTAAAAATCTTAATACTCGTATCAAAATATGTTCTATTCGGTATCTCAGTTTATTATTTTGATTTGATTAACACGGTTTTATTCCACTTCCCGGTCTTTGATTGGGATGAAATTTTGCACTCGCTCCGAGTTCTGACAATACATGGCTAGCTAAGAAATGTCATTACAAATCCAATATGGCGGCCTCCCCGAGATGCCGAACTGGCTGTTTTAAATGCACCTCCACGATATGGGTATCAAATGGAAGGATTTGCTGTAAGGAATACGAAAAAAATAGTCACGTGACTCAAATCCAATATGGCGGCCGTCCAAGATGGCGGACAGACTATTTGAAATGCACCTCCATAATATAGGTATCAAATGGAAGGTCAGTCAGAAATGCGAAAAAAATAGTCACGTGACTTATTGTAAATTAAGTTTGAATAATAAGAAGACTTAAAAGTATAAAATATAAATAATAGTTCAAAAAACTAAAAAACACGCTTTAATGATGTATACTAAGGTGACATTTGTCTATTTGAGGTTTTTAGAAAATATTATTTACAACTACCGCCAACGGTTTCTTAGATGGTATCTTGAATAACGTTTCGGTTGCACGCAGAAGCAACCGGAATGTCACCTTAGTCTACGCGTGACCACGAACGCTGCAAAGTGCTCGAAACGTCGGGATAATAAAAATAATTAATATAAGCGATCTAAAACCGTTTAAAATAGTTTTATTTCAATACATTAGTCAATGTTTGATAATTTTTTATAATGATAATAAATGAACGCTTCACTCTCAACGGGTCCCCATTAGAATCTCATGATCGTTAGTTGGGGGTCAAACAAAGGCCCGGACCACAACATAAATCCATCCATGCGTAAGTTTGTCACGAGCGGGAATCGAAAACTTGATATTGTTATGGTATTTTTTGAGAATTTACGATATTGTTATGGTATTTATGTATAAGGTCTAAGCCAAGTTTATTTTATAAAGAATAGAGTATTCTATGAAAGTGTTTCAGCAGCGGATACTAGCCTACAATTTTTTATTGAATGTCTAGACTGACTTTTCATATACCACAATGACCAAGTGACGGTTCTCACGGTAAATAAAGCTTAATAATTTTTAGCAGAGTCAATTTTTGTAAGGATATTCGGAAAGCTGAAATTTAGTATTCAGTTCCCTTTTGATGTTCTGAAGAAACTGTAAAATAGCCTTCGAAGGAAAACACCTTGTTCATCAAAGTCCAGCCTGTCCTTAATTTTTATAAAAGTTAATCATTTGCGCCTACAATGGCTAGACTAAAGCTACTCGTAATACTACTGAACTAAAGTATAAATAGGTAATTGGAGTTTAGAAAAAGAATTATAACACGTAATAGCATTTACTAAAAACTGTTTAAAAAAAATAACAATTATATAAAATAATACAAGTTTTATATTTTGCTAATAATTTAAACAGCATTCTTGGAGATCCAGTCGCTGTAGGAAGCAACATTGGTGCTGACTCCTGGGAACGTGGCATTTGCACAGCCGTGGCCCCAAGAGACAACTCCGATTAAGATGTTGCCGTAGTACAAGGGACCACCAGAGTCACCCTGACAGGCATCTCGTCCACCAATGTCAAGGAGACCAGAACAGATCATGTTCTTGGTGACGGGTGGAGCATTCTCTAACGTGGCGTAGCGCTCGGTGCAAAGCGTGTTGTTGACCGTGAAAACGTGTACATCACGTAGTACGGGAGATCCGACATTACTGCCTTGCTGTTGAAAGAAAAATAAGTACATTTCAAATACGTTCTTACATAATTACTTATTATTAGGTGAGAATTAAGCGAGAATTGCATTGCCGGCAGTACATACATATAAGTATATATCTTCATATATCTGAACTAGAATACTAAGATGTAATGAAGTCTACAGGGAGTCACCCAAAAAGGTGATGAAAAAAAAAAAACAAAAATTATAAATATAAAATTCAGACGTTGTTTAAAGTTTTCTAAAAATAATAATTCCTCACCCGCATTGCACCCCAACCAGCATGAACAACGGGCAGATTATCTGGGATTGTGGCGTTCTGGGGTGGAATTGAAATGCGTTGAACAACAGGGGTGTAGACCAGAGCACTAGCTAGCCTGACTATATTGATGTCCGCATCGAACCGACTGTGGACTCTGTAGCTAGGGTGGTTCAAAACAAAGTCGGTGTAGACAACCACGCCGCCGGTGTTGCGGTCAGTGGAACCAGCTCTGTAGCGGCGGTAATTCGGGGCATATAAACTGAGAAAAGAAAATAAAATTTTAAAATATTTACGGCGTATTGAAGATCCGAAATTGTCTTGTGGTTAGAATTCGTCGATCTCAACCGATAATGTCGGGTTCAAATTCCGGCAAGCACCGCTGATTTTTCAAGTGCTAAATTTATGTTCAAATTCATCTCGAGCTCGGCGGTGAAGGAAAACATCGTGAGGAAACCTGCATGTGCCCAGATAAATTCTGACACTTGTATATCCGCCAACCCACAGTGGGTCAGCGTGGTGGATTAAGCTCTAAACATTCTCCTTAGAAAAAGAGGCTTTTGCCCAGCAGTAGCATATTTACAAGCTGTTTCTTTACTTCACATAAGAATAGCTATGGATCGTCTACGTATCGTCATCAAGATGATCTACGAATGGTCCACTGCAAGACTTCTGTTGGGGAGATTGACAGGAAACATTAGTTCCGTTAATATATTTTACAGTGGCTAATTTCCAAAGGAACTACAAATAACACATTTATTAAACAAATAATCAGCTTAATTAGGCATGAAGGATTATTTTTATAGGGAATATGGAAAATACTGGGGTAGGTGGTTAGATTAGGTTAGATACTTCATGCTAATTTGCTGAGAGAGTTAATACCTACGGCTTCTTATTTAAATATGAAACAAAGTGGAGATGTAGAAAAAGTCACTCAAAAATAATTGACAAACTCCAAAGGAACCACAAACAACAAATATATCTATATATTAAAAATGCAAGTATGTATAGGGAGTAAGGAAAGGAGAATTTAAATATATGCTAAAGAAGAAAGGTAGAGAAAGTCACTCACGGTCCTTCAAAGCAATGAGCAGCAGAGATTATATATCTGGTGCTGATGATGGAACCGCCGCAGTTTTGGGACCAGATACCGGAAAAGGGGCTCATGAATTCAACCTGCACGATACTTGGATATTTCTCGATGGTGGTGGGCTCACCGCCAACAATACGACTCGAGCTAGAAGCCGAGGCTCCTGGAAATTAGAACACAGATTAGTAAAGTGAAAGTGAAGTAGGGACACGTGATTAACATTTTAAAAAGCTCAGTTACTGTTCTTGTGGAAAACACTCATTAATACCAAATAAAAATAAATTTATAATATTAACGAATATGACCTAATATTTTGTATCGGTTATGACGTTTTTATTTTGATTAAATTTTATTTTTGGTACTGGTATCGAAGTTAAGAAAGAAATTGTAAATCAATTTGTTTCTTATCTACTTTTTATGTCATTTTCGTTGGTCAAATTCTTTTTAAATTCGATTTTTTTAAATACACATGTGTTATTTTAATACATCATATGAAATTAAATATATTAAAAACAAATTCCGTTACAAAATCTTTGTAACGCCAAAACAACAGACGCAATGACACATGTTCAAAAGAATAAACTTAAAGCCATAAACCAAAAAACTGAATTGAAATTAAAAGAATAAAATATACCTGCAAACAGCGCCAAACCCAAAAACCACAGAGAAGTCATCGTTGTTTCGAGAGCTCTACGCGAACGCGAGATAAAAACCATATAACACATTTAAATATATATTTTTTTATGATACACATTATTAGTTTAATGCGGCTTTAAGTTATTATGATAAAATATTGATAAATACTTTTATTTGCCTAACTACTGTATTGTATCTACAGGGTGATTCATTCCTATGGGTCAGTAGGGGGGCTGTACATTATTCACGTGATGTTTTTAGCAACTTTTTAGAACCCCTCTCCCCCTCCCCTTTTTTTGTTTATTGTTAGTAGGGATACCTAAAAAATCTTATCTTTGAAAACAGGTATGATCGAAATGAATTCAAAAAAAATTTGCAACTGTAAAAACATTAACATTAAGTTAACAGGTGGTTGCTGATCAAAATAATAATTATTAAGAAGATTTAATTTAATGGACAAAAAATTTGTGTATATATATGGATGCTGATAAGCAATAATGTGCCAACCCACAAAAAGTCAAATCCGGAGTTATTGATGTATTTGATACTGCATCAACTATTTAACATCGTTCAATATAAAAAAGACATTCAAAATAAATAAGTACGGAGAAAGATTTTGAATTAATTGTTTCGAATTTCAAGTTTTTCCATATTTTGTAATTTATACAATAATCTCATATATTAAAAAAAAAAAACTTTTTATTAGATAATATATCAAATAAATGCTTTTAATTAATTATACCGTTTATCAAAAAATAGAAGAAAATATGGATAAATACATCTTCAAACAATTTTTTTAAGAATAGGTTTGACATCTTTAGACGCCATTTTCTCAAAATAAAGTTCGTGTGGCTTAACACAGTATTGCTTATCAGCGTCCATATATTGTCCTACGACTAATGATTACCAAGATTATCTTCCGCGGTAATCAATGAAGCGTCGTCTGTTGGCAATAATCTCTGTTATAGATCCACATAAGTCTCATCCAGCCACTCCGCAGACGCTACACAGAGGATCTCTGAATCTTTGTGTAAGGAACGCCTCTTCGAAGCCCTTTTAAATAAAAATTAAATAAAGTAGTGAAGTTAAGTCGACCAGTCCGGCGCCCCGTAAGCATCGGCGCCCTGGGCCGGCGCCAACCTTGAACCGGCTATGATTGTACGTCAAAAAGTCAATCCTATATTTCGCGGATTATTGGTACATGAATTAACGTGTGGCTGTTACTTTTTTTTAGGACAGAAGTATAGTCCACACCACTGGCACGTCCTTCCTAAAGGCTGATGGTCGTTTTTAGGCTTGGACAATCATAAGGCAGTTTACTGAACACCTCGTCTGCGAAAATGTACACATTTATCTTAAACTCCTCCTCTCTTGTTATATTTGGTGTTTTTTCAAACGGAAAACCGGACACCATCTCCACTATTCGTCTCATGTGATTAATTGACAGCCATTAGGAAGAAATCTTGAACTGTGAGAGTTAGAGAAATTTGTTGAAAGGACAATGTCTCAGATTTTGAAGCTAAAGAAGATTGTATTATTTTAGTTTAAAAATTCTATACGTCTCAGGATTCGACCCTGGTATTTTCGTTGTAAAATAAAAATTTTAACAGTCAAGTTTTACTCTAGAGGCATATTAATTTTTTTTTACATTTATAAAAAAAATCTTAACTCCATAATCAGTGACATTCCTTTCAAATAGTTTCTCTAGCTCACATAGATTTCTCCATACTGACCCATCAATATTCACACGTAAACTGGTATTTTGTAATGACCAACCGACAATGACATAACACAAAATTCATGTATGAAAACTATTTAATACATATGTTTATGTTATAATGCTTAAAACACACATGCTCTCCAAATGACTAGTTGGTACCCATCACGCAAGAATATTTCGATTCACGTAAATGTGATGTCTGAACTATGCGCATTACGCTACGTAGAACACATAATTAGACAAAGGACAGTCGTTTAGATATTTCTTTAATTTAAATTATTATATTTATATTTATTTTAATATATGTGTGTATAAAATTAATTTATAGCAGTTCAAAGTGTAATTCATATCGGATGAGATTCTCAAATAGTTGAAAACTTCAATATTAAACCATTGTAATTGTTTAAAAAAATAATGATTTTCTGATGAAAAAGTGATGATTTAATAATTTATTTACCAAATAAGTTAAATATTTAATAAATTTATAACAATATCATATATTCAATGTTTTATGTCTTGTTTACTCGACTGTCCTAAGCGCGAGTTCGGACTCTTCTCTTTTTCAGACCAGAAAACGTACGTGAATCGAAATATAATTGGACGCTGATTAGCAATACAATGTCGAGCCACACGGACTTCATTTTGAGAAAATGGCGTCTAAAAATGTCCAACCTATTCTTAATATGTACATTTGTTTGAAGAAGTATATATCCATCTTTTTTTTCTATTATTATAAAATAATTAATTAAAAGTAGATGGGTATGGTGGAAAGTTTTATCTAATAAAAATATTTTATTAATATGTGAGATTATTTTATATTGCAAAATATGGAACAGACTTTAATATTCGAAACGTTTAATTTAATTTTTTTCAGTACTTATTTAGTTTAGATGACTTTTTATACGTACAAAAATATAGTCTATGAAGATTCAAAGATTACATTTTTTCTCTACATCCATTTGCGAAATATTATACTGGGTGCATGCTTGATGTGTTTATTTTTCGTTGACGAGTAATAATCGAACAACTTTTAAAATTTACTTGTAACTAGAAAATTTCGTACAATTTTTTTTTTAATTATTTAGGTAAAAAATCAAGTCACTTTAAGTAAAAAATGGTCAACCGCAGGAATTGTATAACTTTTTCCATTCTGAGAGTTACCTCAAAAGTCTCATAAAATCCCGTGTACACGTGTCCTAAGACATTTAAGGTCAAAGGTTATAAACATCTCAAAATTACTGAACTAAAACTCCGTAACCTAAAAACAGATACTTGATAAGTATTTACGAAAGAAATGAATGTCAAAAATAAGGCAGTAAATTCTTTCAGGTGTAAAGCAATAAGAAATAACTTATGTAAAACATTATAAAAGTCTGAGAGCAAAACTTATAAGTGTAAGTCACGCCTAACGTTATGAACAATGTAAATCAAGGAAATATCGTGACTAAGCAACGGAACCCTACATTACGTAGCTCCCGACACACACTAGTCCTATTTTTTTTATTATACGCGCATTAACTTTATAACTTAAATTCGACTTTAGATTAATGTGATAAAAAATATTATTTTCTACTCATTGCATTACATCTATACCTAAATTCCTGGATTAAATTTTCGAAAATTGTATTGGACAAATCTATTCTAAGCTACATTTTCTACTGGCAAGTCGTAATTTGATCGCCGATTGCTATTAAATCTTAATGTACATATATGAATTTTACATATAATATTTTTAGTCGTGCTTGTTGTTCATATTAACTGAATTTGTAATAATTGATAAACAAATTAATTTGACAAAAATTGGAAATAGTTATATATTTAATTGTATAACAATCTTTACAACTACATAAAAAATATCTAATCAATGTTAAACCTTAATAAGATTATTTTACGTAATACATATATGATGAGCATTAATTGGTTATATTTATCGATACTAAAATTGAAACAAGTTTAAATCCAAGTGCAATTTAGAGCTACTAAGAAAATATATACTAGAATGATGTGCTAAAGAAATTTCTTCGTCTTTAGGTTCTGCCCAATTTAACTCCTGAGGGCAAACCAGTAGATATTTTAACTAGAATTTCATTATCAGTCACAATCATAATCAAGTGATTAAGATAAATAAAACCGGCTTTACGTGATACGTGGGAAAACCAGAAGGACAATCATCCAGACCTAGAAAAAGTATTTATATAAATATCTGTGCTGAGCGGCACTCAAACCAGCAACGTGGGCGTTAAAGTTACATATGTACCACTACAACAGACCGGTCGTTTAATGTGGCAAAATTTACTTATTTATTTACTTTCGCATTTTAAAGCTAGAATTACACCCCTAAGTTTTGCTTACGGATTTTCATAAGATTTACATATATTGTTTAAAAAAAAATTGAAACAGAAAAACTGTAACAAATATGGAATTTACTTTTAGGAGGCTGGATAAGTGGTTTAGTTCTCGCCCTTGTCTCTTGTAGGAAGATTGAACATTAAATAAATTTCTCAAAATTAATGTTCTCATTAAAAAAATATAATAATTTTACATAAGTTATGACTCATGATTTCACCGCAATCATTTGAGAAAAAAGTCTACAAAAATCTATTTCTTTCTCTCTGTAAAATGTATTAATGCACCCCGCCCGATTATTAAGGCCGACACAATGGACTCCTGGTGACGAAAGCCCTAGACTACCCTCTAAAATTAAGCAAGGCCGTCATAGTCCCAGTAGGACGCCATGGAATCCGTATGCTACCGTAATGGTGATATGTGAAATAGTGGATGTATCCCACATGGATTTCTCTATGGTGAAGGGAAAAACGCGTATGATACCGTCTTCTTTCTTCTGGTCATCTCCTGCTGATCGCGTCAACGGGAGCATTCGCTTCTCGTTCCCTTTCCGCGACCTCTTTTAGTATTTTGCCACATTAGACCAATCGTCTAATGTGGTAATTTTTTTTTTTTGTATTTTAAAGCTAGAATTCCACTCCTAAGTTTTGCTTACGGATTTTGATAAGATTAACATAAATTGTTAACAAAAAATAAATTGAAACAGAAAAACTATATCAAATATGGAAAAATATGACATGATGGACTCGCTAAAGGAGACCAACATCATTCGCTGCCGAGCAAGGCACGAATTACACTCGGCAACAAGAGATCTCTGCTTATTACCGCCATCAGGGCATAGCGCTGAGGCCCCATGCGGCACAATCTTCTAGGGTGTGACGCGCCGTATCGTCGAGCACGCCACATTCATGGCCGACGGGAGATACTTCTTGCTTTGCCATATAATTAAAATACTTACCGAAACGCTCATGCTCGGTAAGTACCTGAGTTAACCTGGACGTCTGCACCTCAGGTCGCATTTTACCAGGACATTGCCAGGCCTACTAGCACGAAGGCTGAAAACCCCAGATCCTTTATCCACCTAAGGACCACTTGCGCAAGCGCTCTGATCCTTCTCACTTGTCACTCGAGCGCTTTCCCCTCATCCCAATACTCATCCGGTAGAAGTACTGCAAGTATCTCCGTCTCGAGTTCTCAAGGCCGATAAGAACCTCCTTCTTTTTAAGTCGGATGACAACAGATAATATTAAATAATTATAGATAAGATCAACAGCAATATCGTTATTTATAACCAATTTATTAGCTTTGATACGATAAAAGCCAAAACGGAAGTTGACAGCATAACAATTATCCATAATAGTAATAAACTACTCTGTACTTATAAGAAGGTCTAATGGATTTTGACCCAAGGGCAGTGAATTTTAAACCCGGACACATTTACATATTGTCATATAATATAAACATGACTTTAAGAGTTACCTATCAACGGTTATTCCGTTGTCAAGGGATGTCAGATGTCAAGGGAGAGAGAGAGAGAGAGACAGAAAGTACATGGAAAATAAAAACGTGGAGTATGAATCTAATGTCTTATTTTTTATCTATATTTATTTAGAGGCTATTGTATTTCTATACATATCAGCCCTATCGTAACTTATAAACATTAATTATACAAACGTATTCTCAATACAGATAATAACGTGTCCCTCTCCTCTCTGTTTTTATTATTATCCACTTCTGAACTCCTTAAAAATGACCAATACGTCAATGTTGCATTGACAATTTAAAGTAGAAAATATTAATTAAAAAAATGCAACGTCAGCGATCTTCATATGATAGTCTTGTGTAATTCGTAAGAGGTTCTAAATTCGGTTAATGTTAATGTTTTTATTTTTTTCATAAATATCAGCAGTTTCTCTTCTTTCCGCGTATACTTAGGAATTCATTCCTAATTAACTTTCAATCCTCTTTTCAACGCCTTAGGGTATGGATTTTGAAAAATGCTTTTTTAATATACACTTACGACATTTAAGGAACGTTTGTGAAAATTTTCATGCTTCAAGACCCGGTGGTTTAGGCTCTACGTTGATCGATCAGTCAGTGAATGTGTCAGCCAGTCAGTTATAATTTGTATATATATAGATATATAGCGAGTAAACGAAAGACGTGTCATCTGATGTATCATGTATGATCACCGTCTTATTCGACATTTGCAGCCAAATATGTTGATAGCTTAAAATGGATTAATTTATATGCCCCATAGTAAGCCTAGCTGTAGCCTACTGAATACAGATCGCATCCGGGCTGGTTCTATCGAGGCAGTACCTCACTCTTACAGAAAATCGGCATAGCTGAAAATAACTGCGTTTAACATATGTAACTATAGCAATAACTGAGAGTGCTGGAAGGCCAACCCTCCCATTACTTCCTATTTCCTTTTATGTCTTTTAAGCTGGCAACGCATTTGTGGCTTCTCTGGCGCTGCAAATGTCCATGGGTGGCGGTGATAACTTAACATCATGGGTTCAGCCAGCTCGTTTGCAGCTTAGTTTTTTTATAAAAAAAAGGAAGCTAAGAAAGAAATATGAGAGAGGTTAAGCCTATTGCTTAACATGAACATTAAATTACGTTATAAAAGTCAATCGTTATATAGTCAAAAGTTTTTTATATTTTCCATAAGATGTGCTGCCTTTATACAAAAGACGCTAACATCTAAACTGGTAATAATAATAGGCTTATTCCGATTAATAATATAGATAATTCACGTAAATTCCCAAAAAAAAACTACGTATTATTGTTTATATTTTCTCGTTATATAAATGTCGATAACGCATTCATTTGCTATTGCGTGATAGTTATTCATACGAATACTGATTCACGTTGCGCAAATAGATGCGCGTACGCACTGAGCGCATGCCATTTTTAGTGTCAAAGATATGTGTTGCAAATAGAATGGTTTTAATTAGCTTTCGTATAAAGCATTTAAAGTTCAGACATGTTACGTTCGCGAATGATTTGGGACTTTAGAGAATGGAAACGAATTAAAGAACAGAATTATTTCATTTGATTGAATAACATTCGAATTAGACTTACTTTGATTTTAAAACCCAATTACTAAACGGATTTTTCTTTTAATTTTATGGGACCAATACAGAAGTATAGCCTTTTAACAAAACAATGGTTAACCAAATCGGTCCAGACGTTTTTGAGTAATTCGTAAATGTATATAAAAATGTCTCTGACGGTTTGATAACCTCCTCCTTTTTAAAAGTCGATTAGAAAAATTTCATTAAATTGCATGACTAATTACAGTTAATTTAATTTTGAAACCCAATTACTAAATCGATGTTGATAAAAATTGTATGGGATTTCAAATCCAATCTGGAAACTTACACTTTAAAACAAAAAAGGAATTAACTAAATCGGTTCAGCCGTTTTCGAGTAATTCGTGAACATACATAAAAACGTCTCCGACGAGTTGAAACCTCCTCCTTTTTGGAAGTAGGTTAGAAAAATGAAAACGAATTCGAGAAAAAATTACGTAATTTCGTTTAATTGTATTATTAATTACAGTTAATTTGATATTAAAACACAATTACTATATAATCAATAATGGTAAAAGAAATACTATGAAATCAATCTAAGAGCATTTTGAATAAAAGAATTGTTAACATCTGTTAAGTAATTACGGAGCTCTGGGGAACATACTTTTATAAAAATATACTAGATATCAGAATCTTCATCTTTTTTTTAAGTCGGTTCAATAGTCGGTTTTATTTATGAATGTTCCTCAATTATTCAAAGGTTTGATCGATTTAGTTAATTCTTAGACACATGGATTTTATCATCAAAATCCGTTCAGTAGTTTTTTTTAATCAAAATAACTAAAATAAATAAGTTATTCAAGTAGAATAAGTTGCAATATTACTTTGATAAAATCAAATGTTATTTTAAAACTAAAGAAATGTTACAAAATATTTTTTGTTAAAAACCTGTATTCAAGATCAGCAAGTATCACGAAGAGGGAGGATCCCTATTTTGCATTTAAAAAAATATAAGTGTTTTGGTGGGGTGAAGGGTAGCACAAAACCTCACCGTATCATCAGGGGGGGAGAGAAATTAAAAAGTTGCTAAAAACGTCACGTGATTGATGTACAGCTCCTTACGACTTGCATTGTGTGGGTCTTGTTTATGTTCTGTTGATAATTTAGTATGACACAGGCCATGGGCATACAGGGGCGTAACTAAAGAGTGGCAGGGCTGGCGAAAAGCCATGGGCCCCTGACCTGAGAGGGCCCCGGCCTAAAAGAACTTTATTAATAAAAATCTTATTAAAATTAAATTATTATTTAAATAAATAAATATCTCTTGAAACTAAAACTTATCAGATATTGAACTAAAATGTACACAATAATATTAATAGTTTTAGGTTAAATGGTTTATAAAAATTAAATTATAACATGACGATTTTTACTGGGAGCCCCCATCCAAAGATTTTTTTACGGGCCTTAGATGGTATAGTTACGTCTACGTCTACTATCTATTCTTAATACATTTGTTTGAAAGAGTCCATCTTTTCTTTTCTATTATGATAAAATGTATAATGAATTATAAGTATTTTGATATGATAAAAAAAAAACTATCTAATTATAAGTGTTTAAAATAAATTAGACGATTGCATATTGTAAAATATTGAGCGCACTTTTAATTATGTTAAATACATGACGTATTATCAGAATACATCAATATCTCTGAATTCGACTTTTTGTGGGTTGATACATTATTGCTTATCAGCGTCCAATTAATAAGTTTATTTTATTAGATCCGCTAAAAAGTAATGGACACAGATACTTCTTCTAATATCCGCGGATACGAATATCCGGTGCATCACAAATTGTAATATCATAAATGAAACATTTAGTTCTACATAAAACAACATTTTCCGTTTTCGGTTGCATCGCATCGACGCCATTTTGTAGCTAATTGCGCGCGCACGTCACCCGTCAATCCGTTTATTTATATCATAATAAGCCAGGTGTAATGGATTAATTGCATCACACATCGGCATGTGATCTCCAGTCCGAGATCAAATGTTGAGTTGTACTAATGATCAGTCTAACTCAATAATTAAATCTACTTGTGGTCGCCCTGTGGTCGATTCGATTATAATAAATTAAATTATAAGTTTGAACATAAATGGCTCTGTGTCAAATAGTATCGCGCTCCGTTCGCGCATCCGTTCGCGCATTTTCGTATAAAACGGTATAAGGTTTGTGCTTTACGTATTAACAGCTACTAATATAGTCAAGTGAGAAGTGAGACGGAATTTCGTATGTTCACAGTAAACCCCAGAGCTACCATATAAACAAATAATAATAATATTTTAAAAATTCTGGTACCATTTGAAAAGAACATTATTCTAAACGAGTGTAGGCTATGTTTTGTCTATATATGTGTATTAATTTGAACTAAAATCTTGTTATAATATATAAAATACATACATATATATATATACATACACGGATCACATCATTAGGATAGTCTAAAACTACATACTCAACACAAACACAAATACCATACATCTGAAACATTTGTATTTGTATGACAAAAAAAATAATTATTTCAAAAATCGTTTACTATGAAATGGCTAATAAGTTAACACAACTTTTTTATTCTGACGCAGTACGAAGTTCGCCAGGTCAGTAATTATATGCACAATTTAAATCGTTTCGTAATAGTTTCATTTATTTTAATTTATCTAAAAAATAATTGTTTTAGAGAATTTATCTTTACGTAGATATTTTTTATCGTGTTTATTTTCGATAACACTATCTGTAATACCTTGTAATACATTGTCAACTTATAATGAGTTCAAATCGCGATAGCTTGATCGATCACACATATTGTAATAGTCGTTAAATATTTAATTAATCTTCAAAATTTTACATTATGAGTTTTGGAATATTAAAATATAACCAAGACTTTAAAATAAACCGACTTTATAAGTAAACTTCGTAATTTCGTTTCAGGATTCCAGTTATTTTGATTTAAAACCAAACTACTAAGCCGATTTTGATGGAAATTCAATGGGACCAATCTGAGAGACTCGATGGGACTAATCTATAACCTTTGAAACAAAAAAATAATGAATCATATCAGTGAAGCCGTTTTCCAGTAATCGATTAACATATGTATATACATAAAAAAAGTCCACAACAAATTTGAGAACCCTTTTTAGGGATTTGGTTTAAAGCAATTACCACAAAAGCGGACGAAGTCACTAGAGTTAGCTAGACGTTATAACGACATCATCACATAGACACAAACACATGGTCCCATATCACCAGCATAACTATCAAAATAAATTGGTCCTGGCGACCGGTATGCCTCGCTGTCATCGTTGACTTCACGAAAAGGGATCGCTACAAACAGCAACATTATTTATGATAGGGCTGTCATTGGTATAGAAATAACTTGTCATATATTGTACTTTATTTTGTTCAAATAAGTAGATGTTAGCGCGATATATAAATAAAAAACATTTTATTGTGGTCGGCGGATGAAAACAAACCTTAAAAACCTTGTAATATTACCAAGCTTTTATAAAATACATTATCTTAGTAAAATTATTAACAAATATGCAACTGAAACGCATATACAATTAATTATAATTTATTAAATTAGACTCTTAAGAGTCCCGTTAAAATATATTCCTAATTATAAGTTAAAAATAAAAGAAAACTTATTAAAAGTTATTAGCAAAATTAAACAAAACCTACAAATTGCTTTTAATTTTTAGCAGGCGTCTTGTTTTCCATAATTTTTTTTAGACATATTTTCTTAGAAAAATAAATAATAGATGATGTTTATTTCAATATACCTTGATTTCGATTAAAGTAAGTATTAAAACATTAATATATATATAATCATAGTTATAAAAATATTTAGTGAGATGAATAACATAGATATAAAAAAACAATACTAAATCCATTTCAATCGTAGTTCCTCAGGTCATGATGACAATTATTTCTATATTTGTACGCTACTATGTTGAATTTATCTAAAGCTTGTGGCTTTGTCAAATATTTAAAAAAACAAGTTACGAAAACAGCGAAGATGAAAATATATAATATTTATTTACTTTAAAAACGAAGCAGCAGATACGAAATATCCAAGTTGATGAATCTATGAATAATTACTCAAAACATTACGGAACACTCGTTATGCATACATAGAAGCACCTATGTATGTGCACTTTATACGCACGTACACAGAAAGTAGTCGGGAGAGTAATGGACATGACAGCATGAGGGTGTAATTTCGTTTTCCGTCACGGCATTCGAATCGTATTTATTTGCTTGACGTACCAAAAGAGAATGTAAATTCCAATTTGAAATAAAAATTATTTTGATATTCATTTTTATAGATGTTTGCCATCTAAAAGATTGATATATTAAGTACGTAAAAAATAGTTATGAGGTATTATACTTATCTTACTGAGTGGCATTCGTTTTTGGGATATTCGTTTGTTACGTCTGAATCCGTGTTAGGTATCTTTTTGTTTGTTATTTCGCTTGGTCTTGTATTATTGTTCTTTTTATTGTTGTTATTTTAATTATTACTTTTTACTGTTTACTTACTTAAAAGCATTCGCGGTAGCCCTGATCTTCACAGGTAGGTTAAGGTATGCGAAGCGCCATCTATTCCGGGGCGCATTAATCAAGAGAATGGACGATTTATTAAGATCTGACGACGGCCCGGAGTATGCGTCGATGTGGACCGCTGTTATACGACATCGTGGAATCTGACGAGCTATTTTGAATTGGAGAAATTTTGCTAATCAGTTCATGTAGGTTGGAGATTTTTTAAATAAAGTATTACTTGCTCCTCGCTTATATACGTGGGTCAGAATTTCTTCGGCAAACGTGGGTTTCCTTATGATGTTTAAACCCGCGATCATCGATCAACATATTCCAACCACTACGCTATCTCGGTTCAGCTAGTTAGTCTATACTAATATTATAAAGAGGTAAAATTTGTTTCTAAGTTTGTATTTAGGAGGTAATTTTTAAAAATACTGCTCCGATTTAAATAACTCTTTTTGCGTTGGTGAGCGCGTTTATTGAGGAAGGTTATAGGCTATATTACATCACGCTACGACACATTGGAGTGGAGCGGTAATCATAAACGTCAGCCGCGAGAGGCTGCTATATATAATAAACAAGTCTGTAAGTAAAAGAAAATCTTCAAGCCCTATAGCACTAGGTCATTGTATAAAGAATAGGTTCTAGGAAGTTTTACGTTTGCTACTCGCCTGCTGTCAGCGACTGTACCAAGAAATGGATATTCTTAATACAGTGGGCACCTGCGCGCGCGCCTTTTGATAAAAAGCGTAAGACGGCGCCGCGTGTCATATAATTACTGACATGTAAGGTTATTCGGAAAAGTCGTTTAGAATAAAATTTTGTAAATAAAAAAGATATTTCTTTGTAAGTTTGCATGTAGAGGGTAATGTCGAAAACTACTAATTCGATATGAAAAAATATTTTCTCATTGTATAGCCCGTTGATTGAGGAAGGTTAGAGACTATATGATCTGATGCAATTGACTGTGACTTACAGAACTGAAGCAGTTAAAATCGCGAGTGAAATCGCAAGGAGCAGCTCTTACATATATAATATTTTACATTTTACTATAATATTTTAAAATAGCCCTGTATTTTCACGCTTAATCCTAGTTTACCACTTACTAATGTTTAGTACATAGGACGAATGACAATAGTTTATACCATTTTTAGATTAGCATTTAGAATCATACCATCTTACTGCGTTATGCCCGGATAAAACTAATATATCTTTGTACATTTTGTTTAACAAGCCTCGGACCCTTTTGTGGACCCTTCCCTCGTGAAAACTATAGCTACGCCCGTGTCCCGTAAAGAACTTTTCTTCGAGACTGTACCGCCGCGTGCGCACGGCGCGCCGACTGCATTACTGTTTAATTGTTATCAGCTCTCGCTACGGCGCCGAGACGCCGACCCGGACCATAATTCTGTTATAAATCACTTATTAATTTAATGTCCGTATTAAATCTGTATCAATCCTCCTCTGCGCTGATATTTATAGCGACGTTTTTAGTGTAACGTAAAAAACCATAATGGAATCATCTCGATGTCCGATTGATAAAAGCGTTTTCCTCGTAAAGTATTTCGCTTAAATGTGTGTAACAAAATTATAATTTTCAACTTCGAGACAATGGTTGAGACTTTGTTGTAGGATCGCTAGTGACATAAAAAATAATTAAAACTTAAGTAATTATATAACACTAGTTGCCTCCCGTGGTTTTACTCACCTTTATGGTTTACTACTTTACTAGTTCGCTCCTGAGAGTCGCAACGCGATGTAATATGGGCTATAACCTTTCTCAATGAACGGGCTATCTAAAAAATTTTTCAAATCGGACCAGTAGCATCAAAGATTATCTTACAAATTTAAAAACTAATTTTACCTCTTCATAAAATTAGTATAAATTTGCAAAAAATAAAATTTATTCTGGTTGCATAATATCAGGAGTGGTATGTTAGCTATATGTCAAATCGTTTCACTGGTCTGAGGTCGTGAACTTTGCCAACTGGCTGCACCCGGCGATGTCCGCATTCCTGGGTACTCGCGTTCCGCAACATTAGCGTCTAGACATGCCTAGGTCACTGCAAATTAATCTAGCATTTTGTTGGTGAGCTTAGTTAAAAAAAACATTAGAAAAAGAAGCCGACTTCAAAAGTAAATACGCAATTTCGTATAACGTGTTTCGTAACTACTGAACCGATTTTGTTTTAAATTCTATAGGACCAATTTGAAAGTATACCTTTTCAAATAAAAGAAAGACTTTTTCAAGTCGATTATGAAATGACAGAGTATTGTGGACTACAACAAAAACATAAAAAAAAGCTCACACGCTAAGAGTCGAGAACCTCCTCATTTTGAAGTCGGCTGAAAGAATAGTGTATAGTTGCACTAAAAGCAGTAATTTATCATTATTTTTAGTGTCGATCTATAATTTTTATGTTTCTTAATTGTAAATAATATAGTTACCGAAATATTACTTTTAAAATTACTAATAAAAATACTGATGTAAAAAACTATGGAATATATAATAACCAAAATATCGCCAATGTAATATATAGAAATGGTGTAATCAACAGAAGCTTAAGCTAAGCTTACGAAGAAGTCCTCGTCTATGTGTCGCTCTATTCTAAGGCAAAAATTACACTTGTAAGTTTTACTTTCGTAAATGATATAAACCATCTTTGTAACCTGGTAACAGTACTTAAACTTAGGAAAGGCGAGAGTGTCAAAAATAAGGAGCTGATAGTGAATTTAAAAAACGTGCTCTGCTTTAAATTACTTTTTAAAAACGTCGTTATCTTAAAATCTACATCAAATCAACTCCTTGTTGCCACGCCTTGATCATGAAAGTACGTCAGTGAAAACAAACAACGAATAGCATAACGCCAATGATGTTATCTTGAACAAACTACAGACAAGCCGAAAAATTCCTTAAACTAACATACTAAAATCGTATTTAATAGAATCGTAAACAATAACGGTAGAAGTAAATTAAAACAAATATTAAAGAGACAAATTTTAATTAAAAAAATACCCTGATCAAACATTATGATTTTATCATCAATTTTGTACACAAACGCAAAACTTATTGCTTTAAGTTGTGATATTATTTTTTTTTAACTCATCGAAATTAAATTCACACTATTTTTCAAAAAATAAAAAAATATATCTTTGATTTATATTCCAAAAATTATACCTACTTACAAAATAATATAATCTATTTCTTATATCTATTATTTAGTGGAAGTAACATCAGATACATTGCTAGGGAAGAAAACAGGAGATTCAACGGAGTACTGAGTGTAAGATCTGTCCATAACTTTCAATAAACTATGTAACAAATTGCTCTGTTCCATCAACAGTGTGTTCAAATGTTTCATCTCTTGGTCTATCTTCTTCAAATTGAAAGTCGTTTGGTCAATTTTCTCTTGCATCCCTCGAATTTCAATGTTAAAGTTCTGATCGTTGGACTGACTCTCGTTCTTAAACTTCGATGCGTATTTGTTTTTGTACAGCATTTCTTTAACTGACCTTCCTGATTTCAACTTGTTAATTTGTGCCATTTCGTAGGCAGCCATCATTATGTCCGTTGGTAATCTTTTCTCATTGGGGTTCAAAGGTTTTACGCTTAATATAACTTTACCTGCTTCTGGTGATACAAGCGCAGTTCTATAGACATATTTATGCAAACATTTTGGAAGCCATGCACTAAACATGCCCATTTCAACGAACAGAATCAGCTTCGTTTGCCTAACCAGTTTGGATAGTCCGGCTGTTTTTCGTAGTCCTTGAATGTCGTGGACCGCTATACCGACAAGTAGATTCATTAATATAATCGTAACAAACATAAGAAATAGAATGAAAATGGCTTGACAAGACAGTTCAGATATCAGTGGTGGGTCCTCCTGCATTGGATCGTTTATTAAAATATTCAAGTTTAGCTCACCGACCATCATGGATAATGTACTGATGAAACCCATTAAAGGATTTGAAAACATTTCTTCGTTCGGAAATACCACACAGAAGCAAATCGTAAAACCGAGTAATAGACACATATACGCTAGTAACAGTTTTAAGAATTCCGTCAAAACTTTCTGATACATGGCCACGTAATCGCCAAACATTGGAAGTTGGCCCATCATTAACATTAAATTTGTCCAAGCTCCCAATACCGCGTAACCTCCAACATGATTCTGCCATCCGTATTCTTTTTGAATATTGTACAAAGAAAACACAGATAATAGTACGAACCATTCCATCAAGTTTTCGAAACTCGTGAAGTATTGATACAAGCTTGAATAACCAGTTATGCCTGTTAGTTTCCGAACTATTTCAAATGCTGTAATCGCTATTAACACCCATCGCTCAAATTCAATAGGATTTTCCTCTAATATATCACCTAGTAGAGACTGATGTTGACATAGTTCATTTAGAACACCGTATTTCATAGAATTTTTCCCATTACACGTTTTTACCACCGCCGTTAACACATAGATAGATAAGAACGATACAAACAAGAAACAGAATATCAACCTGGCTAGATAGAATTTTCGTATCTTACGCCATTTCATAAATAAGAACGCGGAACATAAAGGATGTTGTAAAATATCTTTCTGACCTTCATCGATTAAACTGTTCAAATATGTTATTTCACGAGGGTAAGAATATTTCAATAACTTACCGAAGTCAAATTCTATTTGCACCTCCTCGTTGCCCTCCGTCGATCGACTTAGTGAAATTCCGTTATCTAAATTATGTCTTAAAATGGCCATAGATTTCGGTGTCTTTCTGACTATTACACTTAGAGCTGTGTGACCTTTTTTTGATTTTGAAGTGACATCTGCGCCTAAAAATATTAATGTCTCAACACATTGAGTCAATCCATCCATCGCTGCGAGATGTAAAGGAGAATAACCGTATTCATCCTTTTTATTGACTTGGGCACCCCAACTCACAAGCATATCGATAATATCACAAGCACGTTCTGTATTACATATAGCAGCATGCAGAGGTGTTCTTTTATCATGATCTTCTGCATTAGGATCTGCATTCCCATCACGTAAAAGTACTTCAACACATTCTAAACTCGAACATCGGGCAGCAAGATGAAGAGCTGTAAATCCTCTGTAATTCCTTATATTAGCTTGCGCACCTTCGGCTAGTAAGAGTTCTACACATTCTGCATAGCCTCGCGATGCCGCTAAATGTAGTGCAGTGCATTCTTTGTCTCTTTGCTTCGTTAAGCCCTTAACACTTAATTTTGTCTCTTTTAATAAAAATGCGAGGCATCTTTGAGCACCAAGTTCTGCTGCTAAATGTAACGCATTGAGTCCTCCTGAAGTACTGTAGCCCGGGTCAACACCTTTTTCGATAAATAATTCCATACATTCTAAGGCATCATTTCTCACTGCACAATGAACGAGATTGTCTTCACATCCAGCTCGCTGTACCACAGCATGTAAAGACGCTCCATGAGCAATCAGTACTTCAGCCACTTCGAGAGAATTTCCAAAGGCAGCACAATGAAGAGGAGCGAAGTATTTCGGGGCATAGTCTATATCTGCCCCGATCGATAATAAATATGCCACAGATCTGCTCGCGCCACTGAAAGCGGCTATGTGAAGTGCCGTCAATCCCACTGGCTCTGAATAATGGATATCTGCACCTGATTCTATGATGGCCGGTAACAATTCATCTCGAGTAAGAAAAGCCGCCCACAGTAAAGTCAAATTGACAACAACTTCGGGAGCGGAGCAAATGTGTTCTTCTATATTATCTGCTGTGATCAAACCACATTCGACGTCATCAAAAAATCTACCAGCACCTAAAGTCAAAGCTTTTTCACAAAGAGATTTCCTTATCATATCTTCGGTAAGCCTGGCTTCGGGATCTGGTGCCATGATATCGAAACTGTGATACATATTGGAGCCATCTTCAGCTGGTGGTGAGGGTCCGACGAATAAGTACTCCTTAGCCTTTCCAGGCTCTGAGGCGGATTCGAGTAAATCGATGCTTCGAACATGTTTAAAGGAGCCTTTTAGCGGATATTCTTCTGGTTCCCGAGAGCGTGTACTGAGGCTTCTGGTCATACGGAATCTGTTTGACGTGGGTGTAGGAGTTTGCAAAGGCGCAGGCCACCCCATTTCGCGGTAACCAAAGTTGTCCATAGTCGGACGGCGACTGACTGCGGTCTTTATTTTATCTTATCTCATCTCACGAGACAAGCGAGATTTTGTTTGACGATGTAATTTATTACGCTATTTTTAATGCGCGTCAATTAATGGAGCTAATTTTTGGGCGTGACATAATATTTTTGTTATCAAATAAATAATAGCTATAACATCCTTAATATTTTGTTAAGGGTAAATTTATTATTTTTATTTTTAAGACCTATTGTTTCGTTTTAAAAACCATAAAAAAGTTAAGTGTAAACTATCATGTCGAAGCCATCTTTATGTTTATCTTATCAATGAAGTTGTTAAAAATGTTAAACAAATTCACGGCCCTTGATTGCGTTACCTTAAATTATTTAATAGTACTCCTCCGCTCGTGAATTCATTCGCGTGAAATTCATTTGTATTTATTGAGATTAAAAGTAGCCTCATCTTTTCTTGAGTATTTTTGTACCAATTTTCATTCAAATCGGCTGAGTATTTAGGGTTTGATTGCGACACATAAACTGACTTACTTTCACATTTTTAATATTATTAAGGATTTTGTAGTAAATAAATAAAAGTTTCAGATTTTCGTTCCCTGAAAACGCAAAAAAATTTCGAATTTATTTGATCTGAAGATTTTGTTTGTTTGTTTGTTTGAACGCGATAATCTCAGAAACTACTGGTTCGAATTGAAAAATTTTGTTTGTGTTTATTGAGGAAGATTATAGGCTATATAACATCACGCTATAATTCATAGGAGCAAAGCATAAACGCGAGTGAAACAAGGGACAGCTAGTCGGTTAATAAATGACGCAGTTCTGAGGTAACAAAAATTAAAAACAACGAAAAATTGGTAAAAAATATTATGACGAAATAATTCCTTATCATATATTATATACGAGTATTTACTACTAATACTTCCTAAAAGATTATTTTAATGTATTGTTTACGAAACTCATTTCTACGTTTTACTTAAATAATAATTAGAATTTCTTAGGAAATGAGTTATAGTTAAAACAAACGAAAGCACTTGCTTATAAATATTTGTTTATGACGAGACCTACCTATATATATATATATATATATATATATATATATATATATATATATATATATATATATATATATATATATATATATATATATATTTCTTTCTGGGGCAAGGTATTCGTTTTTATAATAAAATCCCCCAGACATGTTTGCAGTTTTCAATGAATAGATTTAAATCAAATGTTAAAAAGTCACTAATAGCTAAAGCATATTACTCTATACAAGATTACGTTGACGATAAGGATGCGTGGGCTTAGTATATGCTGAATTTCGTACAGGATAAACTATTAATTGGTAATCATAAACTGTGTTGTATTTACAATATTTTAAAAGAGTAACTATCGAGTTTCTTGCCGGTTCTTCTCGGTAGAATCTGCGTTCCGAACCGGTGGTAGCTTCATTATTTATGTATTTTTTTTTTGTTATTTTCATGTATGACGATTCAAAAGTGCTCGTAAGAGCCTACTTGAATAAAGTATTTTTTTATTGATTGATTGATTGATTTCCTATAATTTACGCAGTGTACGCCGTACAAACTCTCAAGCAACGTACTTTACTTTACAACCTCAACTAAATTTTGAAAACACTTAAAATAGTGTGAATTTCATTGTTAGTCCCTAGCTTTAAATAACACAAAAATAAATACAAATATTATACATAAATACTTATGGATGCTGATAAGAAATAAAGTTCAAATTGTACCATAATTTTTAAAATTTCAGTGGTTCCGAAATTTATTTCGCATATACAGAATTCGCACTCTTTTTTTATTTTAAATATATTATACTATAGACTATAGACTCACGTGTCATCATCATTATCATTAATTTCTCTTGATTCTTAGAATAATTGTAACCTTCATCACTCAGAACGATATCATGTGTTCACAATTTTATAACAATACTCGAGAAAGTTTGATAAAATTCATACGAAATAAAATCAACGCGGCGTTTTGTTACATTTTATGTATCGAAACAATGATGTTTATATCAAACTAAAACTGAGATTATTTGAATATTTAAAAAAGTAGGAGGTACTTAATTCATTGGTTGAAAGTGTTTACTTTTCCATTGATCAAAATAATTATTATTTAATCGAAACTGGAATTAGTCATCCAAGCAAACGAAATTCCGTATTTTGCTTTTAGTTTAAGTTATTTTAGGTTTTATCTATACATATAAAATCACTTGTACTGACTGATTCATCAACGCAGAGCCTAAACCGCTGGGGCTACGAACTTGAAATTTTGGCACTAGGTGGCTTTTAGGTTGTAGGCATCCACTAAAAAAGAGTTTTTTGATTATTCACCCCTAACAGGGTAAAAAGGGGAAAAACATTTGTATGCATAATCTTATTCCGTGGTCGTATCAACTTAAAACTTCATACACATAATTCTGGGTAATAGTAATGAAATGTAAAATAGAAAACAGGGTACTATTATTCCACACTGGGGTGCAAGTGGGTGGTAAAGTTTGTATGTGGAAAATGTATTTTTTTGACCGATTATCCTTAAATTCAGCACAAAAAGTACTTAAAGAGAATAACTAAATATATGCATCCTAGAATTTTAAAATCATCCCTTATAATGATGCTAGGTGGTATTAAATCCTGGAATGGTAACAATTTCGCTGGTAGATTTATTTAGCTGAAATTCCAAAATATATGCGGACCAAGCCGCGAGTAACTGCTAGTATTTTATATAACCAAAATGGCGACGTTCCCTTCCTTTTAGTAAAGTTGTTTAGAGTAACAGATTTTCAGTAAGGGATGAGACTGATATGTAGAATGACGGAGCAAAGATCCTTAAAATATTTTATCTTCCTTTGTCCGTCACTGTCTTCATAACAATGTACTGTATTTATGACAGGTTATAAACAAAATTAATTTAAATAAACACACCCAGAGTAAGTCAGTAAAATACCGAGAATGCCAAATACATTGAAGGAAATTATGACGCTAAATACCTATATAGATTCAAACAACAATATGCTCCCATGCGGTATACTACAGTAACAGCATATATGGATGCTGATAAGCAATAATGTGTCAACCCACAAAAAGACAAATTTGGAGATATAGATGTATTTTGATACTACGTCATCTATTGAAGATTATTCAAAAAAATGTCAAGTCATCTAAACTAAATAAATATGGAAAAAAGTTTCCTAACTCAATGTTTCGAATTTCAGGTGCGTTCCATATTTTGCAATTTATAAAATAATTTCAAATATTTCAAATATTATTATTAGATAACATAAGAAATAAATCTAGCTATTTTTGATTGATAATACATTTTATCAAAATAGAAAAAAAAAGATTTTATTAAGAATTACTAAGAATAGGTTAGATATCTTTAGACGCCATTTTCTCAAACTGAAGTCCGTGTGGCTTGACACAGTATTATCAGCGTCCATATTAGAGAAGAAGAGCCTAGCAGTAGGCCACTGACTACGTATACGAGCTGGCTCGACCGAGGCAGTACCTCACTCTCACAAAAGATTGGCGTGAAGTGTGTAAATATACTTGCGTTTCGTTCGGTGCTTCTGCATATTTAACACATATATGTATATCTTAGTCGTGTTAGTAAAAAACAGTGCAAGACTAATACGTTTGCACCCACATCCAAAGCGTGTTCTGCATCACACATATGCACATGACATAAGCGGCCATATTGTTTTCAACTCACCGATCCGGGCCCCGGCCGCGCCTTCCGGCGATAAGAAATTCGAGTTAGAAAAAAGGAAATGCATTTTTGTAATTTTTCTACTTAGTACACTTTGTGCTCGGAAACCAGTAAACATCAATGTGGATTGTATTTAAGTGAGCTCGTGACCACGACGGATGCAACTTCGTCGAAACGTCGGGCAATAAAAAGATATTACTGGTGACAGACGCGTTGGCACAATGGTCACTGCAACTGACTAAAGCGCTAACGGTCGCGGGTTCGATCCCCGCTCACGGCAAACGTGTGTATTGGCCATACGGATGTTTGTCGTGGTCTGGGTGTTTGTGTTAGTGTTGTGAGTGTTTCCGGACCCCCGACACAAGGTCATGAGATCTTAATGGGGGCCGTTGAGTGTGATGCGTTATTATTATTATTATTACTACCATTAGTTATCGCGATAAGACCCGTTATATTAAATATGAATGCTTGTGTTCAAATTCATCTCGACGGTGAAGAAAAACATCGTGAGGAAACGTATATGTCCCGGAAATTCTGATACATGTATATCTACCAACCCGCAGTGGAGCAGCGTGGTGAATTAAGCTCTAAACCTTCTCCTTAATTGTACAGGCCTTTGCCCAGCAGTGGGACATTTACAGGCTGTTACTTTACTTTTTTTAAATCCTCTGTCTCTCGCAAACGTCACGCCGCAGTCGTAACGCACGTGTGAAGAGGCCTAACTCCCAACGGCCCGACAGTCTGTCAACCTACATACAATGACAGAGTAAATACAAATATTAGCAGTTCCACGATGCCTTTGTAACTCTTGTCAGGCTGTTTGTTCTGTCACGTCAAACACACGCCAGACTTGTGGTCAGGGCCTTGACCCCTGAGGGAGGGGCTGCTTTCGCGAATAAGAATATTTATAGCGGTGACCACGACTTGTTATTAATTTATGAATGGACTTCAAAAGATGAGGTTCTATGTTTGGCTGTATTTTTTTTTTTTAATTTATGTTCACAGATTACTTTGTCGATAGATAAATAATATAAATGTAAACGCATTACACTCAACGGCTCCCATTTGGCCAAAGGGGTCCTGTGTCGAGGGTCCGGACACATAACAAACAGAAACACCCAGACCACGACAAACATCCGTATGGCCAATATAGACGTTTGCCGTGAGCGGGGATCGAACCTGCACCCGTTAGCGCTTCAGACTGTTGCAGTGACCTGTAATAACACGTAAAAGGTTTTACACTGAATTCAATATGTCGTAGTAATTAATAATTTTTTGCTTTTTAGTTTACGTTTTACTTTTAAATACGATTTTATTGTGTTTTTAATTTTGACTTATTTATGTAGGGGACATATTATTAGTATTAAGTTATTATTATTTTATTATAAATTAATATATTATTATAAAAATTGACGATGATGGGGAATCTTTCCAAAAAAGGATGCTGAATTTATGCCTGAACCTTTCATTATTCTGAACGAAATCCCAAAATGAAGGCATTAATTTGATCGATCCAAGTGCTGCTAAAAATTTACCTGGGGTTAAAGGTCAACAATTATTTTTTATTTTTCACTAGCTTTTGCTCGCGGCTTCGCTCGCGTCAATAAGTTATGTCAGGCGATCGTTTAATTTTTTTTTTGTCTAGCCGGTACGCTATGCATTACCTACTAAAATTTAATTGTCCCGTCTGTAGCCATCTTTCAAGTGCAAACAATAAGTTCAATCGCAATCGGATGAACGATATGGCAGCGTTTAAGATACAAATAAACAGACATGCAGTATTTTTATATTAGACTAGCTGCCCCTTGCGGTTTTACTCGAGTTTATTGTTACTGATTCGCTCCTATGAGTCGTAGCGTGATGTAATATAGCCTATAACCTTCTTCCATAAACAGGCTATCCAACGCAAAAAGAATTTTTCAAATTGGATCAGTAGTTTCCGAGATTACCCCCTATTTATAAACTTACAAACAAATTTTTCCTCTTTAGGATATTAGTATAGATAAATAATATTGTCAACAAAACTACTTACGGGTGACCGACCTTAGTTCGAGCTTGTTTAAATACCTACCTATTTATCAGATATTTTTTTATAATTCACGTGATTTTAGATAGTTTCCTTATTGACAAAGAAGCACGATTTTTTTTGGGTTCCGTATACAAATGTCAGTTTGACATCAGGTCAAACAATTAGACAGAAAAACAGAATGATGCAAGGATAGTCGTGTATGGAACTCACGGTACTATATACGTATTATATTTAAAACTATTTTGTGATGTTTTAGGACTAACAATGAATTTCACGCTATTTTAAGGTGTTTTCAAAATTTAGTTAAGGTTGGATTCTCGATCCTACCGATCAATCTCCATTATGTTTTCTCTATTCCACGTGAGATTGGTGAAAAATTGTGCGTCTAATTGGCACAACTAAAAACCAAAGAATTGAATTGGTTTGAAACTCACGGATTTTAAAATATTATAATATATCGCATGCTTGTGAACAAATTCGCATTACCGATTCGAAATCTTTAGAATCTTCGAGAGATATACTAGGAAGGATGAGATCGTGTTACGTCAAAATCAAAATCAAAATATTTTTATTCAAAATAGGAATTTACATTCATTCAAGAAAATTAATCTACAATATAGAGTATGTGATATGCATGTAGAGATTTTTACCCACTAGAACCCCTGGGATGGCCATCAGCACGGAATTATAGAGCTTTTTTATATATAAAAATATAATTTTCTGTGCAAAAGTGATTATTCATTATATTATTATTATTTCACCTCATTAATGCAGTCAATATTATGCACCAATAATTATGGGACATGAGATATTTACACGTCACGATATATGCTATGTGTTTATGGCTTACTAGTAGTCACCCGCGTATCGTTATAATTTTGCTAATTCACACAATGTTTTATAAATTTCTCTTATAATAGTTTCATCGTCATCAAAATCTGTTCAACCAATCTATCCCATTCTTGCAAACTTTCGCATTTATATAGTAGTAGGATACATGTTAATTAGTATTTTTTTACATCTGTCTCTGTCCATCATATCGCAACATAAATAATGGATGAAGTTATCCGATACAGGGAGCTAGCTATGATGAACTTTCGCTATCAAACCTCACTATATTCTGAGAGTTGGTTTTTTTTTGTATGAATTATCCTCCTTCAATTATCAAAATACAGAAATCAACTGTCAGCTAATTTCAACATAATTCGCCCCCTGATTTTGCTACGTGTTTGGGATGAATATAAGATATAGTTTTATATAACTGTTTTAAAAGATTTTGAACTAGCGATCCTTCGCGGTTTCGCGTAGGTGCAGTGTAGTTTTTTAAAACATTACATTACAAATCTTTCGTCTCCTATCTTTTTACTTACTTTAATATGTATGTATATATATTATATATATACATTCCTTGTGCTTTTCTCGGTTTATTAATGAAGACCACATTTAAATTTTATATTATTTTTTTTTTATACAATATTTTCTTACTGCTGTTTCTATAAACTAATATTCTGCCAAACTGCAAAACAGTTTGTCGGCAGACACTGCTCTCTAGTTATAAATAATTCATGCAGTTAAATACAATTTTAATTTTTCTTTTAAACAACAACAAGAAGAAAAAAAACAGCTAAATGCAGTTGAATACAATTACAATATATTTTTACCCTAAACAGAACAATGAAAGAATTCATTTCTGAATCTTGTTCTTGTCGTTTATTTATTATATATATATATATATATATATATATATATATATATATATATATATATATATATATATATATATATATATATATATATATATATATATGTGTATGTGTGTATATATATATGTATATATATATTCGTATTTATGTATAATTGTATATGTAGTATATTTATATATTAATGTATGTTATTTATTTTATGTACAATAATTACATTTATTCTGATTTCCGTACACCTCCTAGCCGTTTTATTCAATCTTATGTCCTTTGCCCAAAGGTTGTCTGGAAGAGATCGCTGTTTTAGCGATAAGACCGCCTTTTGTACATTCTTTATTTATTTCTATATTCTGTATCTATTGTGTTCCTTTTTTTGTTTTGGTGTACAATAAAGAATATTTGTATTTGTATTTGTATTTGAAAGAAAAAAAAATCGAAAAAGTACATACTCGAAAATAATACTCAATATCATTTACGAAGAAATATTCAAAAAGATTAAATGGGGGTAGTGTGCAAAAGTACATCGAGTATGTTCAGCTGTTGTGAATCCGTTGCGTGGTTTAAAAAATCTAAGCGTACAGACAGCGGGAAGTGACTTTGTTTTATCTATACAAATATTATAAAGAGACGTAAATTACGTAGGGGTAATCTCTAAAACTACTGAACAGATTTTAAAAAATCTTCTTGCGTTGGATAGCCGATTTATTGAAGAAGATACAGGCTATATTACATCACGCTACGACTCATAGGAGCGAAGCAGTAACCATAAACCCGAGTGAAACTATATAAAGATACTAGGCAATACTATATAAAGATACTAAATCACACAGCCCTAAAACGTGCTAGGAAGAATATCCCTTACGATATCGTAACATCGTATCGCGTATTATAAACAAGGTTCCCCAACTTTCTCCAGTTGAGCGATGTGGATTAATTAATGAAATGAAACAGTTGGTGTTCTGCCAGGCCGACGCGGCGATCAAACGAGCACTACCCATTTAGCGGCAATGTACCAGAAAACTAACCACATTACGCGGCCAATTAACGTTCCCGAATTATAAACCGCAATTTTTGTTCTTTTTGTTAAACAAACTATACAAATAAATAAAATTTAAGTCTGCGATTTCAAATTGACTTTTAACTGAATGCATATGAAAGTAGACACGGTACTTAGATTAAAAACACAATTTTTATACATTTTTCGTTTGTCTGATGTTCCAGCTAATCTCTAAAACGGTTATACCGATATTGATGGGACTTTTACTCACAGGTTATAAGGAGCTAACTTAGTCTACTTTTATTTAAAATATATATTCAAGTTCAACTCAAACTCAAAGTCAAAATATACTTTATTCAAATAGGCTTTTAAAACACTTTCGAATCGTCAAGTTACATGTCATATTTTCATTTTAGTGTTTTATAAGGCTACCACCGGTTCGGAATGTAGTCTCTAACGAGAAGGACCGGCAAGAAACTCGATAGTAACTCTTTTAAAATCATCTATACATAATTTATTTTTATATATTTTAATAATGTTATCCTGATAGAAAATCATATTGTAACTATAAATAAAAAGAGATTAACGCGAAAAGGAAACCATTGTAATAGTGAACAATATCCCATTCGACCAGTGAAGGTAAACATTATATAAATATAATTTTTCCTCAAAGTAACGCAGATGAAACTGCGGGGCACATCTAACTATTAATATCTGTATTCGTATCATACTAGACGGTGTTCGAGGATTCGTATGTGCTGTATTTACCCCTACTTTTATTTATATTATTATAACCCTATTTTAACCCCTCGCAGTCGTTTTTCGCTTAAAAAAAGCACCTCCTCCTTTTTTTTGAAATCGCTTAAAATTAAAATAACCAGAGCTAAGCCATGGCCGAAAAAAACCAATTAAACTCATAATTACATGAATATGACTATCATGAGAAACCTCATATCGTTGTCTTAGATTTTCGCGATTATTATTCATTGAAATAAAACTATTTCAAACGGATTTAAATCGCGTATAATTATTTTTATCATCCCGACGTTTCGAGCACTTTGCAGCGTTCGTGGTCACGGGTAGACTGACGGGTATACGCGATTTAAATCCGTTTAAAATAGTTTTATTTCAATGAGAAACCTCTTCAGCCATGGCCGTCGGTTCGATGTCTCGCTCGGGCACACGCGTCAGATCGTCACCGATAGCACGTCGATAGAGTTAACTTGTCATTGTCGTGTCGAATAATGATCACGGCACACGCCACGCGATGAGAATATATGTCATATGATGGTATGAAATGGATGCTCATAAGCAATAATGTGTCAACCCACAAAAAGTGAACTTCGGAGATATTGATGTATTCTGACAATGCGTTACATATTTAACATTATTAAAAAAAAAGAGCCGAGATGGCCTAGTGGTTAAAACACGCCGATTTCAACCGATAATTACGTGTTCAAACCCCGGCTAGCACCACTGATGCTTCAAGTTAGTTAAGCTAAATGTGTGTTTAAATTCATCTAGAGCGCGGCGGTGTAGGAAAACATCGTGAGGAAACCTGCATGTGCCGGGAGAAACTCTGACACATGTGTATCCGCCGCGCAGTGGAGCAGCGTGGTGGATTGAGCTCTAAACCTTCTCCTTAATAGGAGAGGAGGCCTGTGCCCAGCTGTAGGATAAAAAAAGGCTGTTACTTTACTTTTACTACTTAAAAAAAATCAAGTCATTTAAACTAATTAAGTACGGATATAAGTGTCTCAATTTAACGTTTAGAATATTAAAGTATGTTACATTTTTGAGATATGCAGTAATGGCATATATATGAAAAACTTATTATTAGATAAAACTTTTTATTATACCAATTTATATTAAATTAATTATAAGTTTTATATAAAAAAATACAAACAAAAGATGGATATATACGTCTTCAAACAAATTCATTAAGAATCGTTTTGAATTCTTTTGGCGCCATTTTCTAATAACGAAATCCGTGTGGCTTGACACAGTATTGCTTATTATTAGACATTCTCAATTTGTCGGGGACTTTTTGTGTGTCCGATCACTCGAAAACAACTTGAACGATTTGGATAATTTTTTTATTTTAATACATGTGTCCATGGGTGGCGAAGACTATTTAACATTATATATCCCCAACTAATTTTATAAAAAAACCGTGTGCCTTTAAAGTGTAGATGGACCTAAATAATCATTTGACCCATAGAAATATAGTAATCAAAGCATCTTATAGATTTTAGAAGTAAGCTATCATCGCCGCCCATGGACATTTACTGGAGAGACACAAATGCGTTGCCAACTTAGAAAGGAATAAAAGATGAACGGAATATAATAAAGATGAAAGGAGATGAGGAAAGGAATTGGGGAAGGAGCTAAACTTTCCGCTCAATTACTCATCGTAGCAACCAGAGGCGTAACTATACCATCTGAGGCCCGTGGCAAATTCATTGGATGGGGCCTCCCAGTAAAATTGTCACGTCATAACTTAATATTAATGAACCACTTAAGTAGTTATCCAAAACTATTTATATTGTGTGCATTTTAGTTAAATATGTGATCATTTCTATTTTCAAGAGCATAGATTTATACATATTTATAATGGAATAACAATTTATTTTAAAACGATTTTCATGAATAAAATTTTCTAGGGCGGGGCCCTCTCGGGTCCGGGGCCCGTGGCTTTTTGCCAGCCTTCGGTAGAAACTACAGCTAATTAACTACTTCACACCAATCTTCTGTGAGAATGAGGTACCGCCTCGGTCGAGCTTGCTACATCAAGACACTACTTAATTCCAACACATAGAAATATAGAATTAAGTTTATCCTTGTTATAGATTAAAATATATAATTATTGTGACTTTGACTTTGACCTACATCATAAAACAAATAACGTTTAATTATGTACAATGTAATTCCATGTGCATTCCAGAAATAATAACGTAAATATTTATCAAATTACAATGTTTCGATGTGAGGCAGACGGAACAAAGGACAAACAAACAAGAAGTTAATAAATCAACGTCATTCGCACAATTCTTTGATGTTCAACTCTTCCCAGTATCCGTGGAGGAGAAATTAAAAATTAACGTTTTCGTAGAATTGTGTATAACGATTTTTGGTACTTTGAACAATGATCATTTGTAATCGGCTTAGAAAAAAGGAGGTTCTTCATTTCGTTAATCATAACCGATTTTAAAATTTATTTTATATATTTTTGTTTTAAAGGATGTACTTTAAGATTGGTTCCATTAACCCCACCAGCGCCCGGGGCAGAATAAATAGGGCGTGCCCTCGGGCCGTGGGTGAGTGAGATGAGGTTCCCACGCATCAAGCTAAAGAGGACAGCAGCCGGGATGGGCTCGAACTGCCATATACACCAACGTAGGGTGCGAGGAAGGCAAGATCACACTTTGCCCTCCTGCGACGAGCTCCGCTAGCCACGAGCAGAGCGTTGCTCGGGAGCGGATGCGCATGCGCAAGCGATTCCGAGGCCGTTCCATTTTCGTGCTGAGGAAGGTTTGTTCGTTTTTGTTTCAAAGGATTACTCTTCCATTGGTTCCATAGAGTTTTTATCAAAATCGGTTTAGAAATTTGATTTAAATTTTTAATCAAAATAAGTAACATAAATATGTCATTCAAGTAAACGAAATTACGTATTTTGCTTCCGAAGTTCTTTTTATATTTTAATGTTACAATATACGTTATTGGTTGGGTCGATAGCTCGTTGGTGTATAATAAAAAGCGTGGACTGTATAAAAATGATCTATTTCGCGCGTGGTTACAAGTTATATTTGTAAGCCTTAAAAATGCGTGTGCGCGTTGTTGCGTCTAGCGTTGTCGCAGCTGACTGAAGGTCGGGCGTTGGCCATCGCTGTCTGCACCTGTCGGCCGGGCAATGACCGCTGCGTCCCTCTCCCGTTCCCCTCGCTCGCCTCATTGACGAGTTAACGACTCAACATACTCCCCCGGTTGAAGTATCTTCAACAGCAGTGACTGGAAGAGGACAGATGGTATTAAAAGCTCGCCGTAGGACGCCTTTACGCGTTTGAATGTCGGCGACCCTTGCGATGCCATCTCTTCCTGGTAGGACCTTTAAGATACGGCCCATCAGCCACATCATGGGAGGCGAAGTCTTGTCCTTGATGACAACTAGATCCCCTTCTTTTAACTCGCCTGAAGACCGGCACCATTTGGTTCGTTCCTGAAGCCATACAATGTATTCGTTAGAAAAACGATTCCAGAAATGTTGCTTCAGGTACTCTATCCGGCGAAACCGTTGCAAGCTGGTGACGTTGACGCTGTGGATTTGTGGGTGTGGCAGCATTATTAAAGATCGTCCAATGAGAAAGTGTGAAGGAGTCAAAGGTGTAAGGTCTGAAGGATCATTGGAAAGTGGAGTTAAGGGCCTTGAATTTAGGATGGCTTCAACCTGAATTAAACACGTAGTCATCTCTTCGAAGCTTAGATTAGTTAATCCCAGAATGCGCCTAAGGTGGTGTTTAGTGGACTTAACTGCAGACTCCCAAAGTCCTCCAAAATGAGGGGTATAAGCAGGTATAAAAGAAAAGTTAATACCTGTATCAATTGAACTGAGTTGCAAATCTTGAGAAAGAAGATTAGCCAGTTCGTTGAAGGCTCCTACAAAAGTAGTACCGTTATCAGAGAAGACGTTGCGCGGCTTTCCTCTTCGAGCAATAAAACGGTTCATCGCGGCTAAGAAAGCTTCTTTCGTGAGGTCCGAAACAAGCTCAAGGTGGACTGCTCTTGTTGCTAGGCACACAAACACACAAACAAAGCTTTTAAGAAGTCTACAACCTCTACCTTTACGATCAGCTATCATGATAGGGCCGGCATAATCCACCCCTGTATCTAAAAAGGGAAATTCTAAATGAAGCCGCTGCTCTGGCAGGTTACCCATCATCGGTTGAATTGTGTTGGCTTTAACTCTACAACATTTAATGCATTGATGTGTAACCCTTTTTGCTAAGTTTCGTCCCCCGATAGGCCAATAATGATGTCGAATAGTAGCAAGTAATAATTGTGGACCGGCATGCATAAGCTTAATGTGATACATATTAAATAATAATTTACATATATAATGTGAACTTGATAAAAGAATAGGATGCTTAACGTGAAAATCATAGAAAGAATTTTTAAGTCTCCCTCTTACACGAATTAATTTTGTGCTATAGTCTAAGAACGGAGATAGAGATAATAATTTATTTTTTGCAGGTAATGGTTTATTAGAAAGGAGTAATTTATATTCGTCGGGAAATGTCTCTTGTTGGCTACATCTCATTAAATGGTTTAAAGATAGGTCTAATTCAAAAGATTTTAACGAACCCGACTCCGATGACTGTTTTTTGCATTTGTGAATGAAACGTAAGATGTATGCTACAATTCTTTGTAATTTATTGAAGTCCGAATATTTAGAGAAAAGCGTCGAAGATGTATTTTCCTCTTTGATGTCAATATGAAAAGACGTCAGAGTTTCAGGTACATTAGAATACACCTGGTTAGGAAAATTTGGCCAAGAAAATGAATCTTTTTGTAAAAACTGTGGCCCTGACCACCACAAAGGAGAAGATGACAATTTGTCAGCTCTAAGTCCGCGCGAAGCGAGGTCTGCGGGGTTCTCGAGAGACGGAACGTAACGCCATGAACTTGTCCCGACAGTATCCTGAATTTCACTAACGCGATGACGAACAAAGGCCTTAAGTTGAATTGGTGATGAAGATAACCAACCTAAGACGATTGTAGAGTCACACCAGAATATGGACTGATCAATGTGTAATGTTAATGAGTGACATACCTTTGTATATAACCGTGACCCTAACAACGCAGCACAAAGTTCCAGCCTGGGAATTGTAGTAGGCTTGATGGGAGCCACCTTGCTTTTAGCCGTAAGAAGATGCACATGAACTCTGCCATCCAACGACTCGCTGCGAACATATACACATGCACCATAAGCCCTTTCAGAAGCGTCTGTGAACACATGAAGTTGTAAAGTCTTTGGCGAGTCACACACTACCCATCTAGGTATTTGGAATTCATTTAAGAGAGGCAAGCTCGTTTGAAAGTCGCACCAAATATTTTGGATGTCAGCAGGAACAGGTTCGTCCCACGAACATTTAGCAAGCCAAAGTTGTTGCATGATTATTTTAGCTTCAACTATGCAAGGAGCTACAAGACCGATTGGATCAAAAATCTGAGCGATAACTGATAATATGTGGCGTTTTGTGATGTTGGTAGTGGGGGTCAGATTAATGAAAAACGAGAAGGTGTCACGAGAACATTGCCAATTAAGTCCTAACGTCTTAGACATTTCATTGTCGCTAAGATCTAAAATATCAGATATGTCATGATTACCACATAAAGACTTTAGTACTTCGTTTGAATTAGATTGCCATTTCCGTAAATTATAACCCGCTGTCTGAAGAACAGCGATGACTTGGCGACATTGATTTACGGTATCTGAAACAGACGAAGCACCAGATAAGTAATCATCAACATAAAAGTCATGAGCAATCGTGAAATTTATTAAATGATCTTTACATTCTTCGGCAAGTTGAATTAGGCATCTAGTGGCTAAGAAAGGCGCCGAAGCTGTGCCATACGTCACTGTATTTAATGTAAATACTTTTAAGGGATGCATAGCACTTTCCCTCCAAAAAACTTGTTGTAAGGGACGATGATTATTACTTACAAGTGTTTGTCGATACATCTTCTCGATGTCCGCGCTAATGACGATTTTGTGCTGACGGAAACGAAGCAGAATCGATAGCAAATCATCTTGCAAGGTAGGGCCAATCATTTGAATGTCGTTCAATGACTTACCTGTAGTGGTTTTGGCGGAGGCATCGAACACGACTCTTAATTTCGTTGTAGAGCGCAACTCCTTTAAGACACCGTGATGAGGCAAATAATACGATAGTTCAGATGTAGAACCGTTTACTTGTTCTGTATTTTCAATCATATGCCCTAGTTCGATGTATTCTCTCATGAAACCTATGTAGAGATCTCTCAAATGACTGTCCCGTTCTAAACGACGTTCAAGAGATAAAAAACGTCGTTTAGCCATGACCTTTGAGTCACCAAGCACATCGGGCGACTCTTTAAAGGGAATACTTACAACAAAACGTCCATCTGGATTGCGATAAGTGGTGTCTTTGAATAGTTGTTCGCATGATCGTTCTTCAGAGGTTAAGTTATGTTTAATGGATACAGAATCTAATTCCCAAAAACGGCTCATGTCTGGTTGTACATCTTCAACAAGCATACATAACTGAGAAGATGCATTGGAATGATATACTGAACCAGAAATAAGCCAACCAAGTTTTGATTCCACCAACGTAGGCAAATTTTTACCTAATGTAATACGATTCGCGCCTATTATGTCCCAAAAGACTTCCGCGCCCACAAGTATGTCGATTGAAGACGGAGTGTTGTAGCTAGGGTCAGCAAGACGAACGTTCGAAGGTATACGTATATTATTCATGTCGATATATGTATTAGGAATCGACGATGAAATTTTGGAAAGTACTAAACAATTAATTTTAATTTTGAAGTCACCCTTGAAAGATTGAATGGAGATTGAACAACCTTGCGAACAATCAGAAGATTGAAGATTAATACCAATAACTCTTGAAGCATTATTATAAGTAGAAATATGAAGCTTACGAATTAGATTATCGGAAATGAAATTAACCGTGCTTCCATTATCCAGTAATACTCTCGCAGTATGGAGGTTGCCCTTGGCGTCCACCACCTTCACGAGCGCTGTGGAAAGGAGAACAACGCGTGAATCGGCTGAGTTATTTACTGAGAGGGAAATGTTTGGCGTATTTTGAAGGGGAAGTGTACTGTTATTATCAATATGCAATAAGGTGTTATGTTTTTCACGACAATATTTACAATGTCCTAACTTACATTTGAAGGCGTTGTGACCTGGACGAAGACAATTTAGGCAAACTTTGACCTCATGAGCCTTTTTAATACGTGACTGTACTGCTAAGCTCCTAAAATTTTCACATGCAAAAATAAAATGATTTTGATGACACATGGGACATGATATGTTTTTTATTTTATTTTCGGTAGATAAAACAAAACTTTTAGGTCGATTATTATTATGTGTAAGATCGCTTTTTAATTTTAATGATTTTGACTCCTCTAGTGTTTCCAGCAAATCAGCTCTGTTACTTAAAAATGTAATAAATGTTAAAAGTGTAGGAAACTCAGACAAAGTATTTCTGTGCTCTTCCCACTCACGACTCGTTATTTGATCTAACTTGGATGCCATTATATATATAACAAGCGTGTCCCAGTACTGAACTGGTTGATCAAGAGTTAAAAGAGCTCTAAGATTTTTATTTGTAGTGTCAATTATGTGACGTAAACACTTACTGGACTCTCTGCTGATTGTGTCCACATTAAAGAGCGCTTGCACATGATTGTTGACAAGTAATCTTTTATTGTCGTACCTCTCACAGAGTAACCGCCAGGCAGCATCATAGTTATCTGATTTAAAATCTAAATTATCGATTACTAATAAAGCACTACCCCTTAAAGAAGCTCGAAGATAATGTAACTTATTTATTTTATCAATACTGTTATTATTATGAATAATAGAAATAAAGGTATCCCTAAATTCCAACCAATCATGATAGCTTCCGGAAAATTTTGGCAAATCAATCTTAGGTAGACGTATAGAGCCTTGTATGCGTGCGTTATTAGAACAAGAACCCACCTCGGACGAAGCATCAGCCTTAAGAAGTTGACGAGTACTGCTTACTAGCTGGCGCGCAGATGCCACTAGGTTGTAGTACTGAGTCTCAAATCCTTCACGCTCTGTATATTGCTCGTCAGGGTCGTCCGCCAACGTCTCTAAGTCGTTCTGTAACGTGTCATATTTATCGTATAAGTTTTCGAAAATATTAAGTCGATATTCAATTTCAGTGATTTGCAACTCACTTAACTTTTCACAAGTTTTTGAAAGATTTATGTAAGAAGCAAACTGAGTAAGCTTGGCCTTTATTGAAGCACGTTTTTTGATTAAGCTTTTAAAATCAGACATTTTTAAGAAAAACAAGGAAAGCAAAATGGAAAATAAGAAAGAAATAAGCTAAGCTAAGCTAGCCTGTTCAGCAAAAATAGCAACAAAATGTGCAATATAAATATTGCTATAAAATTTTTTAAGGCGCTAAGCGTAAAGTTCAAAAATGCTTACTAATGCTATGCAATTAAAATACTATAAAAATAAAGTAAAATAAGTAAGTTATGATTGAATATTGTGATGAAAAAAAAAAAATAATTAAGCTACTATGGAATGAATGAAGAGATGAAAGTGAGAAAAATAAAATAAAAATGAGATGAAAAAAAAAAATGATAAGTTACAAAAAATGTATGTAAATGTAAAATGAGAAAAAAAATGGATTGGAAATAAGAAAAATGACTATGGAAGTGATTAATGGATGATTATGAAAAGTAAAAGGAAAAAAAATGGAACAATCTCACGGGTTTCCTTTGCAATCTAATGACGACTGCGACGCGTTGAACCGTTGAAATATCTAAATCTTCAGTACACGTAGACAAACCAAAGATGTGAAATTGCTTCCGATTATTTTCTGATGATCTTGATGATCCCGTTGCCGAATAGATCCTGTCTTCTTACTGCGCCCTGACGAGGTGAAATCCGCAAAGACGGTTAATATGAATCCGTGTAGACTTCCACGACGTTAAAATGTAGGCAAGACAGCAAAAATCCAAAGCAGGACTTCAGCGAAGATAACTTGAACCCGATGAACCGCGCGTTAATTTTAACGGCGACCGTTCAAAGTTCAAACTTTAAACGTTCTTGACCGACCGCAGCAATCCAAATTTTGAGGCTCGATGGACCAATGGTTGGGTCGATAGCTCGTTGGTGTATAATAAAAAGCGTGGACTGTATAAAAATGATCTATTTCGCGCGTGGTTACAAGTTATATTTGTAAGCCTTAAAAATGCGTGTGCGCGTTGTTGCGTCTAGCGTTGTCGCAGCTGACTGAAGGTCGGGCGTTGGCCATCGCTGTCTGCACCTGTCGGCCGGGCAATGACCGCTGCGTCCCTCTCCCGTTCCCCTCGCTCGCCTCATTGACGAGTTAACGACTCAACAGTTATCTATACTAATATTATAAAGCTGAAGAGTTTGTTTGTTTGATTGTTTGCTTGAACGCGCTAATCTCAGGAACTATTAGTACGATTTGAAAAATTCTTTCAGTGTTAGATAGCCCATTTATCGAGGAAGGCTATAGGCTGTACATTACCACACTAAGACCAAAATGGAGCGGAGTACAAATGAAGAAATGAAAGAAAGTTTCAAAATTGGGGGATTTTTTCCTCTTTAGAGAGCTTATGCTGCGTAAACGGTTAAAGTTTCCCAAAAATCATATATCACAGAATTGTTCCCCTTTAAAAGTTCTAAAAAAATCCGCGACAGCATATGTCTATCTTTTAAGGTTAGCTCACTATAACCTTTTTTATGTTAACCAAATTTATTCTAAAATAATGCATTATTTGCGAAGGTGTTTTTATAAATATGATATTAATCCTTATCCAAATAAATATATTATTCATAACAAGTATTTAATTTAAAACAAAATTGCCCTTTACATCATTCGATTTTATGAGTATCTTAGGAAATATTGTAATTTTAAAATAACATCTCAGCAAAATAATGATCGAGTACTGCGCGCACAATGTGCAAAGTACTCACGTATACACATAAACTAAGTCGAAAGTTAAAGTCAGCGTTAGCCCAAATTAATTATTCCGTGCGGACGAAGTCGCGGGCAGAAACTAGTAACTATATATAGAGATACAAATATTTTTAAAATAAAGCCTCAAAATATTTAATTTAACGCAAATATAATCCTAGAAACCGTATTTTTAACCATTTTCTTTATTTAAATGAAGCTATAATCCAGCATCCGTCACAAGATATACAGCCGTTAAGTGACGGCTCGTTCGTCATTTTATAGACGTTTATAATCTAGTAAACTCTATCATTTCCTGTCCAGCCGCAAGGAATCTCCATCCTTCATCTCACGTATATTAATTATCTTGTTTTCGTATTCTTATTGCTAATAAATCATTGCTTTGAATAGCTTGAAAGTTTTTTTCTTCGATCCCAATCCTATTAGTATAATAATAGCTAAAGTTTATGAGGATGCAAGGATTTTTAATGGATATTTGTTCGTCGTTCACGCAAAAACTATTGAACAGATTTTGATAAAATTTTACGGTAATATCGCTGGTTTGCAAGAACATCGTAGTAATTCAAAATTCTAATAAATAGAACTTAGTATGTCAAAAGACCATAAATTTTTGATGTTTTATCATGAAAAGAGTTGCGATGATGAATTTTCTTGAAATCAATAAAGTTATAACATCAAGGGATCGTTTAAATTTTGCAGCTTTGCACCAACACGTCCATAAAGAAATTTAAAAACCCCACATCTTCAAATTCATCATTTTTAGTTGCATCGATATTCTTAAAAAGCTGCGATATAGATTATACACCAGAATAACACATAAGCTGTTTTATCAACATACCACAAGGATGAAGCCTTAATATTCTTAATCTATACTAATATTATAAAAAGATAAAATTTATTTGTAAGTTTGTATGTAGGGGGTAATCTCTGAAATTACTCATCCAAGGTATAAAACTCTTATTCGTTGTGTAGCCCGTTTATTGAGGAAGATCATAGGCTATATTACGTCATTCTATGACTCATAATAACCATAAAACCCCTAAGGGCAGCTAGTAGTTTATATAGAGGAGTACAAAATGGTAATATGTATTTTTAATTATGGATAAAAAGATACATTCAATCAAAAAAAAAAAATTCATACTCTATTAATGAGTTAATCTATATATATGTACTAGTTTCCGCCCGCGACTTCGTCCGCACGGAACAGTAACTTTGGGCTAACGCTGACTTTAACTTTCGACTTAGTTTATGTGTATACGTGAGTAAGTACTTTGCACATTGTGCGCGCAGTACTCGATCATTATTATAAAATAATTTCATAATCTATTTGACACTTTATTGTTAAAACCTGTGGTAAAATTGAGTATAGAATACCTGTAGTCAAATCTATACAAATAAATAAAATTTAAGTGTCTGTTTGTAATCAAACTTTTCAACTAAATGCATATGAAAGTATATATAATACTTAGGTACATCAAAACACAAGTCCGGCTAATCTGAAACGGTTGGGCCGATTTTTACGAGACTTTCACACACACAGCTAATTTTATAATACAAAATTACAACCAATGAAATAGTAAAACCATATCCGATGCAATTTGGCAAGGTAAACATTATATAAATATAATTTTACCTCGGGGCACAGCTAGTGTAATTTAAATTAAGTGGTCGAATTTCCACTCGGCCTCCTCTACTATAAGGAACTCTGTAAGACGTATCGCTAGAACCATCAAGCTAAATACAAGTCATGTAGTTAATCTCCTAATCTATAATTAATACACCTCACCAGGACACATCGCGGATAATCTTAAATCAGATAGGCGATGTGATCCTGATCAGTTCATTAATCTAATTATACAACCTTGAATTAGACGAAGTGCCGTTAGGTTCTTCTTAATGTTTTGTATCCTGTCTTGTTGTATAACCATTTGCTATTTATACTGATATTATAAAGCTGAAGAGTCTGTTTGTTTGGACCCGCCAATCTCAGGAACTACTGGTTTGAATTGAAAAATTCTTTTTGTATTTAATAGTTTTTTTATTGAGGAAGACTATAGGCTATATTACATCACGCTACGACTCATAGGAGCGAAGCAGTAACCATGAATGTGAGTGGAACCGCAAGGTACAGCTAGGTAGTAATAAAATGTTGTAATTCGCGACGCAAAAACACAGTGACAGCTGTGTGTCTGTGTATCTGTCTGTGGCAACGTAGCTACTAAACGGGTAAAACGATTTAGATGTGTTTTTTTTTATTTAATAGAGAATTTTCTAGCGATGGTGCTTAGGTATGTTTTACAAAAATCGGTCCAGCCGTTACAAGATTGAGCACTTGTCTCTACTTTTTACCGATTTCTGTGCCGGGAGTTTTTTAAATATCTCTAGTTATGTCTCAGGGGATATATAATCAATTTCGTAACTACTTACGACGTTTCTGTTACTAGTCTTCGTTGTCTTACGTCTAAAACGTACTAATGTAATTCTCGTCTTATAATCAGAATTTAAATTATGACAATTTGACAGGGAAAATGCTAAATAAATCTTTAATGAAAGTATCCGTCACGAACATCTAAATGTCATTCTGTTCGTCACTTACAAGCAATTAGAATAAAGATAAGTGTAAGACTTGAGAGAAAACTGAATAATTTAATTTTGTTACAATTCGATCAGATGAATTAGGCACACCACGGACGGACGACATTAATAAATTGTATCGCGAATAAATAAGTAGCTAGTGAAATCATAAAAACCGGCCAAGTGTGTGTCGTACACGTGAAGGGTTCCGTATCATCACATAAGATCAAAACTCTATGTATGTTTTTAAAACGTATGTACAAGAAACGAAACAAGAATTAGGTGCTATAATAATATACAACATATAAGAAAATATGTATTTAGTAATATGCTATTTCATGTGCCGATCCATATATATGCATAAATATGTTAACTTATCATAACAATAACGAATGTACCACGAACTCAAACAAAAAAAAAATAAAAACCCACTTTAAAAAAAAGTAAAATTATACCGCCCTAAATATAAAAAAGGAAATTACAAACTCATGAATAAAAGTCATAAATGTATTCGTCTGCGAGTCCTATTTGCACTTTAATCATTCATTCATTCATCTGTTCAGTAGTTTTGCGTGAAAAAACAACAATGTTTGTGTATGAAGTTAACTAAGTAAAGTAAAGTAAAGTTTTGTGCAGCGATCATTATCGCGAGTTCGATCCCCACTCACTACAAACATCTATACGACAACACCTATATTTTTCATGGGTATTTGTGTTTACGTTGTGAATGTTTCACAGAACCCTGTCAGTATCATTGGATTTTAATGGAGACCGTCGAGTGAGACGCATACCTATATTTACTTAAAAACCGACTTCAATAAAAAGTAGGTTCTCAAATCGTAGTGAACCTTTATTATGATTGTAACCTCAGCTTCGTACTTAATGACCAATTTCGTAAATTTGAATTTATTCTTTTCTTCCAAAAGACATTTTGGTCACATATATCTCAAAATTTCTTCGGTCAGTTAAATATTTTTGTTTTTAAATTGAAGTTTAGCTAAATCAAGTCAAATCAAATCAAAAAATACTGTAATCTTTAGGCTCTCACGAGCACTTTTGAATCGTCATACCTACATCAAAAAAACAAAAAAAAATACATCAATAATGAAGCTACCACCGGTTCGGAACAGAGATTCTACCGAGAAGAACCGGCAAGAAACTCGATACTCTTTTAAAATATTGTCAATACAACACATTTTATACTAAGACAATACAGTCGTCGTCACGTCTGCGGTATACCTATAGATCGAAGCTAACAGACAAAATAGGGCACTGCTGTGTTCATTAAAACACTACATCGCACGCAGCGGTATTAGTCACTATTATCAGTATTAATGCTATCGGCTGTCTGTCCGTCGCTCGAAATAACTCAATTGAGAACACCGATCGACATTATTCGTATGAGATCATCCGATACGGTCATAATTATTTCAAACTACTTTGTAATTATTCAAATTCTATTGTAGATGTTAAATATAAAAAAAACACCACGCTTTTTAAGTATTTAAAAGTAAAAAAAATAGAGTAACATTCTCTAAATGTAAACAGCCTAATCCACCACGCTGCTCAACAGCGAAGCGGAGAATTCAGGCGGATATGTGGGACTCCTGATACTAACAGACTCATAAAACCTAGCAATGTCCTCATCGTCTTAGACGTCACGGGATCGCTTACGCACGCGTGGCGCCCGAATGATCGATCTGCCTCTGTTAAACTCAGATTTATAAGAACCCTAAACATTCATGATTTTTTTGTTTATTTAATTGAAAACTTTGCCTTAAACATTTAGACTTAAAATAATATTTATTCAGCTAATAAAACCGTTACAATGAGTAATTTATCGCATAAAAGCATTGTTTTAAACGATCATTAATTCCCAAAACGACCTCAATGAAACGGAAATATATGCAGATGTTAAAATCAATAGTTCTCAGTACAAAAGTTCCTCAGTCCTTATTGAAAAAGGAACAATCGATTGTAAATTGATTTCCAATCAAGGAGCGACATTCCATTGCTTGGGTTTTAAGGTTTTATACTCGTAATGGTGTTGCTACACTATCGGATTTTTCGTTTTTTTCTGGTTTTAAAGTTATTTTATACAACCTTCCTCCAAGAACGGGCTATTTAATGCAAAAAGAGTTTTTTTTTTTATTACATTACGTACAAACTTAGAAACATATAATGTAATATATATAATAAAATAATATATATATATATATATATATATATATATATATATATATATATATATATATATATATATATAAATTTATATAGCATTGATAAGACCGATGGTACAATTTTTGGCTATATTACATTTTCTTAAAAAAACACAGTACATCAAAACACGCAATTTTAAATTATTTAAATGTTTATCTGTCTGTCTGTTTGTTTCGGCTCATCTCTGACATGGCTGGACCGTTTTTGAAAGGACTCTCACTCACAGGTAGCTAATGTTATAAGGAGTAACTTATTATTATTAAAAATATTTATTTTAATTTATAAAAAATTTAAAAATACGCGAAAATAAAACTAAAACCAATGAAATGATAAACAATACCCAATGCAAGGAGGTAAACATGATATAAACATAATTTTTCATCAAAATAACGCGAGCGAAACCGCAGAGCATAGCTAGTATTTAAATAAAAATAAGCCATATGTGGCCACATCCTTAAGTCAACCTGTAGTAAATAAATTCCGCCGTCGGCCGTAAAACCCTATTGTTAGGCACGTGCCGAGTATCGCCGAAGTGTTTTATGTTTATGTGACACGACCTTTACTTAAGGGTTGAGTTGTAAATCGTGTTTTATAGGTAAAATTTTATTAGATTATTTTTATACATTTAAATATATTTATTAAAGAAAAATCGTTTATTTTTAATAAGAACAAATATACGGACTTGAGTCCATTGGATGGAACTCGTCGATCTCAACTGATGATCGCGGGTTCATTCATTGGCTAGCACCTTTGAATTTTTAGAAGTAACGTAACAGTCTGTATGTGTCCCACTGCTGCGCAAAGACAGGAGGTCTTCTCTTTCTCCTATTTGGGAGAAGATTTAGTAACCTAATCCACAGCTTTAAGATATCAAAACTATTCTTAATAAATTAGTTTAAAGTATATCCATCTTCTCTTTTCTATTTTGATAAAAGGTATAATGAATTAAAAGCATATTGGTATAATAAGTTTTATCTAATAATTAGTTTTCAAGAGTACGATTAAGTACTGCATAATTAAAAATATGGAACAAACTTCAACATTCGAATCTTTCAATTAAGAATTTTATTTATTATCAGAACACATCAATATCTGAGAATTTGTCTTTTTGTGGGTTGACACATTATTGCTTATCAGCATCCATTTATAGAATTTGACATTAAAAAACAGGTCCTATTCCCAACTTTGACAATTGGGATTTTAACTGGTAGCTAACGATTATGTACGCGATTTTTCCAAAACGGAACACATTTTGGGCGCCAAAATTAAAACGGTACACTGTTATAGCTTACGTCATCTATCTGATTTAATGGTCTAAAATCTATAGAGATAAAATATCATTGCTATCTATCAAAAGCCTGAGATAAATGTGTTCAAAACAAACCCTTAAGCTGTATATAATATAACGATAGTGTAATTGAATCTTTTGGAAGCAAAAAATTTTTTCAAAAAGCTGTCTTCCCGCCTCGTCGAAACTACAGGTGACCCAAGAGCTGGCGGCTACCTTGCCCAGCATATCAGTGTGGCCATACAAAGAGGTAATGCTGCCAGTGTTTTGGGCACCTTGCCTCACTGTGACATCGATAGTTATTTAGGTTTAATATAGTTATTTTTAATTTCTGTTTCTTTTTATTTTTAATACAATTATTTGTTTTTGTTAATGTTAGTCATATTGAAAATTATTGAATCTTTTGTTTCATACATTTAAAACATTTATTATTTTATTAATTTATTATTTTGTTCCGTGTAAAATTTTCTGTTTGTGGTGTACAATAAAGTATATTTTATCTATCCATCTAACATTTATAACATTCTTAGGCGAGAATTACACGAGTTTTGTTCTTAAACTTTCAACGATTTTACAAAAGTTGTTTGTCATTGGTGAAAGTATTTATTAATAGTGCCTTTATGATTAACAGCCACAAATGTACGTAGGTAACTATTACGATAGTAAAACTTACAAATGTAATTCTCGCCTTAAACATACGAATCAATATTGTATTTACTATTTGAATTGACATACTCTGATCCTTTAGAAAATAAGTACTTGTAAACGTTCTTTTTGGTCGATTTTCCTTTTAATATTACTTCTACTAATATTTTTACTTCTTCCTTTACATCTGGTTTCCAATTATGTTTAACCCTTAATAGCCTAGAGTTTCAATTTTGATACTAATATTTTAAACCAAATGTTCACATTACTAGTAGTTTTAGCCTAGGTATATCTGATTTCTTTATAGCCTTAATGCCTGAAGTATCAAAATTGATACCTGTTTTTTTTTCTAAATAAATATGTAAGATTATTATTGTGATTTTTTAACTATTTTTTCCTTCATCTAGACCTTTAAACAAACACAGTAATATTTAAAAATAAAACACTTGCGTAAATCAGGCTATTAAGGGTTAAGAGTATGAATTAAATTACGGAAAATATTCCCTAAAATTTTAGTTATATCTTCTTTCCATATATATGATTTATTTAAAGATTTTAGTGTGTTATCAAAATGTATTGCTATGACATCATCATCCTCACTATCAAATGCTTTGTCAACAATATCTAATAAAATAGTAATTGCTTTCGATCGTATTTTATTTATTTTATTACTTGTATGTACTTTATATTTGTGAATTAAAGTATTTCTTGTTATTGAAAGAAAGCATCGTACTTTTGATATTTCATCGTAAAATATACTTTCTAGTTTATCATTAATTTTTATAACTAATTTGTCACCTAAAATTGTCTTGAAAAAATTTGCTTGTTCTCTAGCTAAGATAGCCAAATTTGTTAGTAAATAATTTAATTTAACATCAGAAAATTTTAGCATTTCCTTTATAACATCTGCAATATAATCTGAGTAAGCCGGATACATCCTACATATGTCTAAATTTTGACAGACATATTCCATTTCAGATTTATTATCAGCAATCAATTGCTTATGAAGTTCAGTTTTTAAAGTATGAATTTTTTCATCAGTTAACTTATTTCTATTAATTGACACACCAACATTAGGTCTTTTTATGATTTCATTTAAAATATCTTTACTTATTTCATAAGATGTAATGACTAAGCCTAGTATAACAAATTCTTTATCGATATCATGAATTTGTAATTCATCTTTAAATATATTTTTAGAATATCTATTTAGTGTTGTAGAATAGTTTTGTATGGCTATTTCTTCTAATTCAGAATTATTGTAGTTCAGTTTTAATCGTTCTTTAATATATTTCGCTTTATTTAATATATTTAATTTACCGTTTCCAACCAAGCGCTTTCGATAATTGTTGATTACGTTTATATTCATTAGTGTTCTCTGGTATTTAATAAAATCATTATATTCTATATTTAGCTTATTTGTCATTACATGATTTTTATGTATAAATTCTTCAGATTTATATTTCACTAAATCAGTGGCCAGTAAAAGTGTTTTCATAATATTTAGATCGTACTTTGGTAATATTTTCGCACCTGAGAACATATTTTAAAGATTGAGCAAGAGCTTATAGAATTTGTCGTGAAAGGGAAATATTTTTTACCCTTTTTATATTTATTTTTAATCGATTTCAGTCGAGAAAGAGTTTTTTGATAATGACTTTTTGTGTATATATTTGGCGATGTACTCGTAAATTCTGTATTATTGATTCTTTTTGTATTAAAAAGGATTGAACATGACTTCGTTTGAATTTAATCACAATTTCATTACGTTTTGTTCTGAATGACAGAACTCTTTAATCATGGCAATTGTAAATAAGTTTTAAGTCTGTTGTACTTTCAAGCAAGAACTAAGTCGTCTACTGTCGTCGCTAAAATAATTAACAATCTTACCGCAAATTATAAATAGAACACCATAAATACACCTTAAGAACATATTCCTTATCGTGTTCACTGCTAGTTCGCTTAAAATACTTCATTACTGATTCTAATTAATTTTTACTACTCGTACGTGGCGCACTTAACATAGTATAAAAATTTTGATGCCTTTTTAACCGACGCCAAAAAGGGAGATCATGTATTTGACCTGTACGTATGTATGTCATAAATAAAAAAAATAAAAATAAATAAACGCATCACACTCAACGGCCCCCATTAAGATCTCATGACCTTGTGTCGGGGGTCCGGAAACACACACAACACTAACACAAACACCCAGACCACGACAAACATCTATATGGTCAATACACACGTTTGCCATGAGTGGGGATCGAACCCACGACCGCTAGCGCTTTAGTCAGTTGCAGTGACCATTGCGCCAACGCTTCTGTCATATGTGCGCACATACGTTTATAAATTTTATAAATTGAGTTTTATGAAGACTAAGTCGTGAGTTAAATATTTACTTTTAAAATTTATTAAAATCTATTTTAATATTATTCAATGTACTTTTTTATTTAATAATACATAATATTTATTAAAAAGAACTTTATTGCTATCCAATTTACGGAGATTCCCAGGACAACTTTGTCTTTTCCAGCGAAAAAAAAGAAGGTTCTCGATTCGTGGCGTATGTTTTTTTTAATGTTTTTAATGTTGTAAGAAATCCTTAATTACTTCATTCTAAAGAGTATCAGCAATAAAAATATCAATTTAGTACTTAGGTTTTTAAATTAAAATAACTGAAATTAGTTTGTCGAACAAACAAATGAAATTGCATATTTTGCTTTTCAAGTCGGTTAATTTAACACTCATAGGAACGCAGCTATAAAAAGAACAACATAGTATATACATATATAATAAAAACTTTATAGTCTATGTGTTCAATAAATTAAAGATCGCCCGCAGCATCCTTTAACTAATAGTAAATATATTTCATTTGAGATCTGTAAAGCATACCTCAATGTAATTGTGCTCATAAAACTAGCAATCAAATTGTATTACTTTGTAGTATTGAAAACGTGAAGTTTCGCACTATAAATCGAAATACCTACTGGTTTCTTAGATGGTTATTTATCGAAGCTCTATCTACTAAGATTTTTATATATAATGTTTAAATAATTATTGTAATATTATTTATTTATTATTTAGTTACTTAGATCTTTATATTGTGAAAAAAAATGTGAGTTTTAAATACAAATGCGCCGAAAATTTTTATATACTAAGATCAGATCTGCAAATAGTAAAGAAGATCAAAAAGATCACCAAATAAAGTTCTAATGAAGAAAAGTAGTTGAAAGAGATTTATGCGAAATCATATTGTTTTTTATATAGATTTTGTTTTAAAATAATACGCATTTGTATAGTCTATTTTTCTTCGTCTTATTTAGCAGACAAATATGGCGTATTTCTAGCCACAGATAAGATAAGAAATTATAGATTGGATGATTGAACTGAAGCATTTTTAATAATGCAAAAGTATAATGAAAAATTGTTCGCAAATTTGTGATTTTCGTTCGGGGTATTGTTACCATATAAAGCCAAGTAAAGAAAAATATTATACTTCATTTTTAAACATTACGCTGATATATATTTTAATATAGGCAAAGACCATCTTAAATAACATACTTTTCAAATAGTATAGTAGAAATAAAAATTACAGTCAGTTACTTTATACACTATTACTATCCTGTATTAATTTGCATTATCCATATAACTTTATTTTGGTAATAGAATAGCTCAGTGATTCTCAATTAATGGTTGGTGTACCCCCAGGGGAAAGAGAAGTAGTGGTTAAGATTATTAAATAAGGAAAAATTAAGTAAACAATCAAAAATATACTTCGAGTAGGCTCTTACGAGCACTTTTAAATCGTTAATACACAAAAAAGTACATTAATGAGGAAGCTACCATCGGTTCGGAAGGTAGATTTAAAATGATTTTCAAAACATATTTTTAATCGATCAGTGTCTAGTTCATTTGTTTAAAAATATTCGCGTTATTAAGTCAACGCCGTTTACATTAAACTTATGATGTAGAATACTATTTTGACAGTCATTCGTATGAGAATGGGTACGCGTATATATCATTCAGGGGTGCGCTAGTTTTATGTATATCTTCATGTGGTACTTACGGAAAGATTTTGGGAACCACTGGAATATCTGATAACAGTCGTAAAATCAAAACAACTGATAAAACACCGGGTTCCGGGGCATTCGAAAGTGGCAGATAATAATATATTTAACACTATACTTCAAATGTGTCTGTTTGTACGTTATAATTCGGGTTTAATTTTTTTTTTAATTTTAATAACTATTATTATAGCAAATTACAATGGTAGATTCATTTGCTTGACGTTCAAAAAGAGAATGTAAATTCCTATTTTGAATAAAAATATTTTGATTTTGACAAGCTCTTTTCAAGCCTTAACATATAAAAGAGGCGTTATAAGTATCTGTGTATTTTGTATCGAAAATAAAAATTAATTATATATTAGATACATATTTTAGGGGTCTTAAATAAACTGTTTCGTGGACCAATACAAAATATTTTGCTGACGGTATTAATAAAAAGAATAACACCACTCTAATAATCGCTTATCAATCATTAATTAATAAGAATAACTTAAACACTGATTGCAAATATTAAAAACGGAAACAAATCCACGAACGTGTAACTAGTATATTAATCAATCGCAATTTACCCCGGCCAGATACTATCTCGCCTCGGGTGCAGGGTTGGCAGGTGCAAATTATAATTTATTGCACGGAGATATTCTGCGCAATGTTGGAGTTATGAGGTTGGGCGATATGGTTAGGGGCCGTCCATTAATCACGTAATATTTTGTAGCAACTTTTTAAACTCCCCCTCTTCCCTTTAGTGGTGGTAAGTTTTTGTACTAACCCCCCGCCCCCTCCCACCTTTCACGTGTATTTTTTTGTACTACGCAAGTAGGAGTATTCTAAAAATAGCTTAACTTAAAAAAAAGCTAAACTAGCATTTAATTCTGATAATTTGTACAGCCGTATCTATATATAATATACGTGATATCTTAGAATATCCCTCTACTCCCCTTGTGATATTTGGTGGTTTTTCCAAACCCCCCTTTAGGCCTCACGTGATTAATGTACAGCTCCTTATCTTATTACGTTTATTAGGTGTTTATTTGTATGCATAGGTTTGTGTTAACTTATTTCACAATTAACTACGACAAAAAGACCGCAACTTTAGAAATAAAATATTTAATTTCGTTTATTTTGATAATTATTATTTTATGATTTAAAATTTGTAACTACTAAACTGATTTTAATGATAAATCGAACTAATTTAAAGTATATTCTTAAAAAAGAATTTTCAAAATCGGTTAATTATTTTCATAGTTCTGAGTTATCAAACATTTAAGAAGTAATTAAAATTAATCGAATTTATGTCAGATTAAGTCAATAAAAAATTGTTAATACAAATCATTATTTACGTATAAATATGTTTTAAGTCACGACAATTATTTTAAGAAATCAGTGTCACTTTTAAAAATAAATAATAATAAGTTATGAGTAGCAGCCCTGCGTTTTTGCTAGGACAATAGAACACGGCGCTGGAACATGATTTGTATTGAAGTAAGAGAATGCGGAACTCTTGGGAATATCCTGCAAATTGTAATCAAAACGAAAATTCAAATGAAAATATTTTTATTCAAACTAAAAACTTACACTCGTTTTGAACGTAAAGCAAACTAATCTACCACTTTAAGAAAAAAAACCTTAAGTTAGAATTACACTTATTAATTTTGCTCTTAGACTTTCATAAATATTAACTTAAGCTGTTTGTCATTATTTTACATTTCAAAATTCCTGTCAATCTTTTTTGACATTCACGTAATCAAAAATAAAAAGAAAGATAAAAAAATACTTCATTCAAGTAGGCTTTTAAAAGCACTTTTGAATAGTCAAAACAAACAAAAAATACTTAAATTAATGAAAAGCTACCACCGGTTCGGAATGTAGATTCATTCTACCGAGAAGAACCGACAAGAAACTCGATTAAATAGATTTTAAAATTGTGTTATTAAGTATATACATTTAAAAATTACAAATGTATTATTAAACATCCTGTATTCATTGAAATAAAACTATTTTAAACGGATTTAAATCGCGTATAATTATTTAAATCCGTTTAAAATAGTTTTATTTCAATGAATAATAATCGCGAAAATCTAAGACAACGATATCCTGTATTCAGTCCAGCTATACTACATAAATCCATGCATTATTATCGTCTATATAATCTTGCACAGAATAATATGCTTTAGCTATTAAAGTCTTTTTAATATATAATATCACAGCTTTCGTAATTACTTACTACGTATCTGTCACTAGGTGTATGTCAATTATGAGAGTAAAACTTACAAATACAATTCTCAGCTTAGACCGAAAAAGAAATCACAAAAGAATATTAACGGGCCTTTTTTTATTTTTGCTTCAACAACTTTAAGATTGTGACTATGACATTAGAATAATCATACAATCAGAGTTTATATGTAGAGGGAAATCTCTAAAACTACCGATTATCAAGTTATATAGCCTAGGATAGCCTTTTTATTGAGACAGGTTTAGGCTGTATTATATTACATATAGAAGCAGGAAACATAAACGCGAATAGAACCGCAAATATATGATACGTTTTTATATTCAGTAATGATTATGCTTAAATTTCGACCAGTGAATGAAGACCAGAAATCATTAAAATCTAAATCTAAATTCTACTCATCCGTCCGAATTCTTCGCTCGCGTAATAACCCGTTAGCATTTCAACACGGCGACAACTTTAAAGCGATATTCCTCGCTGACAGAATGATGTGAGCTTACGTCTCTTGTACTACTTTGAATGCTCAAGTCACAAACGAGTTACGATTTTTATGAAGACTTATTAGCTGATATATACATTACATAAGTACAAAGAAATACGACTTAAAACTGAAAACTGAACTAAAACTTATTAATAATTAATAAATAATTAATTAATCGAGTGAATAAAATTACTATACGTTCACGGCTTAGTATATATTTTTATAACTAAATAAATAAATCAAATTCAAAATCTTCTGTCTTATAAAGTAAATAATACATTATTTAATTCTAAAATATCGTATCTATTTTTTACTCAGTTACTTTTACGTAACGTTTCACGACGCCACCGACGATGCATCATGGTTGTGTTTTGAGCTTGACCTGTCGTCCTATTTGAGCGAATGCGACACTTATATATTTCAGAGTCTAGTTTTAGCCTCTTGACTACAGCTCGTATACGGGATCGACAACAGTACCTTACTCGCACTAGATCAAGATAATATAATATTGCGTTTCGTACGGTGAGCAAACAAAAAACTATTAAAGAATTATTTAACCCCTATTGTAGCTAACATGACCTCATGTTCTATGACAAAGCAAAATGGGCGAACGTCATCCATTTGCTTGGTTTTTTCGCACGAAACAATTGCGAGCCGCACCGCATCGCATCACTCTAATTTACGTTTCGCCTCTTATCACATTGCTTTAATAAAATCTCTATCTTTTACACCTTGTACCACATCTATGTAACGGTATAAGTCACAAGTATGGTCTACATAGCGCGCTAATACGGCGCTCGGGATGGACTTATGGTCACTCCCGAGCAGATCAGGAACAGAACTGGATGTTGGAGAGGAATTTATTGTGATCTCTCCTTATTAATTGTACAGTTTTAATCCGTTGCGTATACAGATTGAGCTACAATTTTCTTTAATTGTGATCCTCTTGTTAATTAATTGGTGTTCGCGTAAGTCTTTGAATTACATTACGGGAATTAATGCTTTCTTAACATACTTTTTAAGAATAACGACTGACTGGTAGAAATCTTACAGCGCAAAGCCTAGAAAACAGATCACAAAATACACAGGAGTGCCTTATATGAACGCAGTTAAGCGCTTTAAAAGGATTCTTCTCTTCTCCCCAAAAAAATTTCTTTATCCGCGAGTAATGATCCACATTTTTATATCTATTCTTAATTAAATTATTTCATAACTGTAAACGAGGAATTGGTTTATATTTATATGTAATTTGAATCTCGGAAACATTCTAATGATTTTCAAAAAAATTTAGTATGATGGCAGTCTCGGAGGCGATAAATCAAATTAGGTAGGTTTAATTTTTAGGTAACCTAATTTATCCATGTTTTTACGCAGTGAAAAACTGCTACAATTTTGTAATTTCAAAAAAACACGATTTACTCAAAAACATACCGGCCAGGTACTTTATATCTTACCTTAATTTAATTGAAAGCTTACCATTTTTTGCGTATAGCCGGTGGTTACTGATCCTTAATATTCCCAAATTTCTAAGAAAAGATCCGATATTATTTAATTCGATCCCGCGGCAGTATCTAATCTCATAACAAAGGAACCGTGTAAAAATAAATACAAGAATGTCAGACTGGAATAAACGAAAAAAGATTTTATTGAAATGGTGTATTTAAAAAAAAACTGGTAGATGCTTAAATCAAAATCACAATAAACTTTATTCAAGTATCTCACGAGCACTTTTGAATCGTCAATATACAAAAAAACATATACAATAAAAATTAACATTAATGAAGAAGCTCTCACCGGTTCGGTGTGTAGATTCTACTGAGAAGAACCGGCAGCTGTAATAGTTATAATTTCAACCGATTTCAAAAAGGAAGAGGTTTTCAATTTGTAATATATATTCTTATTTTCATAACTCCATTATTTCTTAACTCTTAAAATTTATTTTTTCAAAATGATATGCTTCCAGATTGGTTTCATAGATTTTTTAAATCAAATTATCTGGAATAAAAAAGTCGTCCAAGTAAACGAAGTATGAAATCGATTACTTTTTAAATTCTTAATTTTAAAATTAAAGCTAGATTATATCAAGATTTTTTTATATATATAATATAGCTGGCAAACGAGCAGGCGGGACACCAGATGTTAAGTGATCAGCACCACCCGTGGACATTTGCAGCACCAGAAAAACCATAAATGCGTTGTTAGCCTAAAATGGGATGTGGAATGAAAGGGAATAGGACATAAGGAAAGGAATGCGGAAGGGGTTAGGCTTCCGGCTCTCTCACTCTCCGTACGAAGCGAGATTATCTACACTAACATTATAAACAGGACAAATTTTATTATATGTATGTTTTTTTTTTGTTTACCTTAAATATATTCCGAGATTATACGACCGGTTTGAAAAATAATTTTTGCATTCGTTATCAATTTATTCTGGTTATCAAGGGTGGATCCAGGGGGAGGGTCATACGGGTCATGAGCCCTCCTCCCTGGGCTGGGACCAAGACTAAGTAGAGCACTAATTATAATTGTTAAACATGATGATAATTAACATGATTTTTATACATATTTAATATAACGGGTCTTATCGCGATAACTAATGGTAGTAATACCTTTTTATTGCCCGACGTTTCGACGAAGTTACATTCGCCGTGGTCACGAGCTGACTGGTGTACCGCGCGCCCTCCGGCGACGAGTGCGCGAGTTTTCTTCGCCTACCCTCAAAATATTAATATTGTCTTTACCGTTATTATAATGCTGGGAGCACACCACACTAACACAATCGGTTCGCGCGAACATTGTTCGAGGTACTTCACTTTTGTTAAATTTATTTATCACCGGGTTCCAAGCGGCCGACAATTTAAATCCGTCATCGCGATTGAAGGTTTTATGTTTTTTAATTTCAATTGCTTCCCGTACTAAGCGGCAATAATAATCGGGTTTGTTCCCGAGTTTAACAGATGGTCAGCCACTGCGGATTTTTCTGTCTGTCTGTTTTTCACCGCCGCTATGTGTTCTTTGACCCTATCCGCTATGGTACGTTTAGTTTGGCCAATATAAGAAGTGCCACAGCTACAATTTATCTTGTATACACCCGGCGTTTGAAAAGGGATGACATCCTTCGGCGTGCGTAAGCATTTACAGACTTTTGTCAAAGGGGTAAATACGGTCTTGATGGAGTAACTCTTCAATATCGTTCCAACTTTGTCCGTTATTCCCTTGACGTATGGCAGAAATGCTGGTTGACGGCTAACCTCCGGTTGTTTTTCCTTCCTACCTTGTGGTTTAATACTATCACTTACCCGATATCCATTGCGTTTTAGTACCTCCTGAATATGTGTCAGCTCGTGATCGAGATGATCAGGGTCGCATAGATCTAAAGCCCGATTTGTAAGTGAATTTCTTACCGAATTAAGATGGCGCGGGTGGTGATGTGAGGTGGCGTGAAGATACCTATCCGTGTGTGTCGATTTTCGGTGTACTTTATATCCAACAGAACCATCAGGCCTAACTAGGATCTTGGTATCAAGAAATGCTAACGATCTTTCCGACTCTAATTCGTATGTGAATTTTATTTTGGGGTGTATAGAATTAAGATGACCCAAATATTGTTCTACGTCGTGTTTGTTTCCCCTTATAATGCAAAAAATGTCGTCAACATGCGACCAATAGTAAGTCAAATTAATGCACCAACTTACAATTTGGCTAAACATCTTTGTTCGGTACTGAAGGTTTTAATAGGTGGGACTTCGTCCTTCGTGAAAGACTCCAGGCATTTTATTGACATCGTAAGAAATCTCAGACTGGAACCCGGTGACATAATGGTAAGTTTTGATGTAGAATCTTTATTTACCAGCGTTCCTAAAAAAGATTGTTTAGATGTTGTTAAAGATAAATTGGTATTACACGGTCTCTCCGACACTATCATTGTTCTACTTGAAAATTGTCTGAACGGAAACTACTTCTTGTACGGTGGTGAGTATTACATTCAAATTGATGGAGTGGCTATGGGTAGTCCTATAGCACCTGTATTGGCCAACATTTGGATGGAATATTTTGAAGAAAAAGCTTTGTCTTCTGGACCGCCAATAATTAAATTGTGGAAGAGGTATGTTGACGACATTTTTTGCATTATAAGGGGAAACAAACACGACGTAGAACAATATTTGGGTCATCTTAATTCTATACACCCCAAAATAAAATTCACATACGAATTAGAGTCGGAAAGATCGTTAGCATTTCTTGATACCAAGATCCTAGTTAGGCCTGATGGTTCTGTTGGATATAAAGTACACCGAAAATCGACACACACGGATAGGTATCTTCACGCCACCTCACATCACCACCCGCGCCATCTTAATTCGGTAAGAAATTCACTTACAAATCGGGCTTTAGATCTATGCGACCCTGATCATCTCGATCACGAGCTGACACATATTCAGGAGGTACTAAAACGCAATGGATATCGGGTAAGTGATAGTATTAAACCACGAGGTAGGAAGGAAAAACAACCGGAGGTTAGCCGTCAACCAGCATTTCTGCCATACGTCAAGGGAATAACGGACAAAGTTGGAACGATATTGAAGAGTTACTCCATCAAGACCGTATTTACCCCTTTGACAAAAGTCTGTAAATGCTTACGCACGCCGAAGGATGTCATCCCTTTTCAAACGCCGGGTGTATACAAGATAAATTGTAGCTGTGGCACTTCTTATATTGGCCAAACTAAACGTACCATAGCGGATAGGGTCAAAGAACACATAGCGGCGGTGAAAAACAGACAGACAGAAAAATCCGCAGTGGCTGACCATCTGTTAAACTCGGGAACAAACCATTGGATTGAGCTTCATGACCCAAAGGTTCTCTCGACGGACAAAAATTATTATTGCCGCTTAGTACGGGAAGCAATTGAAATTAAAAAACATAAAACCTTCAATCGCGATGACGGATTTAAATTGTCGGCCGCTTGGAACCCGGTGATAAATAAATTTAACAAAAGTGAAGTACCTCGAACAATGTTCGCGCGAACCGATTGTGTTAGTGTGGTGTGCTCCCAGCATTATAATAACGGTAAAGACAATATTAATATTGTGAGGGTAGGCGAAGAAAACTCGCGCACTCGTCGCCGGAGGGCGCGCGGTACACCAGTCAGCTCGTGACCACGGCGAATGTAACTTCGTCGAAACGTCGGGCAATAAAAAGGTATTACTACCATTAGTTATCGCGATAAGACCCGTTATATTAAATATGAATAATATAAATCGCGAAAGTTTAAAATATATGATTTTTATATTTTTTGTCACAATATAGATTTTATGTAAAAACCTAGGTGGTTATAGGCTATATTACAACACACTACAACTCATAGGGGCGAAGCAGTAACCAACTATACACGCAAGTGAAATGAGCAGCTAGTATTAAACAATTTAACAACTCCTCGACCAACAAATTAATAACCGAAAGACTTAAAATATACATTTTTATTTTATTATCTTCACAATATCGCAGTAATCAAGTATCCTTGCAATATCGCGCTCATATCGGCTCTAAACAACCGATTTTGTATTCAACTTAGACTTTTACTTTTTGGGAAACGAAACGTGTACAATGGACTGCAAAAGTTGTTTAACAAAAGTGGGAATTTTACTGACATCGCTGTTAACAAATTAGTAGAATCGTAGTCGTTATATTAAGTTATATTTGTTACTAATGAAGAAATATATATTCATACAAAAAATACAAGATTTAAATCCGTTTAAAATCGTTACAAATATTTTTTTATTATATAAGGTTTTAGGAATTCAATTCAATTCTTTGGTTAATGGCTTCTAGTTGTGCCAATTAGACACATGTTATTTCGCCAATGTCACGTGGGATGGAGAAGACACGATGGAGATTGATCGGTGGGGTCAAGAATCCAAAAGTTTTAGGAAAATCTAAACGTATACAAGAAAAATAATTATTTAATTTTATTTAGAAAATGACAGTGGTAACAGCGCCAAATTCAAAAATATAATATTTTAGTTTATATTAGTAATATTATGTAACGTTATATTATTTTATGTAATGTTATTTAGTATGTTTTGCTTTGCTTTGCTTTGCTATGCTATGTGTGGACTATGTGTTGATGCTTTATGTTCCTTTTCGTAAAGTTTCGAACTAATGATACCTCATTGTTACTATAAACGATTTAAAAATGCTTGAAAAATATTATTCGAATAAAGTACTTATATTTAATTTCGATTAGTCTTGCCATAAATATGCTGTAAATTGCTGAAATAAAGACATACTGTCATACTACAAAAGACGAAATAAAACCATGTTCGACACGTGTCTAGCTAAACAGTGTTTAAGATTTAAACATTGCTTAAAATATTATCTAAATTGCTTAACAGATAGTAAAATCATGAAAAACTTATCAATATAATGTCACACATTACATTTGACAGCTAATATAGGTTTTAGACATCTGTTAAGCGTATGTTAAACTACGTCAAACTCAAAACTTTCCTTAGATATAGATTTGTAGTACGGAATCTTTAAACACGCGTTTAACCTATGATTAAATCTTTTGTAGTAAGACAGATAATGAATAAGGAAAAATGTATTTTGATTCAACTTACGCGAACCCGCGTTGCCGTCTGTACGTACTGTAATTTGCATATTTATCAGCTTAGCTACCGTTTCATTCGTCTCGGGACACGCGTAATGGTAGTTTACGAGTTTTTAATATACGTACCTCTGGACATAGACTGGTATACTAGTCTTCATGCTTGGCTTTGTTCATTCATATTCCTTTTAGGAATTGGTGAGCGGGTAAGATTTTTGTTCTCTTGTATAGATTAAATTATTTATAAAAGTACAGTCAATATAATTGTTTTCTGGGTTGAACGATGAAACCTTCTTGAACAAAAGTTAGGTTAATTATTAAAATAAAAGTTTTTTTCTACGAAAAACAAGTTTTTACTATTTTTCATATATCTACAAATGCAGATAAAAAATGTCTAAAAATTAGGAATAATCTCAATGATGTTTTTTTATGTAATGGTAAGGTTATGTTAGTAAATATATAATCTAATATTTTATTAAAGTAATTTTAAATTCTGTGTTGGATTATATATTTTTTTTTGTAAATGTAACTATTTATTTTTGTAAGGTGGCAACATCGAAATTGACGTAAGAGAATGACTTGCACTGTTTAGCATTCTAATTCAGTTAATCAAGCGAGACGAGTGATTTATTAAACGACTTCCAAAAAATTCAACCTGTTTCAAGGCGAATTCATATTTGACTGACGTGACGACACATGCCGTGTCATGACGTGACGTTTACATAATTATGCCGCGTTCTAACGCATCAAAACAATACTTTGAGTCGATACGCCATTTCAGCACGACCCGCTGATCTGATGCGAACCGGGATCGGTACTGATGCGACACATCAGAAGCCATCACAGGTCACAACACATCAATGTAAACGTTGTCATACAAAATGTATGATACCGATTCTGTTCTGATGCGCCACGACACGACACGTCAGTCAAATATTAATTCGCTATTATATTGCAGTGTTTATAAATTCTTATATTATCTAAAATAAGTAGTAAATATATTATTATTAACTAAAGAAGAGCAAAACGGATCATCTAATGATAATATTTTTTTTAATAACAAAATATACTACACAATTAAAATTAAAATAAATATCAACACACAGACAAACTGATTTCACTCCGCCATTATAATATACGTTTTTAATGAAACCAAGTAATGTACTTCGCTCATGAGTTTAATGGCCAATGTATGAAATTGACGAAATATTGTAATTTTTAACAACCGTGCAACGTTAAAATACTGACGTTCTTGAAAATTGTTTTTGAAATATTATGTAATTTATTATAAGTACCGACCACACAGACCACGGACACAAAAACAAAAAAATCATACTTCATACTTAAATACTAATATACAAGTAATATTAACTGAAAAATATCAAAAATATCTACTGTATAACAAGACCATCTGCAGTCAGCAGTACCGTATTAATGTCACTTCTGTCTAAAAGCCTACGAGTGAGAATCGTTACTAATCAACTTTAAACCGGTAAAGATCCTAAGCGGTAATTCTGATTGAAAAACAATATGAAGCACCTAAAAAACATATTTAAATACCAATTAAACAACTCAACAACCTCACTTGACATAATTCGTCGAACTTAATGTTTTTATTTTTCACATGATGGCGTCCAAAATCGGCCATTTTGAATTTTCCAATTATTTATGTCGTCTCTGATATTTGCATCGTTATGACGAATCAAACGAAGTGTCTTTTATCAAAATCAGTCCACGCGTTTAGTGTAGATAATGCAAAGGTACAAAACCACGTACATATGTATACTTTTCTGATAAAAACATTACTCTCCTTTGCGTCGTGCAGTCTGGGAAAAACAGGTAAAATTTGTTTGTATGTTTGTGAGTTTATAAGTTTCAGAGATGTGGGATTGCGGGCTGTGACTTTACTTTACTTTTACCTTATTAAACTGACAACTATTAACGAACTTTTCAAAGTTGAACTTAGCATAGTATCTATAGTTATAAAATACATAAATACATTAGATGTTATTAAGTAATAGAAAAAACTAAATAAGCGGACATCGACCCCGAGACCATTAGCGGTGCTATTGTAAAACGTTGTAAACTCATAATGTTAATTAAATTATAATAAACTTTATTTTGAATATAAATTATAATAACACTTTTAAGTAATTAAGACATTTAAAATAATAAACCGATTTCAAAAGCAAAATACGCACTTTTGACAACTTGGATTAACTTGACACACTTATAGTGGTTATTTTGATTTTAATACCAAATTACTAAACCGATTTTGATGAACATTCTATGTTACCAACGAGAATATACTCTTTCAAGCAATGAAACAAAAAAAATTTAACCTAATAGGTCAAACTATATTAGTGAAATCTGGAACATACACGCAAAAAATACCCTGACGAATAGAGAAGCTCCTCTTTTTTCGAAGTCGATTAAAAATTAAGGTGAGGATTAGAACAGTGGTTCTCAACCGGTGGTCCGCGGACCATTGTTGCTCCCTAGATGCACCAAAAGTATTTCGCGAATCCCGAAAATGGACACAAATAATTAGCATTGTGTCTGTTTGTAATGTCAAGATAACAGTTTTTTGCTGTATTCAATTATAGTTATAAATGTTTCTACTGTCAGTATATCCCGAACCATAGTCCTTGACAAGGCAGAAATTTTCCCAAATGGTCCTTTATTATTAAAATGTTGAGAACCACTGGACTAGAAGGAAAATGTTTATATAGTCTAGACATAGTATTTCTTAATTAGTCTGTCTAGAATATAATTAATGTAAAAAATGTGCTTGAGAACTAATTGGAGCTTATAAAACTAGTCGCAGATATAATACATTGGGTATAAATTAATATTAAAATAGAAATTTGTTAAAATTAATTAGTTTCGCTTCTTTTTTAATCGACTATGATACCAAAGGGTAATGATTTATCAATCTATGTATATATGTATGTTTGTTCCATCGTAGCGTCTGAACTACTGAACCTATTTTAATTTTATTTTTTCTACGTAGTAAAGATATAGTTTTTAAGCTTTACGCCGTGTTTGTAATGATTATACCACATCCTTCTGACGGTATTTTTCGTAAGTTCAATATGAAGAGAATTCTTCCCGTTTTAACTAAAAAGTTTCCAAAAAAATTGCGTGTTAATTTATTTATTGCTGTCCAGTGAAGAAAACTGTGTTGAGGAATCCTGCATCTGTGAGAAGTACGTGTATAATGTATATCCACCCTGTAGTAAAGTAGCGTGGTGGCTTAAACTCCTAATATTCTTCTTAATGGGGGAACTCCTTTACTCAGCTGTGAGACATTTACAGTACAGTAGTATATAACGTTTGATAAAGCTTAGCTCTTAAACATTTACAATTGACAAATGTCAATGAAAAAATTTATTTCAATATCACAATGCTCTCAAACAGCCATAAAACGCGCGTGAGCTTTGAGAAATTAAACGCTAGGGAAACGGGGATGTTTTTGCACACCTAGGTGTTAATATCCCTTCTAATATTATAAATGCGAAAGTTATTCTGTCTGTCTGTCTGTTACGCTTTCCCGCTTAAACCTCTCAACCGATTTTGATGAAATTTGGCCCAGACAATCTTTAAACCTTGAGAAAGTACATTGGCTACCTTTTATTGCGAAAAGCGAAAACAGCAAATGGTAAAAAACACTCACTCACTCATCACGAAATCTCAAATAATACAAGTATTCTTTTTAGAACGTAACAATAAAAATGGGAGTTAGGAGTTTGAATGAAAGTCCTATGTTAAGCGCGAGTGACACCGCGAGGAGCCGAGTTTTTTTACATAAAAATAACTGACAAACGAGTAGGAGCGGACACCTGTGTTTAGTGATCCCCCCCATGGACATTTGCAGCACTAGAGGCTCAAATACGTTCTCAGCTTTAAAGGAATAAGAGGTGAAAGTCAGCTCATCGTTTCTGGGGTTTGGTATTCGCATCTATAATAAATCCCGCAAACAGTTTTACACTTGCCACTTAATATATTAGCCTACATTAAAAAATCTTTAATAAATAAAGCATATTATACTATATAAGAACATTTTGATGACAAAGACATTTTTAAGTCAACAGTCATATATAGACGCTGATGAGCAATACTGTGTCAAGCCACACGGACTTCATTTTGTGAAAATGGCGTCTAAACATATCACAAACCTGTTCTTAACAAAGCTGTTTGAAGAAAAATGTATAATGAATAAAAAACAGATTGGTACAATTAAGAGTTTTATCTGATCATAAATCATTGTCATAAATAAGATTATTGTATTTTTCAAAATAAACACACTTCAATATTCGAGACATTACATTAAGGAACTTTTATTCGTTCTTAATTAATTTATATGACTTTAAATATACGACGCACCATCAAAATACATCAATATCTCCAAATTTGACTTTTTGTGGTTTGACACATTATTGTTTATCAGCATCATCATTGCCGAGATCCCATGCGGACTACAGGCAATAGATAATGTGTAAATCTTTGTAATATAGTACATCAAGCCGACTGAGTTGATGACACAACTACTGATTGCGATGATTCTTCCTCGAGATATTTTAATAGAGATGAATGTTGGTAAATTACAAGGAAATAATGCAATAAGAGACGTAGGTCATACTGTCCATTAAAATTACTTCCAAGTTAATACATAAAGGTCCATTAATCACGAGTAAATTATGCTATTCGTTGTGTTTTATGCACTGTTTATTTAAATGCATAAGGAAATTACTTTTTCATAAGACTCAACTCCATTCACATACAACATACGATCTTCCTCTAAAAAGGGTTCAATAATCTAGTGTAATATCAAAAACTTCATTTTAAGCGATACCAGAACATAACCTTAGTACGCGACGGTGTGCAACAGGGGCTGATTGTGTAAAACTGTCGCTATCAAAACATATGTCGATTAATTTCAGATTGTAACAAAACCCTTTCAATTATGAAAATATGGTACAACAATCATACACAAGTACCCCGCTGATTTTTACTTAGTGTAAAGTAAAAGCCTTTTAATATCCCAATGCTGGGCAAAAGCCTCCTCTCATATTAAGGAGAAGGTTTAGAGCTTAATCCACCACGCTGCTCCACTGTGGGTTGGTGGATATACATGTGTCAGAATTTCTCCCGGCACAAGCAGGTTTCCTCACGATGTTTTCCTTCACCGCCGAGCTCGAGACGAATTTAAACACTAATTTAGCACTTGAAAATTTAGTGGTGCTAGCCGGAGTTTGAACCCGCGATCATCGGTTGATATCGACGTGTTCTAACCGCTAGGCCATCTTGTTTACTTAATGAAATAAAAGGAAAGGCTATTTTTATTGGACTAATATTAAAAAATAATTCGTTCTTGTCAATTAAAAAAACTACGAGATTATTAATTACCTCCACTGGCGATAAAAGGCTGGTTCTTTCAATGCCGAGGATGATAAATTGTCAATACAAATTAAACCTTGAAGAAAATACCTACACGGAATTAAGCTTGACAACCAGTAAAGATCCTTATTCGAATTAAAAAAAATCTTAATAAGATCTCGTTTTATAAATATTAACATTTCCTCCCGATGCTTTGTCTAGTGGATATCATAAAATCATTTTCATTTTAATGGATATCGAAACTATAAGATAGAGACAAATATTGTGATAATCTGGTAAAATCAGCAACTTCCTGTTCAGGTGATAGTAGAAAATGCGAAAACTTTTTTAACTTATAATTCGCGAAAAACATCTAACAAATAAACGTCCTCCTTTTTTCATTTCGTAGTATATGTATTTTTAATTTGATTAGCTCATAATATAAGTCTATCATTTATAAAATTATGTAAAAAAATATTATTTATTTGAAAGGATGTACTTTCAGATTCGTTTTATAGTATTTTGAACAACATCGATTTAAAAGTTTGCTGTCATACTACAAAAGACGCATTAAAACCATGTTCAACACGTGTCTAGCTAAGCAGTGTTTAAAAATTAAACATTGCTTAAAATGTTATATAAGTTGCTTAACAGCGAATAAACTTATAAAAAAAACTTATTGATAAAATGTTACACGTTACAATTGACAGCTGAAATAGGTTTTAAACATCTATTAAACTAACTTAAACGTATCTTAATCTATATCTAAAGCACGTTTAACTCAAAACTGTGCTTAGACGCGGATTTGTAGTACGGATTTTTATAAACACGTGTTTAACGTCTGTTTAAATCTTTTGTAGTAAGGCAGTTGATTTTTAAATCCAAATAACTAAAATAAGCATTACTATGAAATTACATATGTACCTATTATTATATTGCATGTAGTCGATTATTTTTTAAAAAGAAAAGTATATTTATGTACAATAACATTATCGTAGCTAAGCTGAATTTTTCGGTAAGTCCTTTTCTTAAAACTAAATTTACTTTGAATTATGGTACCCACAAATATTCCTTTTCTAACCCCAATTTAAAAGCCATTATTAATTTAATTATTTCTAAAGCATTAAAGTATTTATTTACAAATATATATCGTAATATAAACGTGAATATATAGCCTTATTCGTGTTATTAAGTAATCCATAACTATTACATAAAATCATTGTTGAGTCACTTATTGTGTCGTGGGAGAAAAATCCTCAGTAATATATGTTGTCAGCATACTAATTAATATTTGTATTATTCAATAAGAATGCAATTAGCTAACAATAACACGTGGCTCTGTTTACAATCGATGAGATAATTTTTTACTCACCAGTTCCAGTAATCGTGTAATGTCTTTCATCTATAGGTTTTAAAGTATGGGGTGTTGTTGTAATGTAAGTAAAGTAGCAGCCTGTAAATATCCCACTGCTAGGCAAAAGAATCCTCTTCTATTAAGGAGAAGGTTTAGAGCTTAATCCACTACGCTGCTTCACTGCAAATTGGCAGATATACTTTCAGAACTTCTCCCGGCACATACAGGATTCCTCACGATGTTTACCTTCACCGCCGAGCTCGAGATGAATTTCGACACAAATATAGCACTTGAAAATTCAGCGGTGCTAACCGAGGCTTGAACCCGCGATCATCGGTTGAGGCCATCTCGGTTTTTCATACCAATAACTATACGTTAATAGAAAATAATTTATATAATTAATCTCTTAATGAAGGATACGTTAACTTCATCGGGTTGGCGATTAATCTAATAAATTAAAATCGCGGCAAGCGATCACGAAGGCAATTTCACCGCTTCCTTGATTGCGACTTGTAATTTGAATCGCATTTCAATCTATCTTTATCTATCTTTAGTCTATAATGCTAAATATAGATCTATAAATCAATACGAGTTTTTCCATTTCCGTTTTATTTATTTAATACTGGATGTCTATTTTGCCTACATTAGTGTTTAGCGACCGACTTTTAAAAGAAGGAGACTCTTGATTCGTATTAGTTATTAATATTTAGGGGATCGATTTTCTAAAATACTTTCTTAGTGCACACGACATTTAAAGAACGCGTGAGCAAAATTTCATGTTCATATACCCAGCGGCTTCACATCCGCGTTGATCGATCATTCAGTGAATATATCAGCCAGTCAGTTTTGATGTTTTATATATTTAGATATTATTTTAATGTTTGTTACCTCAAAACTCTCTCATTTCTTAACCGATTTTGATACTTGTTTTTATAATGAAATTAAATATTTGTTTTTTTTTTTTTTATTTTACCCCGATGGACAGGTACACACGTCAAAGTTATAACACCACTCTTTTTCTGTTGAGGGTTAAAAATACAATTTTATACTCAACATTGTATTGTATAAGTACGTAAGCCCGAGTCAGACTTTACCGTTTTTTTTGTTTTGTATACCGTATAAGAGAAATGAACGACCAAAATGCGCTTTAAAAAACAAAATCCCTTTCAGCGGGATTCAGAGGCGTATTCAAATAAAAATGGCGTTCAAAACATACAGAGTACGTACGCGGTTTTTTATAATAAAAAATTCTGGCCATTATAAATATTAGGTACGACGGTAAAGAAATCGCTGTACTTCTCTAATATTTTCTAAATTAATGCATAAAAACAAAATCAAAATGTACTTTATTCGAATAGGGTTTTAATCACTTTTGAATCGTCAAAACAAACAAAAAATATTTTCATTAATAAAAAAGCTACCACTGGTTCGTCATGTAGATCTACCGGCAAGAACCGGTAACAAACTCGATAGGCTTTTAACATTTTGTTAATATATCTCTTTTAGGGATCGGATAAGGATTCAAAAATTTTGAAGTAATCGACTTAAAATTTGAAATGTATCTTTAGAAATCAATCTCCTTTTCTTGTAATGTAATGAAGCCGGGGCGGATCACTAGTGTATATTAAAAGCAAAGCTCAGTGCTTTCATATTCATTGACTGATCAATCAACGTAAAGCCTAAACAGATGGGTCTAGAAACATGAAATTTTGCACAAAAGTTCCTTAAATATCGTTAGAAAGAATTTTTGAAAATGTATCCCTTGAGGGGTTAAAAAGAGGGTTAAATGTTAGATACCGAACTTCTATTTATATGCGGGCGAAGCTGCGGTGGTTGCTAGTCTATTGTAGGAAAAAATTACACAGATAAGTTTGGAAATCAAATATGTAACCGCGTCAAAGGTAAACTCCGCACCAAAAACTATGTTAGGTAAATAACATTCAAAATCAAAATAAAAAATACTTTATTCAAGTAGGCTCTTACGAGCACTTTTGAATCGTCATACATGAAAATAACAAAAAAAAGTACATAAATAATGAAGCTACCACCGGTTCGGAACGCAGATTCTACCGAGAAGAACCGGCAAGAAACTCGATAGTTACTCTTTTAAAATATTGTAAATACAACACAGTTTATGATTACAATTTAATTATTTATCCTGTACGAAATTCAGCATATACTAAGCCCACGCATCCTTATCGTCAACGTAATCTTGTATAGAGTAATATGCTTTAGCTATTAGTGACTTTTTAACATATGATTTAAATCTATTCATTGAATGACTCTATGAATTATTCGTTTTATTTACATTCAGTAATAACCGCAAAGATTGACGTATTACCTAACGATTAAATAATGTTCATGTTATAATATTATTTTTAAATATTATTACGATTATTGTAATAATAGACATATTTTCTTTTTTTTCTTTGCTTATTTATGTTCGACTGATTTCCAAAGATCTTTTCGATTTACCTGAATGTATTTTTTACATATAACACAAAATCAAGGCCGTTTATGAACCTTTTTGCTACTTCAAGGCACGGGTACACTGTGCACGCTGACTTGACATTTGACAGTTGACAGCTAAAAGCGAGGTTACAATATGCGAGCCAGCGAGCTATACAGTTCCATTAACTAAAGAATTGAATTGAATTGCTATACAGTTAGTTGTACGAAGCTATTGACTATCGACTAGCATTTTACTTCTCACATCCTACCCAATAGTCGCTGCAATACAAATCGTCCGATTCCGAAAAAACATAGCCATATTATTGCCTGCAATTGAGTAAAAGTTACAATCAACCAATATGTACTCTTTTTAAAGACCTCTCAAAGAGGCTTTGGGAGTCAACTGGGGACCCACGAGCTGGCAGCTACCTCGGTCAAAGGATCAGCTTGGCCATTCAACGGGGTAAAGCTGGCAGTATTTTGGGAACTTTACCCAGTTTCAGTGGCTTAGATGAAGTCTACAATGTTTTGTAAAAAATAATCCTTTTTTTTATTTTTTGTATTAATTATGATGTAAATAGTATAATATATAGTTTACATTAAAGATGTCAAACCAATATGTAAAATATCGTACCGGCGAGATGCAAAACTAAGTTGTACGCAGCGTCCAGCATCACGTGATCTACATTAATCCCAGAAAAAAATCACAAAAAGCTGGTTATTATTATACAGTGTTTGCATTGATATCGACAAGTGATAGATGGCGAAGTGGATATCTGTCACGGAAACAGATAGGACATCAGCAGGAAGAGTATCTTTTATCTCATGATGAATAGTATCCTTCGGCTATACATTAGCATACGTAAAGTTAAAAATCTTTGTGTTTATAAATATTTACACTTGCATGCGAATCCGTCCGCGTCGGTTTCATAGATATATCTGAAGTTATAATTACAGTTTTATTCTGAGAGTTTTATAAAGAATTGTCATTGTTTTACATTTGAAAAAGGTTAAGGTCAGTGCCAGGGGCATAACTATAGGGTGGCGGGGCTGTTAAAAAGCCACGGGCCCCTGACCCGAAAGGGCCCCGGCCTGAAAGAATTTTATTAATCTAAATCTTATTAAAGTCAATTGTTATTTAATTATAAATATATATAAACCTAAAAAAAAAGTTATCACATATTTATCTAAAATGGTAAAAACTACTTAAGGTAATTAAAATTAATTTGTAACGTGACGATTTTTACTGGGAGGCCCCATCCAAAGATTTTACCACGGGCCTCAGATGGCTTTCGTAAGGATACCTGTTACAAAGTTACATAGTTGTTTTATATCAATTGCGAGGGTAAAACAAATGTATGCCTAGGATGGCGTTCTTATGTAAGCGATTTCAGGCGAATGCGATTGCGAAGCGATGACAGACGAATCCAGCGCGATGCGGCGCGATGCGACAGTCCTACGTTGGTATCGTTCCGATCTGTCATGGATAGACAAAGAACGTTACTGGAAAATTCATTTAAAAAAATCGAGTACACAAGAATTATTACTTAGAGACTTCTCACATTAAGATCTTTATTAACTTTAAAAGAATAAAACAACTTTTAAGATGACTTTTATACGAGATAACGAAAAAGCAACAATAAATATTTTCTCTAACTTTTTAAAGTCAGGTTGATTGTGGAACAATTTTGCTCATTCTTTTTTATTTGAAAGGGTACCTTCGTAATACGCTATTACACTTTCAAATTGAGCCCAAAAATTTTCATCAAAATCGGTTCAGAAATTTTTGTTTAAAATATAAACAGACCTTCATCCATCCTTACTTAGATTCTTGACGTTCAGAAAGAGCATGCAAATTCATATTTTGAATAAAATATTCAGTTTTTTTTTTTTACAGTCTTTCGCATTTATACTAATAAGATTCTATCATGATTCCATATAATATAACAAGATTGTTTACCTTTCTATAATACGATATAATTTAACTATAGTTAGTAAATGAACAGTTAAAGCACAAAAAGACAGGAAATCGTTACGTCGAGAGGAAGCAATAAAAGATGGGTATAATCTATACCTATAATAACATCGTAACGGGATCTTGTTTGTACCTATATATTGTATCTGTGTAGCTGTTGCTCGCGACTTCGTCTGCTGTCTGTGACGTCATAGTAGCTTTAGGCACGCAAAGTCTTAGCCTGATCAGTTTAAAATCAACAAAGTTTCATACAACCGTCCATCCTATCATCTACCTGTATACCAAATTTCAGCCCGATCAGTCCAGTGGTTTGGGCTGTGCGTTGATAGATCATTATGTCACTCAGTCAGTCACCTTTGAGTTATATATATTTTGATTTATCAATTAAAAAAAAAACTTATATTAAATACTTGCTTTTGCTCGCGTCTCGCTAAATTTGATTTCTCCATACAAATTTTGAGCTCCCGTTTCACCCCTTTAAGGAGTTTATTTATTTATTTATTTATTTATTTAGTTAAATTCTCTAAAATCCGTTCTTAGGGAAAGCATCACCTTAATCATGGCTTTTTAACCGACTTTAATAAGAAGTTTTCTGCTCGTAGTGTAAAACAAATATTACAAATTTTTAATATATGTTATCTTATGACGCCGTCACTTATTAACCGATTTTAAAAATATTTTTTTTATATAAAAGAGCTTACTTTCAGATTGGTCCCGTAGTATTTTGATTAAAATCGGTTAAGTAGTTAGGTTTGTAAATCAAAATACTTGGAGTTGATATGTCATCACAGCAAACAAAATTGCACAAAATACGTAAAATATATTTAAAGTCGACTTTATTCAGTCTTAGTTATTCGAAATACGAAACACCCTAATACACTCCTAAAAATGGTGCATTGCTGTGCATTATTAATCCTTACATTATTATATTATTTAGAAATAAGACTTGGTCGTAAAAAGTTAAAATAATATGCATATCAAAGACCGGAAGTCACCTCTGCACTGACCACTGATGTCTGTTACAGCATATTTTATTCTTTTTGCAATATGCGAATCGTCTTAGACGCGGGTACGAATGTTTATATATAACATAACTATTATTATGTCTGTATATAATTTTTTTTTTAATAAACTGTGGGGATCTTACTTACACATAATCTAAAGATTATTTTTTTATATATTGTTTAAAAGAAATAAGTAACAAAATTTAGTTAAAAGTTTTTCGTTCAGCGCAGTTTTGTTAAGGGAATATAATTAATATAATTTAAACATTAGGTTACCTAAAACAAAGGTGAATAAACTTCACATAAAATTTTAACTTACTTGATTTTTTTTCAAATCTCTATTTAAATTTTAATAACTTTTATATCTTAAGTCTAGACAGGGGTCGTGAAACAGGGGCAGGTAGGTATAAAGCATTTTAGAGGGTGCAAGAGATAACCATTTTGTTCTTCCAAATGCATACTTATGACTATCTAAATGTTTTTTTCGCTTATCATATATCTATAAAAATATTTGATTTTGTTTTAAACTTTTAAATACCTACTTTAGTAAAGGGACATAAAAAAGTCTAGGACGAACACACATTTAATGGGAATTAAATGAATTTGTAAATCCTTGTTGTACTTCGATCCCGTGATGAAATCATCCATATTATTAAATGGGAAAGTATTTCTGTCTGTTTGTTTGTTACACCTTTGTAAGCGTACACCGCTGAACCAATTTTGATGGATTTTGATACTGTGATAATTTGATCTTTTAGAACGAATAGGCTAATTTCTATCACGAAAATGACACCTGAAGTGGAATAGGGGATTATCACGTTAAATGGCACATTCTTCGATCTGAATGTTTCGGTATATTTAGCCGATGACGCATATTCTAAGCAGAGTGTATTTTTTATAATTTTTTTTTCTTAAAATTTTCTTATATGCCTAATAATAACTTCATAGATAACTAATAATAGTCTTGATTGATTTCAAAAACAAATTATACAATTTTATTCACTTAGATATCATGCAAATTTTGGATATTTTGATCTTAAAACTACCGATTTTGATGAAACTTTTATGGGATCAATTTGATTATGTACAATTTCAAATAAAAAATCTAATTCAGAAACGACGGTTTAAGGTAACAAATATTTTAAAAAGACTTTTTTGAAATCGGTTAAAAATATACGAAAAAAATCTCAGCTCCATGAGATGATCTATTGTTAGCAGACAATTTGTTAAAAAAATTACACAGACGCAGTTGCGGTAACATCTCGTTTAAAATATATTTCTAGCAACGAGTTATAGCGAATTCTATCAAATGTTATGCGGGTCATGCCGGTGGGTCGTAAACAGTGACATAAATCATTTTAGCGTTTAATATTAACGCTAATGCATACTGAATTACTTTGACGTATTACTTAGTGTAAGAACAAAAATTATCGGCACTTGTTGCCAAATATTTAACATGGTACATTTCACTAGCTTATTGTTTTGTGTTTTACACAGTTTTTATCAGACAGACGGAGGATGGCAATGTTTTCGCTTAAGTAAGAAGAGGTTCTTTAGTTTGGCGTGACAGTTTTACAATAGTGTCGTGTGTCAACCCACAAAAATTCATCATATTTAGAGATATTAGTTTATTCTGGCAATGCATCACATATTTAACATTATTCAAAAAATTTCAAGTTATCTAAACTAAATAAGTATGGAAAACGTTTCTTAATCTCATGTTCAGAATAATGAATTGTGGACCTTATTTTGGATTTTGCAATAATCTTATATATTTGAAAATCGTATTATTAAATAAAACTTTTTACTATGCGAATTTGCTTTTAACTAATTATACTTTTCATATCAAACATTCTCGATATATACTTCTTTAAACAGATTTAAAATAGGTTTGACATCTTTAAACGCCATTTTCTCAAAATAAAATCTGTGTGGCTTGACACAGTATTGCTTATCAGCGTCCATGGATGTATAACTTTGAAATGTATAAAAAATCTTGTGCGGCCTCTTTAAATATTTTTTGCGCATCATAAATTAACATATTTTTATACGATATGATATAAAAATAGTCGCTTTCTTTGTTTTGGAAATATGTATCAGTTTTGATGAATTTTTATATTGAACCTAGAAAAGTAACCTAAGACTGTTAAAATAATAGAACGACGACCAGTACCAACGATTTATTCTGACAAAAAAGCCCTTACCACTAGATTACAACAGTATTCATACCTACCCCCCTGCTGACGAGTAGGAACGGATTAATCAAAACACTCTATTGAATAATTTAATTTGATACATTTTGAATACTTTAAAATTACAATTAATACAAATAAAAATAAATATTAATAATAATTTTAAAACACAATCAATCAATATTTTACAAAATTCATATATATATAAAAATACAAAATTGTAATGAATTGCTTATAGGACGAAATAGAGAATGTAATTTTATATTAAGAATCCATAATTTCTTGCTATAATTAATACAAACAAAGTCACATGCAATTAGCATTAAAAATAATAAAGTATAAATATTTGCCATTAATAACATACCAAAAGTAATTAAATAAACACATCAAGTAAACCATTATTATGATCCGTTCGCTTCGCAAGGTGACCGACATGTCTGCATGTTTAAGCCCACTCCCAACCAGAGTCGCCACCTGTCTGGATTCTATCGGGACGGTCCCGACTTCAATGACATGGTGTGTCCCGATGACCTAACCCGTTTATCCCGGTTTTTAATTACTACCGACGACCACTCAATTCGCTATTTTCATACTCATTTATTAATATCTATATTATTTTTGTTGTATAAATTGTTTGTTTTTGTTTTATTATTTGAAAGTCTTTACTTTGAGTATTTTATTGGATGTGAAAATTGTAATGGTCAATCATTTATTTATTTATTCTTTATTACACACCAACACAATACAGTATATTTTAAGTTTCTTCTCATTTTATGTGATTTGTGTTTATGCCTATTGTATTTCGGAATCAATAAATAAAATTAATAAATTATGTATTGCATATACGCAATTTCTTATACTCGAATACCAGTAATTCGATTTTAAAAACAAAATTACTGAACCGATTTCGATAAAATTTTACGGGATCAATCAGGAAACATTCTTTCAAACAAGTGAATAATTCACAAAATTGGTTTTAACATTCAAAAAGAACATACGCTACAAATTAAGAACATCCTCCTTTTTTAACTCATTTGAAAATTTACAAAAGGTGGAACCTACGCAGACGAAGTCCCGTTAACCAACCCGTACTACACGAAGTATTTTTTTCTTCAGTCAAATTCTAATCGAACATCGATTATATTTCACGACTGTACAAATGTCCCGACTTTTTGTCCCAAAAAGTGGCAACCCTGCACCCAGCGTTATCGTTCAATCGCTCTTGAATCGTCAATTGCTTATTGTCTTTACTTCAATTTGAATGTATTTTGAAATACTTTTAACTTTAAAAAACTTCAATGGAACGTATTTTGGCTGTTTGATGTGATAACTCGTACATACAAACTGCCGAACTTTAAAAAGAGACAAAAAATTTTAAAGCTAACTGTAATAAATATGTTTACATATTTTAAATGATTTAGACTTAAGATATTATATTATTATTATAAAAATAAATTATTTGAATACCCTTGTCACTGAGAAAATCTATTTTTACCAAAATTGTTAGTTGGATGCTGATAAGCAATAATGTGTCAACCCACAAAAAATCAAATTCGGAGATATTGATGTATTTTGATACTACGTTACCTATTTAACATTATTAAAAAAAAAAATCAAGTCATCTAAACGTAATAAGTATGGATAAAAGTTTCTTAATACAATGTTTCGAATTTCAGGTGCGTTCCATATTTTGCAATCTATAAAATAATCTCAAATATTTAAAAAGTTATTATTAGATAATATATTAAATAAATATATCTGTTTTTAATTCATTATACATTTTATAAAAAAAAAAAAGAAAAAATGAATAAATACGTCTTTGAACAAATTTATTAAGAATAGGTTTGACATGTTTAGACGCCATTTTCTCAAAACGAAGTCCATGTGGCTTGACACAGTATTGCTTATCGGCATCCAGTTATGAAGTATCACACTTAGAGCGACGATGCTGTTTTGGTAATCTCTGAGTTTCTCTAACGCGGTAATTAGACTAGTAAGTTTTGCTCTCAGACTCATAGTGATTTATATAAGTTGGTCGTCATTGCTTTACACCTGAAAGAATTGTCTGTCAATTCGTAAGGAGCCTTTTTTTTCGCTGGGAAATGCTTTTATGCATCCCGCCTAGTTCAGGCGGGTATGTGGGACTCCTGACAATGAATGAACCAGAATACCCACTAAAACCCAGCGGCGCCCTCATCGCCCTTGTTGGACGTCACGGGATCGCTTACGCATGCTACCGTGACGTCCTAGCGGTTAGTCCACCTATGCAGGCTCTCATCACCTAAATAATGCTTTCGGGCACCGAAAGCACTCCCTCACCCCGGTGGTTGTGTGGAAAAATTTATCCCCACACAAATTCATCTATGGTGGAGGGAGAAGGTGCGCATAGCGCCGCCTCCTTCCCCCTGGTCGTCTCCTACGAATCGAGTCGGCGAGAGCGTCCACTTCTCGTTCCCTTTTCGCAGTCTCCTTCAGCGTAACGGACTCGCTGAAGGAGATCATTGCCGTCCAGCATCCCTCACTGCCAAGCATGGCAGTTCGTAAGGAGCCTAGGTTACTGTTACCAGGTTACATAATTATTTTCTATAACTTACGAAGGTCAAATTTACAAATATAATTCTCTTCTAAGATGGTAATTACACATATAATTTTCGTCACTGATATAGAACAACTCTGTAATCTGCTAACAGTTACCTATACGTAAGCTGTGAGTTTTAATACTAACCAGGGGCGTAATTCTAGGGTGCCAGGGCTGGCAAAAAACGGGCCCCTGATACGAGAGGGCCCCGACCTAAAATAATTTTATTAATAAGAATCTTATCAACAAAAGTAACTTGTTATTTTATTATAAATATGTATAAACCTTGTATATAAAACACAATGCACACAATATTATTAATAGTTTTGGGTAACTATTTAAGGGGTTCATTAAAATAAACTTATAAGGTGACGATTTTTATTAGAAGGCCCCATCTAAAAACTTCGCCACGGGCCTCAGATGGTATAGTTACGCTTCTGTTACTAAATAACATACTTATTTTAGTTATTTTGATTTTAAAACAATCTACTGAGCCTATTTCGGTGAAAATTTTATGGTCTACTTTGGAAATATTTCCCTTACAATTCCTTTGAAACAAAAAAGAATTAACCAAATCGGTCAAGCCGTACTCGAGTAATCGGAGAACATAGATAAAAAAGTCTCCGACGAATTGAGAACCTCCTCATTTTTCTGGAAGTCGGTTAAAAACAACTGATTCGACTGCAGGCGAGTGCCCGAAATAGAATTTGAATTATTGCGTTAAAGGCGAATGGTCGTCTTAGTGAGGCAGTATTGTAACGTAATGCTCAAATCGAATCTCTAATTGTTACGTTCTCGGTAATGGAACGCCTTTAAAGATTATGAAAATATTTATGTAAATACCTACTATGTTATATGGTGTGGTTAATATTTTGTTTGGGGAATTACTAACTTTTGATATGGGATCTAAACGGGACTAACTTGGTGGATTTTTTTTATTCTCTTATTTTAATTTGATTTTATGTTTAATAAAAAATTATTTGTATAAAACTTATGTTTTTATAGATTATTTACGTTCGTAATTTTTATCAGACTAAATGAATAACTTACACTTTTATTTTTTGCTCCAGTTTTTAATTGAAAGTAGGTACTTTCAATGTTAAATGATTACGCATTGTTACGTGTATGAGGGTAGCTACGGGTGTTATTAGGTCTTGATAAATTTATTTTTATCTATACAAAAAAGTTGTGTTAGTAAAAAAAGTGTATGTATAAAGCGTTTGAAGAAAAATATATTAAAGGATTATATTAATAAATATATTAAAGGAAAAATATAAAACGTAATACGTCATAAAAAAACAGATGAACATCAGATTAGTGTCTTAAGCAATATCGATAAATCTTTTTAAAAATATCTAAAGTTAATTTAAAAAGTAGCCTTTTTATTCAAATGTACATTTGAATAATATACATTTGAATGAAAAAACAATATGCACATTTTTTTATTTCAAAGTAATTAGGTCAAAGATTAATAATAGAACGATTATTAAAATTTTATTCATAATTCAAGAATCATAATTATAAAGTGTCAAATAACTTCATTAAAGTTATTAAAGCGTTAATAAAAATTGGCGCCACTGATAAAAAAATATTGAAAAAACCTTATTTTTTCATATACAGAGTTCACATTGAATAACATATTTCAAACACACGTTTAGAAACCTTAGAAGTATCCGAACGGTGAGTGGGAGATCTCAAGATCGCGCGGCGTGACGTTTCGTCCGCCCGCCGGCTCCCGGCACCCCTGCCCCCAGTCCGCCGCGCGCCGTCGCGCTTGTTACACGTGGGGGTATTGTCGCTCTCGCCGATCCCACACACCGCATTAATTTAGAACTGACCTGTGAACAAATACAACCGTGATTAAACGTTCTGTGCCGCATAACAGTGAACTGAACTCGTGTGTCTTGTGTGTACAAAAAAAATATACGTTGCAACATAATCTCTCCTAAACATCTACGGCTATCTTTGCGTGAGTATTCTAAAGTTATTTAACTGTACTTTCCATCCATGGTTTGTCGAGCTATGCCGGTTCTAAGGTGCGTATTCGCGGAAAAAAACCTGTCGTCTCGAATGATTGGCCACGGCGGGTTGTTTTGTTTAAAATGTTAGATCTAGGTCGCTACCTGGTGGCTAATGTACGCGTCAATTTCACATGTTCGATGTTTTGTATATTCGAAACCGGATGCATCTGTTTTCGAATACTCCGTAATGCGGTGTCAGAAAATAGCACTCGATATGCACTGGTGTATACATCGCTATTGTTTTAAATGTAAACCGCAGCCCAGTGATGACCTATCGCAAATAAAGTTCAATTAGCACGTCAGCCTCCACCTATTTATTATACTAATTGACTTTACAATTAATTAAAGAATCGAATACAGTACGATATTACTTCATTAAGTAAACCTAGTTTACACGGCAGTGTCGTAAACCTACCAAATTAAGTTAGACATGCGTCTGAATTTAGTCGTTTTATATTTTGATTTTAATGATAATGGAGAAGGGTTTAGGTCAGTTACACAGAGTTATTTAAAATAAGTGAACCGCGTAAACGTGTGTATTATAAATCGTGGCATTTCCAGCAATTTCTCACGTACAGCTATTACAGCGACTTATGAAACCTAGTTTTTCAAACCAAGGACTGTAATAATTGAGCCATCATTTTCTTTAAGATGTAACACATAGATACTTTGAAATACAACCACGCTATTATTTTATAACGAAATATACTTTTTACATTGTATTTTAGATTCGGTTTGAATAGTTTATTCTCGTTATATACAAGACTTAAACAAATTAAGTCTAATGTATAGGAATTAGTTTTTTTTCTCATTATGAATATTTATTACATTTTAGTAGTGTATACAGAATGACAACCTAAATAACTAAATTAATAAAACGTTTATCGTATATTAATCGATTTTTCACAATAACAGTAATTATGGTGATTCGAACAGAATATGAAACAATTTCACATTCATAAAATTGCATCAAGCTATTTTATTTCATCGATACTCAAAGTCGAATCGATACATAAAATCGATATTGCTCGAATGTCCATCAGAAAATGAATTGCTGTAGTTTTTGTTAGCACTTAAGCAATTTCCATCGAATTTTAACGCAACCACTTCGCGTGGGTCTATTACGTTACTTTTTAAAGGTTATTTTATTAGAATAGTGGCATGCAACGTTATTTTTTATCTGTGCTTTAGGTATGTATTTGAATCTGTTATCGATTATATTAATCGTAAGATAAATATAGGTTATATTACTCAACTTGAATGGCTGTATGTACTTGATTTAGGAACGTATCAATTATTTAATTCCATATCAACATGATTCAGGGTTTGCAATCACGTTGTTTGAGCTAAGAAAAAAGAAAATTTATTATTTATTAAATATTTTGTTTTCAACGACGATCAAAAAATCAAACTTTCCATTAATACTTTTTAGAATTATTTGATATATCAATATTTTCAAAATAAAATTCTCTTAATTAAATAAAGTGTCTAGGTTATGTTATCTTTTTTTAAAGGCAATCGTGAATAATACAATTTTTAAAAGGTTAACATTTTTTTGTCATCGGCTTAAAAACTAAGCCGACTTTTCTCCACCTTTTCTAGAAAGTTGTCAGAAATTTATCTTATCAAAATACCCGGTCAAGTACGTGATAATATACAAAAAAATCCGTCGCGAAAACGTCAATAATAATCTCAAAGAATGTTTAGTATTTTATATAGTATATGTAACCGCTAGAATAAATTAAAAAAAACCGACACAGTTATGAATTTAGTATTCTAAAGTCTAGAGTTACATTATGATGAATATAATATGAAAAACATTTCGTAACATAAATTTAACCAACAATTTCAAGAGTAAAAATCAAGTTTTTACATGGATGGTTTCATGTCATAGCAATATTTTCTTTATATTAAATTCAAAATATATTTTATTTAAATAGGCTTTTAAAGCACTTTCTAAATATTGAAACTTCAAGTTATGCATGCAAGTTACTTCACCGAGTATTGCGACGCGATTCTATTTACTTTACTACCGGTGGTAGCTTAAAAAAAATCTAAAACCCATTGACCTGTAACTTGACGATTCGAAAGTGCTTTAAAAAGCCTATTTGAATAAAGTATATTTTGAATTTGTATTTATACTATAATGTCGCGAAAGCATTTCTGCATTACAAGATATCGATGTTAACGGCGCCATAATGACGGCGATACTATTTAGATTTTTTTTAGATTTTAAGACACTATCTGCCATATAAACGACGCAATAAAACTATGTTCAACACGTATCTAGCAAAACAGTGTTTTTAAAAATTGCGTAACAAATTGCAAAATCGTGAAAAAATCTTTTCTTTCTTTCTTTATTTTGTTTTGTGGCTTTTAGTCGTGGAAAAAAAATCTTATTATTATTCAATTAAATTCTTTGGTTTATGGCTTTTACTTGTGCCAATTAGGCACATGTTATTTCGCCACTGTCACGTGGAATGGAGAAAACACGGTGGAGATTGATCGGTGGATCTTATTATTATAATGTTACACGTCACACTTGACAGCTAATATAGGTTTTAGACACTGTTAAGCGTACGTCAAACTCAACTGTCCTTAGACACGGAATTGTAGTACGGATTTATTTAAACACCCGTTGAACATATTCTGTCATACGACAAAAGAAGCATTAAACCATGTTCAACACGTGTCTATCTAAACAGTGTTTAAAAATTAAACACTGCTTAAAATATTATTGAAATTGCTTAACAGCGAATAAACTCATAAAAAAAATTATTGATAAAATGTTATACGTTACATTTGACAGCTGAAATAGGTTTTAGACATCTATTAAACTCACTTAAACGTATGTTAATCTATATCTAAAGCATGTTTAACTCAAAACTGTACTTAGACGCGGTTTTGTAGTACGGATTTTTTTAAACTCGCGTTTAACGTCTGTTTAAATCTTTTGTAGTAAGGTAGTATATGTTTCACATAGCAAAGTCATAATCAAGAAGATTTAGGTAAATTTATGTTTAGGTACTTTACGTACAACCTTCAAGACTAGCGTAAGGCATGATTAAATATTAACAAGCTAAATAAAATATGTGGGACGTGATAGATTGAGTTGATTTGAGTTTGGCAAAATCCTAAGGCACTATTTGCTCTTTGGATTACTACCCAATGTGAATACAGTTGATCGAGAAACCCACGCTATCATTAGTGTGAACATCGATGCAATTAGAAGTGCTGTGTTAGAAGTAATAGCGATTACGATTAAGGCAATCTGTGTTCACCTTCGTGATGACTATTATGACAATGACAGCTAGGTTTATAGAATCGATATTCTATAGAGGATAGTGCAAAAGCGAATAACTAGCTTTTGCAATAAGGTCCATCTTTGAATCAAATGTTAAATTTCATTATTGATAAAAAGCCAGCTAGTTAAATCTTTTATAATCTATATTTTCACAATTAATACTTAACATAAATATATTTTCACATCATCGGTGACACTACAAATACAAAAAACTCCGTAATGGTAAATTTCTATAGGACCTTATTTTTATCAAGAATGTTTTGTTCAAATTTAGACTTTATAAAAAAGTCTAGATACGCGGTTTTACAGTATACCCGTTGATATGGTATAAAATATTTTTTCCCATTCATATGAATATTTTTTTTCAAACGTTTTTTACAAGACTAATGTAAGTCTTGTAAAACGATGTCTAAAACTGTCGCTGGATTGGGATTTAGAAGCAACGAAAAGGTAATTTTTAGTTCATGTATGTTAATGTATAATTTTGTTTCTAAAATTCACCATTTAGAAAAATTATGAATTTCATTACAATAAAAACTACTCGTATTTAAATGTATATGTATAATTAACTGGATGGCAGCTTTGCATAATGTAAAGGTATTAAATAGATTTCTAAAAATGAATCCTAGATTGATCGATTTATTGCTCCCGAAAGCATACAAAATTTTATGAAAATCGTTAGAGTTAGATTATATATATACTAGAATAGCACGTTTAAAAGTATGAGCTGCTCACCTTTATAGACAGAGAATGGGTTAAAGCATTACATCCATTCATACTAACATAACCGGAGCGATCAAGCGAATAATTCGAAACAATCGCATGATGACAATGGCGCTGTAATGCGCTTACTTAGTAAAATTAACCCAATTCCCATCAATATCGAGCTGCCGATTCCATGAATTACGATTATATTGTTTTTTTTTTATGTTTACGATTATATTGACCGATATTCAATTTTTTTTTGTTTAAAAGGCTATACTTTTTTATTTCTTCATCGATCGCTGACAGAAAGAGAAAGACATTTTTCCATTGAATAATTTTTGTTTTATGTTATAACATTTAGGTATGTCAAAAATAGCCAGTAAAGTTTAATGCATATTTAAATTATTCTATTTAAAGCAGACTACGAATAAACAAATTAAAAACAATTTAAAAAAAAAGGAACCGAGTTTAAATGTAATTTCGTTTACTTGGATGACTTACGTATTCTAGTTATTATGATTTTAAAATCCAAATTACTGAATCTATTGCAAATTGTGAGAAAAGTATATATACCATCTTTAACAAGCAAAAAAAAAATTACCGAATGGGCCAAGCTGTCTTTCAGTAATCGAACTCCTCGACCGAAGAGACTTTTATAAGTAGGTGCAAAATCATGATAAACTAGGAATAATTATACTGAGGCTACTGTTAATTACATTCGATGTAGAAAATAATGATAACACTGCAAATACTTTTGATGTTTTATTTATGTATAAATTACCCAAAATTCCTTGACGATTAATAAAATGATCACGGAAAAAGATTGAACATTTGATAAATTTCGCGTACCCAAAACATTTCAGTTATTGCATATCAAATTTATTCCGAAAGTATTGTTCGTCAGAAAAGGTAATTTATAACAGACAATTAATACCCAAACGGCGTGCTATGGATGCATTGTTTGCAAATACACCCTAAGCCAATGAATGGTATTGAGGGAACATTTTTTGTAAGGCGTGTCGTTGAATATTAAAAGAAATTTGTGATTGCTTTAAGGAATATTAATTATGATTTATTCGATGCATTAATTTGGTAAATTGGGCTTGATGATCGAATTCCGAATCTAATTTCAAATGAAGAAAAACATGATATAATGCGATAAACGGATTGTGAATTGTTAAATTAAACAACAAACGTACCCAACGTTTTGTTTTTAAAGTCTATTAATACCTCAAATATTTTACACAGTATCAATAACTAAAGCTATGAAGCATCACGTGACGACCTACAGGAACAGATTTGCAACAATATACATTGCCAATCCGACAAAAACTTAAATCCATCGCAGATGAAACCACAAGTATCAAAAAAGACGCTTGTACAAGAAATCAACAATTCCTTTGATGGTGCCTTAGAATTCGCAACAGCTGAAGTCCACGATCGAAGGATTATAATGTCTCCAGCATCTGTAAGGGTCATTATGGAACTTATGGTTCATACCGTTTTTGGTTATGTACTATATTAGATAGCTCGTTAAATGCTTTTTTTAATAAAAAAAGTTATACTTCTTGTGAATTAAGCAGAGTCTGAAGTATCAGCGTTTAAATTGCAGAAGTGGACTTGCCAACTTCAAAATTGTCACGATGATGAAGCAACAATAACTATATAATAAAAAATAGTTCAAATTTTCAAATTCAAATTCAAATTACTTTATTTGTGAAATATTTCCGCCATTAGGCGTAAAAATAATAACAAAAAATTAATATTAATTAAAATAATACAAGATAATTTTATTAAACAATAGTAATTAAAACATTCAATAGTTCTTTTAGAATCTAAAGATGCCTGTATATGATGAGACTTGCGTTTATGGTTATTGTTTCGCTCCTATGAGTCATAGCGTGGTCTAATATAGCCTAAAACCTTCCTCAATAAACGGGTTATCTGACGCATTTTTTTTAATCGCATCAGTAGTTTCGGAGAGTACTCCTACACGAACTTACAAACAAATTTTACTCCTTTGTAATATTAATATAGATAAAATTCTAAATATCATCTTCTATATCGATCAATGAAAAAATAGTACTGAGTTAGAGTCTAAAATAACGAACAAGGAAAATTTAATCACACAAAATTACCTAAAATTATATTTAACATCATTCTACACGTAAAAAATATTCCAAATATAATATTTGCACATATCATGTGAACTTTTGTTTAATCTTTATTAATATTAGTAACCGAATGTTTAAAATTTACCTTTATCGATGGGAACTGGGTTAAATACACGTGGTCATTATCGTGTTGTAATTATGACTCAATTTTATTGTATTGGAAGATAATGACATACCTACGTATTTGTAGTAATTATTGTTGTTAGACAATATATATTATATAATTTAATTTTTTGCACATTATTGAGTATAATCGTTAAGGATAAAATAATAACTCGGGTAATTAGCATATTCAATGTTACTCAATGAATGATTATAATAATAGGTTAATTATTTTTTATAAATAATAGAGCAAACCAAAACATTAGCAAGCAAAAACGTAACAACTTTTTAAAACAAATAAAAGGAAATTAAATATTTTAAACTTTCGCGATTTATAGTATTCATATTTAATATAACGGGCATTATCGTGGTAACTAATAGGGTAACTAATAATGGTAACTAATACGAAGAAAACTCGCGCACTCGCCGCCGGAGAGCTCGCTGTACACCAGTCAGCTCGTGACCACGACGAATGCAACTTCGTCGAAACATCGGGCGATAAAAAGGCATAACTACCATTAGTTATCGCGTTAAGACCCGTTATATTAAATATGAAGAATAAAAGACAACACCAAAACCTTTTTATTTTCTTCGAAAAAGCATCAAAGAAAACAGTTATCAATAATAAAAAAGATAAAACGAAACTTTAAAATCACGTAATGATTTTTTACCGGTAACTGGGTTTTTTTTTGCGTAATCCGCCAATCTATTCTAATTTTGCCTTGACATACCGTTAAAAGTAATTTCTTTTTCGCAAGATATTGGCTAATACCATGCTAACACCCATTTTAGGCTTATCTAAAACAATTATGGTTTGCGTTCGGCCCCTATCTTTATTACTCTAACTATATAGAAAACTAGCGATCCGGTTGCAATGTAGTTTACATCACATTACAACAAAAGGGGCAACCTCTTTTGTTGTTATTTCTAAAGATACAATATTAGTACACCTCCACATCCTATCTATAGAAAATACATTTAAAATTTCAAGTCTCTTACATCAAAAACTGGACTTTCATACAAAATTCTAACTCCTGTTTTAATCCCTTAGTGGTGGAGTTTCATAAATTCCGTTCTTAGCGGATGTCTAGGGTCTATAAGAAACATATCTTGCAAATTTTAATTTTGTAGGAATTTCAGTTTCTGAGATTTCGTCGTTAATTAGTGAGTGGTCTTTCGCTTTGTTTTAAATGTATTAAAGCAAATGTTATTAAATAAGACAGAAGTAAAATCATCGACTTCCTAAAATCTCTGTTAAATCTTATAATAATTTAGTTTGTATATTTTAGATTTAGATTTCAATAGTTTTGTAGTGATACATGTGTTATTATTATTATTATTTTAAACATTTAGAAACGTCTATAAGTAGTAATATTAACGGATTAGGAGTTGAAAACAAATTAAAAAAAAAATTACTTACAGATAGTTACGAATTATGCCATAATAGAAGCATTTTTTTTCTGCACCGTAATTGTCCACAATGAGTACTCGGAATACGATCAAGGTGATAATGATTGTTTGCGCCAGTAAGGTTATAATAAACTCCGTGGGCAGGTAAAGAGAACGGAAATAAGTGTAGAGTTAGCAAAAAATAGTAGAAAATCTTTCCTAAGTATGTTAATCTACTGGACGTCATCCTAAGTGTTGATTAAATGTAAAAAACTACGAGAACCACCCATAATTACAAGTAGATAATTACTCAAATTGTCTAACTTGTGAGAATCATCAACACTCGTTTTCATTGTATTTAATATTACATAGTATTTACTAAGTACTTCAAGAACAATAGTGTACCGCAAGGGCGTAAAATTATATACTTCGTTAGTATTCATTCCAAAGTACCTTTAATTTTTTGTTTCACCAGTTTTTGCTGTCGGTCTGTGCGACCTTGCTTCGATCTTGGCTCTTAAAAGACATTTCAAATCATTTGTTATCAGTATACGTCTGAATTTAATTACTCGAATTAATTATGTTTTATAGAATAAAATTATTCGAGCTATGCATGCGTTCGCAATGATATCCTGGTCACATAAACTATCGTCCGAATGATTAAAATGCCAGAATGAATAAGTGCTTGAACATTACTCAATAAATTACAAAACAGACTGCATTCATCATCATTTTTCAGTACTTTAACACATGACGTAAAATCAGTAATCAATTCACATAAGTCATAATTTCATTCGTACTTTTAACAACAGCAATAATTAAAAATCGACGAGTTAATACCACGCCAGTCTGATGATGAGCGAATAACAATCAACGCTGTCATAAACATGTCGACAGCTGTATTTTGCGTTTAATAACTAGTGAATCAGGTCGTCGGACTGAACAATGTTCTGACAGATGCTATACGAAATTGCGTACCAAGATGAACTGCATTGTGGCGCGATTAAATTGTTTTCGGTCGTAACGACACGTAACTCGAAGTTGAGACAGGAGATTTGTGGAAAGAATAAATTAAAGTGGAAAATCGACATTTAATTGTATGTAAAATGCGACATTTGCAAGAGAAAGTTACAATGGATGAACAATTTATGGGAAGCGAAGGGAATTTATTCATATATGTAAATGGGCACCAATAAAAAGGATATGATATGTCGCAAATTATACAGTTCATAAAGGTAAATATTAGCGGAACATGATTGCATAAGTATGTAATTATGATTCGAATGATATTTAACGTATTGATTACAATTAAATTTTGATATCCTGCACGAAACCAATGTGTATGGTGATGTAGATGAAGTATATGAAGTAATAATCTTAGTAATATAATTTGTATAAAAACGCTGTGTTTTTTGTACATTTTATTTTTAAGCTTTACATTTATGGATTGATAAATGTAGAAAATTATAAAACGGGCAACGATCTTCTAAAATCGTAAGTAAATTGATGTATGCTGTAACCATTTGCTCTTTTGATAAATATAAACATCGAGGTACCGTGCATAATCCTGCCACGCTTCCACCTCAATTATGTTTATTGATATGGTCTCATGATTGGACTCTTCTATAAATGGTGCTGGTGATATTTCAAACTGCGTTGATGCAAATCCGTATATATCATCAGCTAAGACGTACTTTGTACAACATGACCGAGGAATTTTATATTCTAAATCACCTTCCTCGTTGCCACGTCTTGCATTATTCAAATTATTTCAAGTAAAGGAAAATGAAATGGAAAATTTTCGATTTCAGTTCAGTTTTAATGTTCATTCAGTCGATTGGTAGAAAATGGAACGTTTCAAAGCGAATGCCATAATAGAATAATGCTCTTCATTCAATATCCAGCAGTGGCTGTAAATCACTTATGAATTCAGGCCAATAATAATTTTCTCTTATCACTGATGCACCGAGATTATCTGAAGGAAAGTGGGTTCTATTGTGGGCATTCAAGGTTCAATTTTCATTGTGCTCGTTTTGGATCAAGAATTGATAGAAACTTGTACATTGTGAGACTCGCAAGCGAAATTGATTTTCGGCTTAAGATGAGTCCCACATACGATTTAAGTAAAATGTTTATGCTATCGTCGCTTTTAAGTCTCTAAAATTTTTACACTGCTTTACTGCGGGGAAGATATATATGTGTTAGAAATCCTCTCGGCACATGCAGGTTTCCTCACGATATTCCTCCATTGCTTAGCATGTAAATACAAATTTAGCACTTGAAAACTCTGCGCTGCTAGCTGTGGTTGGAACCCGCGATAATAGGCCATTTTGGCTTTTATAATGGTTAACATTAGGTTCCGAAATATAACCCAGCAAGTTGGGTTGTTTTAAGATAACTGATGTTGAATCGTACTCGTTAGACGTAGAGAAACGTCAATTTGAGTTGTCATTACCTTTGGCCGATAAGCTGGATTATTTTTCGGAAGACACTCAATATATTAGATGAATATAAACTTAAAATGTTGTATATATGAGTTTAGTGTACCCACCGTTTGTGTTGTTTTTCCTTATTATATAATATTTTTCTTTTAAAATGAATATATAAATGTATGTATTTTTAATGAGTTTAGAAGTTAATAATAATAATAAGACATTAGATTTCCTCTGTTAACATCTTGTTGCTAGGCAAGTATCCAAGTCACGTACACATCAGTTCCATTAAAAGTACTTATATGAAAAAAATTAACATAATCATTTAAAATTAACATCAAAACCGAGAAAAATTTTAAAACATCGTGTAACGAAATGAATCTTTTGTTCTCGAAAGGGAACCGCTGGAAAACCAGTTGTTAAAAACTTGGGTGTATCTAAAAGTAAGCCAAAGTTGGGTCAAAGTTTAAGATTAATTTGGAAGATAACGTTTTTTATATCAGCCTCGAGTCAAGGTGACGCCCACGACGATTATCTCACTTCGCATAAATATTCGCCTTTCTGATCGCACATCTTAAGATTATGGTATTCATTGACTTCCTTGTACAGTTCGTAACATATTAATAAGAGGATAAATATGAAAAAAAAACAATGACATATAAAAACTCTTTGCTTACGTCCTGAAGATAACTAGACAGAGCTTTATTAACCTAAGCACATATTGTAAGAAATTGCTGTTAAAAACACACCAATATGAACGTACTTACACAAATACATTTTCTGAATTGTTTATCCATTTCTGGAAGGTTCGTGATAAATGTTGACACTTGATTTGTTTCATTTTAATACAAAAATCAGAAATTATCTGTCAAAAAGGTTCACATTGTAAAAGCTATAGCGCACCATATTTAGCCTGCTGATCATTTAGACCGCTTAAGAATTTTCTAATTGTCTTACAATGTGCGATCAAACGTATCATTATTTACATTGTCCATACATCTTTATTAAAGCAAAGAAAAAGTTAAATAACTTCCGTTATATAAATCAAAGTCCTTTGAACATAACACGTGACAAAAGACATCCAGAATCACCACATTCTCACTTCTATCCCCATCGTTATAAAGCTTAATTCTTCTAATCTAATGCATTGAAATCACGTATTACGTAAATCCATTGGTATTGTTAACGCAAACTCACAAGTAACATTGTGGGAATCTGCTGACAATGGGACGTTAATATTTTACCCACCTGTATCCCCTTCGCTGCGCTGTGAGAATATGTAATAATGAGTTATTTGCAGGATATTTACTTTTTTTTCCAAATGCGCCAAAGCTTAACGAAGTGTTATGGGTTTCATATGTTTGTATTGCTTTGGTTTCTTAGGATTGCGAGCTGTTAAATTATGGGCGCAATATTACGGGTTTCAAAGAAGCTCTGATTTTATGGTATTTTTTTTATATTGGTGGCCAACGAGCAGAGGGGACACCTGATGTCAAGTGATCGCCGCCCATGGACATTTGCACCACACCACAGACACCACAAATCCGTGCGTCTCTGGTGCTGCACGTATCTATCACTCATTGTACGAAACATGCAGTTATTTTAGGTAAATTACGCCGATCTTCTGTGAGAGTGAGGTACTGCCCCGGTCTAGCCAACAGACTACAGCTACCACAGTAACAGTTTCTTCATCACATGTTATAACAAATTTGAATTACCGCGATAAAACCTTTAATTGGCCATATATTCTCTTCAAAAGGTATTAAAATGTAAAATTATTTGCATAAATTACATTATAATTCTTTAATCAATATGAAATTAAAGAGTAGATGTAATTAATTCTTATATTAAAACAAACGTGCCACCTTTCTCTTCGAGATACTTTAAAGATAAAGAAATTTAAATAAAATTAAATATTGTTCTTTTTTAGATACTTTTTCAATAGCATTCTAAAATGCTTCTGTTGTAACCTCTTCATGAATAGTAATATTGTCTCATATAAATATATATGAATAAAATCGGAATACATCGATTCAAATGAACATTCACGCGCTTAGAACTCTGTACCATTCTCGACTCAAGCTTAACTTATGTTATTAGTTATTTGCCGCGATAGCCTAGTGCTTAGAGCACGTCTATCTCAATATATTATCGCGGGTTCCAACCCCAGCTAGCACCGCTCAGTTTTTAAGTGCTAAATTTGTGTTTAAATTCGTTTCAAGTTCAGCGGTGAAGGAAAACATCGTGAGGACGATCCGCCACGGAATGTAGCAGCGTGGTGGATTAAGCTCTTAACCTTCTCCTTCATAGGAGAGGATGCCTTTGCCCAGCAGTGGGACATTTATAGATTGTTACTTTACTATCTATCTATCCAGTTAGTAATGTGGTTCCGCTGACACCCTTTGGTTATGGAAACCTAATTAATGACCCCAATGGAGTAAATCTGGTTATTTTAATCCAGATTTATTTTACACAGATAACCATATTTCTCATCTCCCCCAGTTTTATGAACGCCTGTCGTCTTATCGGTATCCGAAATAATTTTATGAGTCTAACCACATCAATACAGGTATTTCATTTGTATCGCGTACTTTCAATGTTTTTATTATTTCATGAAATATTTTTTGAATATTCGTTCTTTGTAACGAAAGTTGTATTAACTAACGTCTTACTAAACGCATCTTGTGTTTTATCTGCTTTTTACGCGATTAATTGTAAGATAATTTCTTCATTTTAAACTCAGTATTATCTATACTATGTTATAAAGAGGTAAAATTTGTTTTATGTATGCAAGGGCTAATCAATAGAATGATTACTAATCCAATTTAAAAAAAATTTTCGTCACATACATAGCTCGTTCATTGAGGAAGGTTATAGACCATATCACATCACGCTACGACTCTTAGGAGCGAAGCAGTAACCATAAACGCGAGTGAAATCTCGAAGGACAGTTAGTCTTATATATCGACGCTGATAAGCAATACTGTGTCAATCTACACGGATTACATTTTGAAAAATTGCGTCTAAATATGTTAAATTTACTCTTGATTTTGTTTAAAGAAGCATCCATCTTTTCTTTTCTATTTTGATTAAAGGTATAATTAATTAAAAGAAGATTGGTATATTGGAAAGTTGTATCTAATAATAAGTTTTTCTAATACATAAGATTATTTTATATTGGAAAATATAGTATAACTATATACTAACCTAACCCTTCAGTATTCTAAACATTAAGATATGTTTTCCGAACATATGTAGTTTAAATGACTTGAATTTTTTGAATAATGTTAAATATGTAACCCATTATCATACTACGTCAATATCTCCGAATTTGACTTTAAGCGGGTTGACACATTATTGCTTATCAGCATCCAATTCTAACATTGCTCAGCGTTCGCACGATTCACCTAGTCGACAACTCCGTTGTCCCATAATGTCTATGTAACATTGTAGTTAATATTTAAAGTGATCTCAGCGACAAAGTGCATTTGTTTTAGGATGTGTACCATTTAATTTTCACGTCGGACGCCACCGGATGGGGTGGGCGCGAACCTTGTTTGTTCCTCGTCAACCTAGCTGACCGTTAATGGGTTATGTGTTAATAGATAGTTCTGTGATTACTTTAAATATGTCATTATTACTTATGCTTTTTAACTAACGTCCAAAATGACGGAGGTTCTCAACTCCTTGGACTTTATTATGTATGTTTGGTTACTCGAAAACTTGATCGATTTGGATATTTTTTTTGGTTGTTTTTTTTTTTGTTTATTCATTTGTACTCCTATTTTTCCTTAATTCTTCAATCACGTGCTTTGTACATAATTGACGTCCAATAAAGTGTAGTCGTTATTGTTATAATATTTAAAACTTTAATTTTAATTCCTTAGTTTGTTAGCGACTTTTGTCATTTATTTAAGCATATTTTAATTATTTTGTTTGTATGTTACTGGAGATTGGAATACTTCATCGTAAGACAGAGAATCTCTTTCAATAATGGAATTTCAGTATACATTTTAACAGTGAAGCGATGTGTTAAAAGTCGGTCAAATTTTTCTTATGAAAGACATAATTATTGTTATAAATTCATCACCACGATGGAAAAATATTGTATTCCCTACTAATATTATAAACGCGAAAGTTGGTAATATGTATGGACTTATGGATGTTGGTTACTCTTTCACGTCAGAATAACAGTTATGTAGCTTATAAATGCGACACAACACATAGGTTATAATTTTAAAGATGTTATATCAATTATCCAAAATTATCAAGTAGGAAAAAAACCTGCCATCTCCAAGCTATTCTGGAGTGCGCTGCAAGAAAAGTTACAACAATATAATAAAATAGTAAGTTAGAGTTACACATATATAATGTAGAATGGGAATGTTTGTCTCGATCAAGTGTTTCTCAAAGTAAGTCTGTCTGTTACGACTTAACAAATAAACCGAAAAAACAATTTTAATATTTTTTATATAAAGATAGATAGGACATTGAAGAAGAAAATAAGCTACTCCAAGTACTAATCCTGCGCCAACAAAGTCGCGGGCACCAACTAGTACCGAAAGTAATTATTCAAATTTCGGTTACATTGATTTATTTTATCGCCTCGTCCTTAATCAAGTTTATGCGGAACTGCGAAATATTTCCTTTTTTTTAGGAGTTCCTTTGAAGAGAATTTACGTGACATTAAGGAGAAATTCGTATAGGTATCACAAAGTTTATGCGAACATAAAATTAATTCGTTGCGTGTTGAATTACGGAGCGATTAAGAAAGTTGATCGTTTGGTTTTTATAATGCAGCCGCAATGTGATGTTTCGCAATTATTTTTAGTTTATTGTATCGATCTTTGTTTTGGGATTGTTAAATATTGAATTATGTCTTCCTGGATTCCTTTTGATAATAAAAGAATGATCCTCACATTGTTATTTTAGTTTGCATTGTGTTGTCAAGAGATGGCGTTGGCGGTATTTTAAATCGCGTTGTCGCTTTGTTCGATGTAATATATAAGGTGTTTTGGTTCATACGAAAAATAATCATTTCATTGTTTGCAACTATTAGTGGTTTTAAAGATGGTGATATATATATATACATAAAACAGAAAAAAAATATAAGATTATTTTTTTCGATACGTCATTATTTTTAAATTTATTAATACGAAGCGTTGTAAACTATTTATTAGTCTTCATATTTATATAGGAAGTGCAACCCATAATATGATACGAATAAAATAAAAAAACAAAAACATAACCTATATAATTTTATTAGTTATTTTATATTAAAACCATTGTTGCTATTAAATCGAAAGCGGTTGGATGTGATGGGATAAGTCGCTTTATGATCACCCTTATGCTTAATCTCCTTATTCCCTCCATAACCCATATTGTAAATTTTTCCTTTGCTTCAAGTATATTCCCTGAGATGTGGCGCAAGGCTTTTGTTCTCCCACTCCCTAAAATAGCAAATCCTTCGCTACCTACTCACTATCGTCCAATAACGATCCTTCCATTTTTATCTAAAATCCTGGAGTCTATTGCTCACCAGCAAATTTCTGACTACCTTCATAAATGTGACTTGTTCAATCCATTCCAGTCCGGCTTTCGATCTGGCCACAGCACAACTACGGCTTTATTAAAGGTCACTGATGACATTCGTGTTGCCATGGAGAACAAGCAACTCACAGTGCTAGTTCTACTTGATTTCAGCAATGCCTTCAATGCAGTTGACCATGACCTCCTTCTTGCCTTTCTCTCCCAGGCTAACTTATCAGATTCTGCCATTGAATGGTTTTCCTGCTATCTTCGAGGGCGTCGGCAATCCATTCGGGTTGGTCAGACACAGTCTGACTGGTGCGATGTGAATGCTGGTGTTCCTCAAGGCGGTATATTATCTCCTTTGCTATTTTCAGTTTTTATTAACTCCATCACGACAATTTTGACCTCGCACTACCATCTGTACGCCGATGACTTGCAGCTTTATGAGCACTCCTCTGTCAATGATCTTGCCGCGGTCATAAATTCACTCAATAACAATCTTCATCGAATATCACTTTGGTCTGCTAAATATGGCATTTTTGTCAACCCGTCAAAGTGTCAAGCCATCATCATTGGCAGTCCGAGACAACTGGCTAAATTGGATGGATTGACTATTCCTAACCTACTCTACAATAATACACCCATAAAATTCAGCAGCAGTGTCAAAGACCTCGGCATTATCATTGACAGTAAGCTCAGTTGGAACGAACATGTCAAAGAAGTCGCTCGTAAATTTTATTCTCGCATGCACTCCATGATGCGATTAAAAAATTTCTTACCTATAGCAACTAAAATCCAACTTGTCACTACGCTCTTGATTCCCATACTAGACTACGGCGACTCGTGCTATCTGGATTTGTCGGAAGAACACTTAAATAAGCTCGACCGTCTGCTAAATTCTGGCATTCGGTTTATCTTCGGATTACGCAAGTTCGATCGAGTTTCCCGTTATAGGGATCAGCTGCGCTGGCTCTCTATACGGGAACATAGAAATACTCGCATACTCTGCCTTCTTTACTCCATACTTACTGATCCTAACGCTCCTACCTATTTATCTTCCAAATTTTCCCTTCTATCTTCTACTCATGATAAACCACTACGATCTTCTCACTCACTTACTCTCTTCATTCCCTCCCACAAATCCGGCTTCGTATCCAACTCCTTTGCCCTTGTTGCTGCCCGACTTTGGAATGCTCTGCCTGAGTCCATTCGAAAAGCTCCATCGCGTGACTCTTTTAAGCGTCAAGTAAAGGAGTACTACCACAGTGACAACAATGTAATGTGAAATGTTCTGTCGTCAATGAATTCATATTTTTCTATATACTATATAATATGTTATTTATCTATTATTGTATATATATTTAATTTATTTTATATTTGTTTAATTATATTTATTTATGTATAGTTTAATGTAATATATGTATTATATCTTTTTATTTATTTTAAAATAATTTACGTATCTGTTGTTATTTATTCATTTTACATATATCACTAAATGTGCACGCCTACTAAAAATTTCTCTTGTACATTTCTGGGTTGGCTGGCAGAAAATGCTGTAGTAGCGTTAAGTCCGCCCTTTGTACACTGTTATCTTTGTGCAATAAAGAATAATAATAATAATAATAATAAACAATTCACCTTGTAAATATAAAACATCAATCAAACGATACGTTTCCTTGATCGCATAACCTTATAATGAATCATTAATCTATGAATATTTTCAGGAAACATGGTGTTTGATCGTAACTCTTTGATGAGTACGGAATTATCTATACTAATACAATAAAGAGACATTATTTGTATATCGGTTTGTATATAGAAGTAATCTCTGAAACAATTCATCCGATTTGAAAAAATTCTTTCAGCATTAGATAGCACGTTTATTAAGGAAGGTTATAGGCTATATTACATCACGCTACGATTCATAGGAACGATGTAGTAACCATAAACGCGAGTGAAACCGCAAAGAGCAGCTTGTACTAAATATTAATACGTGAAGACGAAACATTGTATTTCTTTGTAACCTTACAAAGTAACCTCCGTCCCGTAAACATTATGGGAATAAGGTGGTCGATTCCAGACTATCTCAATACATTTTAAAATTTATAATATACTAGCTGTCCCTTGTGGTTTCACTCGCGTTTATGGTTACTGCTTCGCTCCTATGAGTGCGTGATGTAATATATCCTAAAGCCTTTGTGAATAAATAAACTATATAACACAAAAAGAATTTTTCAATTCAAACCAGTAGTTGAGATTTCCGCGTTCAAACAAACAAACTCTTCAGTTTTATAATACTAGTATAAATATAAAAATAAGTTCTTTCGTGGTTTCAGGATTTAACATTTCCGAAACCGTGCTAGATTCATTTATTACATATTTACAAAGATTACGTAAATTCCTTATATTAAATAAAAATATTTTTCTTTATTACAGTATACGACGTTGTTTGGGTCGTAACCGTGTGTCTATATTTAGTACGGAACACGAGTTATGTTGAACTTTGGCGTTTTTAGATTTAACGAGCACGTGGAGACACGGTATTGACGCCATGTGTTCAACAAAAAACAGTGAAGCACGAGTCAGGCGCTTAGGTTCCTGTACCACTGACAACGAATTCTTGCTACGCCATTTCTATAATAAGCAGAAAATTTTACAGTTTTCAATGATTTAAATTATATCTTAAAAAGTTCCTTATAGGTAACGCGTATTCCATACAAGAGTATGTTGACGATAAAGATGGTTTTCATTCAGAATGTTCAATAAATTTGTGATATAGAGTTTCTTGTCAGTTCTTTAGTAGAATCTACATTCCGAACCATTGGTAGTTTTTCATTAATGTAATTTTTTTTTATAACTTTTGTATGGAAGATTTAATAGTGTTCGTGAGAATATTATTCCTTAAAAGGGAACGCATTAGTGGCTGCTCATTACTACTAGAAATAATAAGATTTTGGTAAAATCCGTTAATAATATATTTTGTACTCAAAGGGTTCTCTTGGTACCCTTTAGTAGGCAACCCTTCACAAGGATATGAGAAACGGATAGATTGGGAAGCCCTACGCCGACTCGAGTTACGATCCTGTTTCCTCTTTTATGTATATTTATATCTATATTAATGTATAAAGCAAACGTTTTTTGTTTAAATTTAAATGCGCGAAACTTAGTATCTAATAGTGCGATTTAAAAATACATCTTGCGTTAGATATAGAGTTTGTTATAGAAAGTTATTATTGGACACGTTAATTTTGTAGATTGCGGAAATCGACAAATTTCACAGGATCACGCGCTGAGCTGATTTGGAAATAGCCGGTAAATTTTATCAAAATTATATAATAAACTAGCTGGTGCTCGCGACTTCGTCTGTGATGTCTGTGATGTTTACCTCATAGTGCCAATATGCATGCAAGTCTCAGCTCGATCGGTTTAAAATTGACAAATTTTCATACAAACTTTCCCCCTACCCTATTCTATCCCCTTGGGAGTATTATTAATCTAAATCCTTTCTTAGCGAATGCCTACGTCATAACATTTACCTGCATGCCATTTCAGCCCGATCTGTCCAGTGGTTTGGGGTGTGCGTGGATAGATCACTATGTCCGTCAGTCAACTTGGAGTTAACTATCAGTACAAATATTGTGAATATAACTAATAAACGTTTTATAATCTGAAATAAAATGTCTTTATAATTATTTATGCTGTGACATATTTTTGTCGAATCATTATTTAATCGAATATCTACTTACATTAAAAAAATATCCACTCATATGTAATGAAAACAAAATATGATGAAATAATAAAGGCATTTAAATGATTGCTTTCAAAGTAACTTCAATTAAATAACAGCGTTTGAAATAAATTGTAATATAATAACTTATCAAGGCTGTTCGGTGTATAATTATATTCATTGAATAAAAATATTATGTATTATATTAATAAAATTAATAGATAGATCAATAACTTTAATGGTATCAAATGAAAGAGCTATTTTAATTAGTTGTTTGTTATATAATAGGGTAAACCTTCTCCTTAATTGGAGAGGAGGCCTTAGCCCAGCAGTGGAACGTATACAGGCTGTTACTTTTACGTTTTATATAATACGGTCTAAAAATCATTTTTAGTTCATTTAACAAAACCTTTTTCAGTTTTATATGGTGTAGTAATTTTAATGTTTTTTCTTAACATGGAATTGTGTTCATATTTAATATAACGGGTTTTATCGCGACAACTATAGTAATACCTCTTTATTGTCCGACGTTTCGACGAAGTTGCATTCGTCGTGATCACGAGCTGAATCAAGTCACAACCATTAGTTACCATTAGTAACCGCGATAAGACCCGTTATATTAAATTTGAATAGGATAAATCGCGAAAGTTTAAAATGTATAATGGAATTGTGTATTGTTCATTTACAAAAGTGTTTTATTAAAATCTTTTATTTCTTACTTGTACAGTTTAATGACGTTTATGTGTAGATATTGAGAAGATATATAACAACAAAAAAAAAACGCCAAATTATACCGCCTTTTTTGAAATGGGTTGAAAACCATTTTATTCAGGAGAATATCTTTATTGACATTGTTAGTGAATAATAGGACTTGGCATACAAAGTTGTAATTAAATACTACCCTAACTACACACATACATACATCCATCCACACATACATACATACGTATTACTATCGTAATCTTAATTGCAATGTTTACAACGTTTAGCCAACAGCTCATAAGTTTAATTAGACGCTATCTGCGCATGCGACTGTTTTTTGTAGTTTGGAATAGTTTTTTGTTATTTCCAGGGATAATAAAAATAAATATTTAATTGTTTGCCTTGATTTGCTAATTATTTTGTTTCGAATCTGAGAAGTTACTAACGTTTTTACTGAGCTATCGCCACCTAGCCTCTGCAAGCCCTGAGGTCAAGCATGTAATTATTTAAACTAGAAAGAAAAGAAACGATTCACTTAGATTATTGCGATAACCACTGGGACCTACAATTCTGACGTGTTCTCCGAGGCACCATAGGGAGACTAATACCATCAAACACACAGATATAGGAAAAAATAATATTTGTAAAAATATAACCCTAAAACACCTTACAGCCAGATTTATTAAACATTAGTTATACGTATAATTAAATACGAAAATGTAGTCTAATATAATATCTAAATACACGAAGGGCTCCATATTATTATTAAATTATAACACCATGTACCTTTTAAATACTTATGTAAAAAAACAACAGAGGCGTTATAGTTATGTCTAAAAATTTGTATTGAAGTAACAATAGGCACTCACAGGTAGAGTTATTATGGTTCATGAGATAGAACCCTCCAACAGACGGAGAAACAGTGGACGCTTCCCGTTTGCACTCTTCTGATACGGTATCCTAAAAACTATAATAATAAAAATTGTACTAAGTGCATCCGCAAAACAATTTTTTGTTCATTAAGAATGAGTTCAGATTTTTCTACGAAGATCAAAACGTAGTACATATACTTGTAATGGTCGTTGCATATTTTGTTAATAGGCCGTTTTAAATTATTATGGTTATAGCCTCAGAACAAAAGGCTATGTAGAAGTCGCATGCGCTTAACGTGCCAAGGCCTATCGTATTTAATTACACTGTACCAATTTATGTTTGTCGTTAAATTGTGTCACGTGAAAACTATATTTCACCTAAAATTGTTTTATTACATTTTTGCATGATATTTATTTTTGTTTGTTTAACTTTTAAGTGATTTTTTTTGTTCAAATCTAATTTTTATTAACTAATGCTATTTGAAAAAAAAAACATTAATCAGGCCCCTCTTTTCTAGGGGGACCCTGAGCAAGAACTTGGGGCCCCTCAACCAATGAGGGCTTCAAAGCTTCCCATATTATAGAGAAGTGATTAATGATTTTGCCTCTCTTAAAATGAGAAGACCTCTTTATTACATATTTGTAGATATTTTATGTACACTAAATGTGTTACTTTTCTGGAATAAAAATGAAACAGATGAATAAATACAGATTTTTTCCTACTTACTCTTTATATAGGTATACTTAAATAAAAATAGTCCTCTGTCAAAGTTAGTTGGTAGTCAAAGTAAGTAGGCGCATTAGAAAAATTATAGACTTTTTTTTTATATATCTTTAAAAACTTAAGCATGTATAATGTAACAATGTTAAGCCTACCATAAATGGACGCTAATAAGCAATACTATGTCAAGCTACACAGACTTCATTTTAAGAAAATGGCGTCGAAAGATGTCAAACCTATTCTTAATATTTGTTTGGAGACATAAATATCTATCTTCTGTTTTCTATATTGATAAAAGGTATAATGAATTAATAGCAGAATAATATATTGAATATATTCTCTTATAAAAAGTTTTTCAAATATTTAAGATTATTATATAAATTGCAAAATATTACACGCACTTGAAATTCGAAACGATTAATCAAGAAACTTTTTCCGTACTTATTTAGTTTATATGACTTGAATTTTTTAAATAATGTTAAATAGGTTATGTAGTATCAACATACATCAGTATCTCCGAATTTGACTTTTGGTGGATTTACACATTATTTCTTAACAGTGTCCATATGCAGTTCGTAGCATAATATGCCATTAAGAGTGCCTCTACGAAAAAAAAATTCTGGAATGCAAGTTACCATTTCCGATAAATTACCTGTTCTGTATTAACAATGCAACATTTATATTATAATCTCAGTATAACATACAGCCAATGCGGTATAAGTGATATTAACATTTTGAATAATTACTGCATAGCATCGCTCGGTGGTCATAATTGCGAGTGAGAGGCGCGGTAATGGCAAGGTCGTTGGGTTGTGTGTAAACCCGCTGCTTGAATGTGGAAGCTATGGTGAAGCTATGTATAGCTATTAAATAACTGAATAATTTATTACATATGGACGCTGATAAGCAATAATGTGTCAAGCCATCCGGACTTTATTTTGAGAAAATGGCGTTTAAAAATGTCAAGCCTATTCTTGATAAATCTGTTTAACGAAGTCTATATCCATATATTCTTAATATATGATTGTATAAATTGCAAACTATGGAACGCACTTGTTTTCTGCACTTTTAACAAATCAAATGTTACAATGTATCGCGTTGCGATAGCCTTAACACCGCGTAATAACCCTCCTGGGCAAATTTATTGATATAAAATATCGCTATCAAAAATGTCACTCTTTGACATTTAAGGAAGACGTTTCTTTCGAAGAAAAAAATAGAAAAGTAAAGTTGGATATATACTTCTTCAAACATATTTATTAAGAATATTTTTGACATCTTGAGGTGCCATTTTCTCAGAATGAAGTCCGTGTGGCTTGACATAGTACTGCTTATCAGCGTCCGTTTAAACGAAAACCTCAAACAACGATAATTATTTAATTTATTTTGCTTTGTAATTCGTAATGTTCGTACCACGAGTATACGGGACACACAAACAAGAAATTAGTTCATGTATATTAAATGATTCATAGTTTATATGATTGTCACTCGTGACATTAACAACATAATCTGTGCCCACTTGGCACCACTGAAATTTATGAAGCAAATAATTGAATTTAAGATTTATTAAAACATATTATTAGATTATATTTGGCAGACCAAGCGTTGAGTAATTTGGGAAATACTGTGCGAATACAATGAGTAATGGTAGATTATCTCTTAAATACATGGTGTATCAAAAATTAAACGCTTATTTAAAAGCCTTATGTAAAGTATTAATTTTACTAAACGTCTAATTTGGCTGTATCTTATTTTACACTACTGGTTAGTCTGTTTATATTAATTGTATTTTTTTTTTAATAGAATAAAAAAAATCATGCATTGGAAGGTTAAGATGTGCTGACTTAGACTCGTATGATATTTTCCGTACCATCTGGATATCTGTTTCTCTTTAACCGACTTCTTGCCATCTGAAGTTGCTAACTCAAAATCAAAATAAACTTTATTCAAGTACTCTTTTAAAAGCACTTTTGAACCGCCAAAACAAGCGACGAATATTTCAATTAATGAAAAGCTACTACCGGTTTGGAATGAAGATTATACCAAGAAGAACCGGAAAAAGCTTGATAGATCCAGTGATGTGAATTGTAAATTTTACAGAGAAGAACCAACAAGAAACTCGATAATCTTTTCGCGTACGTACATGCAAAAAATATCGGCAAAACATCAGTTTGGCGTGGTGTCACTGCGACTGACTACTAACTCGCGGATTCGATCCCTGTTCATGTCACACATCAGTAAGGTTATACGGATGTTTGTCGTGGTCTGGGTGTCTGTGTTTGTTTCCGGAACCCGGCACATGGTGTGATTTTAATGGGGGCCGTTTATTTATAGACTAAATTTTGTATACGGTAAACTATTTCGTAAACTTTAACGGTAAACTTCGGAACACATGTTTATTTACAATATTTACAGTACAGAACACAAGATGAATTAATATAAATTGAACTTTTGAAAAGTCAATGTCATTGCACGGACCTGACCCCGCGATCGATCATCGGTTGAAAATTCTTATCCAAAGACACTATTTCGAATCTTAAATTAGTACATGTACATTTCGAAAAGATGAAATTTCGAAATCACACGCGGAATATTTTTGTCACCTTACCTAACTACATGTTAGCATTACATCGCATAACATAGCTTGGCATTCGCGATGATGCACAAGCACGTATTGGGGAGACAAATATAAACGCGATTGTCTTCCGTGCTTCACACGTCGCTGACTCATCGTCGACGTGCCAAAACGAACATAATCCGTCAGGAATCCGTGCATCCGAGTTTTTATTGGTTACCTTTTGAACAGGAAGTGTAAGGGGACAATGTGAAAAACAAAAATATTTGTAAGTTCCTTCTAAAAAAGGAGAGGATTCTCAATTCGTCGAGGACTTTTTATGTATCTTCATGTGTTACTCTTGAGCGATTTAATTAATTATTTCTTTGTTTGAAAGGGTATGTTCTCACATTGGTTTCATAGAATTTTAATCAAAATCAATTTAGTAGTTTCGTTATAAAATTAAAATAACTGGAATGATATGTCATTCAAGTTTTGTATTAACAGTTATTAATACTAAAGTATACATACTAATATTATAAAACTGTAGTTTGTTTGTTTGTTTGAACGTGCCATAATCAGGAGCTACTGGTTCGAATTGAAAAAAAAAATTGTGTTAGTTTTTTTTTTTATTTAGGAAGGCTATATTACATCACGCTACGACCCATAGGAGCGAAGCACAGTATGTTATAAATGCAAATGTAATTTTGCCTGTATGTCTGTTTGTACGATGAATTTTGGTATAGATATTTTTCAAAGAAATCCTATCTAAATAATCATATAGGAGTTATGTCTGTTGAGAGAAAAGATCGGTAAATGGACCAAAATAATAACTGAATGGTACTCAAGAGAGAGCAGAAGAAACAGAGGAAGACAACCAAAGCGTTGGGAAGATGATTTTAAGAAAGTAGCAGGCCCAGAGTGGTTACGCGCAGCAAAGGATAGAAGCAAAAGGAAAGCCTTAGAGGAGGCCTTTATCGAAAGTTATGTCTGTATTTTTATTGATATTTACATATATAAAATACACAGAGACTATAAAATCTATCCGTTATTACGTAATCGTGAAACTATTCCACCTGTCGATCTTGGCCTAGGCGCTAATCTGCGGTGATTTAAGATGACATAGATATTTTATTGGCTGACATTGCGCTGGTACTTATCGGTATTTTACCGCCTAATGATTACGTGACGCGGTATTTATTTGTTTTGTGTTTATAGCGAGTAAGGATATAAACATATACGATTTGACTGACGTAGAGCTGTAGCCTAGCGACCCTACACGGTTTCTCTCGCGCTTAACATTTTCTGAGTTTTCGTGGTGAGTGAGGGAGTGACCTTTCGCTTTTATATATGGACGCTGATATACTGTATCAAGCCACACCGATTTCATTTTGAGAAAATGGTGTCTTAATATGTCAAGCCTATTCTTAACAAATTTGTTTGAAGACGTGTATAGCCATCTTCTCTTTTGTATATTGATAAAATGTATAATGAATTAAAAGCAGATTCCTATACTAAAAAGTTTTATCTAATTATAGTTTGCGTAATATTGAGTATACTTCAATATTCGAAACATTAAATTAAGAAACTTTTTTCCGTACTTATTTAGTTTAGATTACTCAAAAAAATTTGAATATTGTTAAATACATATTATTAAAATATATCAAACATTATAAACACGCATCGTTAAAATATATCAATATCTCCGAATTCGAATTTTTGTGGATTGACACATTATTGCTTATCAGCATCCATATATAGATTCAAAAAGATTTTTAAATCACTTTCTTCACTCACAATCACACAATAACTTGGTTCAGAATACTGTCTACTAGAGAAGAACCGTATTTAACTAACCGTAACTTTTGTCGTATTATAATTGTGTAAATATTTTTATATAGTATAATATGCTTTATCTATTTCAGATTTCTTAATATAGACTTTAATCTGCTGATGTGTTAAATTACTATGAATGAACAAAATTCACTCACATATGTAAATACATTCACGCAATAACCGTAACGCTCTTTTTTAAAACACCTATAAAACTATAAACAATTTAGTTTTACATTTTATATATTTTAGTAACATCAAACACGATTATTGAATACAATACTAAACTTTAATATTGAACAAAAAAAAATGTTTTTGTAACCGACGTTGTGAAAAGCATACTGACAGTACGTTATTGAATTCTAAATTACCTATTTTTTCCCATCGGTTAAAACGCAATCAGGAAAATCGTTGGTTCGCGTGTGACCACCGTTTTAGAGTCCAACCCTTTCGATTCTATGAACTTCAAATGGAAGTATATTTCACTAAAGCATAGAGAAAGTATAAATCATTTTATGATATAATATATTTATATAAACAGATAGAATTTCATATCCGTTATATAGTAGATATAATTATAATAATTCAAATGATTTATTAAAGCTTTAAAATACCTAATAAATAAACGCATTACACTCCGTTGAGTGTCCGACTCTAATTAGGATTTCATGATCCGGTGTCGGGGTCACACACAACACAAACACCCAGACCCACAGTTTCTGTGACCACTGCGCCAAACTTTCTATCATTAAAACAATTATAAAGTTACCTCTACCGAATTTATCAGGTACATTTAATTTTTAATTTAGATAAGAGATTTAATATTACATATTATTAGCATCAATAAACCAAATTTAAAATTAAAATAAAGAAAATTAAAATGTAATAGCCTATTTTTTCAAAAAGCTTTTGCGAGCACTTTTGAGTCATCAAAACAAAAAAAAAAAATTAAATGAATGAAATGCTACCATCGGTTCGAAATCTTAATCTAACCTAAATCGTATTCAAACGGAATTATCATTGCGATAAGTATTTAAACACTGGAATTGTGTATTGTGTGTAATTGTGTAGTCTTTAATTTTAAACCACCTATCAAAATAAGAGTGATAGTTATAGCGGTTGTACACCACAATTAGTGTGTTGGTCGATGTAATATTAGCCATTAAACCAATCGGGCGTACCTGCTCCTTCCGGATTTGCGGGCATTGTTCAGTTTCTCCCACATTACACGTCTAGATTTACAGATATTGGTATAGTATTATATAACACGTTTCATTAGCGACATGATGGGTTAACACATTAAATAGACAGATGTAATGCTTGCGAAGAAGTTAAAAATATTTTCTTAATATATCGTCGGGGATAGTGTAAAACCGCGTAACTAGCTTTCACAATAAGGTCCATTTTTGCGCAATGGAAAAAGCCCATAAGCTTTATTTTTTATCAATAGTGTGATTTAGTATTTGATTCAAATTTTAACTTTATAGGAAAAGTTAGATACGCGGTGTTGAAATATCCCCGACGATATGTATTTCAATGAGAGGCTTTAACACACATTTGCATGCCAGCTTCATTGTACCTTTTTTAATGCTGGGCAATGCATTTATGCATCCCGCCCGAGAAATTCAGGCAGGTATGTGGTACTCCTGACGCTAACAGACGCAGCTGACTACCTAGTCAAACCCAGCGATGCCCTCTTCGTCTTAGTTGGGTGTCGTGGGATCGCTTACGCGTAGTACCGTGACGCCCCGATGGTCAGTTCGCCTGTATGTACCTTTTTAAGCCGGAGAGAGCTCACGAGCACCGAAAGAGTTTCATTGTACACTAACCTAAAAGGAAAAATCGTATTAAGATTATTACAAATTCATCAAAAAATAATAACTATAAGGTATTACGATATTGTAAGATGTTAGTAATAATATGTTAATATTAATTATAATTGTAAATTCAAGCAGGGTTCATCTAAAGATTGCCTAAAAATTTTATCATTTATCTCGTAAGAAGACTTATCAGTTTTCACTTAATAACTTTTTACACCATATAATTTCTTACTGAAAAATATATATACTCTAATATTTAAAAAAAAAGGTAAAAATTTGTACGGGGATATCTCTGAAACTGCTGATGTGATTTGAACAATTCTTTAGTTGAATATCCCGTTTATAGAGCCTTCCTACAGGCTATATTACATAACGCTACAACATATAACAACGAAGCAGTGACCATAAATGCGAGTATAACCGCGAGATTCAGCTAGTACTATATATATTACAACATTTCCAAACAACAAATGTGACTCAACTCAGACAAAGCATGTATGACTTGAACATTCGCTTCCACATAAGTGGACACATAGCTCATATCTCACTACAGTTCTTGAAGAGTCCCTTTTCATTTGCAAATGAAAAATTCTCTTCAGCAAGCTACATCAAAACCCTACACTAAAGGGTTATTCATACGGTACTCATTTCGCGACGTCTCTAGAGGCCCTACACTCACAAAGGACCAAGTTTTCTGTACCTTAGCGCCGACGAAAATTGTTAAACAAAGACCAAGCAGACAAAACAGCTGTTCGGCACGTACGATACACTATACAAATAAGAAATCAACTCAAACACCTTTATCTAAGATCTAAAATCGCGTGAACGATAATCGGCATCGATTGGAAAGGGTTTTGTGACTTAAGTAATCGGAAATAAGGTTGATATTCGCTTGTATAGCAGTTAAAGGTAATATATTTGTTACAATAGCAAATGTCACCAGTTTTGTTCCAGGATATCATTGATGGTCTTGAGACAGGCTGGGGTGTGCATTAAAATTATACACTCTACTATAAACCTTATAGCTATCACAATAAAGGTTAAAATATTTTAAGTGGCTGTGTACGTGATCTTTACAGTTTACTAGAATAATGAACGTGTATTGTACAAGGGAAAAAGGTTTTTAGTTTTAAAGAAATAGGGATTGAAATAGATTGAACTGTGTTTGATGACTTTGATGTTAGTTGCATAATAATAAGGCACATGATTTTTTAAATTTTATTAATAGTTATCATACGCATATCGTGACTCATTTCAGCTTGTGAATTATTACGCGTATGTGGCTACGTGTTATTAATGGTTTACAGAAATGTTAACAGTTAATAGGTTACGTAAATTACCATTCAAACACACAAGTCCGTATGTGTTTCAGTGCCAAATTGAAGTAAATAAAAATTGTTTTTTTTTTTTTACTTTTTTGTATGCTAACAATATCAAGAACGAATGTCATGAATTTTCAATCAAGAACTCAATTTTGTTTCTCTGAAAAAAATAAAGCATAGACATTTTTTTAAAACCTATTGGTCGCATGAAAGCCGGATTTACGTCATCTTACAAGGACTTTAAAATGCGTACAAATATACTAAGATAGGATTTGACTAATATTCCAGTGGGTTTGCTCATGCTTTATACTTTATTGTGTAAACTCAAACGCAAAATATACTTAAACACTAAGTAGGCTTTTAAAGTATACTTACAAATTGTAAATTAGTCTTTTACATTTGTTATTAAAGCTACCGGTTCGGAATGGAGAACCGGCAAGAAGCTCGATAATTTATATCCTGCTAGAGATTTACAGCAAATTTATGTTCCAAGTTTAAATTTTCCCACAACAAACATGTCACTGAAATACAGTTTAGCGATCAAAGAACAAAAAGTATAGTGACAATAACATGGCATTACTCATGTAAACATAAGCATTTTCGACGCGGAGACGCTCAACGCATGCAGCATTCATAATTTTAAATTGGTATGTCCAAACAAATTGTCAGGACATATGGATAAATTGATCTGAATACAATTTCAGTGTCGGATTTAACGCACAACCAAAAAAAGAGGTCAAAGCTATGACGTGTGAATTTGTCTGTGGCATCGTGGCTCGATAACGAATAGACCAATTTTGATGTGGTTTTTGTTTGTGTGAAAGTTGATGTAATTAGGATAGTTCTTTTCAGCTCTTTTCTAGTCAAAAGCGTCTGAATCACTTCTACTGGTCTAATTGACTCGAATTTTAATATACTATGAATGATATTAAATTAACCTAGTTGCGAAACCTTGACCTGATGCTGCATCATCATCTGGAATCAGTAAAATACACAACTCCTCACCTCAGCAGAAGTATCGTGTTGAAGCTCGTTGAAATGATTGAAGAGAGAATTTTAAATTTTAACTTTGTTTCAGTGATATATAGAAATGATAATTCGCTGCTTTTCAAGAATATCGATGCAACTAAATATGATGAATTTTAGGGAATGGGGTTTTTAAATTTCTTTGTTAATGTGTTGGTGTATAGCTGCAATAAACGATCCCTTGATGTTATAACTTTATTGATTTAAAGAAAATTCATCATCGCAACTCTTTTCATGATAAAACAACAAAGATTTATGGTGTTTTGACATACTTAGTTCTATTTGTAAGAATTTTGAATTACTACGATATTCTTGCAAACCAGCGATATGTTCTAGTTTTACTTATTCATTGGTCACATGATAATGTTTTGATATTTTCAAGTCCATAAATTAAAATTTTATGTTATTGCCTCACGCGTGGATTAACACGAAATAATAAAAAAACAATTTCGTACTCTCTTTCATAAAAGAAACTTCCTAAATATTTTTGTCTGTGATTTTAGTACCAACGTCTGAACGGCCACCCTATTCGAGATGCAAAACGCTCTGAACGCATGCTATTAGAGGTCTTTTACCTGACTGCGTAGATAAGAAGTATTGATGTTTAATGTCACGTCAAAATTGACGATCACTTTCGTATGTTATTGATTCAAAGTATGATTACATTTCAGTTTTAGTCAAAATTTTGAACATTTCACTATTATTTACTATTAATCCTTTTTTACTATTATTATTTTGCCTCTATCACAATTTTACAGCGCTTTTTTTTTTAAAGTAATTTTCCTCGGGCTCTAGACTATCTGTACCAAATTTCATTTAAATCAATTCAGTAGTTTAGGCGTGATTGCGTAACACACAGACATAATTACTTTCGCATAATATAAGTAAGGACTAGCTGAAATAAAAAGCAGAAATAAGACAATAAAGGCAGTCTTTAGACTTTATTTATATTTATTAAAAAAATAACATTTAATTATAGTTTTAGACCTCTTTTTTATCACTTCAGAAAGTGTTCAATTTTATTTTCATTTATAATTTTATCTACTATAATCTGTTCTAAAAATAAGTTAGTTCTTATCTGTATGTCCCTTTACGAGACGAAAGCATATCGTTTTCACTTTTAAATTGTCTTGCATATGAATGACGCTATGAATATTGGAGTGGTCTCGGAGATGAGAGCGATTAGGGTTCCCTAGGACGATATTTAAATTGCAGGGGGGTATTCATGTGTATTCTTTTTACTGCAGATGTCATTTTTTTAAGTGTTCTTTAATTAACGAACTTTACGTTTGCTGATTTCATGTGTATTGGATACGTTTTGTGTTTAAAATGCTTCTGATTTATATAATGCAGAAATGTTTGCGTATGTGTTTAAGTGCAGTATAATACGAAGAGAGCATATGTATACTATTATATAGATGCATCATAAAACATAATTAACATTAACCCATTAAGCGCCAAATCCTTTATTTTCTAATAATTGGTAACATATTTAAATACAAAAGAAAAAGGAATGTGTTCCTATTATGGGGTTTTTGAAGGGTGTACTCGCATGAGTACAGCGGTCACAAACTTATTGAATCGTCCGTACGTAAAAGCTAGGTAACAAACACTAACTGTACTCAAACGAGTACGGCGGCACTAAATGGGTTAACGGGAGCGAAGCCGCGAGCAATAGCTAGTGTAATATAACATAGCAGATAAAAGATTGACTTCGAAAGCAATATAATATGTAGGTACCTCTGAAACTCTGCGATAGGTATTTTAAAAATACCTTCAATTTAACGCCATACCGTTCACAATGTAACTATTTACTGCAAATAAATGTAAAATACATAAATGTAATAAATAACGAAATGTAAATATCATTTAAATATAAACAGCAATAATGATGCATTCCATCGCTGTTGACCTTCACAGCAAGGAAGTTGGCAAAGGTGCCGGATCATTGCAAATGTCTTGAAGTGAACCGCTTGAGAAATGTAAAACAGTCTAAGTTATAAGCGAACCTTATCTAGTTAAACCAACTTATGTTTGAATTAAGTCTTTATTACTTCAACCTTTGATTGTTATAGACGCTGATAAGCAAAAATGTGCCAGCCCACTAAAACTTGTAAAAGTCGAATTCGGTGATATTGATGTATTTTGATACTGCGTCACCTATTTTACATTATTCAAAAAAAATAATGTTTTGAATTTCTATTTTGATAAAAGGTATTATGAATTAAACGCAGATTATTGTTTATTGCGAAATAATGAGCACACTTCAATTTTCGGAAAGATTAAAGAATTTTTCGGAAAATTTAAAAAAGTACGGAAAAATATTAAGAAACATTTTTCCGTACTTCTTTAAATAGTTTAGACGACTTGAAAATGTCTTGAATAATGTTCAATACGTCATGAATTTTATATAAAATTTGTCAGAATATATCAATATATCCGAATTGTGATTTTTGTGGGTTGACACATTATTGCTTATCAGGATCTAATTAATAACTAACACTCCTACCACCTAAAAATGTGATAAAATTTTGCATTTTACTCTTGTAACTTGAACCACAGATATAACGTATTGCATAAAAATCGACTATTGTAACTGTTCGCTCCCAATCTTAAACAATAGACAGTAGACTTGATTTGTTATAATGAGGTTATTACGAATAAAGTATAGTGACCTCAGACGTGAAACCAAAGGAAAGGCGCATTATACTCACATCCAAGCTTATTTCAAGAAATAAAAAATTGAATATATTTCGTTGAAAATCTTGATGCATAACCGCAATTACGAACCTCCATGCCTTGCATTAATATGTAATAATTTAATGGTAATTCAAATATTTAATATCTAATTGTGTTCTGTTATCAATGGACTTAGTAAAAAAAAAAGTTTTTTTTTTTAAATTCCTTCTTACATAAATTCAAGTAGTCGACTCCAAATTATGGAATAGTTAAAGTAACAGGTTCCTTATTAGTATCAACTATAAATAATTTCATTATAATTACGTTAAATGAAAACAACATTGAAGTCTCATTGTAAATGAAAACATGCTAATAGATTTACACAACGAAGTCATTAAAACAAAGAATTGAAAATCAATTTAAACCATACCATAAGAGCCATAAAGCTATTCGTTAAATGAATTCGTATTATATACAAAGGTCATATGGACGCTGATAAGCAATAATGTGTCAACCCACACGGATTTCAGTTTGAGAAAATGGCGTCTAAAGATGTCATTGTCAAACCTATTCTTACTTAATTTTTTTAAAGAAGTTTATATCTATCTTTTCTATTATTTTGTTTTAAAGGGTATAATTAATTAAAAGTCGATTGATATATTCAATATATTATCTAATAAAAAGTTTTTCAAATATTTCAGATAATTCTATAAATTGCAAAATATGGAACGAACTTGAAATACGAAACAATTATTAAGATACTTTTTTCCGTACTTATTTAGTTTATATTACTTGATTTTTTTTTGAATAATGTTGAATAGTTGATTCAGTATCAAAATACATCTATATCTCCGAATTTGACTTTTTGTGGGTTGACACATTATTGCTTATCAGCATCCATATATCATTTGAACTCAAGATCAAGTCCAATGTCACTCCACAAAAACTTGGCAGACGTGGTTGTACTAATTTCTCTAAAATAAAATCGAGTGACAGCCCGCTGACAGTTTTCAATTACATAGTGACATATGTCACGTATTCCATTTTTTAATCTGTTCACAGATAAAAAAATGTTTATTCTTAATTGATTTTTACGACTGCGCATAAATAACGATACGTTTAAAGAAACAATTAAAAAAAAGAAAGTAACTTTGTTTTCAGATTTAAAATTCATTGTAATAAATTGCTTGATTGTTCGTCGTAAATACAAATGAAGTATTTAGTACGTACACGATTTCTTTAACATGTTCATTGCTAATTAATTCTCATATCCCTAAAAAATATATCAAATAACTATACAAATACCGTTTTAAAACTTTAATCGTTAAAATATATAATTATAAATCTCGGTTCCCTTGTCACAACAACCTGGTTAACACGGCTGTATGTATATTTGGCGCTGACGCCTCGAAACGCGTTAAAAAAAATTAATGACATCTGTCAAATCGTTTGGCGCCAATTTTTTACTCGTTCATACGTAGAAGCTAAATATGGAAATACTTATTAGTTTTTCTGATCTTATCTCAGTGGAGTTAGTTTTTCTTTGCTTGATTGCAACACTTAAAACTACTACATAATGGGTAATAGCTTGAGGAAATTATAACAAAATCTCATTAAAGTAATTGATAGAGAAGAGTAAGAGAGGGTAAAATAACTGGTCAAGTGCGAGTAGGACTCGCGCACCGAGGGTTCCGTACAAACTTGTAGAAAGCTATATAAGACTAACCCATCTACGCCATTTGTGGTCTTCATCATCAGTTCCAACATAAGTTACTATCAAAAATACCTAAATCGGTATACATTGTCCTATAATATTTGAGGAGTTCCCTCAATTTCTCCAGGATCCCATCATCTGATCCTGACCTGAAGACAATGGGACCACCTTGGAAGTATACCTTTTCAAACAAAAAAAAAATTTTGAAAATCGGTACCCAAATGGCGGCGTAATCGGCGAACAAACATAAAAAAAAATTAAATACAAGGTCGAATTGAAAACACTCCTTTTTAGAAGTCGCTTAAATATAATCAAATACTATGTAAATATGGATCACGTCCCAAAAACTATTTTGAAACTACTTAGGAGCACTTTAATTTAAAACACGATCATGGATGCAATCCATGGAAACACAAAATTTTATTTTAAGTACTAATACACCTTATACTTTCAACAAAAAAAAGTTATAGCGCGATTCAGGATACACCTAGCGCCATCTCTTGACAATTTCAATGAACTAACTTGTTGACTTTGACATTAACAACATAATTATAGTATATTTTATTCTCGTTTTATTTTTATTTATATTCTACTACACTCCACTACCCCTGCACTACGTTCGTAAAATATTTAGATTTACATTATCAATCAAAATATCGAAATATATATTAGTGTTGCCAAGACGAAAATAATTAGTCCTTAATTCGAACAAAACTAATTGTTTATTTATAAATAACTAATTATATTACTAATAACCAGAAGACTTATATGTGTAGATAAATAAGTAAATTAAATAACTCGATCTGTTTGAATTTAATTTTAAAATTTTCGTACTAAGTCAATACGAGTACTTAAATCAAATCGCGTGAAGCTCTCATATTGAATGTTAATTACGTAATGACGTTATAAATCGACGATAAAACTTTTAAATGAAAAGTTTATTTTATAATTTTTAGCGTGTTTAAATAATAATTAAAATAAAAATTTTTATTAATCGAGCAGAATTATATCACAGTTAATGTCATAATGTTGTAATAGATGGCATTAGCTGTACGCTGCATCGCGCTATCATTTTGTTAGCTGCGATATATAGATTGCATTGCGTTGTTTATAAAGATTTGCTGCTTTTTAATGTTTTCGTATTGATACAAATTTCTTCTCGGTGTTTGTAAAATTGTTTTTTTGACCATGGTCAACTTATATGTTAATTTGTTACAAGTACATATAATTTTAATTCTAAGATTTATATATTTTCCGCTTGATCAATTTACAACTTGATACATTTACGCGTTCCTGAGAAAAAGGTTGAAAGACAGACGTACAGACTGACAGACACACGAACAGAAATTTACAGTTTTCGGATTTTTTCCTTTATGTATACTAAAGGACCTTGCTCCTGGCCAAATTTCATAATGCTTGGTCAATGGGAAGTACCCTATAGGTTTTGATTCCCTTGCGAAAACGTTAAAAACGCTATCATACTTAAAATATGTGATATAAATGACCGTACCTTTTGATTGCGTTAACTTAGAAGTTTGATTTTTTCACAGCTCTTAGTAATTATAACTCTGAGTACTTGACGTTGATAAAAATTTGTTACCTTCACGCGTTTCTGAGAAAAAGGTTGAAAGACAAACTTACAAACAGACAAACATACATACAAAAATTTACAGTTTTCAGATTTTTTCCTTTATTTGTACCATAAGATCTTACTTCTTGCCAAATTTCATTGTGCTAGGTCAATGGGAAGTACCCTATAGGTTTTGATTCCCTTGCGAAAACGCTAAAATGGTCAAAATATACGACATATTTTCCATTATCTTTTGATTGCGTTGACTTAGAACTTTAATATTTTCACGGCCGCATGTCATCGTAGACTTGAGTATATGATATTAATTTCAATATGATACGTCTATGCATTTCTGAGAAAAACGGGTTGACATCCCGACAGACAGACAGACAGACAGACAGACAGACAGACAGACAGACAGACAGACAGACGGACAACAAAGTGATCCTATAAGGGTTCCGTTTTTCCTTTTAAGGTACGGAACCCTAAAAAGAGATCACTTTCGATAAAGTAATGAAGCATGCATACATACGTATATACACGATATATGAATATTATAAATGTTAAAACAGCTCTGTAACATTATTAGGCCTAAACCAATAAACTCATATTGATAAATTTTGGTATAGAGATTGGACCTTGAAGAAGGTATATACTTCTTCAAGGCTACTTTTTGCACGAAAATAAAACGCGAAGAGAGTAAAATAAAGGATGAAAACTCATATACAGACGAAGTTAAAAGACAAACTAGTATTAATAAACTAACTGCTCTTCGGAAGTTTAATTGTAACTGTCTTCAATAAACGGGCAATCTAACGAATAATATTTTTTCAAATCGTATAGTAGATTACATCTACATACAAACTTAAAATCGACCTCCTCATAAGATTAGAACAAATATAGAGATAGCCATTGATCTTAAAATATCATAGATGTAAATAATACAATAAAACTAACTCGGGAAATGATAATTAAATAAGAACTAGAGAAAACAAAACGAAATTATATCCATTCGCACTAAAGCATATACATTTAGACGTATTAGTATTCTTGTCTCATACTGATATTCCTATACAAGAACATTTCAGCAAATACATTATTTATACAACCAATAACAATCCTTATATTCCACTAAATAGATCCTAAATCAGCATATCTTCGTAATCGCAATCAGTGTCAAGATAATGTAATGAATACTTAGGTAATTCAATCGGTCGTATAAAAACCTGAGTCGAAGTGAAATCAGGGTGAAATGTAAAGAAAGCAGCCTCTCGTTAGTATGGTCACGATGCGTGAACAATAACTGACACCAGAATTGACCCGAGGAAAAGATACAGAAATATCTAGACGGAATTGTTATTGAATAATCTAATATTATAAAGAGGAAAAATGTGCTTTTATGTTTGGATGTAGGGGTCTGAAATTACTGGTCCGATTTGAGAAATTCTTTTTGCGTTGGATAGTTTATTGAGAGAGGTTATGAGATTATAGTAGATCACGCTATGACTCATAGGAGAAAATAATAAACGCGAGTGAAACCGCGAGGGACAGCTAGTGTAGATATAAATAGCGTGAAGAAAGATCATACAAACAAATTTTAATTGTTTATTTTTAACATTAGAATTGATTAATAGTAGTACGTACGTAATAAAGATACTGAAACCTCATTCCTTGAGACAGTAGGACCATGTAAGAAATAACTAAAAAAATGCTAATCTTACAAGACTTATAAAAACCAACATCAAAGTAAGTTACGTAATTTCGTTTACTTGTTCATCATATATAGACGCTGATAAACAATACTGCTTCAAGCCACAAAATGGCGTCTATAGATGTCAAATGTATTTTTAATACATTTGCTTAAAGAAGTATATGTATATACATACTTTCTTTTCTGTTTTGATAAAAGTTATAATGGATTAAAAGCAGATTGATATGTTTAATGTGTTAATTAGTAATAAGTTTTCAAATATTTGAGATTATTGTATTAATATTAAATTATCAGAATACATCAATATCTCCGAATTCGACTTTTTGTGGGTTGACACATTATTGCTTATCAGCATCCACACATTCCAGTTATTTTGATTTAAAAACTCAAACTACTAAATCGATTTTTAAGTAAATTTTTTGGGGTTAATCGAAATATATACCCTTTCAAACAAAAAAATAATTAACCAGATCAATCCAGTCGTTCTCGAGTAATCGGTGAATATACCGACGAATTGAGAGCCTATTCCTTTTTTAAACTCGGTACTAATGGCAATTCAGTAATTTCGATACAATTTTTCAAACATATATACATACTTTGACGTTTACAAACACAACAAAGATAAGCCAATGGTACAGTACTACTGAATCGCTTATTTAATTTAAAAAATGATCTTTATATACATATAAGTATATACTTACAAAGATATATTTATACTTTCTGTGACTAATACATTGTAACGTTACATTTTGTTTTCTCTTTTGATTATTATGTTACATCGTAACTAATAAAGTTCGTCTTTCATCCGAAAAGAAATACTGTTTTAGGGAAATACAAAATTGATTAGAATTTATTGAGCGTGAGGCAATAACTACATTTGTAAGTAATTGACATAAAATTACTTTGTAACCTGGTAACATTACCTAGATAACCTTACAAAAGCTGCCAAAAATAAGACACTGCCATAAATTGTTTCAGGTGTAAAGCAATTACAAACAAGTTATGTAAATCTTTATGAATCTCTAAGAGCAAAATTTATAAGTGTTCTTGTCAAATAAAATCTGTATTTACGCGAGCAGAGCCACGAACAAAAGCTAGTTGGATTTATTAACATTATTGGAGTAGTTATTCTGTGTTTTAATTCAAATTTATTCTATTCTATATATATAAAGATTTACGAAAAATATTCAAATCTTGTTGTGACTGTGGTTGGCGATATATTTACATAATGATGATGGTGTAAATAATTTACTGGTATTTTATGTCTCTATATTTACATTATACATAACATGACTTGATTCGAAATTCGATTTTATTTAAATAACACAAAACGTAATACTCAATTAGTACATCCTAAAATCACCATATTTAACCGACTTCTTGTTAACTAAAAGATCGGGGGTTTCTTAATTGACTGTATGTGTTTTTTATACATGACTCAGTGTTTATCTCTTGGCCAGCTATAAACCAAATCAATTGACAGACACGTTGGCGCAGTGGTCACTGCAACTGACTAAAGCGCTAACGGTCGCGGGTTCGATCCCCGCTCATGGCAAACGTCTGTATTGGCCATACGGATGTTTGTCGTGGTTTGGGTGTTTGTGTTAGTGTTGTGAGTGTTTCCGGACCCCCGACACAAGGTCATGAGATCTTAATGGGGGCCGTTGAGTGTGATGCGCTTATTTATTAATTTTTTATGTTCGATAATGTGTGCTCGATGTTGTTATATACAAAGCCATGTTATCAACATCGATTCATAAATGTCTATAACACCTTATATGGAAATTTTTGTTTTTGTACTAAAAGTAATTACCACATGCATATTTCAATTGTTAAAACATAATATTTATTTAGTTCACGCTACAGCACGCCCACATCCATCAAGTGTGCGATGTCATCGCAATTAATATAGATTAAATAAGCAAACTTTCGCCGATGTTTGATATAATCGATCAGCGGACGTCGATTCCGAATGGATGAACACTATCGATTGGCGTTATACGTGAAAGCGAATATTGTCGTATTGTTGGAAACAATTACTGTCTATGATAAATAATCCTTAGTTATATTATACACTAGCTGACCCTTGCGATGTAAATTTTATGGTTACTGCTTCGTTCCTATGAGTTGTAACGTAATGTAATATAGCCTATAGCCAATAAACAAACTATCTAACAGAAAAAAATATGTTTTCAATTCGAACCAATTGTTCCTGAGATTAGCGCGTTCAAACAAAGAAACTACAGCTTAATAATATTAGTATAGATTATATTTTTGTCTCTTGATGATGTTAGTATAAGTATAGATTTTTATAATAAACCTACTAGCTGCTATAGTTAGTTGTATACTATATAATAATTTCTAATTTTAGTTTAACAATTTATTAATGCTAGCTAATAAATATGTATTTATAGGTATTTTTATATCCAGAAATATTGGACTAATGTTGGCGCTTCGGTCAGTTAAAAGCAAAAATACGCGTCGTAACAAATTTCGTAACTTGCGGTTAGTCAAACGCATAACCTCTTAATTAACCGATCATCTCGGACGCAACATAAAGATTTCAAATTCAACAGTATGTCGAAATTATGTATATTATACAGATTATTAAATGGCAAATAATAGGTATGAAAATAATTATTTCAGAATTTTTGTCTGTCTGTATTGGAAGCCGTTTTCAAATTTGTATTGTTGCAGGTCTCAATTAAAATCTGATATCTGTTTAGAAGCTAAGTTATCTGTTCTATACATATAGTGTTCGCTTTACAAAAATAAGTCTTGACAAAAGCTATCATTAATATAATTAAGATTAAAAAAAACCAACCGACTTCAAAAATAATAATTTCGTTAACTTGGATGACAAACTTATTTCAGTTATGTTGATTTTATAACGAAATTATTAAACCAATTTTGATAATAAAAATCTATGGTACCAATTTGATTAAATCTGATGAATAAAAATGGGGTAAGTAATAGTAACAAAAATTAAAAAAAACATGCACATGCATGATGGCCTAGTGGTTAGAACACGCCTCGACCGACGATCGCCGGTTCAAATCCTGGCTAGCTGAGTTTTCAAGCGCTAAATCTAGTTCACGAAGGTAAAGGAAAACATCGTGAGGAAACCAGCATGTGCCGGAAGAAATTCTGACACATGTATATCCACCAACCTGCAGTGGAGCAGCGTGGTGGATTAAGCTCCAAACCTTCTACATAACATAAGAAAGGGCCTTTGCCCACTTACCTTGAAGTCGGTTAATAATCTAAAACGCAAAAATGGTATATTTCCTTCAACATCCTTAACATAAACTCTTAGCAATAAACGCTATTAAAGCAATTTAAATCTGGCGCTTTAAATCACAGTTAATTATAGCAGGAAATATTAGAAGATTATTGTCAACATTTTAAACAACAGTTAGTTTACGGTCAAGTTTGCCAAGTTACCTCATCTGAATATTAATAGTCGCGGCTATTAAGACTGAATATATAATAAAACTTGATTTAAATGGACCGATTTTGAAATTTGTTGATTCTTTATTCTTTGATTTTTAGAATATTTTTATCGGCTTCAATAAAAATGGTTGTAAATTTGATTGTTTTTTTGTTTCTGTTACGCGATAGATTAGTTGTCCTTTAGTTATATTTAACGTTAGTCCCATTAACATTTGGACGCCGATGAGCCATACTATGTCAAGCCACGAGAACTTCTTTTTGAGAAAATGGCGTCTAAAGATGTCAAACCTATTTTTAACAAATTTGTTTGAAGACGTATCCATCTATGGTTCATGACGTAAGCTGACAGAAGGATGGACGGATAGACAGACGGACAGCATTAGCTTAGTAATAGAGTTCCGTTGGTGCCCTTTGGATACGGAACTCTAAAAACGATAATTATTATTTATCCAAGTAATTTAGTCGATTTGGAACGATATAACGCGATGAGGTGGACATGATGCTGCCGGACCGGTTCCCGGCGAAATGCTCGTCGACCATATGACACTGGTATGTTTGGAGAATTTAACGCTGCTCAGAATTCTGTTATAGCTTCTTCGTGGGTAGATTTATACACCATTAATTAAAAAGAAAAGAATTGCTTTAGATTAATTCCCAATTTTCAACTGTATTGTGGCACTATTTAGACCAAAACCGTAGGCCGATTTTGATAAATGATACGCCGTTTGATTCGTCAATATTTTGAGTATAATAATTTGGAAAAATTATAACGGCTGATTTTGATGTCATAGTGTGAACAAGAAAAAAATGAAAATCGAAGAACTGTGTTATGTAGTGTATCATTGATAGGTATTTAAAATTTTTTAAGGTTTCTTACATCCTTTTTCAACCAAAATTACCGTTTAGAATCTATATCAATTCAAAGTTGGTTAGTAACGATTCTCTGTGGTCTTGTTACGCAGTCGGTATATGTATATATATGTACATATACATATATATTTTTAACACTGGTACTGATGTGCATATGGCCTAGAGGATTGCCTAGCAACGAACTTTTGGTATTAAGAGAGGATAGTGCAATATATTAAGACAAGATTTATTGTCCAACTTTTATATTGCATAATATAAGATGATCTCTCTCTTGACATCAACATCTCGTTGCGAGGCAATTTTTATACTTCAGTCCCATTAACAGTGTGATCATACACATTTGATCGTTTACTAAAAAAAATGCATAAGTTATATGACAGAAATAATTTTAATGAACACACAATAAATATACAATAATTATTGCATTTTACGTTGTACGTTTCAGTTCTCCGGAATTTCCAAGTAACACACCCAATTTACATATTTCAATGTTATTATCAGTGTTTCTTGACGATAAATTGTATTAATTTCCTTTGGCAAGTCAAAAGTAAAACATATGAATTCCTTAAAAGCAAATGTAAATCTTGATACGAACACTGACAGTGAGAGCAAATTCAAAATTAATCCTTGTCACATCGGCTCCATTCAGTCGTGAAATGATATTGAAATGTCAAAGATATTAGCTTACTTTTAAGTAGGCAAACCTTTTTAAAGTCTGATTAAAGCGACCTAAATGAACAGCCCTTTAAGAGTATCTAATTGCATCTGTATCAACTGTCTGTTATTACATCTAGTAGACATTTTCAATTTCACCCCTTTCACGTTTTACCTTCGCGACAAGAATTAGCTCATGTTCTTCTCCAAAATTTAATCTTTATCTTTATTAATCATTAAAATTGGTTTAACGGTTTAGGTGTAAAAAAGTAACATATACTATGGATAAACATTATTCTTTTTTTTCTTTCCAGCATTATAGATGATTTCACATTTCTTTAGATACTCATCTTTGTTAAATAGGAATTCCGAATGTAACTGGGATTTTGCTATCATATCAAGATCTATTAAAACAGTAATAATTGTATCTATATAAACACCGGATATTAAAAAATCCATTCAGATGCCTTGAATCCCATTAGTGAAGGCCATGGTGTAAAAAAGAACAGATGATGTATCATTTATAGGCTACAGGATATGTAGCTTAGACTGTTGATGACTTCATGTAGAATTATTTTAATAACTTTTGTCTTCACTAACCTTTTTCTTCCAACTCGTTTTTAATTACAAAAAACATTTCTACATCTAGCCTCTGAGGCATAGTGAACGATCCATTACTATTTTATTTCACTTTCCAATATAGTGAGAGTGTATAATGTTATTCAGAAATTTCTATTATAACCCTCCTCGCTCGTTAAGAAAAAAATAAAACTGGTAGCCAAAATAATAACCAATTAATATCCGGAAGACGAGTGAGATTGCGCGCCTTTGAAACACAAATGATAGACAGTAAAGTATACATCATTTTCTATACTAATGGGAAAGGTTTGCCTTTGTAAATTGAACGGACAAATTATGATTACCGCTATTTCTTACATGCATATGCATCAATCACGATAAAATTTTCATAGTTTTCCTTTGATGTCTTTTTTTATATCTTAATAATTAATATTACATGTTTTACAGTTTGGTTTTTTTCTCACCAAGCTATAAGGCTTGACGGTGAGACGCGCTTATTTTGTAACAATTATAATGGCTCAATATAATAATAACATCTTAAATTTTACTTAATAAAAAAAAAACTCTCTCGAAGTATATACTAAATTAATGTAGTTATCGCCAGTTCTAAATTAAACGTAGGATGACCAGTGGCTTTTGTTTTTATTATGTAAGTTTGAACATGTCTCGTTAAGTCATTTTAACGGTACATTGTATTATCTCTGTTAATGAAACCACGAGCTACTTCGCGTGTCGACATCGCTCTCAATACCAGTCGGCTTGCCCCAATCAATCATATCTGCTCCCGAATTCACAGGCGCCACTAACACATAACAGTATGTCGTGCCAAACGCTCATAACTCCGGAATTCGACTAACTGTTACTTACATCAGTCACTTTGAATTAATAGAATTCATTTCGTGCTGAAAATAGTGTTGCATTATTAACGGCAGTTTCTTATTTATGTTGAAGGATTGTTTAAATTTCATTTAGTTATTTCGTATACGTACACAATTTTCCTTAAAAATATTTAGATTAGAATATAAAATTTGTTTTAAAGCTGTTCTAAACTTTATCAGCTTCTTATAAGGTTGATTTTACTATGGATAAGAAGACATTGCCAAAATAAATTGGTTTGTCAGTTCTATGCTTCCCGCTACCGCTTCCGCTTATGGTCCCGCTAACAGCGCACCCATTCTCGCATAACCAGGCCGGTGTGTCATTCGTGTTGTACAATTCGTCGCGCGGATTGACCCAGTGCGGCGCGTGCGCACGTCCATTTATTTTTTATTGTATCTCGTTTATTGTAAAGCTAAACGCTTGCTAGATGTCAGGCAATTAAGCGCTGAAATAATCGTGTTCCAGTTTGTTAACGAATAACGATGAATTTAAGCTAGCTATAAAATTATGACGCTTCTGTTCCATTCGTTACAGGAAATACTGCAAATCAAAATTCGCATCAATCTGCATAAGTTATCATTTTCATAAAATTCTTTTTAGTAGACTATGCTAAACTCTGCTTCTAGTTGGTTATATCATAATCAAAATATATGCATACAAGATTATTTTGGTCATCTTTTCACAAAATGCAACCCATATGAACTGCGTAGGATGATGGTCACGAGGGCAAGCCCACATTCCCACGTCACACTCGAACCTACGCTCATTACGTTTTTCAACTCCACGAGCCCACTGGCTTACATCGTCGCGCAACTTTTTGTCGCACATCGTAATTGGTCTAACAGCATTCGGAATGCATCTGCCAGTTTCTAGGACTCGCGGACTTTGTGTTGTGCCACTTCCTAGTTGAGGGTCATCATACAGATGCTGTATGTTAGAAATATCTTTACGTTTATTCTTGAACTTGATAATCGAAATATGTTACGAATTGCTTATATTTTGAATGTTTTCGTTTGAGTTTACTTTCGAAACAATTCAAATCGTTTATGTATCTAATTTTTATTCGTCAATAATAGTTTCTGTTCCACCAAATAACTGCCGCTTCGAGAATTCTAAGACCATAACTTATTAAGTTTGAAATTGGCATGCATAATGTTGGAATGTTACTGAAAATGATGACTTAATTTATCAATGCTAACACAGTCATTTGTAAGGCGATATTACGAAATATATTCATCTCTTTCCATCATAACGACAGGAAAAAAGTAGGATAGTATTTTGCGAAACAGTTTAACGTCTCACGGTATTGCTATTAATACGTCAATGACATTGATTTCGATTTACGAGCGGAACAAGGCGGAGGAATAACGAAGCGTGGAAGAGTTATTTAGTTTCGTTAATATGTTAAATAAATCAAACGTTCAAGTATTGAACGTCCGATAAATGTATTATCACAATTTTTCATGTAAATATTTTAAGCAATTGCATCCTAATTATGGATTTATAAATATGAGCTAATTAGCAAATCTTTTATGCTCAATATTCTTTCCATTACAACATATTGTTTGATTTCTTTTATGCAAGTGGTAATTCTGCATCTGCCATAATACTTAAATATACCAATAAAAAATATTTCTTGCTTAGATGGACGCTGATAATACTGTGTCAAGCCACAAAGACTTCATTTTGAGAAAATGGCGTCTAAAGATGTCAAACCTATTCTAAATAAATGTATCTGAAGACGTATATTTTAATATCTTCTTCATTATTTTGATAAAATGAATTTAAAAGCAGAGATGGTATAAAAAAATGTTTTATCTTATAATAAGATTTTCGATCGAATGAGGTTATTGCAACTTGCAAAATATAAAACACACTTCAATACTCTAAACATTAAAGTAAAAAACTTTTTTCCGTACTTATTTAGTTTAGATAACTGCAATTTTGTTTTAATAATGTTAAATATGTTATGCATTATTAGATACATCAATAACTTTGAATTTCACTTTTTGTGGGTTGACACATTATTGCTTATCAGCATTCATACAATACCAGAAAAATTGATGATACTTCTCTACGATCTAATGGGTTCCCTATATTCTTATATACTTTGATTTGATATTTATCGATACAATCGAATCGACGTCATCGAAATATTCCAAGGTCAAAGACCTGTACAGCTCATGTAGTTCGAAGCACATAACAGGATTATCTTGGGATCCGATTTAACAGTCGCTTTTGATGAATTTCCTTCTGTATGTTATGTGGCTTCTGTTTTGTTCGGGTAGACATGAATAATACCACATTTTTTTTAATAGCCGCATATTTTAAACTAGCTGGCCTTCGCGGTTACTGCTTTCCTCCTATGAGTCGTGGCGTGATGTAATATAGCCCATAGCCTTCAATAAATAAACTATCTAACACAAAAATAATTTTTCAAATCAAACCAATGCTTCCTAAGATTATCGCGTTCAAACAAACAAATAAACTCTTCAGCTTTATAATATCAGTATAGATTAAATTCCGATATTACTAAATTTATAACTTGACATTTTCAATTAACAGGAGAAATTTCAAGATTCAAGAATAAACGTCAAATTAATGAATTCTTAAATTTTACATGTTAATTATGGAGTCGTTAAAACTACGTCGCATACCGATACAGTTCTCATGGTAGACATATGTATTTTACCGTTCTGGGCCGTGTTTATTTCTTGCTAATTATATTAAGATGAAACTGACCTAGTGCCGCTTCCCGTCGACTGTTACACTGATATATGTATTAATATATACACCGAAAAGTTTATTTGTTTGTATGTGCTAATCTCAGAATCTATCAGCCCAATTTCAAAAATACTTTTTGCGCTAGATTTGCCTGTTTATTGAGATAGGCAATGCAACATTAAGATCTATAGAAGCGGAAGCTCGATTTGGATTTTTTTTGCATTAGTAGTCTATCTATTGAGGATGGTAGATAAGATTACGCTATTTACATGAGCGAAGGAGTCAAAGTTAGTTAATTATAAAACGGTGTTACTGATTTTATACAAATCTACGTATATATAAATGCGACAATCACTCACTCATTACGAAATCACAAAAACTACAAATGCTAATAGTTTCAAACTTTGCATGGGGCTTTTAGGGCGTAGATGCTCACTAAGACGGGATTTCGTGATTGGAAGTTCGTATAAAAGTCCTATGCTAAGCGCGAGTAAAACCGCGAGGAGCCGCTAGTAGTAATATATAATTATCATTAAATGCATGTTTGTTACATTACAAAATATCTTACTTAAATGTGCAGGAATTTATAACCAGTACTGATATTCATAAACCTTATTTCTCTGATATGGTCTCATGTTGTATTTATAACGGATATATTTACGAGATTATTGAATTTAACTTCAACCGCTTTTAACTTCAGGTTTTTATTGACAGTTATTGGTTTTGAAATTTACTTGTAAAGTAAAGATTTTTGTAAAAATCATTACTGTTATCACTCGTTACTTCATAAAGTGCATTTTGCTAGAAATATTACAATAATCTTAATCATTCTTTTTTCTTTCACAGGTAGGAGACATTTAAGAGATTCATTAAAAGGGTAAGTTCATAAAAAAGAAAAAAAGTAAACACATAAAACTAGTTATTGTCATCATCACATGAATACATCAACCAAATTCAAGAATTATAATCTTGATACGTTAGTCTCAACGTATTGAGTGTTAGCTGTTTCATTACTAGAAGAAAATTTTCCCATAAAGCTGTTAACCATTGCCAAGGGGGTCACTCACTGATATTACCAGATTCAAACCACGCTGACAAAGCCATTGGAGGCATCGTCACGCATAAATGACAAAACCGATGACATTCCATCACAGACGATCATATGTCACGTAGAGTGACGTCCTACATTACGGGTCAAGTCGTAAGCATTAGGGAAAACATCACTATTTACTTTGCAAAAGCCAACTTTGATACATGGAATGTTACTGCATTCCAATCAAAACGATTACTGAAAAGTGACAATATTGGTAACACAACTAAAAGTTTATTCGTGTTCGGTCAATTTAATATCGATAAAATCGATATCTTTTATACGTGTAATAAGGAAGTTATTACTATTGTTTATAGCTGTATTGATAAAAATTTTGAATTCAATAATAAAGTTATCAATTTTATTAACAACGATATTCCTTATACGGATAAATATGAAGAGGGAAGCGTTGTATTATAAACCAAATGTAAACCAGCAAATGTTAACAAGCGGGACAAATATATAAAAATCATTCGGAGTCGGGCAGTTAATTGATATAAATAACATCGTCAAGTCTCGTGGCATACTGTTACGGGCAGGCCGACCCAAATACCGGGCTAACGGTGCGCTCTACCGGGGATAGTCGCAGGATAACATCACTAGATAGAAACTGTTTTTGTGATAAACACGTTTCATAATATGTAACGCTTTAGGGTTTTTGAAGCTTAGCTCGTTTATGTTTATTGCGTGATATTGGGGGTTTCTTTATCAGTTTTTAATTAATCTTTACCTATGGTTAGGAAAATTTTAGGCTCATTGATATCCGATTACTTTGTTGAATAACTTGTGTAATATTATTGATATATTTTATGAGAATGACCTTGTGACTGCGTTTGTATGGATTTATGATATTGACGTAAAGTGTTCCAGGTTGTCGCCCGATAACTTCAAATATTGGTCACTATATTACTATTTTATAGAACATAGTATATTTAAACGAATTCAATTTAAACTAAAAGTTTTAGTATTACAGATGCATACACCAACAGATAATATTCTCATATAAATTCATAATAATGATGAAACAACCCAAAACCATACTTCACTTTTTCACATAAACACTTACAGATTAAAAGGAAAACGACTTTAAAGATAATTATACCATCCGCCCACAATAGTCAAACCATTAAAAATCCAGTAGCCTCGAAAATTATCGAGAAGCGAATAATTCCCGCTAATTATGGTTCATACGCTACCGACCGCACCGTTATGGGAACGGTAACTCTCAGGTTCAACGTCACACTTCTTGACGCTTCAGTGAAATTTGTGATTATCGTCCAGTAGACATCGCGATCATCCAAGCTGACAATGCCGAAATCTGTTTTAATTAAATTTCTCGTTTAGATAAAAACTACGCTAATCGTTTTTGGGCATAGCTGATGCTGCGAATTTGCAATGGGAACTTAGATTACTTATATTATAAATGCGTTAAACTTCGTTTTTCTTTTTGTTTGTTTCTTGAATTTTGATAAATTTTGATTGAATTATTGATTACTACTTTGCGAAAATAAAATTCGAATGGGTCAAAATAGGATACGTAAAGTTAAATGGAAAAGCAATAATTTCTCAAACAAATTAGCACTTCAAACTAATTATTCCACTCTCATTAAGTCGCGGGAACCCGCTAGTTAGCAACAAAACGTATTACTTTCATTAGTCTTAAAAACGTCAAATTACATATAGTAGTTTCAAGACGGTATTTTCAGGATGTGATTATGATTTAGTAGTTTCAGGATAGTGATGTTCAATGATTGCAATGTCTGCTTTTTAATGTCTGCTCAAAAATCAAAGAAGACATAAATTACACTTACTTAAACAACTACAAATCATAAATAAAGAACATAAAGTCCTGAGTCTATAAATATATTGCGCAAGGGCAAAGGCTTCTTACTGCATAACTGCATTATATATCAAGAGATAAACCAGCAAATGTTCTAAACTTGTAGCGATGTTATCTAAAGGTTGAGTGTATATGAGATCAAGGATTAGAGACGATATGTCACCATCAAGCTCAGCGCAGATTCACTGTGCCTCGACGGACCATAATTCTTACCTATTTATTACATCTATGTCCAGTTAGTGTATGGTACAAGGCGATTTATGTTATTCTTCTCTTGTTGATATTTGAAATCACTTGTTGGCAATGGCTAATTTAAATTATGTATGATCACTTAACACTTATTTGCCACAATATTAATACGATCAAGTATGTGGTTTTGCCGTAAAGTGTATGAAAAATATAAAGAACTAATGATTTGGTTAATTCATAGAAAATGTGTTCATAATTTTCATTAAATATCACAAAGGTTTAATATCTAGTGAGAGTCTTCAAAGTGCCTTCTTTGTACATTTCTTCGACGATATAGACATCATTTAAAAGCGATGCAATCTACGCATTCAATTCAAATTGATTAGCATCACAAAACTGATTAATATCAGTCGTAAAAAAACACAAATTGTCCTTTCAGAACAATATTTGATCAAATCATTATTAAAATCATAATATTTAATCATTAAATTTTCTCTTCTCTAAATTATAGTCCCGTAAAATTTAAGTTGCACCGTAGTTAAAAAGCATCATGCTTACGTTTTATTGTTATTTACGACCATGAATAGAGACATTATTACAGAGAAAAATTTAATGACGAATCATTTTTTTTACGTATAAAATTATTACGAGTGACAAAATTTCTCTGCAATAAAAAAGCATTTAAAATTTCTCTCCTATTGTTATTTACTTGCTGAATCTTGTATGAAATTACTTGCGCCAGCTCATAAAACGAAAGAACGCGTGACGGTTGTTCTGTGACCTTGCGAATCTAGTGCTTTGAAATGTTACACATTATGTGCACTATGGCTCTTCTCTGTTATTTTACACCGAATGAATATGTTTATGACTGTACAGTTACATTCGAGAACGCTAGTATATATTTGTAAACTGAATAATATATAGTACATATATTGTTTTTTAACAGTCTCGATATAAATCATTGGTTGTTTATAGAGTTGTTTTAAAGGTGTTTCACAAGGTACCCATATCGAGCCGTTTTTATTCCTAAGACATAAATGTCACAATATTCCACATGAAAGCACAATGTAAACAATATAATGTTTTCATATGAATTTTATAACCCTACACGTAGATATCTTTATAACTCCAACGTTAACCTCAAGTGTGTCGCAGTAAACGACTAACTGCACTTAATCTCCGTTAAATACGGGCCGATTTGAATACTCCCAATAAATCCTATTACGCTGCCAGCTTTGTACGTGCGACATCGTTACCAATTTATGAGATATTGCCTCGGATTTAAACTCAATCATCGTTGGAATTGAAAACGGAGAAACGTGACAACCGCGACGATATTATTTAGGATAACTATTGTGTATGAATCAAAAGTGAACGAGAAGTGCAAGTTTTAGAGAAATTCAATTGTAGTAAAAGTTGAATACGCTTTCCTATTACAAGCGAAATGGTTTCAATATAAACAAGAAAGTGATGTAATGAAAATAAGATTTTAGCCAAGAGACCTATTTAGTAACAGATAGTTATTAAAAAAAATAATAAGTGTTATTCAAAATTAAAATAAATATAGCTAAAAATTTAGCATTGAATTTTAAAGTAGGTATAATACTGTAAGTCTTTTAAAATGCTAATAGTTTAATCAATTCCTTAATTTGAATTAAACGATGGGAATACTAAAGGCATCTAATCTCCATATAGGATCAATTAGAATCGTTACAGATATACCAAGAAATGACCATAAATCCGATCTACTTAAGACACATTGCATCATTATTCTAGCAACGCAGGTATTAGTGATTCCACGTTCGATACTCGGACGAGGATATCTTTACAAAGCTATAGACGAGCGATAGGTGCCAGATAGATTATCTCTGGAACCGATAAAATCTTATTTGACACGTGATCAGGAAGTACGAAGCGAATACGAAACAAAAGGAAATGCATTTTAATACAGCCATTTATTGGAAGACTTTACTATAAATTAGATTTTTATCATCTTAAAATATGTTTTAATATTTATTATTGTATGCAGTAAATTCAAGATTCAATTTATTTCTAATTCTAGTAATAGAAGAACATTTTTTCTTTCAAGTCATCAATACAATGGATATATTTTTCAATTTGATAAACCATTTTCAATTGCTTTTAATAAATTTTCCAAAAAATTAAGTGAAAAGTATAAAAGTTCAAAGAATAATTCTACAACAAACAAACATAAACTATAAATAGCAAAAGATTGTGCAGAATACATGAAAAAAAGCAGAGCGTAATTACTTAATTGTAAAACAGTAATTAAAACGGTAAATAAGTATAAAGTATGACCGAAGTGAAAATGGACTTGTAACGCTTGACGATTCGAAGGCGCTTCTAAAAATCTATTTGAATAAAAATAATTTGAAGATTATACAATGGCATTAAGAAGTACAGTATTAAATTCAAAACTAGCAATATCAAGTACAGTTAAATGTATATAATATTTGGTGCGTACAAAGAGGTCTGTGTTCAAATTAGCGGAGGCGGTGCTAACATTGTTTACGGCGAACTAAAGTTTACTTGTTCTATTTTACTGAACGAGTGAATGAAAAGCACAAAGCTGATGATTGATAAGAATGGAGCCGAGATTGTTTAGACATTTGTTGAAATACGAAATCGTACTAAGAAAAAACATTTAAAAATAATGCGTAGTTTTCTTGTTTTCATTCATTATACTAAAATAGTAAGATCTGTTAAGCTTCTAGAATTAAAAAGATGATAAAGTATTTAAACGATTCATAATTGAATCAATGGTAGCACTTATATTGAAGTGCAATGGTATATCTACTGTTTCAATGCTATTTAACATTTCATTTATGTTGATTGCAATCAATAAAGTAAAATTAATTGGTTATAATTAAAATAAAATTTATTGCTCGGTCTCTTGTTCAAATGATTGTTACGGAAACTCCATTATAATTCCCAAATTCAATAGAATATCAAGCTCAGGTTTATGAATAGAACGTTTATGAATAAGAAGTACAAAGTTCATACTTTGGCTTCAGATAAAGTACATTAATTTTAGCCGGCAGTCAGCCGCAGTGCATTGCCCTTGAAAGTTTATTTTGACGGCTAAATCCGTACACCATACGGTTGGCTTCACGGTAAATACCTCCAAAACATTAGGTACCGACATCTGCTACATTTGTATAGGGTTGATTACTTCTCTGAAATATGAAAGGAGACCTTTTATAAATAACTAGATCTATTAATGTGTGTAGTTATGTACAGATGTAAGTTTATCATTTCAAAACAAACTCGCTATATCCGCTACTCGACTATGTGAAGTCAGTAATTCTTTTGCTGAGAGATCTAAGATTTTACAACATTATCCCAGGAAGCGTTCAAAATTATTCTATAGTAAAGTTCAAAAAGATTGTAAAGAAACGTTTGTGTGCTAAAGGATATAACGATATTAAAGATTTTGTAGATGATGAACCATGGGAATAAGTCGATCGCTTCCAAGCTGTTCCACTGATAATATACAAATAAAACGAAGCGAAGGGAGACGAACTCGCAAGGTGTTCATAGCTAAGCATTACAATTAACTAAATATTTAAATGGCTTGATGATTAAAAAATGTCTGTTAATGCCATGCCATATATGCGATTTAAATTATTATTATTTGTAATAGCCCCTATTTATTAAAATGGAAGTTGCTATTTGGTAGTATAATAAATCGTACGTAATAGATTGATAGGTTTGTGTAGTCTTCTTGAATTTCTTATTTATTCTCCTCCCTTCCTATTTTTATGTCAGGCCAGTGGCAACCCTTACATATCAGTTGAACCATTAATTTAGTTCACTTCGACCGTGTTCTCAATTAAGATTGGTTCGCTGGAAGTATTTGTAAAAATTAATGGCAAACACTCCGACGGATCTAGACTAATATGTAGATCTGTTTTGTTTTAAAGATATCTTGAATGAATTTTAGCTTGATTCAAATGGGAATCTGGCCATGTTTCTAATTTGTATTAATTTTTTTTTAAGAAATAATAATTTTGGAAGCTAATAGATCACGGAATAGTTTTTTTTGGTAAAATATGTATAAGTATCTGCTAGTCATGTGCCGGATATCCGTATCCGCGAATACTCGAGGGGGAAGAAAGGCCCATATCTGTATCCGTTACTATTTGGCAAATCTTAATAATTAACAATAAATACATGAAATTTTATATACACCTATACCCAGTGTCATACTAAATTTAAAGAAAACAACAGAAAGATCCACGCAATGCAGTCATAACAAGTCTTGTCTATTACGCAAAGTGTAAAATAGTGTCAACTATCGTCTCAAGTAATAAAGTTAAAGATACTAGTAATTTTTAATGAAGTAAGTTAAGATCTGTATCCGTATCCGCGGGTCTTAACACCAAATATTCGTATTCGGATCCATATCCGCGAATACACAAATTTAAATATCCGACACATCACTAGTTATAATATTGAAAATTCTCAGTTATTTATGCAGTAGTTATGTACTTAAAAAGGATTCGATTTATACTTTCCAATTCGAAGTTCCCACCATAAATCCCTTTAAAAATAACATCGCGTGCTGCACACCAGTTAACTTCCCCGGCGTACAGTTTTAAATACGTTTAAAAATATTTTACAGCTAATTACTTAAATAGAGGCTTAAAATATAACAGCGTTAATAAAAGTTAAATGCTATGTCCACGACGAGTACAGTAACAAACATTGTCTGCCTCACCATTAAAATTAAGCCAAGATAATATCCCCTTTATTCAGAACGCAATACAAGTCGTTTTAGATTGAAAATCATCAAGCATATAGCGCGGTATTTCCAGGTTTAGATGCAAGTTTAAAAGAAAAATAATTTTACACATAGAACACCTAAAACGGTCGTTAAGATGGTGGATGGATCGTTAAAGTGTTAATTGCTTCACTAACTTCTGAACCTTGATGTTATTTTAAGAACCAAGCTTGATTTCAAAACGTAAGAAGCGACTAGAACTGCAAGTATATGAAGAATATTCTAGCAAGTACATAAAGACAAAGAAACATTAATGTGAGACTTTGCAATGTTTACGAAATTGTTGATCAAGAAGAATCAACGAATTATGATTGTTTACTATTTCATCAATTATGGAGCTATTGCTCTAACACTAGTAATTGATATAATTAACAGTTTCAGAGAACCTTGTATAGAGAGCAGAGTTCCGTCATTTCATCTTAAAAAGCTATACTTAGGGCGGTGCAGCGACCGAAACTGAGTCTTGGCTCAGAGCGTCACCGACACAAGGATAAGCCATAATTCTCGATTCTTCTTGCGAAGATTCAGATCTTTCTCCACCTTGTCCTTCCAGCGATACCTGGGACGTCCGACTGACCGCTTGCAGTTTGCTCGTTCAACGTATGTACGTTCCACAGCCCGATCTTCCATCCTCTACATGACCGAGCCAGCGCAGTCTGGGATTTTCTCTCGCCAGTGGTATTGGGCTCGGCCACTAGATCTTCTATCTCTTAAGAAGCTATAACACTATTATTTAAAGGAATACCGCTAACATACCGTCTGTAAACTACTAAACAAATAATCATTACTGACCGCTAAAACACCGAACGCAAACCAACAGATAAGAGTAAACAAGACTTGTTTATAGTTATATGTTTACATTGAATTATTTTATTTTGAATTCCAACGGGGCAAAGAACTCCTTTGTATCTCATCCTTTGTTTCTTTCCAATGTGTGTTTAGATTTTATGATTTTAGAATCGTATTTATTATTAATTTTGTTTTCTCATATGAACTTTGAAAGCCCTTTCCCCAGAATATTTGATCAACTAATTATTACTTTATATTAAGAATAGAAAGTATGAAATAAGGATTATAATATGACATGAAATGTTAATGTCTTCTTTACTTTTTCAATAGATTATGTGATTGAATCATTTGCTTCTAAGTGTTTAGTTTTGTTAAATGAACACAGTTTATTTTATTATTGTCACGTAGGTTGAAGAAGACACAAAGGAGATTGATCGGCGACGTGTCGTTGACGTTATAAACACACTTAGTCTTAAAGACTACAAATTAGACATATCGATTTTAGGCCTTCACCTCAAATAACAAACATAAAATATGATAACAATATATTCGTTAAACAATGTTTCTTATTTCATAACAAACTCAATATATTGATTTTTTTTCGTTATTTAATAAAGATTTAAGGTTAGTAAAAAATGGTCCTCCAACCAACAGTGATATTTTATCTGTGCGTTACGGCGTCTGCGCAGGTTAGACTGCGTGACGGTTGTCAATGGTTGGGCACTTCTGTCTTTGTACTTTCGCCGACCGCCGGCCAATCACAATGCGCAGCGATGTCAACCACACCGGTATTGTCAACATTTTTTATTAGTATCATTTGTTTATCGGCGATCAGATTACGTTTCTTTTATTTTAATATTTCAAATAATGTCCAAAAAACCGCACAATTTTAATGGCTAAATAACTAAGTTATGCTCGTCTATCCGGTTCATTATATTTATTTTAAATTAGCTGTCCGTTGTGGTTTCACTCGCGTTTATCGTTACTGCTTTTCTCCTATGAGTTGTAGCGTGATGTAATATAGCCTATAGCCTTCCTTGATAAATAAACTATCTAACACAAAAACAATTTTTCAACTTGAACCAGTAGTTCCTGGGATTAGCGCGTTCAAACAAACAAACTCTTCAGCTTTATAATATTACTATAGATACGTATATAATAGCCTGTGCCTAAAATGATATTCTAACTTTCTAAACGAACCATTGCGTGGCGAACTATATTCCCTGGGCTCGCGCGTGATGTGTGAGGCATATTAGGGCTGCGACAAAAAATTAGTTTACACAAAACAAATAACTAAACAATCAAAATTCATGAAAACAAAAAAGTATTTCCAAGTATTCTAGCAATGGACGATGTAATCTTCGGGCGTATCATTCGTAATTCACGCATAGGTGTGTTAACCCTAATTACAAATGTAGCTCTTCGCTTTGAACGTCCGACACGATTACGAGACAATGTGTGTGATGAATATGTACATAAAAATACATAAGGATACACTTTCTGAATGTATAATAAACTGCAAATTAGGACGATTTATGCCATTATATGGTAATGCGTAACTTAAAATTAAACCTATCATTATTTAATGCCCAGGATAATGTTAGAATTTCTTAAGAGTTACTGAAAACGTATAGTGAAATGGTGACACTTGCTCGAATGCTAATTTGCGCAGTATTATCACAATGGCTTAAATCATTAAACCACATTATTATTATAAACTAGCTGTCCCTTGTGGTTTCACTCGCGTTTATGGTTACTGCTTCACTCCTATAAGTCGTAGCTTGATGAAATATAGCCTGTAGCACTCCTTAATAAACTATCTAACACAAAATTAATTTTTCATTTCGAACTAGTAGTTCCTAAGATTAGCGTGTTCAAACAAATCAACAAACCAACTCTTTAGCTTTATATATTAGTATAGATTGTTGAAACAGTACCTCGGTTTTATTAAAAAAATATTATGATTTCAAGTTTTGTGATTTGTATAGTTATGAGAAATTTAAATAGCAATATAAAAACTAGAAACCTATTAAAACCAAATAAGAAAAAAAAATCAAATGTGCAATGCTGGAAAGAAAGAGAATTTCCTACGAATCCTTCAAGATTTTTCTTGCTAGTTTTATTGACCGTGACTAAATTATCTATAGGTAAAATTTAGTAATTATTTAAACAAAAATCATTTTATTAATTTAACTTTAATCGATAAAATGAATATCTCCTCTCTCCACCAGTCATAACACTAGTTGCAGATTTTTCTTAAACTTCAAAATATACACTTAAGCAATTTCATTCGTAATAACACAGTGCTTAGAATCGGTCTCTTAGGAAATGAGCGGCCACATGTAAGGGTAATTTGTAACTTTGTAACTTGATAACGTTTGTAGCGGCCTCGATAGACAAAATACCAGAAATTGTGGTGGATTTATTTCACTAGTTACTTTCACCATTACATTGTACGGTTAAAAACATTTCTGTATTCGACTTTTCTTGAATCAATACTGTCTTTCGCAATACTTGAACTAGATAGGCTTATAGATAAATAAATTATTGCTCCATTATTTTTACTATTTACAATATCCATCTAATCAATAAATTGTAAATTTTGGACCCGGTGAAGTTAAAAAGTAACAGTACAATCGATACTTAAGTTAGCCAATAAAATGATAATGCTATTAATAGAATTATGTATAGGTCTGTTTACTAATATAATTGTAACTACTATTTCGTAACGGGCTGTAAATATTCCGCTGCTGAGCGAAGGCCTCTTTTCTTATTAAGACGATGAAGAGCATAATTCACCAGGATGCTCTACTGTAAGTTGAGAAATCATAACAGTATCTAGTATATACTTTTACAAATTTATATTATTTATATTCCACACCAGTGTAGCCGCAAAAAAGACTAGTTCGAAATTAAGACAAAGAATGTTACTACGTTAAATGGAACAAATATTTCACAGATAAATATTTCTATTATTCCATTATATGCAAATTTAACCTAGTAAGTACATATTATTAGGTCGTACGCAGATCTGACCTGTGGCTTCGAAATAGTTCGTTGTTATTGCTACTCGTGATACGGTATGGAAATTGTTAGGTGTGGCTTTAAACATATATCTGGTTCCTATGGAATGTTTATAATTTAACCCTTAAGCTATTGAGAAAAAGGTTCTTTTCATTTCAAACAATCCATCTACTATATTATCAAATTCTGTCTCATTTGGGAAGCGATTCGGCATTTGTTGCTGGTTACATGAGGTTGTACTTGATTGTTATTTATAGAGTATTATTCGTGTAATACATCTATATCTGTTTCTGTAATTAGGTTAAATAAACATTTATTAGTTGGGTTTAACAAATGGCGTTACAATAAAGCAATTCTCGTTTTGTTTAGCAATTAAAGTATTTACTTTCGCAAATAGTTTAATTGCTAAATTGTGTTGCGTAATTGGTGCATTGGTGCATATTATTTTATTTTAATATTATAAAAAGAAAACTTATATATTTAATTAATTACCTGCTCCGGTTTTGCGGTGTAATAATTAAGACATACCGATATTTCATATACAGTTTTAACCCAAATTTTTCACTTTTCTGTGATAATTTTCAATAATTTTTTGCATAAAATTTGTCCTGAGAATTAGAAACCCAACAAAACAAAAATTAGCTAATAGGGGTCGTTATTGTAGTGGCGACTAATTTTCATTTGTATAGACTTACCAATATTTATGTAGGTTATTCAGTATATACAAACTATAACAAAAACTATAGTTTTAAAAGAATCGCCGCTACATTGTTTAAACACCTACCCCATTCATATCTAATAGATATTCAGGTCTTTATCAACAGATCTTTTAAGAAATATGAATTGAAAGTTTTGACTGTAGAAATATTTAGACGTAACTCGAAAGAAATGACAAATGTAGGTTACAGTTCAGCTCCCTTTTCTGGGTCGGTACTTATTAGCGCCGAAAGTCAGTTACGACAGACAGTAGGCGTTGGCGATGTAGAGGTTTTTATTGATGTAACAAATTTTATTCCGATTGTGCCGTAATTTATTGTTGTCAATAAATCTATATGATCACTGTAATAATATTTAAAATCTTTCTTACTTAACTTTTTAAAAATACTGTTTTAAGAAGCAATTGAATTATGAAACTACGTTTGTTATATGTAAATAGAAATTTGGTGATAGTAGCGGTGTAGGTAAATAGTGTTTGACTTTTTTGTGTATATCTTTATGTACTCTGATCTTGTGCTGAGTACGTACAATATGAAAGGAGAAATTTCGAAATAAACTCTTATCGTAGATAAACTTCTGTAGTTATCTGACAAATGATACAACATTCACTTGTATTACGTGTGTGGATATAAGTCTGTTTTACCGCTGCAACAGTGCAAGTAAAACCACACCTAATGATCTTTGATATAAAAACTAACCTTGCTTGAAGAGTGTCAACTAGATTTCGGAGAGTGATGAGTGTGATAATCCGTATCTGACATGTCCACTCTTCAGCTATGATAACGTTGCAACAAGCTAATATTATACCAAAAATTCTTAACTTGACACCGTTTGCTATGCATTTTTTATCTATTCATATTTATTACCAATCGCTTACGTATTTTTCAATATTTTTCTGTTTATCGTGAAGTTAAAAGACAATTCGTAATGTACGTGACGTTTACTGCTGTAAAAGCCGTTATCAAAACAGCCAAGATGTAGCAATTGAGGAATTCGTTTGGCGACAAGCAAAACGTTTGGTAACGATTTAAGATGACCTCCTAACAACTCTATTGCTAGCAAATTACCATATCTTCTGGAATCTTCCAAAAAAATCTAAGAGTAAGTTTTATGGTACCACTATCAGCACGATATTACTAGGCATGTGTTCTATTAGATTCCAACGTCATGATAACTACAGAAATAGAACTACAAGTACATGATTATTATGTCACAAGCAATGTGAACGGCCGTCAAGCTTACGTAACGTGATGAAATACCTAAGATCTGGTTAGATTGTCGTTCAGCAGTTGCTGACATTGGATAATGCTAGGATTTAATGCTGCAATGAAAGATAACATTATATTAAAGCAAAACATTCTGGTCGAAAACAAGATCTTTTTCTAAATCGTCTTAAAGTCGCAAAAGAAATTAAAACATTTGAACATGAACTGAAATATCACCTATAATATTTTTCGTACTGAAAGAAAACACATTTCATAATAGGAAATAATTGTGTACATTTTTTTGTCTTGTATATTTTAATAAATTGACATATCACAGATGAATACTCGTGCGAATATTTCACATACATGTCAGTAATTAGTTACGTTATAAAGACTAATCTTTTAATTAAAACATTGATTTTAAGATATTAAATTATTTTCGTGATTAGAGCGAAAAATGATCTTCGAAATGTCATATCAAACATTGATTTTTATGTAGGGTTAAGGGAACTATTTCATACTGTCAAAGACTTATATATTATTTTCTTTAGAAATAATCATTTAATTAAGAAAAATCATGCTACTACATTAGAAGCACCTCTTCAATGTTTTATAGTTGTCATTATATTACTAAAATGAAGATTTTAGTTAGATTTTGCAAATTCCATCCAAATTAACGTAATTAAAATAAAATAATTTCTTAAAATTTCTATTATTATTATTATACATAAAATTCTTATTCATGAATAATAATAATAATAGAATGTCAGTGTATTATGAAGTAATATTCTGAGAAGGAAAAGATCCGTTTAAAATTGGGATTCCCTTAACGAATTTACTTCAATTCCAATAAACGATTCAGTTCCATCTGCGGTTTTATTGGGAAACAAAAAGCGAATATTCGGTTGTCGCATCGCATCAGCGAAACTATTTCTTCATTTTCTGAATAAAAGACGATAATATATTTTACTACTTCACCTTAAAATTTCATATTGTCTATACAAATTCCATCTTCTTTTGTTATTAACCTCACTGTTAGAAAAGCGATAATGTAATCAATTACTCTTTAATAAAGTCGAAAATCCATTGAGATGTCATTTGTATCAGTAGCTTCACCAAATTTTGTAATGACTCACAAAACGTTAAATGAAACAAAGTTAGTTGCAAAATTATTTCGCAGAGATTGTTTTTGTCAGTTATGTTGTAATGAAGATGCTGAATAGCGTATGACCAATACAGGCTCGTTAGTTTGCGTTACTTGATTTAACTTACTAACATACTTTAAATGATATTCCACCGTACAAGTCTTTACCCTACCCATCAACCTACATTCTAAGCTTGATGCAATTTTGACGACTAATATTAATGAAACGAAAATTCCGACAATTTTGGGAATGCTAACAAACAAATGCTATAGTGAAAATGGTTTTATCTATAGTTTTTTAGGTAATCAATGGAATGAATGTGTTAGAAAATAAATTATACAAAAGGAAACAGCTAGTACATTTAGTAGTAATATGTTTAGTTAAAGAGTCCAAAATGTCATCATTATTCTATGTATTGCAAGGGTAATACCAAGGCAAAGGTTAGGAAGTATCAAGTTCCAGTATAATACATAGTAAGACCACGAACCTTATGGGTAAAGATGGCTAATGCAATATAAATAATCCTATTTAAGTTTTATCAAATAAGCGAAATCGGTATGAGAAAACCTATCGAATAAACTCCAGCATCCTATCTTAGCCATTGTTTCTCCACTTAATAGACATCTCGTATCATATTTTCCAAACAACACTTAATTGTAAGGCTGACATTTTTCAACTCGTCCATTAACGTCAAGTACATCCCTTAAGACTCGAGTCTTATCTGCAGTACCCTTTTATCTTCCAAAATCTGGTAAGCCTTTCTAACCTGTATTGCAACCGAATAAAGACGATTGTGGCAAAACTGAAAATATTAACTGTTAGACCTGCTTAAGTAAATATATGATAGAAGTAAATTTCACCCACACGTGGTCTCAAAGACCTCTGTTTAAGAAAGGTAATAGGACTGCCAATTGTGCATGTTATGATATAGCTAAAACTATAAATTTCGTGGTAAATTGTTGCTAAGATATACATGGTTTTATGGAAACATAACTCTTATGTTTAACGAGTTAGGGCATAATGTTGCGCCTACTAAAATATGACACAAATATGGCATTTCAATCTCGAGAAGGAATGTGGATACGCTAATGAAATTTGCGACACCGGTTATTACACATTAGGACAGAAATCAACAACATATACATTTGCCTTACTGTACTTAACTTAAGGATGAAATTGGCAAGAATGTGTACATTTATAGATTTGGTTTACTATACGGTTTATTTGCAACATCGCACTTGCTTACGATAAAATCCACATTTAATTTTAATATTTCTGGTTTTTTTTAATGTAAAACCATTTTATTAAGTTTTAAAATTATACTTTATAATTGACCTTGATATTAATTTGAGTTATATGGATCAAAGTCAAGAGTTACAAAATCAATATGGTCAAATATTCTTTTATTTGGGAAGGAGGTTAATCTTAAAATCTGACAAAGCATTTTGATAGAAAGATTATTCTCACCGTGAATTACTATTGAAATAAGCGTTACTCCAATACTGTCACGCTATAATTGACAGCCGAGAAATAATCATATTATAATAATTGGACACGTAATTATATTCTAAAATGTGAACCGATTCACATGACTTAAATTAAAGCAAATAACGGCGATACATACGATAAAATATGTAATGAGCTAAATTAAAAATAAAAACAATTTGATGGGCTTACATAAAATGATTTAGTTTCAAGAGATCTTAATTTACTACCACTCAAATATAGTATTTAAATGTGGGCGTGCTTAAACAAAAAAAAAAAATATAGTAAAATCGCCGCGAGTTGTAAATGTCGGACAATTTGATTTGATCTGTTACGTTAATGACGGTAGAACAGCCATAGAGAATGTTAATTTTTGTTGCGAACGCTCGTCAGGTCGTTGCTCTTGGTAGCCATATTTGACCATAGACTGTTGTTTACTGTAGTCGGTTAACAGAGCATGACCATACAAAAGCCTACTATTTGAATTTTAGTTCAGAACGCATCACTGATTTATACAGTTTTAATGAACTCATCGATTGTGCAAACTACGACGACACTAATGACCATAATTCTTATATGAAATCAAGATCTGATAAGCCGCCGTTCTGCACAGATGACGTAACGAAGTGATTTTGTTCTTAAGTAAACACGAGACATCGACATTTTGATGAAATACTGCTCCAAATTCACTCATACATATGTAACAGTGATTGCACAATTTCCGTCAATCTGCCGCATCCTTACAAAATCTGCTATGAAATATTCAACAAAGGAGTTGTTTTTAAACATCTATTCGTATTCAGGTTGAGATTCTGTATCACACCACGGGGTGTTGTAAGCAATTTAAATGGCAAAATGCCCAAACTCTGACATAATCTTTTCGCAATTTAACCCTACATTCTGATATTATCTGTCAAATACACTTCACAGGTCGTAAAGACTTTAGACTTTCAAGGCGATATGAAGTCTAGAGTTTTATGATATAATTTCGTTTGTATTCGCTCATATTTTATTAGATATCATTTTACGAGACGCATAAAGACTTAAGGACGTAGTTATTGTTTAGAAATAGTTTAATGACTGACGCATGTTAAATTTCGCGAATCACTACATTGGTCCACTCAATATTTTGACTGCTATTAATAGAACAAATATGATTGGTTATAATTGTTTCCTATTAGTGTTAATAGGTGATAAACCTTAATTCCTTTCATCAATTGTTTCAATATCAACAGGCTCATAAATATCTCCTCGCTCGTTTAGGACATTGTCGAATTCCGCAGTTTCGCTTCATTAGCCTCTATTGTCTATGACTATTTATTAGGAACAGTAGTTCGGTCTTGGTTTATTGTAATAGCCTGACTAGTTGATTGTTGCTTTTCTAATTTTAGAATCGCTAGCTATATGGAAATAGTATCTTTCAGTTCATGCAAATTGATCGTTCAAGAACAGAAGCGAGGAATTAATTTTATCGTAATCGTCAACTGCTATTAGTTATTCATTGTTTTGTAAAGTTGCTTTTTGAAAGATAGATTCTACTATTAAAATAAAAACATTGTCCCATTCATATTAGTTGTATTCTTATACTATATATTTATTATATTTATAACTTTTTTGTGCTGTTTTAACTTCGAAATTCGCACTATTTTAGGGTGTTTTCAAAATTTAGTCAAGGTTGGATTCTCGACCCCATCGATTAATCTCCATCGTGTTTTCTCCATTCCACGTGACATTGGCGGAATAACATGTGCCTAATTGGCACAACTAAAAGCCATAAACCAAAGAATTGAAAATAAAACATATTGAATACTTTTAAACTGACACAAGTCACATGTGTGCGTTACGTTTACAATGGGAAACATTTTTTCAACAAATCCCATTAGTTCTGCGTCTGTTTGTGTTAAACGTAAAACATCTTCAACTGTATCACATCTGTCATCTTCAAAGGGATCGACGTAAATTACACGAAACGCTTTTAAACTTAAACTCCAAAACATTGTGTTAATGATATTCAGTTAACTCTCGTATCGTTTCGTACCTTCGAAATTTCATTTCCTGGTTAGACCAAACGTGACACGACTACCGTTGAAAATTAATACATAGCGTTCTATTACCGTGATAACCTCAAACCTCATACACGATGTAAACATAAGATGACTATCAGTTGTCTAAAATTTCACCACACTCTGGCACCGCACGATCGCACTTTCTAGAATCTACCGACATATCTTTTAAGTAATTACAATAAAAAATATCTATGCGGTAACAGGTAACAGCGAGACAGAATATCGTGACAACTTAAAGCAATGTTGTAGGTCAAAGGGTAGAGGATTGATGTATGAAAGTAAATACACAAATCTAATTGCTATTTTTTCAATCTGTAATAGACATAATAACCGTTTTAGAACATTTACATAAATACACATGAAAGCATATCAATCAATATTATCATGGAATTTTAATAGAGGAAAAATATTCGTCAACGCAATTTTAGCTATGTATACGTGTAGCTATTAAAAAGTAAAAGTTGATAATTGCATAGAATGATGCGCTAAGTTGGATAGTCGGTGGACAGGGCGTGCTCAGGGCCAAAATTATCATAAACGAGCCCAGATAGAAAGTTGACGAAACGACAATTCCATAATCAATTAATTTCAATAGAAAGTTTTGAAAATAGTATAATTATTAACGATAAAGGTTGTGCCCTTTAAAAAATCAAAATTGAAATTACATAAAAGTACAAACACGACGGATTTCAAAATCAAGGGCTCCAAAATCAATCCATCAAAACAAGACGGGAGTGGTCTTACAAAAACAAAACCGGCTGTGCATACCATCGTCCTTACGAGCAACAGCCGGCATGTGGCCTACAGTAAAAACCAAGGTCGTTTGTGTACCGCTTTACAAACTTATTCTCCTCTTTTTTTACCACCTTTCTTCCACGCTACACTTAAAATGTCGTAAATCTCATTCATCCTCATGCGAATTTCGACTCTATCTCCGAATACTATGATAGTATTTCCTATCTCTCGATGCAAGGAATTTCAAAGGTCATCGAGACCATGAATTATGCTCTTTTTTGCAAATGTTTTTATTCCTAAAGTTGAAATGATAGGTTATGTTAGCCCACTCGAAGTTCGGATGATCTGCTGTGTTTGGCTCGATTCTGGTTTAGTTCAATTGGGAGTTTTATTGATTTGTGTGTCCTGTTCGTTATTCAGATAAGTATTTGCATTTCTATCTCTTTCTTGATCATAAATATATTTGCGCATAATGTTAAACGTTTAGTAAAAGGTATATGGAGATAGTCGATACTTTATCAAAGTGGAATTTGTAAATACTTTGCGTTATAGTATAAGAAACAAGATAATGATCACAAACGTGATTTTAAAGGAATCGTAACTTATTCGAACAGCCTCAATACATTTTTCATGATAATGTAACGATTATTGAAGCACAAAATAAATCAGAAATGCTTGTTAGATTATAAAATGCTGTGCCCGCGACTTCTTGCGCATAAACCTTGTATAGAGGTGTTTAATTTTCAAATAATCTCATTGTGATTTAGATTATTAGTTATGCTCATCTAAAGTATTATTGATATTAATATAGTGGTATCTATGATAGAGTGCGTCGTTAAATAATTGACTTTTCCAAAAATTGCCTTTTGATCTCTAAAATAATATATCCTCTACAAGTAACCTTCTTTATAAAATAAAATCTAAACGTACAGACAATACTTCCGTCTATTACATAGTTACATTTGGAACATAATTGGACAATGTCGGTCGAGATATTCTATATTAAATTCGCTCACGTCAACACTACATGTTTTTAAACCAGTATCTAGTTGCCTAGCAGGTAGTGTTTCGTCACCGGAATGTCTAGTATCAAATACCAGTATATAGGCGACATGTGCCAAAGCCTTGTAAGGAATTGAAAATAAGCAGCCCAAGTTTCTTAAGGACTGGAAGCAGAGGAATTTCGAGGGTTACTCTATTTGGAGTAGTTTTATTGCCCTTGTTACTTGTTGGTTCAAATTTAGTTAGCTTCGGTTAAATATTTATAGATTTGGCATGAGAAAATCCTTAGTGAGCAACGTTTTAGCGTTTTTAATCTCGTTTTCGTCTAGATCGAATATATTTGTGCACGTTTTTGTGTTTAGCATTGAATTATGTCTATGTTTTTCGCAGTACTTTTAATTTTTTTATTTACTCACCTAAAAGGTTCCCAGAACAGCTATCATGTCATTGTACACATGTCCATTTTCATAAATCACTCTCAACTTGTTTGTGTAAGGCGATAATAAAATTTATGTCATTTAAAAATCAAAATTCGTATTGATTTTGGTATTAATTTTCTTATTAATGAATAAGTAATTATGTATTGTCGTTATAAATTGATGATAAAACTTTTTCGTAAGTATCAATTAAAATTTATTTGTCGAATAATTCATGTGTCATCACCGGGGCGGTGATGACACATGAATTATTGTTTTTATTTCAACTTTTTCAGACGATAGTCAGAAAAATTAAACTTATATTTAATATCCACGAAAGCAAAGTTGTTGATTTTCTTACAAGTAATAGCCCGAAAAAATTAAATTAATATTCAAAATAATATTCTATCATATATATTAGATTTAGATAATATTTCAATAAAACTCTTCTTATGAATTTATATATTTATTCAACAATATACCCTGGTACGGCAATCCGTTTCCACACATTCTGGACTAAATAAGGTTCTTGCTCTTATGTTTTAATTAAGTTTTTACCGTTTTAATCTTTCCCGTTTGAGAAACACGTGAATTTAATTAGTCTTTTAAATAATTATATTAAAAAACTTGCCTGGATTTGCTTTCTGGCCTTGAGCGTTGAAGCCATTACATGATATTAACGATTAGTAACTAATAATATAGCTATTATATTTAATTGGAGTCTATATACATATAAAAATTGATAAACGTATTATTTAAGAGTCCGAATAAGACATCAGATTCGTCATACTACAAAAGACGCATTAAAACCATGTTCAACACGTGTCTAGCTAAACAGTGTTTAAAAATTAAACATTTTAAGCAAAATATTATCTAAATTGCTTAACAGCGAATAAACTCATAAAAAAACTTATTGATAAAATGTTATACGTTACATTTGACAGCTGAAATAGGTTTTAGACATCTATTAAACTAACTTAAACGTATGTTAATCTATATCTAAAGCATGTTTAACTCAAAACTATGCTTAGACGCGGATTTGTAGTACGGATTTTTATAAACACGCGTTTAACGTCTGTTTAAATCTTTTGTAGTAAGGCAGGTAGTGGCTGTGAATGTGTTAATCATGGGAGTGGCATAAGGTACTTTTATTTATTATATTTTCCATCAATCGGCTTTTTTTATTGATTTTTTATTATTATTTAATTCTTAGAAGTTCGTTTTGACAATAAAATATAGTATAAATATCCATTTTATTAACATACATGGCCTCGTTACGGTTTTAATATACGAATACATTAGGTTTCCGAAAAATCGAAAGTTGTAGCTGTTAAACTGATTTGAATTTTAATGGTTCAGTATCATGTGGTCGGGGACGCCTGACGAAAGGGCCGTACTTGCGGTTTCATGAAAGTGTGCAGCGAAAGTCGTTTATCGGGATCGAAAGTTAGTCGCTTTTTAGTGTTCGATATTGTCCTTTTGAAATTAATTTGAATTGAATTAAAAAAATTGCAATTAGATTTTTTAGATGACGTTGTATGTTGTGATTACTTAAGAGACGACAGTGTAACGTATTTTAAATGTGAATTTGTTTATGTTTTGTTTTGCTCACAGACTTTTATAAAGATTTACGTAAGTTGTTAGTCATTACTTTACACTGTTAAAATTTACTGTTAATACATTTATTTTAGATAGTCACAGCTTTTGTAAGGCTGTCTAGGTAACCAGGACACTGAGTTGTTTTATATCTTACGCGAATAAAACTTACACCCGTTTACCGAATATCTGTCAAAGAAGATCGTATAATGTATATTGTGAATTGAAATACCAATAAGAACTCTTATTCTCTAAACAGACTAGATATTCTAGAATCTTTGTTTTTGATTAGTATATAACATGATTGTCCCATTCGTAACGGCGATTGTTTTCTCTCGTAAGTTTTCTAGCTGTCTCACTGTTGGCCAAAGGTCTTTCCTAAAGGAAATACATAGCTTAGTTCATTTGTATATAATAACTTATTTAGAACTGAATCACTATCTATTTGTTAATGGAGACAACAATTTATGAATGCATTTAGGATGATACATTGTGCGAATTATATCCTATTAATTGTTTGCCAAATGTCTTTGTTATGTATCAGAGAGCCATTCTTGAAGATATTATAAATACTGTTCTATTTAACCAGTGCGAAAATCATCGATAGTGGACGATGTGACTGAAACACAAGTGGATGCTGATAAGCAATAATGTGTCGACCCACAAAAAGTTAAATTCAGAGATATTGATGCATCACCTATTTAACATTATTCAAAAAATGTGAAGACATATAAAATAAATAAGTACGGAAAAAAGTTTCTTAATTCATTGTTTCGAATTTCAAGTGCGTTCCATATTATTTAATTTATACAATAATCTCAAAGGATTAAAAGTTTGTAGTTAATATATTGTAGTAAGTAATAGTAATGAAAAAATATACAATAAGAAATAAAGAAAGAGAAATTAAAAATAACTATATTAAACCTAAGTAACTATCGATGTCACAGTGAGGCAAGGTGCCCAAAACACTGGCAGCATTACCTCTTTGTATGGCCAGACTGATATGCTGGCCAAGGTAGCCGCCAGCTCTTCCTGTCACCTGTAGTTTCGACGAGGCGGGAAGACAGCTTTTTGAAAAACTTTTTCGCTTCCTCGCCCCAGGATCCCATGGTTTCAACGGCAAACGGCACAAATACGAAACTCCTTTCAATGTTTTCGTATTTGCGCCACTTGACATTTTCAGCATTGGATGCCGCTGCTCCCACCGTTAAGGAAGTCCCTCGTATATGTGCATCGTAGCATCCAATACAAGCGACCTCCCCAGCTTCCACGGAACAAGCGTCATTCCATCAGGTCTCTTGCCATCACTGCGTACTAGTCCGTTAGGTTCTAGTACCGTCGGAATTTTAGCGGTGACAAGAGACCGACGAATGACACTGTTCAAAAATATTTGAAAATCTTTTTATTAGATAACACATTAAATATATCAATCTGCTTTTAATTTATTATACCTTTTATCAAAAAATAAAAGAAAAGGTAAATATATACTGCTTCAAACATAAGTATTAAGAATAGGTTTGACATCTTTAGACGCCCTTTTCTCAAAATGAAGTCCGTGTGGCTTGACACACTATTGCTTATCAGCGTCCAAGTATATCAACGTTTATGCGAATATAGTGGTAACCGATATTAATACCATTTTCATTCAGGACCGATGCTAGGAGTTGTAAGTGCTCCTAAAATAGGCCTCACATTGCGCGTTTTTACGAACTAACTTGAAACTGATATTTTAAATCAAATAATTCAAATCAAATCAAATCAAATCAAATCAAAATATGCTTTATTCAAGTAGGCTTTTACAAGCACTTTTGAATCGTCAATACAAAAACAAAAGAAAACTAAACACTAATTAATTTACCACCGGTTCGGAATGTAGATTCTACCGAGAAGAACCGGCAAGAAACTCGATAGTTACTCTTTTTAAAAGTTTTACGATGGGTACATACATTTATGAGTTACAAACATATTAAATACCCTGTGTGAATCCAGCTTATACTAAATCCATGCATGTTTATCATCTATATAATCTTGAACAGAATAATATGCTTTAGCTACTAAGGATTTTTTAATATGTACTTTAAATTTATTTTTCGTAAACTGTAACACTTTTTGCGGAATTTTATTATAAAAACGAATACCTTGCCCCAAAAAGGTAACATTGACTTTGCGGAGTCGAAACTTCGGCGTTATAAGTTTATCCTTTCTTCTCGTGTTAATACAATGCCTGTTACTGTTTTTATCATAAGGAACTTAAAAATATGATTTGGTAAATGTTACTATGTTTTGCAAAGACAGTTAGTGATAATATTTATGGTTCCTTAATACTAATATGTTTGAAATTATGTTTATATGTGTGTTATGTGGGAACGTTAAAGTCTTACCTTTTCGACTTTAGCGAGTTTTTGGGGTTTCTTTTCAGGTGTTAAGTTAAATTTTTTCATTTTCTTAACGTTCTAAAAGGGAATGTATATTTCTCTTTTGAATAAAAAATATATGGTTTTCATTAGTCCATGCCTTTGATAACATAGCTCCAAGATTGAGTGACATTTTCTTTCTTACGAAAGGAAAAACAATAAAATACTGGATTTTGCTGCAAAATACAGAGAAATTATCTAACTATTCAATCAAACAGAATAAAGCTCTAGTATTAAGAAAGATACATAGATAAGAAAATTTCTCTAACACCATAATAACATAGAACATTGTCAATATCTGCTCATTACCTAATGCCATAAATTAATACTACCTCCCTTGTAGTGTCTGACTGAAACAATAATTAAATTACGCACATTTCTACGATTATAATCATGTAGTCGGAATCATATTATATAAACGCGTAAATTATGCAAGTATTCTTAGCGTTATTATGGTGTTTAACGCGATTTTCTCAGTTTTCCGTGAAAACTCGCTTTTTCCGCATGTTTCCTAACTCGATAATTAGATATGTGATGTATACAAGGCTGTGCTGTAACGCTCAATGGTCATTTATTCAGTCAATGATTATGGTAATTAAATTGTGGAAGGATGTAGTAAACATCAGTAATTTAAGTGATAAGAGTATGCGCAGTGTAAAACTGTTTCTACATAAGAAGAGAAACATTATATTGGTTTAAGAGAGACGTGATTAGTATTGGTTTGGAAAGGGGTGCTTAATTCAAGCCAAATCTTGGCTGAATATTGTGCCCTAAAAAAGCGCTGATCGATCGTTCGTCATTTGTTAGGCTTGGTACAAACAAGTATATAGATTAAATAAAGAATTGAAACTGTCTAATTAAAAAGAATCGTTGAAATTAGTTAATTATTTATCGACGAATATATCGCATAACGTACGCAAAAAATAACCTATTATTATTAAAACAAGTATACTATATATTTCTTGATACGGTGACATTTGTAACCAATTCTACTATTATTTCCTAAACCACCTCATGACTCTACTACCAATCGACCACCTTGGACCACGAGCTTAATATGGTAGGGAAGCTTAGGGCCAACAAATCATATGACGAGCTTATAAAAGTTTGAAATGCGTACAGATTTTTAGTGTCAAGTAATATGAACGTAACCTATACAGTTATAAAAATATTATTGATATTTACAACAAAGCGTATGAGCTGAACGTCTTTCTGTGCATATTAAAATTTTTATAACAGGAACAATTGCAGTGTGCCAGCTTAGACGATATATTTCAAATATCTTTGTAACCCCGCTGTCGTTTCGTTAATGTTGTTTTAACTAGTAATGTTTTTGCTCTCATAATTAAAAAAATTACAGACTAGTGTTATGTGGCATGTTGAATAGTGTTGTGAATGTCGTGTTGTAGGTTTGTTTGTGCTATTTATAGAAGATTCACACCTCGTAAACAGAACGTGGAAACATTTTTTGTTTGAAGTTTACATTTATTTTTAAATTTACTTAAGTCTGTACAGATGCACAGATTTGTTAAATTTTTAAGAATGTAAAAAAAGTTATTTAAAAAACAACCTTTAAGTTATATACTATATAACTTAAAGGTTATAAATACATAATAAAACTAAAAAATATACATAATGTACTTTCGTGTGAAATATTATATAACTAAACAATTTTAGTATTCAAACTATTAACCTTGTATGAACAATTAAACATATTAAGTTGATTACGTAATCATTAGCATATTGCATTTTAAAATGTGAATCATTTTTTTCAATATAAATTGTTAAGAAATATGAGGTGGCAAAAATAATAGAAAAACACAACCTTGAAAAACTAAAAAATGCATTTATAAGTATCAAGAAATATGTTACACAATCAATCAATATATTAAGTAATGTAAAATTTGTTTGTATGTAGGAGGTACATACTCTCTGAAACTACTAATTCGGTTTGAAAAAATCCTTTTGCGTTGGATAGCTCGTTTACCGAGGATGGTTACAGGCTATATTACATCACGCTACAACTCATAGGAGCGACGAAGTAATTATAAAAGTGAAACCGTAATTGGCAATTAGTATTTAAATTTGCTTTTTTCTTTTAGTTGGATAAATATTCGCAACAGTACCAGGAAAAGGATAACCTTGAAAAACTGTTTTTTTTTATGTAATCTCAAATTTATTATGTACATAATACCATCTTGATGTGGCGTCGTCAACACAAAAAGCGAGTGGTCACCCGCTCGCTGGCATGCTCTGCGCGTGCGCATCCCGTTACGCTAGCGTTTTTGCGACGAATACAGCTACGTATAGGGCTGTTACGCTTTTTAATTTATTTTACATACAAAAATATGTTTAATTTAAAATGTATCATTTAATTGCGTATAAAATAACGTGTATTTTATTAGCTTTGTAGTTTTTTTTTTTAATTCGTAGGATTGATAAAATATCTTTTAATAACCATTATCCTAGCATTAACTCACTATATTATGTGCTGCTTATATTTCTAGTTAAGGTTTTGGTGGATTAAAGATTTTTGAGATTACCAAATGGTATCAGGTTATTGTGATAATAACCGCTTCCGAGAGCTTTTCGTGCTCCCCGACGGCGGGGAGACCCATAAAGACCAGTCGTAGGAACAAGTACATATTTATAAATATCTACACCGAGCGGGAATTAAACTGGCAATCGTCGACGTTAAGACATTCACCACTACACCAGATATATAAAAACATAATATATTTTAAACTTTCGCGATTTATACTATTCATATTTAGTATAAGTCGTGGTCACAAGCTGACTGGTCAAGAGTCAGCTCGTGACCACGACGAATGTAATTTCGTCGAAACGTTGGGCAATAATAAAAAAGGTATTACTACCATTAATTATCGCGATAAGACCCGTTATATTAAATATGAATATAAAAACATTAACAAATATAATAAATACACTGAATAAAAACTGATTAATTATTAAATAAAAAAGCAACATTTTTTATTTGAACCTAAAGCGCTGTTCAAGTTTCAACGTCCTTGACGTTGAATAAAAATGTGATGACCCTACGTCGACACGTGTCCCGGTCCTCACTAACGTCAGATAGTCATCAAGAGACGCGGCTAAACCGACTGAATAACGAAATCAAACTTATATGCACACAAGGCATGTCTGAATGTTTTCTTGCAAATGACAAGTCGCTCAGTACAACTTAGGTTTGAACTATTTATTATTTCAACAGTTTTGAAGATTTAATAATCCAATATAAGCTAGGTTAAGGCTCTTTCTAAGAGCATTTGTTGCCTTTTTTATAGTTTTTAAGCGTAACATGTTTTAAATCTCACTTTTTAAAATATACATAAAGAAATCTAGCTAGCCTGTAAAATGTATATCAAATATTCTTCTTCGATTTTTTTTTCAAACAGTAACGTCCCCGAGTTATACATATGACATATATATCTAAAATAAAGCATCCTTATAGTCACCAGGGCTTTCCTTAATATATATAGTCAGGCGGTTAATTTCGTCTGTCGGGTGTAATCGTCTACTCTGTTTGTAGGTACAACATCAAGTAAAATAAATAAATATTATGTGTGTGTATATGTATATATATGCGTGCATGTATATAACTATTATAGCTTTAATATTGTACAAACAGAGTATGTATTAACACCCGACAGACGAAATTACCCCCTTGATTATAAACACTATAAATATGTACAAAGTGATCGAGCCGCTCATTCTACATAACTCAGTACAATGCACTGAATCATAGCAAAGTACAAATTAGGTCGCAGTAATTTCTCCTTCGTCCTTTGAACAATGTCCGGAGCGAATGGTCGATTTTGATCCTTACAACTACGTAATAAGGCCTATTCGATTGATCGGCCCGCCTATCTATCCCTTGTCGTGTTGCAATGTAGAAAGTGTCCCGGTATAGGGTGACAAGCTTTGAATGAAAAATTATTAGGATTTATTTTATTATTTTCATTTTTCTTCGTCCCGATTTTTTTGTGCTTTACTTTCTCTTCTTGCGTGTACGTAATTGCTAATCTCACGTAATGATTTCGTATGATCGCTAGCTAGTAAGTCCGTCTGACTTTGTCTGGGTTAACTGACGCAGATACTTTTTATATGCAACTATCACTGACTACAATTGACTGGAACGCTAACGGTTGCGGGTTCGATCCCCGCTCGACACAAACGTCTGTGGTGACGTGGTCTAAGACATATGAGAACCTTATGGATACGTTGAGTGTGATGCGTTTATTTATTATTTTCTCCAATAAAGAGGCTGTTTAACACAAACGAATTTTCATAAACATCTCATCTTTTCATCTTTATATTAAGTTAATGAATAAGATGTCGATTATTTTGAATTATTTATAACGAAACGGCCTTAATGGTAAAATCACTGGCGTTGGAAGGTCAACTGTCAAGACAACTCCCTTTTCAAGGTAACTGAGCGTGGTTGTTGCAAAACCATTTTTGCTTTTTTTTAAATTCTACTGCGTGTCTGGTTTCTTTTACAGACACTCCAGTTTCGTTTTCCATTTTATTTTCTTTTTATCTAGATTTGGTAATGTAGAAGTCATATAGAGTTCGTGTTATCAAAGTGCATTTCTTTTATAAAAAGATATTCAATATATCAATCAAGCTCTAAATTAATACAAAAAATAAAAAAGGATTATTTTGTACAAAACATTGTAGACCTCATCTAAGCCACTGTATCTGGGTAAAGTTCCCAAAATACTGGCAGCATTACCCCGTTGAATGGATGTAATGTAGATACATGGAAGTTATTTAATTTTACATAATAGGTGTTTGAGAAAAGGTTATTAATGGAAAAGATTGAGATTTTCATTTACATTCTTGTGCATTATTGAAATTCGTTGTATGAAATTTGTTTTAAATGTAGATTGGTCCTTGAATAAGAATATAGCCTACTGTCTCGAAAACAAAACATTAAATGGCGTGAAGTAGGTACCTTGAAAGGGGTGAAGTTGGTGATGAAAATTTTAAGACAAATTTGCGGGGACTATCTCGTTAATAATATTTCAAAAAATCGCATCATTGAAGGAAAACGCCCAACCTTGAAATAATTAAACAGTTGATTGCCTTTCGCCATTCACGCTTATGTTACAAGACTTATATGCTCTCATTGTATACCCGTTTCAAGGTCGTTTACTATTTTTTATAAAATATTTGTTTTTAAGACATTCTTTGGCATTTCAACGTTCTTTAAAGTACACTTTCAGAATTAATTATGTTATACATTACATAAAGCCATTTTTATGACCTAATTGAAATCTATAAATCAATAGACTGCTTCATTCATTTCACTGCAACTGACTGAAGCGCTAACAGTCGCGGGTTCGATTCCCGCTGACGGCACGTCTGTATAGGCTGTAGGAATGTTTGCCGTGGTCTGGGTGTTTATTCTTGTGTCGCGTGTATTTCCGGACTGCCGATACAGGATCATAAGGCCCTAATGGAAGCGATTGAGTGATGCGTTTATTTATTATTATAATTATAGGTGTCCTTCTTGCTGAAATGAAACTATTTTAAACGGATTTAAATCGCGTATATTAATTATTTTTATCATCCCGACGCTTCGAGCACTTTGCAGCGTTCGTGGTCACGGGTACCGGGTAAAGAAACCGTTGGCGGTAGTTGTAAATAATATTTTCTAAAAACCTCAAATAGACAAATGTCACCTTAGTCTACCCGTGACCACGAACGCTGCAAAGTGCTCGAAACGTCGGGATGATAAAAATAATTAATATACGCGATTTAAATCCGTTTAAAATAGTTTCATTTCAATGAATAATAATCGCGAAAATCTAAGACAACGATATGTCCTTCTTGCTCTCCTTTTTTAATCGATTTAAGTTAAGGATAAGATTGTCAAACCTGTTATATCTACATTATTTTTAGTTAAGCGATATCTCCAATTGGTAGCCATCTTGAAGGCTTATTTTATATTAAGTTAGCTCTTAATTTCGTTTGTACCAATATAAAATCTTATAGATAAATTGGAAAGACAACGGAAAACGAACTAAGAGTCTGTTTCACGGGTTCCTGTCAAAGTTTTAAATTGTTAACTGTTAATTTAAATTATAAATAAATTCATTTGGCAAATATAATTTGAAAGAACGGCAACTACGCATTTAATCGATTCAATACACGATTCTAATTTATCTTTTTTGTAAATTTATCTTATATTTTTAATCGAGACCTTTGAAACCCAAAATTACAGTTTATCAGGTGGATAAGTTCCGATTAAGCTACCGTGAACTTTTGGTTAACCGGTGAAACAGGTCCTTGGTCTATTAATTTTCATTTCCAAGTCCAGAAGTAACTTAAACGTTAGTCACCCTAACTTTCCCCTGGGTCTAGATTACGGTTCCATTGTAGTGATCTCAATGTGTCACGACACTTGATAACGGAACAGGATACCGCTTGAAATACATGTAATTGTCGATGGTTTCGCGATTCATAAATAGCTTTGATCGTAAACCATTTTGAAGGACGGGAAACCGTTAAAAGCGATTGGCTTAAAGGATTTAGGATAAAGATATTGATTGGAACAAATAATACGTATTTGACATTATTAACCTGATTTCAAAAAGGAGGAGGTTAAGTCGATTCGACTCGAAAAAAACTTTTTTTCATACTTATTAAGTTTAGATTACTTCATAAAAATTTAATAGTGTTAAATAGGTGACGCATTATCAAAATATATCGATATCTCTGAATTTGACCATTTGTGGGTTGACGCATTATTGCTTATCAGCATCTAACTTTTTATGTTTGTTAGGCGATAATTACACTTATAAGTTTTTCTCTCAAACTTTCATACATATTTCCATAATTTATTTTGTATTCCTTTATACCTGAAAAAAAATACTGTCAATGTCTTATTTTTAACACTAACAACTTATCAAGTTATGGAACTGTTACCAGGATACAGTCTGGTTTCATATAGCTTCCTAGAAAAAAAGCAACTTGCAAATGTAATTCTCGTCTTAAGCATTTACTATACTAGTATATTACAACATATAACACTGATATTAAATAGCATTTAAGTTAACATCTGATCGTAACACTATTTCATTTACAAACATTCGCCTAGTGATTGTACAAAATGCCGGAAACAAGAATGTGGTCTACTTTTAGATTTAGGTAATGAAAGGACCTGCGTCTTAAAGAACCATTATGGTACAATTGTCGCGTTAATAAAATTTTACTGTTTCATAATTGGTCTGATAAGAATACTGTGTCAAGCCACACGGACTCCATTTTGAGAAAATGGCGTAAAAAGATATCATACCTATTCTTAATCAATTGGTTTGAAGTCGTATTTATCCATTTTTATTTTCTTTGTTGATAAAAGGTATAATGAATTAAATCCAGATTGGTACCTACCATAAAAAGTTTCATCAAATAATAAGTTTATTTATTTATTTATTTATTTAAGGTTCGTCAAGTTACAAATCACATAGGTTGACGTGTTACAATTATAATAAAGCTATGTAAATATTAACAATTTGTAACTATGTGTAGACAAACATGCATATACATTTAAGTGAGAAAGAAGCTGAAGAGTAATAAGGTTATACAATAAAAATATGATTATTATCTAATTGAAAAAAAAAAAGTTATTTATATATATAATATTATTGAAAATCGCAAAAAAATGTTTCATTTTTTGCGACTTCAGTAGTCTAATCATTAAATTAAGACACTTTTTGCCGTACTTATTTTGTTTAAATGACTTGAATTTTGTTTTGAATAATGTTAAACATGTAACGAATTATCAGAAAACATCAAAATCTCCGAATTTGACTTTTTGTGGGTTGACACATTATTGCTTATCAGCATCCAGTTAATGCGGATTTAAAGGGAATTAACGCAATAAGATTCTGTATGCAGGAAAATTCACATCTCCCATTTCAACTCCCTTACGTTTTATTTTTCCAAATCAAAGTAGCGAATGCCCTTCCCTAATGTGCAATCAATTACTCTACCAATATTCATCAAAATTTGTTCAGCAGTATAGACATGAAAAGGTCACAAACACACCGTCAGTCTAGATTAAATTAGATAGCACATGCAAACTGCCGAATTTTCTTCTTCAAAAGCTTCTTTTAAAACTTCTTTTAAAGCTAACTGTAATAAATATGTTTACATTTTTAAATGATTAAGGCTTAGGATATTGTAAGAAATATTATTATATAAGTACATTATTCGAATACAGTTTTCACTGAGAAAATCCATTTTCACCAAAATTGTTAGTTACGAGGTATTACATATAGAGCGACGATACATATAAATTTACTATTAGGGTATAATCTCTGAAATTACTGATCCGATTTGAAAAAATTTGCATTGCATAGCCCGGTTATTGAGAGGGGTTATAGGCTATATTACATCACGCTACAACTTACAAGAGAACCACTAACTATAAACGTGAGTAAAACCAGCGGGGTTAGTTAATGATAAATGTATGCCCAAGTCCCGTTACATCTTTATCGCATATATGTCCCTTTTATGTCTGTACTTTTCTTATCGCGTAACTCAAAAACCAATGGGTCTAATTGACGGATTTGATTGATGACATGAATCTGTTAATCGTTGTTCTACGATATCAACAATCGATTATTCATGTGATGTAATTGACAAAACGAAATTTTTGTGTCTATGTCTAATCTATACAATAAACATTAACGAATTAAAAACAAAAAGAAATCGAAACGAAAAAATCTAGAGAAAACAGAAAAATCGCGCAAAAATATAATAACAAGAACAAAATAAAACACAAATATCGTAATTTACGGAATTAAAAAAAGAAAACGCAGAAAAATATAAATTTATAATAAGCAATGGAAAATTTCAAATATCGAATCAAAAATAGTACTCCAACAACACTACGAAAAAAAAAACAACACAAATCCCACTAAAACATAAAAACCAAAATCATTAGCCGTCGTAAACAAAAGAAAATTCAAATATCGAATCGAAAACAGTACTCGAGCTCACTATTCACTAAAAAAAAAAACAACGCAAATTGATCTCAATCGAGCGCCAGTGTCGATCGCGACGCGGTGCGGAGCGGACGTACGGCTATTGCGAGATAGCGGATCTGTGCGCTGAACCGCGTTACTCTATTCGTAATTAAAGTTTATTTGCCATTGTGTTGCATAACCAGTGCCGTGCTCCATGTGTTTGTGTCCGGATGTGTCATATCCATTATCTAGTCGGTAATAGGATAAACTTTCTTTTAATTTTATAAAAAGTTTGGTATATCGTAAAAATGTTCGTATAAAAATGTGAATGCTTTGTGAAATATAACCCATAGATTTGATACTTTGACAGATAAGATTTGTAAAGATAAAAAAATTCAAAATATCTTTCGTTCTATTTACATTACACAACAGCAATGACTCCGAATTACGCATCTATTCAATCGATATGAATTGTATCTTATCTAGCGCATCGAAAACATTTTTTTAATATCTATCTTTATCTACAATACTTATTACATTATGAAATGAACATGAAACTTACTGAATTAATTTTTATATGTATACAAATTATTGGTTTATGTTAAGGATATAAACAAAAAAAAACTTAGAAAAAATCATATAAAGTTAAAGGAAATAGCTAGTTAATTATAATTAAAATTCGTATTAATTAATTCGAACAGCGAATTATTAAAATCGAATGATGCTTAATGAAATTTCTAATTCGACTTTTAAGATGCGAATTAATTATTCGCTCACGCAAAAAACTTGTTAGAATATCAACCGAGTTCGTTTTTACATAAAGTTTTTTATACATATTTTTTTTAATCTCGCAAACAATTGTTTATGTAACTAAAACATTGTTACATAAAGCTGTACAGTTTAGCTTGTAACTTCCTGATTGTATGAGTTTTGATGTTCACATTAAAAATGTAATAACATTTACGGCGTGCGTGTTAATGTTAACAGAGATTTTGTAATTTAGACAAAAAAAGTAACACGATAGGCGAGGATTACATTTGTGAGTTTTACTCTCGTGATATAAAACTCTGTAATCTAGTAACAGTTGCCTAGATAGCCTTAGGAAAGCGGCGAGTCTGCCACAAAAAAGGTAAAAGGTTTTAACTGTAAATTATTCAGGTGTAAAGCAATGACAGACAACTTATAGTAAAGATTTATGAATCTCTGAGAGCAAAACTTATAAGTGTAATTTTCGCCTTATGCTAAAGAGTTGGTTTGTACATAGATGATAATGTCAGGGCCTAATAGTGATATAAAAAATATTTTTTTATTGCTGAGACTTTAAATATTTATTAAAATATGGCGGCACTTAGCGAAATGCCATTATAAATAATCAGACAAACGAGAGATGCTCATGCCCCACGATAGGTGACAGATATTTTAATTTAAAAATCAAACTGTTTAATCCATTTCAATGAAAAACAAAATCAAATCAAAGTCTGAAGTAAAAACATTTAACTTTTAACCCGTTTGAAGTCGGTTGATTAAATAGCTCGTTGATTGGAGGTTATAGGCTATAAAACAGCACGCTGCCACTCATAAGAAGGAAGAATAACAGTCAAACAAATCTAGCAAATATAGAGCCTTAAGAAGCCTTGAAGATGACAGTAACTTGCGTGAAACTGCAGAGCAAAGCTAGTATATAGTCTTAACGAGGTTATGCGAGCTTACACGTCAAGTTAATGTATTTTTGTAAGAACTGCGTGAATATTTCAAAAGATCAAACAAACCTTGGAGAGATAACGCCGTTTGAAATATAAAACTGTTTTTAATCATCTAACAAGTAAAAATAGATCGGAATTTCATTCGTTTGTTTCTTTAACAAACATATGGGCATGTTCAGTTGTTTTAAAACAAAATAAACAGTTTCAGTACTTTAAATTAACTCAAGTAGTAATTCCGATAAAAGACACAAGTTTAAAAAATAAAACAATTACGTTTTCATTCTAGAAATTAGATAAAATATATAAATTACTAAAATAAGAACTGAGAGAAAACCAACCAACAAAATAAGGATAACATTCCCGTATGATAGTTACATACAGTTACACAAATATCATTTAAATTTTATTTAGTGTTTAAATTCATCTCGTACTATGCGGTGAAGGAAAACATCGCGAGGAAACCTACATGCGCCGGGAGATATTTTGACTCATGTATATCTGCCCTGCACCAAAGTGGTGAAAACCCTAAACCTTCTCCTCTATAGAACATGGAATTTTCCCAGCAGTGATGACACTAAGAATCTATTAGTTTTTTAGCTGTGAACATTTGTGTGTCAAATGTCTAATTTGCCTTTTTTCGTTGCAGGTTTCACACAATGAACTGTAGTGACGTTCAGTGAAGTGTAGTGTAATACAGTGACGGTTCAGTGATGTGATGCCACCATGCCGTCGGACAGCGGTACAACGTGGTCACCACCGGCGCCCAGCGAACGGAGGCTGAGCAACTCGTCTGATGGCAGCGCGGGCAGCGGATATTCTAAAGCGGTAAGTGGTCTGACGTCTCTTATTAGGCGAGAATCACACTTGTATATTTGACTCTAAAATATATTTACATCTTATTGCCTCTACTGGTAACAGGAGGGCGCATTTTCGCCCTGAGAATCGGAATTGCGATTCAAAGGAAAAACACTGGTAACATTTATGCCACCCTTCTGCGCGGGAATGATTTATAAATTAATTATTACGATTTGTAAATATTTTAGTTTCTCTCTTTTGTATAGGTATATTATACCTATTATCCTATAACAGTACATAAGTTAAAAGCACCAATAACAGTAAATTCTTTCAGATGTAAAACAATGATAAATAATTTATATATGTAAATCTTACAGTCTGAACAAAACTTACAAATGTATTTCTCGCCTTACACATAATTAACAATAACACGCATTAAACCCACATTCAACAGAAACATACACAACACAAACACCCAAATCACGACAAATATCGGTATGCCCTAAGCAGATGTTCAGGTGATGATGACACACGAGATTGAATTCTGCACACGTCAACGTTTCCCTCTTTTTCTAATATATACACAATAGTTCACACGTTATCTGAACTGTCAAAATCACGTAATAAGGTCGATAAAATTCGCAAATATTTGCTAAGACTGTAACAGTTCCGCATTTTCTCAATATATCGCAAGTTAGTACATGAGCTCTAAAATTCAAATATTTCTGATGATGTGTGTCAGCCTAATTTTGTCAAATTCGTTACAGCCTAATGCGTGACTTACACTGTGTATAGTATTAACAAATCGTTGCGATGATTCGCACGTACGTAAAGTTTTTTTTCACTTTATCTGTGTTACATAGGCACGAATGTGTAGCGTCCGCTTAACACATGTATAAATAATATAACTGTAACACAGATTACATTAAACACAGTTTTAAATTATATTGACAGAATTACCTAAGACTGAAACAAAAAAAAATGAAAGTTAAAAAAATACTAATATCTAAATCTGGGTGTATTATTTCAGCTTCCGTATCAAGTCATTTTATCGATTTTATTAAAATAATTCATTTACGAATTTTTTAAATGTCAGTTTAGAAAACAAAATTCTGGAAATAGGCTAAATCTAGCGGTATCTACACCTTTCAAAATAAATGAACGCCTCCACAAGGTCACCTACTAGTTGAACCGATCAAAAATTAAAAATCAAAATATACTTCATTCAATTAATCCCCCATAAACTTTTGAGAATAATCAACACGTAAAACATTTACTGCCTTACTACAAAAGATTTAAACAGGCGTTAAACGCGTGTTTAAAAAATCCATACTACAAATCCGCATCTAAAGACAGTTTTGAGTTAAAAATGCTTTAGATATAGATTAACATACGTGTGAGTTTAATAGATGTCTAAAACCTATTTCAGCTCTCAAATATAACGTATAACATTTTATCAATAAGTTTTTTATGAGTTTATTCGCTGTTAAGCAATTTAGATAATATTTTAAGCAATGTTTAAATCTTAAACACTGTTTAGCTAGACACGTGTTCAACATGGTTTAAATGCGTCTTTTGTAGTATGGCAGTTAATGTCACGATTTCTTCTTACATCTGATGCTTAACTTTTCCAAAATCATGATACAATCTATAATATATATATTTTTTTCGAATATTCCTAGAATATATTGTTACTCGTGTCCAAGATTTACTTACACACAAATATAGAATTCACCGGTGGTGACCACCGCCACCAGTTACCAACTCCACGCTATTGTTCGCGTTACAACACATCGACGGTAAGCGTTACCGCCCGAGTTAAATCACGATGCCGTTTACAGATGGTCACGATCTGTTTAGCAACATATTGGTTATTTAATTAATTCTGTAATTTGATTTTAGGTTTTTATATGACCCTAAAATCTCAAAATCCTTGTAGTTTAATACATAGGTACTAATATTTATATTCAATTGAATTTTTGCAATAAGAAGTAACAGGGTAAGAAAATGATAGCCTAGCGGTTAGAACACGTCGATCTCAACAGATGTTCGTGGCTTCAAACCTCGGCTAGTACCGCTGAGATTTTAAGTGCTTGTGTTTAAATATATTTTGAGCTCGGCGGTGTAGCAAAACGCGAGAAAACCTTCCGCATATCCTCCAATCCGCTGTGGAGCGGGGTGGTGGATTAAGCTCAAAACCTTCTACTTAATAGAAGATGAGGCATTTACCCACTTGTGGGTAGTTTACTTTAAGTATGATTATTTTAAGTTTCTAAATTAAATTCCTGAGCCGTGTACTTTGAACTTTTCTGGCATACATTTGAATGCAGTTTTTTTAACTTCAAAATTGGTACCATGATTCCTTTCAACAAATTCTATCAAGCTTTCATAGTTTCATATTTAAATTTATTGTACTTACTTTATTAATGAAGCTACAGGTAATCAGATAATTGTAGACTTAATGTAATCTGCACACAAAGTAAGATTAGCTATCTCTATAGCTTATCAACTTTCTTTATATAATTAATTAATATATCATCGCTTGTAGGAGCACTCCGAAGATCTAATAATTGTATACCAAAAAAATTGCGAAGTGTTATCTACAATTCTCTGATAAAGCCACACATTGATTACTTAATTGAAATATGGGGGTCAGCTTCAAAGTCTAATCTTAAAATCTTACAAACTACGCAGAACAAAATTATAAAAGTACTTTTTCACTATGACTTTTTCACACCGTCGATAGAACTGTACAAAAAATCAAAAATATTCAACCTAAATCAAAAATATATTTATAACACATGTATTTTAATTAAAAAGATACTATCTAAAAGTATTCATTCAAACATAACATTTACACAAAAATCAAACAAGCATAACTTAAGAAACAGACACAAACTTGAATTACCTAAAGTCAGAACCTTAAATTATGGACACAAAAATGTACGTTTTGATGGAGTAAAACTATATAATGATTTGCCGAACCACATAAAGGAATGTCAATGTTTAAATGCTTTTAAAAATAAACTTAAAATATATATATCAGATAATATTAAGTAGTACTAGCCATTCCATGTATCAAATATTAACGTATGTGTGTAACATTATTTAATCTCATGTAAGTGAACCTATGTATGTTCTTATGAGAATAAAGATCTTTAACCATTATATATTACTTTTATATGTATGTACATACTAACTGTTGAGCGCTGTGTTCATCTATATGATTATTATAAAGAGGTAAAGTTTATGTAGAGAGTAATCTCTGAAACTGTCTTCGACTTTCGCGATTATTATTCATTGAAATAAAACTATTTTAAACGGATTTAAATCGCGTATATTAATTATTTTTATCATCCCGACGTTTCGAGCACTTTGCAGCGTTCGTGGTCACGGGTAGACTAAGGTGACATTTGTCTATAAGCCTATAGCCTTCCTCAATAAATAAACTATATAACACAATAATTTTTAAAAATAATTTTTAAATTCGAACCAGTACTGAGATTAGCGCATTTAAATAAAAAACTTTTCTGCTTAATAATATTAGTATAGATTAATTTAAGGTTTTTATCAAATGTTTTAGGTTATCTAGTACTACTTGAATTAGGTCTACGATACATATAATCTAAAGATAAAAAGTAAAGTATGAAACTTCCATGTTTTTTAAATTAATAATAATAAATAAACGCATCACACTCAACGGCCCTCATTAAGATCGCGTGACCTTGTGTCGGGGGTCCGGAAACACTCACAACACTAACAAAAACACCCAGACCACGACAAACATCCGTATGGCCAATACAGACGTTTGCCGTGAGCGGGGATCGAACCCGCGACCGTTAGCGCTTCAGTCATTTGCAGTGACCACTGCGCCAACGTGTCCGTCGTATAAAATTAAAAACGTTTTTCATTAGCAATAAGAAAGGTCCAAATTTATTACAAATTATGAAACATTTCTTTTTAAATAAGCAATGGTTATTTTTTAAATTTCTGAGTAAATATAAGGCGTGAATTACACTTGTAAGTTTTAATTCAGATTTTTATAACATTTACATAAATTTTTTAACATCACTTTAACACCTGAACGAATTTACTGTCAATGACATATTTATTTAAACTATCAGCTCACAATATGGTTACCTAGGTAACTGTTACCTTTACAAAGTTGATTTTGCACTAGTTAAGAGAGTAAAACTTACAAGTGGACGCTGATAAGCAATACTGTGTCAACCCACAAACAGTCAAATCGGAAATATTAATGTATTCTCATAATGGGTCACGTATTTAACATAATTCAAAAATGCTTTAGTCATCTAAACTAAATAAGTATGGAAAAAGTTTCTTAATTTATTGTTTCGAATATTGAAGTGTGCTCCATATTTTGCAATATTCAATAATCAAATTTATTTGAAAAACATATTCATTGATAAAACTTTTTAGTATACCAATTTCCTTTTAATTCTTTATACTTTTTATCAATATTAAAGATAAAAAGTAGATACTTACATCTTTAAACAAATGTATTATGAATAGTTTAACATCTTTCGACGACATTTTTTCAAAATGAAGTCCGTGTGGCTTGACACAGTAATAATCAGCGTCCAAGTGCAATTCCCGCCTAAGAACAATAATAAATGGTAATGATTCAGTTTTTTTTTTAAATCGTCATCGTCAGTGCGTAAAGGAAAACCGCTTTCACTTTCATCATTGTTATTTTTTATTTATAAAAGTAATTATGTATATAGCCTTCAATGTTTTTGTGTGAAAATTTTAATTTTGTTTATTGACTTATTGTTCATATCTTTATATATACTATCTTTATATAACTGCGATACAGCTCACATAATTGTTTAATCGTGACGTAAGGAATGTTTGTGACTAGCTACCTCACGCGGATTCACTCGCGTTTATAGTTACTGCTTCGCTCCTGTGAGTCGTAGCGTGATGTAATATAGCCTATAACCTTCCACAATAAATAAGCTATCCAACGCAAAAATTATTTTTCAAATCAGATCAGTGGTTTCGGAGATTTTCTCCTACAAACTTACATACATACTATAGTTTTAAACTGAGTGAGGCAACTAGTATATAATATTAGGATATAACTCCAACAACGCCTTTTAAATCCTCTTTGAGGTCGACAGCTTTGCTTGTACAATTTTATTGCGAATTTTCAACTTTACAGCCTAAGACATAAGAGTGATTTGTATATATTTTTTATGCCTTTCGCTACAAAACTGTCGCGTGCCAAGGGCGACGAAAATATTAAATGTATCAAGTGACATATTAGTGAGTCATTCTTTAAATATCAATTTTAATTATAGTAAATTTTAAACGAGAATTAAACTTGTACTGCCATACTACAAAAGACGCATTAAAACCATGTTCAACACGTGTCTAGCTAAACAGTGTTTAAAAATTAAATATTGCTTAACAGCGAATAAACTCATAAAAACTTATTGATAAAATGTTATACGATACATTTGACAGGTTAGTTCTTTAGATTTTAGGCATCTATTAAACTAACTTAAACGTATGTTAATCTATATCTAAAGCATGTTTAACTCAAAACTGTGCTTAGACGCGGATTTGTAGTACGGATTTTTTTAAACACGTGTTTAACGTTTGTTTAAATCTTTTGTTGTAAGGCAGGTAAGTTTTGCTCCCAAACTTCCATAACCAGTCGAATTGAATACCTTATCCTTTTCCGAAGTCGGTTAATACCGTTGCATCGAATGGGTACCGTCGATACATCACATTGAAATGTCGAGCCCATCACAATCGCAGTAAAGGTATCGACTCACTTGTACTAAAGTATTTTTTTCATTGTATTAAATGTTATGCGATGCAGTGAATCTTAAAATTACATACCTCAGGTTCTATTGTAAAGTATTTTTGTAAATTTTTATGCTATTTATCATTAACAAAATCTAGAGAGCAGTAGCAAGACTTTACAAAAAGCGAAATAACTTTAAAGGCAAATTACGTTATATTGTTTACTCGGGTATGTTTAATTTTAAAATCAAACTACTAAATCGATTTTGATGAAAATATTAAAATCAAGCCGTTTTCGAGTAATCAGGAATCATACATGTCCCCGACGAATAGAGAACCTGCTCTTTTGAAAATCGTTTAAAAATAATGTAACTGTTCATAGTTCGTTATTCTCTGAAATGCGGCTTAATAATTACATTTAGTGTATCTTATCTAATAAATAGCACGTTCGTGTGTTGTAACTATGAGTGAAAATGCGAGTTTTAAACTTGAACTAACACGTTCTAGAGTACACTTGGAGTTGTAGCTGCAAGTATTTCAATTTTTCATATTTACTTAGTAGTAAAATTAGTCGTAAATATCAACGGAAAACTCGAATTATCTGACGGTCATACTATTTGACAAAATCTGTACCCATTTTCACATTGACGAGCTCGTCAATTTATTCGTTGTTGATACTCTCGCCTGGCATGCTTAATCGCTAGGTGGTTGCTAGGCAACGTCGTTCAAAGTGATCAAAATTCATCGCATACTTAACATTTTTCGGTTATACCAAGGTCTGCTTATTATTCTAGTCCAATTATTGATAAGTTACTGATTTTTACACAGAGCGATTGCGCTCTGACCCCCACAACCGCGAAGGGCAAGCCAGTAACCATTTAGATTAGAATAATCTCCTTGCTGATAGTAACGATCATTATTATGGTGAGTGATATCAATTGGGGACTGACAGCCTTACGTGCTATCCAAGGCACAATGGTCTGACCCACAATAACAAACACCCAGAATCAGGCCCGCGCCAAGCCTTAGCGATATTAGTAGAAAATGGTTTTGTTCACACTACAAGCTACAAGTCAGTTACAAGTCTTTTCCGCATAGTTTTTAATACGGAATCCAATGTAAATATTTAAAATTAAAATTTTAAGTATAAGCCCGGCGCCTTTTGGACTCGGCGCCGTCGTGCGTCGCACGACTTTGCACGTATGGACGGCGCGGGCCTGCCCAGACTTAGGAACCAATATTTATACAAATACAAATATTTGCCCTAAGTGGAGATCGAATCAGCAACCATCGTTAGAGGTACATTCAGTATCACTACATTAAAGGGATCGACATCTGGGTCCAAAAATCCATGAGCTTATAACATACTAGATATCCCTTCCGGTTTCACTCGCGTTTATGGTTACTGCTTCGCTCCTATGAGTCGTAGCGTGATGTTATATAGCCTATAGCCTTCCTCAATAAATAAACTATGTAATGCAAAAATAATTTTTCAATTCGAACCAGTAGTTCCTGAGATTAGTGCGTTCAAACAAACAAACAAAAAAACTCTTCGACTTTATAATATTAGTATAGGTTTGTAGTTAAATAATATAAAATCGCTTTAATAAAACTTATTCAATACGCACAATAAAATTAAAAAAAATTGGATACAAGGATTGCTCCCAAAATTTACTATTCACTTTTCAATTCGTAACAATGTGGTGCGTCCCTAACACGTCTAAGTTGCCACCTGCCTGAAAGCAGCTGACATTTCGGCCGGGCGACCTTCGCCGACCCTACAGATACTGATTTATCTCCTCATATCTATAGAGATAACAATTATACCCCTTATTACATTCAAATAGAGGTGTATTTCCTATGAAAAAAGATGCGCTTTAAGTCCTTAGATGGTCATCCGTGGAGCGAAATGTTAAGGATGTATTTAAGATGAAAGAATTCTTTGTAACCTTGTATGTATTGATTTATTTTAGTTTTAAAATATAGAAGCAATTTTGAAATGTATTAATTATGAATCTTGTTAAATGAAATTGTTTCGCATGCTTAGTATTAAAGAGACCGAATTTAAAAAATAAAAATTTTTGGGCGAAAAATGTAATGGACTTTATGTCACAAAATGTTGGTGGAATAGTTTTTTTTTTCAAAATCATAGAATATGAACCTCAGAACAAAAAAGGAAGGGTTCTCAAAACTTCGACTTTTTGTTTGTCCAGTTACTCGAAAACATTTTGACAGATTTTGTTAATTCTTTTTTTATTTGAAAGCGTATACTCTCAAATTGGTTCCATAGAATTTTTATTGAAATCGTTTCAGTGATTTGATTTTTAAATTGAAATAAGTGTTTTTTAAGTATACGAGAATTTTGCTTTCGAATTCAGTATATTTTTTGTCTTAATTATGGTCATACAAGGAATAAGGATGTCTTTTTAATTTTTAATTAGCTATAATTATTTATAATCTATGCTAATAAATCATTGTCGGAAGTTAGACTATCGCACAATCAGTATTGTCTTTAAGCACACCGCTTGATTATAATTATTTAAAATTGTTTAATTTAAACTTTAATTATTATTTAGGATTGTTTAATCTCTTGTTAATATTTAAGTAGTTCCTATGTTTTTATGTTTTACAAGGTGCAGAAATAGATGCATGTGAATCGAATACTTAATATATGTTGTATATTATTTCTCGAATGTACCATTTTGAAAAACATTCTTCGCTCTAATGACAATTAAGTAAACATCTGAAAATTAATGATTGCATTAAAAATTAATTCTATTACGTTGCCTATCTATATTAATATTATTAAGAGGTCAAATCTGTTTGTATGTAGAGGGTAATCGGAAACTTAACTCTATTTGATTTTAAATTATTTTTGCGTTAAATATTATTGAGAAATGTCAAACGCTTAAAGATGCAGTAACCATAAACGCGAATGACAGTAATTATATACATACATATAAGTTTAGATATAGTTGAGATTACTTGACAAAATTTTGAATAATGTTATATACGTGAAGTATTATTAGAATACATCAGTATCTCCAAATTTGACTTTTTGTGGGTTGACGCAATATTGCCTATCAGCATCCAAACAGAGTTGGATTAATTTGCTTGACGTTCAAAAAGAGAATGTAAATTTCTATTATGAATAAAAATATTTTGATATTGATTTATTAATACGACTAATCATTAAACCACTCGCAGAAAACAAACTACCAATAACATTCCGGATATACGTATACCCTTTACAATATGAAAGTCGTAACTGACATTTACGTTAAAGTAAACAAGCTCCTTACATGATAAAAATACATAATTATTACACTAGGAACATGACGTCAGGAAAAGAGTAAGTAGTAAATTACTCCAAGGTCACCAGCCTTTCACCGTCCACGGAATGATAAAGTATGATAATGTAAAAATTATTCAATACAAAGAAACGCGAAAGTTCACTTGTCCATTTTTGTGTTGTTTTTTTTTTTTTAAATCTGGCAACGCGGAAGGCGGGAACTCTTTAACTTTTTTTTTAATTATATTTATCTTACCGCATAGCTTGCATAGCGACTTCTGATATTTTTGACTGAGGAGAGAATTACATTTGGATGCTGATAAGCAATAATGTGTCAACCCACAAAAAGTCAAATTCGGAGATATTGGTGTATTCTAATAATGCGACATATAATTAACATTATTAAAAAAGAATTGAAGTAATTTAAACTAAATAAGTACGAAAAAAACTTCCCTAATTTAATGTTTCGAATATTGAAGTGTGGTACATATCACACAATATAAAATAATCTCATGTATTAAAAAAACTTTTTATTAGATAAAACGTTTTATTATACCATCTGCTTTTAATACATTATACTTTTATCAAAATAGAAAAGAAAAGATGTGTATATACTTCTTCAAACAAATTCATCAAGAATAGGTTTGACATGTTTAGACGCCATTTTTTCAAAATGAAGACAGTGTTGCTTGACACAGTATTGCTTATCAGCGTCCATTTGTAAGTTTTGCTCTCGTAAGTTATTTAAAACTCTGTACCCTAATAACAGTTACCTTATGAAAACTGAGTGTCAAAAATAAGGCCCTGACAAATATTTCCCACATATCGCGCGGAAGTGCCATACTATAAAAAATACTCAAGTGTAAGGCAAGAATTACACTTATAAGTTTTGCTCTCAGTTTTTCATAAAGGTTTACATAAATTGTTTCTCATTGCTTGAGACCGAATTAATTTCCTCGCCTAATGCTACTATTATACCTAGGAGGTCAGTAGATATTTAAACATTCTTGATCAACTGCATGACTTAATACAATTTTTATTAATTGGATAACTGTCCCGCGGTTTTACTCGCTTTACGGTTATTGCTTCGCAGCCATACCTACGAGTCGCAGTGCGATGTATTTACCTTTTAACTTGTCTCAATAAACGCCTTTCTGATGCGAAAATAATTTTTCAAATCAGATCACTAATTTCAAAGATCATCCCCTACATAAAAACTTAGAAATAAACATAATTAAGCTCTTTATAATATAAGTATACATTAAGTTCTTAGATCAACATATGAACGGTTGAGTATATTTTTAACAAAATTACAACTATATGATTTTAATCTTTTTAAATTACATTATATCTCACTGAGGTAACACAAAATAAGAATAAAATAATGTAGGCATATGTACATACAACGTTTAACATTAACGTTTAACACTTAAAATTTGTTATAACAATAATATTATATTTATCATTCTATAATAATTTCTAAATATTAGATTACTATCTAGGAAGTAAGAGATTCATGGCCATACCAGAACTAAATTAGGTCTTATTCCCTATCACTTTCAATCATAATGCATTTATGACATGACCTGAAACTAAACACAACCTTAATCACATAACCATAAAGTCGAAAACCAACGACATGCAAAATAAATTATGCGTTAAACTAAAATCAACTTTAAACCACAAGCTATAAGATTGAAAATTGTATAACAAACCGCAAATTTATCGACAATTGTTTGATATTATCTAAAATTTGTATCACCCTTATTGTAATAGACATAAAGCGGGATTTCCTCGTTCCTATCAAGTATGCAAATTAAAGTAAGCGACAGCCATTGTTGTTGGTAAGGATCATTATTGTTTAATTGGAGCGTCAACCAGTTGGTTATTTGGGTCAAGTGCGGTGCTGGGTTTCCTGATCGCTGTCACCTGGTTCCGTCGTGATTAGATAGTGATAATAGATACGTTTCTAAAAAAATCATCAAGTGTGAGTCGTACTTGAACACGAACTCCGTAACATAACAAGACATATTATTAGTGTGGAGGTTTTTACTTACTAATATTATAATCGCGAAAATATTTATGGATTCGTTACTCTTTCACGCAAAAGCTACTGAATGGATTTTAGTGAAACTTTACAATGATGTAGCTTATACATCAGAATAACACATGGGCTATTTATAAAGATGTTGATTGAATTCAAAATGTATCGTGTCAATTTTGATGAATTTTAATAAAAAAGATAGATAGGATCTTAGAGAAGTAACTCGAAGTACTAATCCTGCGCAGACAAATTCGCGAGCAACAGCTTGTATGTAATCATTTATTTAATCATAACAGAAATTGTAATATAATCTGACAACATCACAAGCAGTGAAATCAAAATCTGTCCAGCCGTTTTCGAATAATCGGTGAACGTACACAAATACGAATTGAGAACCTTTTAGAAATAAGTTAAAAAGATTAAATTTACATTACATTATGAGACATCATCAGCAGTACTGTACAAACCACAGCGTGTAAATGATTAATGTATCTTAAATTCAATAAATGACACATTCATATGTACACAGCCTTATTCACACACTAATGTGATGCGCACGCGCAAACGAAGAAACTAGAACGACCTAATTCAATACGTCTTTGAAGAATTCTTTCACGAAATATTTGTTTGGATTGTAATGTATATAACAATACTAATGGATATTAATATAATAATGAGATTTAAAAAATATATAATTTTTTTACGTAATTTCGTTTACTTAAATACTTTTTTAAATTATTCGAATTTAAAACCGCACTACTGAATGATGAAAATTATATGGGGATCTATCTAGAAGTATTTCCTTACACACAAAAAAGACTGAACCAAATCGTATAACAATGTTTGAAAGTCGGTTAAAATGAGAGCATATTTTGTATGGGTGAAATAAACACTGGAGCCTATTTTAAAATTATGGTCCATATTTCTAAAGTACATTATTTTAGGTTGTTATAGGCTATATTTTGGTATATTTGGTGTGTTATGTAAATTATAATATTATTATGCGAGTATGAGTTTGTTTATTTATTACGCTTTCACCCCTCAAATACTCATCATAATAGTCAAACATATATACATATATTGTCAGAGGTACAAAAAAAGTCACGGTATACAGATAGCTAAGGAAAATGTATTTTTGGGCAGTCGTTCGGCTTGATGACGCGACCGATGAAGTAGGCTGTATTATATGTCACATTACAACCTTTAAGAGTGAATCTGATACCATAAGATCTAGGACACAGATGCTCACAAATTAATACTGATAGATTTTAGAGACAGCCTGCTGTTATATGAAACTAATGTTTATTTATTTTTGTTACAGGTAAGCTAAGACCAACATTGATGGCACTACAATGTACCACTATACTTCGAACTTCTGAAACGGTATGAATAGGATCTGAAAACAGGACTAATACAACATTACACCATAGTCAATGTTTTAGTCTTAAAATTATGAGAGAACCGGACGACTTTACGTACCCTTAAGTCTCATTTATATTAAGCTGACAACTGTCTATAGACTAGTGATCTCATAACATCAGTTGACTCGCCTGCGCGACGAAAAGGAGGGTAATGTGTTTATCGGTTTATCTATGTATAATTGTATCTTTGTGGCATTATTTAGACAAAACGCGCGTAACGCGTCATGACGGCGGGAATGTCATAGAAATAATGTAGAAAAAAAAATGAAAATCGAGGGTATCGTTGAATAGGTATTTAAAAAACATTTTTAATTGTTTCTTACAGTTTTTCAATCAGAATTACCGGTTAGGATCCATAATGATTTAAAATTGTTTAGTAACGATTCTCACTTATAGGCTTTTAGGCAGTTTATTGATACGGTACTGCTAACTACAGATAATCTTTTTATTCAGGCAGGTTTTTTGTTTTTAATTTACTTGTTACACTATTTTAATTATAATACACAAATTACATTTACGATAGCACTATAGATGTTTTAACATTTTTACTGCGCGTGCAGTTTAATGCATAACGCAATTAAGGCTGTAAACAAGTACTATGTACATTAACTCCATTAGATCAGTCGATGCTGATATAAAGTTTATTTATCGCTAATAAAATGAATGTATAATTTCGTAATTAAATGTCTACGTGTGTCTCCCGACGTCTATCGTTGTATAATAAAATTGTGCGTTTATGTCTGAGCAAGACAAAATGCTTTATAATTATAGACTTGAATGAGGAATATTCATTAAATATTTGTTGATTCTGGTCAGGTAACAATGGGATTGACTTTTTCACATGTGGGGGAAAAAAGTCTTAAAAAATAAATAGAATAAAAAATAAAACTGTGTGCAAAAGTAAATGTGCCGCTCGCTGCCCTTTTTAACCGACTTCGAAATCGAAGGAAGTTCTAAGTTTAGCTGTGTGTGTGTGCCACCGACTTTAAAGTTGGTGTAGAAAATATTCATTTTCGGTTTTTAGGTTTATTTTTTTTGTTTTCGAAGTCGATTTTTTTTAATTTTTATGAACACTATAAAGTCCATTCAAAAGAGGCATTCTATAGCCAATGAATTATAACTATGTAGTTAAAATAACTAGCAACGCCATATTGAATGAAAAACATGGAATTTATGTGACATGATCACTTGATTGGCCGCTTCCCCAAACGCGGCACCCCCATGCACTCGCGCTCGGAGCGAGCAGCTTAAAAAGTAAAAATGGATGGAAGAAAATAGGCACAGTTTTAGATGATTATAGCATAAAACACGAAACCCAAAGACCGAGGTAATTTTTTTAGAGACATAGTCACGAGTGTTCTTATCTCTCCGCACAAAATACTAGTTATATAATTTCATTACGTTTTAAAAACACTTAAAATATATTACATAAAGTTTTCCATGACATATTTTTCTTTCTCTCATTTAACTAAACAAATGCAATTAAAGCGTCCCATATGATAGAAAGACATAATTAACATACCTTAATTAATGTAACTTAATAATAAACTTATCAATCGTAATTATAGTCATTTCTCGTCAATCATTTCCAGTAGAAGCTATTACAGATTATTTATAACAGGAAAGTTCTCGAAAAACTCAGTTTATCTGCAACGTAATATATGTATCTGTTGATAAAATATGATTGAGAGGACACATTGATGTACCAACAAAGGCTTTGACACGTTGGCGCAGTGGTCACTGCAACTGACTCAAGCGCTAACGGTCGCGGGTTCGATCCCCTCTCATGGCAAACGTCTATATTGGCCATACGGATGTTTGTCGTGATCTGGGTGTTTGTGTTAGTGCTGTGACTGTTTCCGGACCCCCGACACAAAGTCACGCGATCTTAATGGGGGCCGTTGAGTGTGATGCGTTTATTTATTTATTTATTTATTTATTTATAGGCTATATTATACTATCTGCACTTCGTAGTTTCACTCGCGGTTATGGTTACTGATATGAGTCGTAGCGTTAAACAGGCTATTTAACTCAAAAAGAATTTTTCAATTCGAATTAGTAGTTCCTGAGATTAGCGCGTTCAAAAGAAAACTTTTCAGCATTATAATATTTGGTTTAATGCGTTTTTTAAATAATCGACATTAACCCGAGCGATTCTAAAGAGCAAAAGCCAGGTATTTTATATAATTTTTTAAATTTACGCAATAAATTACCAACTTAACACAAAGGTCATTTCAACACGACTGTGCATCGAAAACACAAAGCTTAGTATTTTTTTTTATTATATTTAAACAAATCCTTTGACACCTTATTAACATACGTACCGACATTTGTCTGTCCATCAACAGCGTAAGGCAATACACATAATGAAAAATGTCGAAATTGTAAAACATATTATGTGCAAAAATAATTAGTATTATGCAAAGATATTAGTATTTTGCTTGAAATTGTTACATTGACAAGGTTACTTTTCGTTGTCTATGATGACGTCACAAGGAATCTGTCTCTTATTACTGAGCTGAGAATTATATTTGTAAATTTTATTCTCGTAATTGATATAAAACAACTCTGTAATCTGGGAACAGTTACTAATGTAGACTTACTAAAGGTGTTGCTGAAAAAAATATAGGCATTAAGAGTAAATTCCTTAAGGATATAAAGCAATGACCAAAAACTTCTGTAAATCTTTTGTAAATTCTCAACTGAAAGATTGATGATATGGACGCTGATAAGCGATACTGTGATTCAAAAGTGCTGTTAAAGCCCATTTGAATAAAGTATATTTTGAGTTTGAGTTTGTGTCAAGTCACACGGAATTCTTTTTGAGGAAATTGCATCTAAACATATCAAATCTATTCTTAATACATTTGTTTAAAGAATATATCCATCTTTTGTTTTCTATTTTGATAAAAAAATTTTATCTAGTAATAAGTTTTTAATATACTATACTTTTTTTGCTTTATCCAATATATGAAACACACTTCAATATTCTAAACATTACATTATAAAACTTTTTTCTACACTTAGTTCAGATAATTCGAGAAATTATTAAATAATGTTAAATACGTAATGATTAAATGATTATCAGAATACACCAATATAACTAAATTTAACTTTTTGTGGGTTAACTCATTATTGCTTATCAGCATCCATATATAGGTATGTAATTTCTGACACATTAATATAATTCAAATTATACTTTATTCAAGTTAACCAATGCGCTTTTGAATCGTCAAGTTACAAATAAGTGTTTTAAGTATAAAGCTACCACCGAGAAAAACCGGCAAGAAGCTCGATTAGGACTTTGAGCATGACTTTGTTTATTATTTAGTTATTGACAATATTTCCAATAAATCGATAATCTCCGCCGACAAGAATAAGACCTTTAGAGAGATCACCGATAACACATACAAGTGTCCACTCATTCGTTTGACTTGCTTGCAATATGTTGCGTCAGTGACGAAGGTCAGTCTACAATATTATATTAATCATCGACGATGGAAAAATTAAGTGACATTTACCCAACGGCTATTATTCATGAATATAATTAATTATTGTATCTATTTCTCTGTTATTATAAGCGTTTGGGAACAGACGTGAATGTATCTTCAACTTTGGCATTGTCTTTATTTCGCGTTTGTTTTTAAGATATTACCTGCCATTGTGGTTTCATTCGCGTTTATGGTTACTGCTACGCCCCTACGAGTCATAGCGAGACGTAATAAAGCCTAACTCTTAAACAAACTGGCTTACTAACGTATAAATCTTTCTAATCAGATCATTAGTTTCAGAGATTACCTCTTACATAGAAACTTAAATCAAATTTTACCTCTTTATGATGTTGGTATAATTATAATATTATTAAAATTATGATTAGTAAAAATTCCACTTCAGCGTAGGTATATCCTCCAATACTTCCAACTTAATTATTATACAAGCGGCCCTCGCGGTGTCACTCGCGCTTAACATAGGACTTTCATACAAACTTCTAACCCCCATTTTTATTGTTACGTTCTGAAAAGAATCCTCATAAAAAATTTGAAACTCAGCACTTGTAGTTTTTGAGATTTCGTGATGAGTGTGTGAGTGACATTTCGCTTTTCGCTGTAAAAGGTAGCCTATGTCCTTTCTCGGGGTCTAAAGATTGTCTGTGCCAAATTTCATTAAAATCGGTTGAGAAGCTTAAGCGGGAATGCGTACCATACAGTCAGACAGAGTTACTTTCGCATTTATAATATTAGTAGGGATTACTAGCCTGTATACGAGCAGTAGTCAGTAGGCTACAGCTAGGCTATACTTTCCTTATGTGTCGACGCGCCAGCCTAATTTATATTATATGGACGCTGATAAGCAATACTGTGTCAACCCACACAGACGTCATTTTGAGAAAATGGCGTTTGAAGATGTCAAAGCTATTCTTAATAAATTTGTTTGAAGACGTATATATTCATCTTTTCTTTTCTATTTTGATAAAATGTATATTGAGTCAAAAGCAGATAGATTTGGTTAATATGTTATCTAATAATAAGTTTTTAAATATTTGAGATTATTTTATAAATTGCAAAATATGGAACGCACCTGAAATTCGAAACATTGAGTTAAGAAACTTTTTTCCATACTTATTCAGTTTAGATGACTTCAATCTTTTTTTAATAATGTTAAATAGATGACGTAGTATCAAAATACATCAATATCTCCAAATTTGACTTTTTGTGGGTTGACACATTATTGCTTATCAGCATCCATATAGTCTATTTTCCTTTACTTGTCTTTATTAGGTTACAATATCCCGAACGAAAATCACGAATTTTAGTTTTTTTTTTATTATAATTTTGCATTATAAAAAATGATTCAGTTTAATTATTCAAACGATAATTTCTTATCTAAATCGTGTGACTAGAAATACGTCCCATTTTTCTGCTGAATAAGAGAAGTAAATAAAATAAGATTATAAACGTGAATCTATGCCTGATCATTATGAAATTTTGCATACACGTTAGGAAATAGAAAATGACAGAGACCTTTCATGCAGAAAAAAAGTTTTTATTCCAAGGGATAGAATGATGGCTTTAAGAAATATATTCGACATAATCTGTGCGAACGCAAGCGAAGACGCGGGCGTAAAATTGTAATAAATAAATACATTTATACTCAATGCTAATTCAATTGAGCCGGAATCAAATTCATGATCATTGGTGTTAAAAGTATTCGTTAACCAATCAACAATCTAATTAATATTATAAAGTAAACAAATATTCAGGTAAAGGCCGCCATGGCCACCGACACGTGACGGAAACTTTTAATTACGTTCAATTGTCAGCTGGTACAAAGGACACTTGACTTTCTGTGTAACTCCATATTCTGAATACCTTTATGTAACAAGACTTAAGTAGCTTTATAAAGAAATGGTGCTCTTGACTTCGTCTGTGTCTGTGATGTCTCTGTCATAGTGGTTTTGTGCATGCAAAGTTTCAGCCTGATCGGTTTAAAACTGACAAAGTTACACACAAACTTTCATCTGCTGTTTTATCCCCTTGGGGGTAGAATTAATCATAATCCTTCTGAGCAGATGCCTACGTCATAACATCTACCTGCATGCCAAATTTCATCCGGATCCGACCAGTGGTTTGGGCTGTGCGTTGATAGATCACTATGTCAGTCAGACCGTCATCTTCCACCGGATTACATATAATGTTTAGGGTAATATTTTAAAAAATGCCGTTGTAAATATTCATTTATTTCTAACGAGTATAAGATGGATTAAATTTCGTGTAGTAAGAATACTTCATAAAGTTTTGGGGGGTTGATCGCGGGTTTAAACGCCGGCTAGGATCGCAGTTTTAAAGTGCTCCCGCTTAATTTTATCTCGAGCTCGGCGGTGAAAGAAAACATCGTGAGGAAACCTGCATTTGCCGAAATTCTGTCACATGTATTTACGCAGTGGAGCAGCGTGGTGGATTACGTTCTAAACTTTCTCCTTGATAGGAGAGGAGGCCTTTACCCAGCAGTATATTTACAGACTGTACTATTACTTTACTATTATACTTTTATATACAAATAAGTTCCAAAATTGATATTTCATTGCAAAAAAAAACGTTTACTTTGTGCGTATTGCAAAGTTAATTTGACAACAGCGCTAAACAAAACATCAATATGGATAAACAGTTTTTCCGTAATGTAAAAACTCACTTTGTCACACAAAAGCATCGTTACTCAAATATTTCTTAACACACTTTCAGTTGTGTTACATGGACTATGCCTTCTATACAAATAGCACTTTTTCTAAAAGCGGTTAAATTAGTTTTTTCACGAAAGTGTCGCAATCGCTTTGTGTGCCATAAAATGTCGTTCTTGTATAAAAACAAACCTTTATATTATTATCAGTACGTTTTATTATTTAAAACTAGAAATATAAAAGTATTGTCTCAATAGATAATTCATTTACCTAACTTTATTAATTACTTAAGAAGGGGACTCGAACCCGCAGCATATGATGTAACTAATCCTTATTTGTATCAATCGTTTAATGAAATAAAAATATTCATTACAAAAAAATGCGAAAATGCAACCAATCACGCCAAAACTACTGAAGCGATTTCAAAGAAATTTGGTATAGAGACAGTCAATGGTCTGAGACAGAACAAAAGCTACTTCTAATTCTGAAAAAATCCACAATCCCTGTGGGAATGTGATGTAAACGCGAGTCCGATATAACCGAATTCCACTCGTACGAAGTCGCGAGCCTCACGCTAGGCCAAAATAAATTAACATAAGTGTCCAAATAACGTAATAAAATCTGCAAATGGTTTTAACAGTAATAAATTTATCAACGAAGACATAGAGAATTATTTACAAATCACACGCAATAGCAGAATTCCTGAGCGGTCAGCTGAGAAAGGTTAAGGCTGGCACTCAAACATACTTTGATTTATATGACAAATGGAATGTACTGTAGAACAATTTTTTTAATTTATACATAACAATACCTTAAGGGTGAATGTTGGCTTTAAATATGTATCTTGAAAGTAGTTCCGGCTTGTAAACTATCGCTATCAAACATGCCATATTTTGACAATTACATAAAAATCAATCGAATTTCAGTTTTGTTTATGTAAATATTTTAAAAAATTAAGGTTTAATGGGTCAGTCTTACTTTATTTTTATACTTCGAAAATCAATGAAACAAACATAAATTAAATAATAAAATCGTATTATATTTTTAATTAGCGACGTTACTATTTCATTTTAATTAGTATATTTTCTATTAGAATATACATAATTATTAGTTGTGTCAATAAAATTGTTTTTTCTACAAGAATTCTTGTTAGGTAATTGAAATGTTAATAAATTAAATTTAACTTTTAAATACTATAACAGAATTAAATAATATAAATTATTTAATATTATCACAGTTACATTTGATTACCCCAAGCTTCTAATTTTTTGTTTTTTTTTTCTTATTTTTTTATATATAAAATAAAGTAATTAATACGACCACACTAAACTAGTTATTTTAAGAAAAAATAGATCAAATCGACATCGCGCCATGACGATTTACATTAATTATAAAAATGATGAAACAAAAAAAAACAAGTTTTAATAGAAATTTAATCGAAGATATGAGATAACCTCTCTTGACCGAACATATATTGACTTTATTAACATATGACTCACGACAGACGAGATTGTTTTCTAAAATTATTTTAATAAAATCAATAATATTAATTTTAATGCTATTAATATGTTACGTTCCTACTATATGCTAAAATCCATTTCCAAATTTGCTTATCAATTAACTTGTTGGCGAAACGATCCTCTAGTGTGTACTAGTCGCTAGCTAGTTTTTAGGCAAAGTCCTCCAAATTGGTCAGCACTCTGGAGTCCAAAATCCATGAGCTTATAACATATTTATATAATATGATACAATTAATTAAGTTAAAGAAAATATTATAATAATAACGCAAAGTGCAAATGATCGACTGTTATTAATGTTATAATCTACATTAATAGTGGTAGCTTCATTATTGATGTAATTTTTTGTTTTTTTCATGTACGACGATTCAAAAGTGCTTGTGAGAGCCTACTTGTATGAAGTATTTTTAGATTTTGATTTTGAATAATTGAAATGGTCGTTATTCTGTTATTAAAAGTACTTTGTACTTTTATTTTCGATATTTCTGAATTAACAAAGATGTTACCCACTTTCCAACATTTAGATGAATCCTGAAAGCTCCTTTTGCTAGATTTGTAAAAAAAAAAACATGATATTGTAAAAAAAAGCAATTTTAAAAAAGATAAAAATGTGTTACCCAATGAATTCTAGATATGTCATTGTTCAGCTATGAAAAATGCAATACCTTAGTTTTATGGTCAAGACAATGGCATTTTTTCGCATACTTTCCTTACAGAGAACATGCAATGAATTAAAAAATGTTTAGAAATACTTCTAGGTCTTTGCACATATTTAAACTTATTTACGCTATCCCAAGCAATGAACTTACAGACATAGTTACTTCGCATTTATAACATTAGTATGGATAATACCTAATAAATATTTAAGTTACCATTTTGATTTATCTGTAGAATATTTTGTCAATGACTATATTACTTTGTAGTTTTCTAAAGTAAACTTCATTTACAAAATTCGGCAGTCACTTAGCTAAAAAGATGATTTTATTTTAATTTTAACGAATGTTGGAACAGTAAGATGCCTACAATTTAATGTGACGAAATCGGATATAGAGCATAGGAGGTAATTACAATCTTATTATTTTTCACATCATAAATTAAATGGACATACCTATATGTGAACCCACTGACAAATCGTGATGTATATGATTCCTATACAATAAACTATGATATGATGGTATCAGTGATGGAAAACATTAATAGCGATAGTGTCGCGTGCCGTAACGAGGGCAAATGCTTTGATACTTTCTCCAAGGTCGAGCTATTGTTCATTGTTCATGGGAGTTCGTGGGTTACTTGGACCAGTTCTGAGAAAGAGGGTGGCGATTTTATGCATATCAAAATGAAAGTGTCTATTGGACTATGATTGGGTCAATTGATTGGTGATTGGTTAATGGGTCTTGGAATATTTTAGTCAAATAAAATTTGTGTATTGTCCACGTTTGGTTAATTATATTGTATTTGACATTGTGTCAAAATAATAACAAGACTTAAAAAATGGGACCCACTTTAGCAAAATACGTAATTTCCTTTATTTTAATGAAATATTTATTCCAGTTATTTTAATTAAAAACTAAACTACTAAACGGATTTTGACAAAAAATCTATGGGACCAATCTGAAACAATTTTAAACACAATTATTCAAAGACGTTTTCTAGTAACGTTTGCCTATTGTCTGAGGTAATATAACGGGAAACAATAAATATATGTACATAAAAAAGACCTTAACGAATTGAGATCCTCCTCCCTTTTTAAAAGTCGGTTAAAAATCATAATTTACATTTTAATTCAATTTCAAACGTTTTGTATACGAAACGAACTTTTTATGCACTAATAAAACTTTATTATGGAAAATGTTTGAAAAATTACAAAACAAAATTATTAAGAATACATTAAACCAAACATTTTAAAACCAAGTCACCTCAATTCGATTAGATATAACATTTGCAGTTTTATCGTTATCAGTCTAGCATTCCTTGTTATTGTGTTATGTTAATATTTTCATTGATAATGTTATCAGAACAATTAGGATAATAGTATTTATTTAAAGTTTTTGTAAGATGCATATTTATACAATTTTCTATGTTATAACGTTCAGAAAAACCTTAGCCTATTGTCTGAGATAATATAAAATTATTATTTTAAATAAATAGATATACGTTTTTTTTGGTTCTGCTGAAAAAAAAGAAATATACATATAAACAGTAGGAATTTCGTGTCTGTCATTTGTTTATAAAAATTTACTAAACTATTATTATGATATTCCTATAAAAATCCACTGTTTATAAAGGCTTGATCTACTTCCAGAAAACAATGGTACGGCATATTGTTTTTGCTCGACTTGGCGGGACACTACCGTACCCCTGGATATTTGTACATCTAAAACAATTTTGGAATTATAAATCTGTCGATTTTTTCACTATAAAAAAAATACACACACAGTTTTTGTAACTATGTACCACAGTACTTTAAAGGATATACGACTCGTCTAGCGACATAATAGGGGCAGTACCTTACTCTCAGAGAATATCGGCGTGAAGTAGCTGATTTAGCTGAGTTTCGTACGGTGAGTAAGAGAACCGGAAGCTTAACGCCTCCCCCATTCCTTTCCTCAATTCCTTTTCCCTTTTACCTCTTATTTAGCCCTTTTTTTAACCCTTTGTACCTTTTTTACCCTTTTTGCCCCCTTTTTTAGCTGGCAACGCATTTGTGGTCCCTCTGAGTTGCAAATGTCCATGGGCGGTAAACACTTACCATCAGATGTCCCATCTGGTAGTTTGCCAACTCACGGTAGCATGCGTAAGCGATCCCGTGACGCATAACGAAGGCGACGAGGATACCTCTGGGTTTTAGTGTGTAGTCTGTCGCACTATGTCGTAGCAGGAGTCTCACATACCCAAATCCCTGGGTGGAATGGATAAAGCATTTCCCAGCGACAAAATATGGTCGTTTGCCAGCTATTTCCTATAAAACAATACAAATCACGATACAGTTGTAAGCTACAGTAATCGCCTTGAAAGCCATCGATCGTCAACGTCAACAAACCTTACTAGTGCTCTAATGAGGGTAATTGGATATTTTCGATAAAACTCTACGTTATACTTGTATCGTGCCTCGCAGGTTCGATTCCGGCTTACACAGATTTCTTTACGGAATATTAAATTTAACTATAACACCCATGCTATTAATTATAATCTTTGTTATTATGTTAGGGATTTAACGGCTAAGTCGCTGTGAACTTATTGACTTTGGAAAAAATCGCGGTTAAGGACATCATCATTTTCATGTCCTGGTCCCATCGGTTACTTTAAATCAACTGCTAAAGATGTCAAACTATTTAAAATTTAATTCACTCGTGTACTTATTTTATTAATTTTGTTAAATAATGATTTTTTTCTAGCTGACCCTTAGTAGTTCCTGAGATTAGCGCGTTCTAACAAACAAAGTCTTCAGCTTCATAATATTAATATAGATATCAAATTTCTATATCATTAACAAACATTCGTTCCCAAAGCTTATAAATCAATATTCAAGCTAATTAAGCATGAAAGGAGTTTTGTTAAGCTCGTGGGCGGGGAAAGGTGTTTCAGAATCTTGATTTGATCCATGGATAAAGAAAATGCTGTTACTCCTATTTACTGTACTAGCTGTCCCTTACGGTTTCACTCGCGTTTATGGTTACTACTTAGTTCCTATAAGTCATTGCGTGATGTAATATAGCCTATAGCCTTCCTCGATAAATAAACTATTTAACAAAAAAAAAATTCAATTCGAATCAGTAGTTACTGAGATTAGCGCGTTCAAACAAACAAACTCTTCAGCTTTATTATATTAGTATAAATTAAGGCTTAGTGAATATATTAAATGGAATTTCATTAACGGTTGGTGGTTAAAACCCAAATGTTTTCCCATAAATGTAATAATAGATACATACATTGTGACAAGACTTTAAATAACGATTTTATTTTACTTTTGGAATGAGTTCCAGTTAATAAGTATACTACGTCATTTCGTTGACTTGAATGACAAATTTATTCCAGATATTTTGTTTTTAATATTAAACTACCGAACCAATTTTGATGAAAATTTTATGGCACCAATGAGAGAGTAGCTATTTTCGAGTAATCGGCGAACTGATATAAAAAAATCCACGACGAATTGAGAAGCTCCTCTTTTTTTGGAAGTCGGTTAAAAATGACTTTAATCAACTATTTTTATTAGTATCCATTAATAAAAAATATTATATATTTTTTTTAATGGATACTAATAAAAATAGTTGATTAAAATATATTCAATTTCGCTTTTCATTATTTTCACCTCGAAAAGTTTATATATTTTTTACGTTAAATTGCGAAACGAATGTTTACAAAACCCACTAAAAATAGTTCCAACATTATGAAATAGTTAACATTAATAAACCTCACCATTGTTGCTAGAAATAAATCAGTTCTCCGAGCTAAGACACACGTGGGTCGAGGTCAACGACCCGCTATCGGTCAGCCTCTGTTGTACCGTGACAATGCCTTACCGTTCTTACCGACTGAGATAATGTGCGTTGAGTGTTTGTTTTATCCTTTATGATTATTAATAAATTACACAATGTATATGATTTACAAAAAAGTTTTTGGGAATTTACTTCTAAAATGTAGCGCATTCTGGAATTACTAGTTCGAATTGAAAATTTCTTTTTTTTAGATAGTCCATTTATCAAGGAAGGCTATTATTAGTTAGTATGGGTTATATAACATCACGCTATGACAACTAAAAGAGTGTCGATGAAAAATGTAGCAAAAACGGGAAAAATTATTTAGGAATATATTTTAGCATCTTTATTCCTTAAATGAACGTAAAACCACGGGGCACTGCTTGTACGTATACGAAATGAGTAAATATGATGGAAGACATAACACAATTAACTAGGTACACGTCCCGGCTTTTTTGCGGATATGGATTTACTATTTGATAATTGAAATTTTGATTGATAATTGAAATGGTTATTGTGTAGAGATTTTTCAATCCAATTTTTTTATATTTTGTGAAGCAAAAATGAAGCTCGAACATACATCGAAGTGATTTTTACCAATGTAATAAAGATTTTTTGTATAACTATAGCATAAAAAAAGGCGTGGCCTATGTTCAGCCGTGAACTTCTTACGGCTAAAATGATATTGATTTAGATGAATAAATTATTGAATAAGTTCAACTGGTCCAATGGAAATATTATAGAATACGTGCATCTTCAGAAACGCTTGCGAGTAAAATCTAGGTAAACACCCGAGTTATTTCCTATTATATGAATTTATTGAAAAAAAATATTAGCAAACTTCTGGAATAGTTTAGAATATAAAGAAATATAGTTCCAAGAATTACTTAATACAATATTAATACATAGTAGGCTTTATTTGAGTTAGTTAATCTGAACAACGCCTAAGTGTATCGTAATTGTTTGAAGAGGAAAATAAACAATGAAATCACGGTAATACTTGCAATTGCTGTGATAACGATAACAGAGACTTGCGACCATTTCAGATGAGTGCTGTCTAAATAAGAAATTCAAAGAGAAATATTTCTATAGAAATAGCTTCATCTAAATATATATAACTCAAAGGTGACTGACTGACATCTATCAACAGCCCAAACCACTGGACGGATCGGGCTGAAATTTGGCATGCAATAGATGTTATGACGTAGGCATCCGCTAAAAAGGATTTTGATTCATTCTACCCATAAAGAAATAAAATAGGGGATGAAAGTTTGTATGAAACATTGTCAATTTTAAACCGATTGGGCTAAGACTTTTTATGCATATGCGTAGACATCAGACATAGACGAAGTTCTGTATAAATAAAATCTTCTGTATAAATAAAAATTGGAGAATAAGCATATCATAAAAAACGGATTCACATTTTTTTAATAAGAATAAAATCACTATTACCAACCAATAGTTTACGTGCTCTCTGAGGCTAATTTCGACTTACACGGTGTTAGAACTTACGCGACGAATTCTCCGCTATAACGAAATTTGTGTTACGATATGCCTAATTTGGTTTGTTGGCCCATAGGTTAAAGTTACGATATATTTTATAAAAACAATCAATATAAAATTATAATATTTTGTGATATTGATATATAATTGGTTGATAATTATTTATCAATATCACAAAATATTATAATTTTATAACGTTCAGCAATAAATCTCAATATTTAAATATCATATTAATTATGAATTGAGCAACTGAAGGCGAATCTATTAGTTCTTATGAAATGATTGAAGATAATTTATGATGGTGACGAAATTAGGAGATTAATTCGGTCGTTTCTTCTGATGGAAATTACGATTTGGATATTGGAATTTTTTAGACCCTAAATACCTTACCACGTATGATGACATAATATCTTGTTTTTTTTTTTCGTTTTTATACGACATTTTGTTTATTCGGCAAAAATTTGTCAGATTTGTGCAAAAAATCTTTAAGTATTAATCATCCCTGAATTTACTTTCTTAAGCTCGTACAATATTAGTTAGTCTTTAAATTACTTTTTTTTACGAATCTGCGTGCTACATTGAAATAATATTCCGTTTTTGTTTTTACTTGATCCTGCAGCACCATCTGGAATCAGGAGGATATCCGACTCATCTCTAACTTACAACAAAATTATCGTGTTGGGGCTCGTTAAAATCTTCTCAATGATTGGTTTGTAATGGTAGGGTTCTTTAATTATAAATTTGATCGTGTTTTATTTTATACTAAGCATTTGTTATGATTTTCCAGGAATTCCTTGATCTTTGTCTAGTGCTATACCGTTCTGAGTCCTGCGTTTTGTCCAATAATTTTACTTGACTCTTAGCTTGTGTATATTAATCAGTGAGTGGGTGGAATTCAAACGCCTGCATTGATCCCTATCACCACTATATTAAAAACTGTCACTTTAAACTTTTTGTTCCTCAAGGTTATGTAACGCGTGTGTCACCGATGACCGGTCGTGTGCTGTGTGGGCGAACTCGAACCCCGCGAATACCTTTTTTAATGGTTATCTGAGTCATATTGGTTGGTCTTTTTAGTCAATTTTGATGACTTGATGCAGTGGTAAATGCAACGTTTAAGGTCGCGGTTTTGATCTCTAATCCGCATAGGTATGTCAACTGGGAATATGTTGGACATTTGACCAGCGTTACCAGAATCGATATTTAAAGCAAAAAAACTAAATTAAGATTATTTTATGTAACTTTCTTTAATTGAAACGTTAGATATGGTTGGCGTGTAGTATAGCTATCATTTATGAAAAATGATTTAATAAAAAAAAGGAATTCGGTGTTTTCACTTTTAAATATCCATTCTGGTAACGCTGGTAAAATATCCAACACTCGCCCATTTGACAACCTATAAATCAGTTACACACTTATCTATTAACACAGCTCAAAACACTGAATGATTTCTGGTAAAATTTTGTATGCATATAGTTATTATGACGAAGGTATTCCCTAAGAAAGGATTTTTCCAAAATCCAATATATGGAATCCAAAATTCGTGTGAAGAAATTAAACTTAATGCAAGCAAAACCTAGTCGTATATTGTTTGTATATTACATATGCAGCGGTGTCATGCGTTTTAGATCGATAACTTAAGAGCTCGTCCACATGTCTGTAATGCAACAACAAACACACCATTTAAGGCGCCAAAATCCTTTGATGTCTAAACTTTTCTAAGTTTATCATCTAAAGTGGCGAAGTACTTGTGACGAGTGTGGGCTAGATCTACGAGCATTATATCATCTTGTGGTGTATTACTCGTATATACCTTTTGAGACTATGTATACTACTGGCTGTCCCTAGTGGTTTGACTCGCGTTTATGGCTACTTCTTCGCTTCTATAAGTGGTAGCTTGATGTTATATACCTTCTTCAATTAACGGTCCAACCAATACAAAAAGAATTTTTCAAATCGGTTTTATAGTTTCGGAGCCTATTCAAACAATCAAATCTTTCGTCTTTATATAGTGGTGTATGTATAAAAGCAACTAAATTAACTAGTCATTACTATTTTTAAATTAAAACCAGTTTAACCAACCACTAAATAATAGAGAAAAAGGGATGACAAATACTGCCTTACTAAAAAATATTTAAACACACATAAAATTCTGTACTACGATTGGATGCTGATATGCAATACTGTGTCTAGCCACACGGAATTTATTTTGAGAAAACTGCGTCTAAAGATGTCGAACCTATTCTTAACACATCTGTTTGAAGAAGCATATATCCATCTTTTCTTTTCTCTTTTGATAAAAAAATATAATGAATTATTAGCAGATGGGCTAGTAAAGAGTTGTATCTAATAATAAGTTTTTCAAATATATTAAATTATTGTGTAATCAAAAATATATAACTTCAATATTCTAAACATTAGATTGAGAAACTTTTTTCCGCACATTATTTAGTTCAGATGACTTGAAAATTTTTTGTATAATGTTAGATACGAAATACTTTATGAAAATACATAAATATCTCTAAATTTGACTTTTTTGTGGGTTGACACATTATTGCTTATCAGCATCCAATTACGCGTCTAAGGACAGCTTTGAGTGCTTTAATGTTTAAAATTAAATTATGTACCTATAAACAACGCTTAGATGCGTTTAACAGATGTCTTATTTATTTTAGCTATTAAATGTAACGCGTGACATATTAATAAGTTTTTAATGATTTCACTCGCAGTAAATCAATTTAGACAATAATTTTAAGCAATATTTAATTTCAAAACACTGTTTAGCTAGACACGTGTTATACATGGTTTTATTTAACCTTTTGTAGTAGGGTAGGTTGTTGTTTAATTTCTTAGATCCGAGTAAAAATTAATGCATTTTACAACAATGGCTTATTGGTATAGTTCATATTCAACATCATTCACGTTGAAAACGTAGGTATACAAACAATCGGGGCCTCACGGGTACATCTCGCATTGTTAGTAAATATAATGCTCACTGCGTCCTGGGTTACGTGGGTACGCGTTTCACGAATGTGTTATAACACGTAATGAATTTAAGTGGCAGACGCTTCGTTTATATAGTAATTCTTTTATTGTTTTTTTTTTGTAATTTGATTTTCCAAAAAAAAATTATTTAGCAATTATTTAGTAAAACATTCATGTGTATTTGAATGAGTTTATTCGCGTAGGATTTATTTTACAAGGACGGTTTGAAAAAAGTTTTTTTTTTCTTGGTTCCGAATTTATATATGTGAAATTTTATTTGGAACTATTTGCTCCTCGCGGTATCATTTGCGTTTATTGTTACTACTCCGTTAGTCGTAACTTGACGTTATATAGCCTCCCCCAAAAGGCGGGCGATCTAACGCAAAAATATTTTTTCATTTTCTTTAGTGGAATCGCACAACTATTTTTGATAGTTGATCTTTTTTATCTTTATTCATATGGCGTTATATGATTGTATGAAACAGCCTTAACTGAATCATTTATCTATGAAAGGAAGGAAGATCTATTTATTAGTAAGTACATTTTGTACAATACCAATAACAAACTAAAACAAAATTAACAATTGTTATTTTCCTGTACCCACTTAAAATCGCACCGAATTATCGAATTCGAAATTTAAATTAAACATTTCACGTAATACCCTCGCCTTATCTAATAGGTGTTATAGATAACGCATGGGAATAAGCGTAGATTTTCAAAAAAAAAGTCACGTACGCAGTGAAAGCCCGCGTCGTGATTCGCAGCAAGACCGCAGTCTTCTGCGAGACGGCCAACTGACAGCTACGCGAACGCTGTACCATAGATCCTTGAAAACAGTGATTTTTTTTGTGAAAATTTAGTGGTAAGTCTTTAATTATAATCTGTACGTCTATGTCTATAGTGTAACTAGATAATATTATAAATATATATGTTTGTTTTCATTGAATGGGCTCCGAAAGTACTCGATTTGAATTTATTTTTGCGTTGATAAACCGGTTTATTGAGGAAGGTTATAGGCTATATTATATCACACTACGGTTCAGGATCGAAGCAGTAACTATAAATGCGAGTGAAATTCTGCGTGGGCGGTTAGTATATAATAAAGGCAGATGGAATTTAGTGGGTGCGAGCTGAACCCTGAACCTATTTTAAAAATTATGTTACCATTTGAATAGTATATTATTCAAGGTGGTTATAGGCTATATTTAATGTATATATTGCGTATTATTTTAAAACATATCTACATTTATGTACGTGGAGCAAAAGTAGTTATAGATAAAATTAGTTTATAAGGTTGTATGTAAGAGGTCATCTCGGAAACTACTAATTCAATTTGTCAACATATTTTTGCGTTGGCTAGCCTATTAAGGAAGGTTATAGGCTATATTACGTCACGCTATTACGTACACGAGCAAAGCATTAACAATATACGCGATTATTCTTCCAACTTAATTAAGCATTATCAGTGCGAATTTTTTTGCGTTAGTCAAAGGACTAATTGTGTAAAGCTATCGGTATTGAAACATGCTATATTCGTATGCTAAATTATGCGCGCTATGTTCGTATCGCATCGTACATATGTATTAATGTTAAGACGGTGTTAAACTTCTTATGTCTTTATTTTTAATTCTCGACGCAAAAAGAGGAGTATTATAAGTTTAATCGCTATGTGCGTCTATCTTTGGCACTAGCTCCTAAACGGATGAACCGATTTGGATGTGGTTTTTTTTTATTTGATAAACGGTTTTCTAGCGATGGTTTTTAGGCATGTTCTACCAAAATCGGTCTAGCCATTTCAAGATCATGAGGTCTTTTCACAATAAGTATTCGATTTACTTTCAAACATATGTGTGACCTAGAATTTTGAACATGCATGCAAAATAACTATGCTAAATTATGGAGTTCTTGGTCTGATGCCGCAGCCAGGATCAGCAGGATACACAATTCCTCACGAACTAACAGCGGAGTTATCGTGTTGGTGCTCGTTGAAATGATCTCAACGAATATGATAACGTGGGTTTTATAAATTTTCAAATTTATTTAATTATTTAAATATGACATGTAGGAACTTCAGCTTCTATCAATTTAATTATTCATTATAATTAACGTAGAGTTCAGCTGTAGTCCACTGACTATAGCTCGTATACGTACTCGGCCGGGGCAGTACCCCACTGTCGCAAAAGATTGTGAAATAGCCAACTGCGTTTTGTGCAGTGAGTGAGAGAGTAATCCCCTAACCCCCCAACCTTAATTTCTGACTCCATCCTTTTTGAGGTACTGCAAAGGTTCATTAGGTATCCTGCCTATTCAAACAAGACATACGGGTCGAATACAATACCTACATTTTTTAAGTCAGTTAAAAATATTGGGAAATCACATGAGAGTACGTGAAGTCGTAGGCGTCAGCGTATAGTATCTTTTTAATTAGCGATAACATATCCATGAGTAAAATGGCGAGTTTCAAATTGTCTAATTAATCGGCGGTATTTTACCTTTCTAATTACAAGTCCCACGGTTTCGCCTTCATCGTCATTATGTCAGAAACAGTATAACATAATAGGTAATATATTTAAATTAAAAGTTTAATTTTTTTTATTTAAAAAAAAAGAAAGGCAAATATCTTCATTTGTATAATGTGCGAATGAAGTCTATTTTTTAATAGTCGTAATAGTAATTACCTCAAGTGTTAATAATACAAAAGGCCTTGATTTAATCAATGTCAAAAAAAATGTTACATCATTCTGTAAAAATACTTAAAATTTTAATTCAATTCTTCGGTTAATGGATTTTAGTTGTGCCAATTAGACACATGTAATTTCGCCAATGTCACGTGGAATGGAGAAAACACGATGGAGATTGATCGGTGGGGTCGAGAATGCATCCTTAACTAAATTTTGAAAACACACTATATTAAATATTAATTAAAATTATTTAAATTAGCATTCGATTGCTCATGTCACTACCGTAAGTCCATTCCTATGATATATATCTTATATTGCTAAAAGTTTGTACCCATTTCCAACTTTGACAAGCTCGTCAATGGGCCTGTTGATCGTTAACTGGGTGCTAGGCAACGTCGTCCAAAATGATCGCCATTCTGGATGCCAAAATCCATGAGCTTATAAAATATCTGTAGATATATATAGTACCATTATATTCTATACATTTTGATTTGTCTAAAAGCAAATTATTAATCAAATTACTCTGTCTATGTCATCGCGAAACATTCCTTCACACGATATTGTAGAATTTTCGCGAAAGTATTTCGAAATATGTATTTCCAAACAACATTGTGAAAATCGCATAACATTTCGCTGAAATATTCCCGATACACGTCTCGCCAATATCATCAATTATACACGTAATTATATTTAGACGTTTACAATTTCATTTATTACGAAGCGGAAAAAGATGACATGTTACACGCCAGTGGCCGGTGTATTGAATAATGACGGACAAACACGCGAGCATAGCTTGTTTAAACATTATTTATATAAATCTTGGGTTCTGTTTATTAATAAACTTTAGTCTATTTTATTTTATTCAGTTATCTATACTAATATTTTAAAGAGCTATACTGTTTTAAAAAAATCTTTTTACGTTGGATAGTCCATCACGATACGACTTATTGAAGCAAAGCAGTAACCATAAACGCGAATCAAACCGCGAGAAGTCTATTCTAATATTATATAGAGTTACAATCCGTTTGTATGTAAGGGATAATCTCGAAAACTACAGATCCGATTTGAAAAAATCTTTTTGCGTTGGATTATCAGTTTATTGAGGAAGGTTAAGGGCTATATTGCATCACGCTACGACTTATAGCAGTGAAGCAGTAACCATAAACGCGAGTCAATCCGTGCGGAGCGGCTATAGTATAGTCCATTTTTTTACTTGTCTTATGTCGTAACATTATCTGAAAGTAAAGTCACATATTGTCAAATATTATTATAAATAATTTTTATAAAAAATGATTCGGTTTCAATTTTTCGATCGACAATTTTTTTTTTTTCTGATTGAGTATTGCTGTTGGCCCTACTGGCCTTGACAGCGTCACCGGGGGGGGGGGGGGGCTGAATACTGAGACTCGGCCTTGAAATTGGGAGCCCCCGTTGGGGCTCAGAATGGACGTCCGTGTCTAAGGGTGTCTCCTAGTGAGATCGCACCTCGGCTTAGAACGTCGTCGGAGTGGAGGATGGCGCTGTGCGGAGCGCAGATGACGAGGGTGACGGTCTCACGACGCGCTTAAGCGCGCCCGAGCCGTCGCAAACCGAGGACCTCGTCTCCGCCGGCGGAGACGGTGTGTGTGAGTGTGTGTATTGTTCCTATCGGGCCCTCCGATCGACAATTTCTCACCTACGCGTGATTAGAAAATACGCCATATTTTTCTGCTAAAAAGGACAAGAAATATAGACTATATAGCTGGAGTAGTATATAAAATTAGTGCGTACTCTCGTTGACGTTGTTAGCTTTTGTGGTTCTTTTTGTGATAAAACAAATAAAGAATTGGTTCTGAATATGGACGTGTCATTGTCTTAATGCAGTCAACCATTGGACGTTGATGTATCATTCTCTAACATTTTCCGACTCAGAAAGTCTCAGTTGAGGACTTCAAAGAATTTAGTCGAAATTATATGGAATGTAATCAAAAAAAGCGATATGCTTCTTCAAACAAATGTGTTAAGAATGGCTTGACACAGTATTGCATATCAGTGTCCATATCAGGTAAATATCGATTAATTTTCATATGTAATGTTTACTTACCAGCGTGGGCTGGCGTCGGTCGTTCTTTGATAACATATCTCTTTAATTAAATCTCCTACATGCTGTATTTTTACTTTTTCAACCGACTTCGAAAAGGAGGTTCTAAAATCGTAGAGAATTTTTGAAAATTATAAATTAAAATAACTACTATATATACTGGTATGTGTTTTCCATAGAAATAAAGCATATTACTCTATACAAGATTACGTTGACGATAAAGATGCGTGGGCTTAGTATATGCTGAATTTCGTACAGGATAAATAATTAATTTGTAATCATAAACTGTGTCGTATTTACAATATTTTAAAAGAGTAACTATCGAGTTTCTTGCCGGTTCTTCTAGGTAGAATCTGCGTTCCGAACCGGTGGCAGCTTCATTATTTATGTTTTTTTTTTTAATTTTCATGTATGACGATTCAAAAGTGCTCGTAAGAGCCTACTTGAATGAAGTATTTTTTGATTTTGATTTTGAATGAGATTGCTTATTCTTTTTAGTTATTTTTAAGATGTCAAGTCAAGAATGTGGAAAAAATTGATTATTAGAACGGTAATATCCGTTATTCATATCAAAATCAACATTGACTTGTTAATTACTATATTGACAAGTTTTTTATAGTTTTCAACCGAATGCTAAATTCATCTTTAAAGATTTATTATTTATCTAGACTAGCTATCCCTTGCGGCTTCACTCGCGATCATGGTTACTGCTTCGCTCCTATCAGTCGTAGCGTGATATAATATAGCCTATAGCCTTCCTCAATAAATAAACTATCTAACACAAAAACAATTTTTCAATTCGAAAAAGCAGTTCCTGAGATTAGCGCGTTCAAATAAACTCTTCATCATTATAATATTAGTATAGATATACATACGTACTTGACAATTAGAAACAGTTTAGAGTTCTGTCGAAGTAATTAAACGAACTTGTATAACAAGTTTTGTAATTATTTTAGTATTTTAGGCACCCAATAGTCAACACATACACCCGTGATTTCGTGTTAGAAAGTCGTTTTTTTATATAAAACAAATTAAGTAAAATTTTCTTTAATCAGAAAGTGTTTTGTACATTTGAGCCTTTCATAAAATATTATCGAAGTTTATATAATAAGACATTAGATTCATAGTTTACGGTTTTATTTTGAAACTCGCCATGTTCTTTTTCTTGACGTTAACATTCCGTTGCTAGACAACGCCAAGTCACGTGTACATCTTTACCATTTACAGTAAGTACTTAACGTACGTGGATAATCGAATTAAAGTATGTTGTATTGCTTAAATTATTCTTAGTGATAATAGAAATAACTTCGCCAGTGGATTAATTATATTATTTTGTTTTATATGAAAATGTTGGGCTAAGAATCAGACAGTTCTGCCTGATCTTAAGTTGTTACTTTCACCCTAGAACTTTTTTCGTAGTTTTGTATTTTCCAAATGAACCCTAAACTTCCAGCTGTGGCCGCGTAATCGTCTAATCGATCGTTACCGCTCGCTAAGTTTGCATTAAAAATAACACCGTATTAATTAACTTGGTTTTACTTTCGCCCGTGGAAAAGCGCGAAAGTCAGTGGCTTGCCTCTGTTCAAGTCGAACGCGCGTAACTTGCACAGATATACTGAACTCGGATCTCGTAAGTTCTTATAACGTTTGAAAAAAAAGTCTCGAACCGGATTCCTTTTTTGAAATGTGAATCGAATATGAAAATTATTTGTGTTTTTATTTTTTAAACATAAGCAGTGTCGAACATGATCGCTATCAAATTGTCATTTTTATACAATGTGTTCCGAAATACATTCCAAGTTGGACTGACTAGTACTGATGACATCTCGAATTTATATTTTTAATGCGTCTAACGAGAAGCCAATTAGTGCATTTATCAATGCAAAATTTAGTTAAAACCAAAAGAGTTATGACGCGAGAATTGCACTTGTAAGTTTCATTTTTGTAATTGATAAAAAACAATACGATAACCTAATAACGGTAAGCTAGGTTACTAGAGATTTGGATATTAAAAATAAGGCATTGAGAGTGAATTATTTTAATAGGAAAGCAATGACAAACAATTTATGTGAATCTTAATAATGAATAGAGCAAAACATATACGTTTAATTCACGCCTTTAGAAATCAACAGTCGAAATGTCCAAAAATGGATTGTGTTTCGGAACATATTTCAAATTGTTTAAACATAAGCTGTCATACTACAAAAGACGCAATAAAACCATGTTCAACACGTGTCTCGCTAAACAGTGTTTAAAAATTGCTTAACAGATAATAAAATATTTTCTTTATTTTGTTTTGTGGCTTTCAGTTGTGCCGATTGTACACAATGTCACACGTTACATTTGACATCTTATTTAGGCTTTAGGCATGTCTTAATCACGTCAAACTCAAAACCGTACTTAGACGTGGATTTGTAGTACGGATTTTTTAAAACATGCGTTTAACATATGTTTAAATATTTTCTAGTGAGACAGAAGAATATTATTATTGTGATAGAAATAATGTTAGACCTTAATCCTGAAGTTACTTTTTTTTAATTGTACAGTTTGTAATCTTTTCAAATTTGGAATTCCAGTTACGAAATTGGGTTACTACGGGAGCTCGAAAACGGAGATCCGTTCGTTCGGAAATAGTCGCGAGTGCCAAGTGTGAACAGTGAATAAGTCGGTGGTTCTATATTTAATCTGTGGTAATTTAGAGCGGCAACGCATTGCAGTTTATATATAGCTTTGCAGCTGGTTTGAACTTTCGTAGGGCGCTTTCTTTTTTTTATCTACGAGGTTCGTTATTATTTGATATATTTATTAAAAGGCGATATTTGGATGCTATATAATTATATGTTTTAAAAAATTATTAATTAATAATAAAAAATATTGGATATTACATTAAATAGTTATTGAGGAAGGTTATAGGCTATATTACATCACGCTATTGAAACCACAAGAGATAGCTTTAAATAAAGTTAAAAATGTCAATATGAAATGCACATTTCAAAGGCTTAATATATTTTTAACGTATTAACATAACCGCTTACGTAAAATCGTGTCACTTCATTTATAAATAGAATACTAAAAAGGCAATACAACGGTATGTGAATATTAAACATATATATAAACAATAGGGGACTTTCTCTATAATTTTAAATAGCTTCGGAATAACTTTAATACGCTACATTGATACAGAATGATTAACAAGGCTTTTTGAAACCGATTTTAAAAGAAAAACAAAATAAACGAATTTATCGTTTGCCAAACTACTGAACCGATTTTGATGTAAAATATGAAACCAATGAAAGAGTGTAGTATTATAAAAAAAAAATAACTAAATTGGTTCAGTTGTTATCGAGTATTCGGTGAACATAACGAAGTATTAGTCGAATTGAGAACCGCCTCCTTTTTTGGAAGTCGGTTAAAATGATTTTTTGAAAATTTGTAAAACTTTCCTTAGGCTTAATTTAATAACTCTTTAATTATGATGTTATTATTTAAACGGAAAGTGCTAAAAAAGTTTAGTTAAGTTAAAATTTTGAGAATTTCGCCGTCCACTTCTATGATTCGATTAAATCTTTTATACGAAAAAATTAAGATTTTTTTATATCACAAATAATATTGCACGTTTAGTAGTAACTCACCGAGTTAAAAAAATAATTAATCACATTCCTGAACACAAAATGCAGAAAACTGGTCATTTGGCCGCTAATTAGATTTGAATGTCACATTTTTAATAGTTATTTGTTTCTTTCAAAATCTTATATTATGAATCTACGAAATATATAAATAAATTTTAATTACTAAACTATCTAGCTTCACACAGATTCGATCATAAAAATAATAGATATTACAAGGCTGAGTAGAGGTTTAGATTGTACATAAAACGAACACACCGACATACATAAACAAATAAACGAACTCTAAAAACACCACCATTTCTTAATGTTGTTTCATACCACTTCATTACATAAAAAACAACTGTAAAATTTAATACATGCATAATTATATAAAGCTGTTATTACCGATAAACACAAAACAATTATTCACTAAAAAAAAACCTGTAATTTTTAAAAGCAATATAAATCATATTTCCTCTACATTAATTCAATTAAGTATAACACGAAAAAGCGTTAAAACGATTTTTATGCAGAATAACATGGAGCTGTTATTACGTGTTAATTTTTGTTCAAATGACGTACAATTCGTCACGGTAGGAAAATGTCGGCCGTAGTTCTTTTAATATTTCGCAACGGTTACGTTCTGACGCGATCTTCAACGTTATTAATGATTTGTAATAAGATAATCAGCTGCCGAGTTACTCTGATATTGATGTAACCTCAACAAGTATACCTACACACTGTAAATTCATATTAATATCATATTTTAAAGCTAAAAAAATGTATGAACATATTATATATATTATTACATAATATTATCGAACTATAATACTGATGGCAAGTCGACATTTATTAATTTTGAAATTTTTTGGATAAGGTAATATGGTTATACATAACTAGCTGTCCCTTGCGGTCATTCGCGTTTATGGTTACTGCTTCGATCCTATGAGTCGTAGCGTGATGTAATATAGCCTATAGCCCTCAATAAATAAACTATCGAACACAAAAAGAATTTTTCGATTCGAACCAATAGTTCCTGAGATTAACGCGTTCCAACAAACTAACAAACTCTTCAGCTTTATAATATTAATATAGATTTTCTTAAATTGTTTTGATTGTTATATATTAAAATACAAATCGCATATATTATTTATTTTTACTAAACTCTTCCTGTGTTTACGCGCGATTACGATCACTATAAAATTCACGAAACGTCTGGATTACAAAAAAAATGATAAATCGAATTTAAATCCGTTTAAATTTAATTATAATTTTATTTCAAAGTGTTTATTGAGGAAGTTGAGAGTCTGTGAAATAATTAAACTTAATATCTGCGTCTAGAAATATATCCTTTAGGCAGTTACATTAAGTCAATCGGTACGGAGTCGAGTCGGGTAGTTAGTATCATAACATAATTATTATTTACAGCGGTTAATTGATATACTTGTTATAATATTATAGTGTTATGTAAATTACTTTAAGTCAACAAGGACATAAATTAAACGGTTTACGGTATTATAATTAATAAGAACGAAAAACAGTGTCTTAGATTTAGTGTGAATGTCAAAGATACGACTATTTTTAGTAGTATTAATTTATTAAAAACTAGCTATACCCTATATTATTAAAACAAATATCACATCATAAAATGTGTCAATTTAATACTTATAACTATGAGGAATATGTCAAACAATAATTGAATTAATGAAATTTGGAACAGTGATATTATATATTACGAAAAAACCATGAGACCAATAAAAATATTCCCAAATAAAAATATTTCATATTAAATTATATACCAATGTCATGAACATATCACAATATGTATAATTATTATCAAAATGTCGCAAATAATTAATGAAACATTAGAAATTAAGTTAATAAATAAAAATAATATTTATTATTGTTTAATATTGTCTTAAACATAATAAGTATATTTTTGTTAAAAAAACACATCCATTTGTATTTATAATATCGTATAAAAATTTAATGTCTTAAACAATTTATGTCATACCTAATTTTAATTAACAGATCAGTTCTTACATAACAGTAAAATCTTACGCTTTAATTTAAAATTCATCTTAATAAATTATTTCTTCTGATGTTGTAATATCTCAATGGTATGACGACAGTTGTGTCTCATTCTTACCGAAATAATTCCATAACTAATTAATTAGAAACCTAATTAAACACTGAGGTTTGCTGTTAGTGTTTCGAACTTCGGCAAACGCCTTTGAAATTTTGACTATTAATCTTACTATTTATATTCAGATTTAGTTGAAATTAATGTTCTTCGTATATATAAGACATATTATTGCCATTATAGGATAACTTAAGTCTAAAACGAGAATTACATTTGTAAGTTTTACTTTCTAAAATAATAAAAAACTTTGTAACCTAGTAACAGGTACGTAGTGCGTAGTTACGAAAGTTGTGACAAAAATAAGGGACTGATAATAAATTCTTTTAGGTGTAAAGCAAGGACAAACAGCTTATGTAAATCTTTCTGAAGGTTTGATCAAAACTGATAAATGTAATTCTCGTCTTAAAGTAAATTTAAAGTATCAGCCTGTAAATGTTCCACTGCTGGGCAAAGGCCTCTTCATTAAGGAGAAGGTTTTAGAGCTTAATCCACGATGAATTTAAATACAAATTTAATACTTGAAAAGTCCGGGGTTTAAACTCACGATCATCGGATAAGATCGACGTGTTCTAACCACTAGATCATCTCGCCTTATATATGTATAGTCTAATAATGTCTAATAATTTAATCTTTCTTTCCAGACAACAGACAGCGCGGATTTCCTCGCGACGCGGCCGCATACAGCCGCTGTGATACCGGGCAAGCCAGCGGCCAACCCACTACAGTTCATCAAGGTCGGCCCGGCTGACCTCGGCACCAGGGCGCGCGAGCAGCTCCGGCGAGCTGAGCTCGCGAAGAGGACAGAACCGGCTCGGATCGAGAGGCAGGAGGACTGGCAGTCGGTGAGGATTTTACACTAATAACATCTGCAGAATTTGATGATGAATCTCAGGAAATAAGACCATTTTATCTAACTTCCAAAGAGAAGAAATTTCTCAACTTGAACTTGAAAAATGGCTTGACCGATTTTGTAAAATCTTTTTTTGTTTGAAATGGTCTTCTCTCTTATTAGCTTGGTACAATTCTCACTTAAAGTTATGTATTGAAATTAAATTAACTGCAAAAAGTATTCAAGTGTTAAAAACGTCTTGTAGACCTTTTGTTTTGTTTCTGTAAGATGATACATAAATCTGGTATCATGTACACATGTAGGTATGTAGTTCTTCGTTCGTCTAAATATATATAATTCAATGGTGACTGACTGACTGTCAAAGAGATCTATCAACGCACAGCCCAAACCACTAGATCAAGCTGAAATTTGACATGCAGGCAATTGTTATGACGTAGGCATCCGCTAAGAAAGGATTTTGACTAATTGTTTCCCCAAGGGGATAAAATAGGGGATGAAAGTTTGTATGAAACTTTGTCAATTTTAAACCGATCGGGCTGAGACTATGCACTCATAAAGCTACTATGACCTAGGCATCACAGACAAAGTCGCGAGCACCAGCTAGTCTATTATAAACGTTAGAAACAAATGTCATGTCTTCTCATATCTCTTCTTCATCTATTATGTGGTGGAAGATATAAGTCTTTGAATACTTCCATTAGCGGTTACTTCTGAGTGTATTTAGATCAATACTTTTTTATGAAGTAAATTTATGTACCCCTTAAAATTATTTGCATACCAGTTAGAGATCAAAATTGTATTTAACTATTCTAATTAATTATTTTTTACATATTTTGACAGATCAGCAAACAAATTGACGTTATCGATCATCGTTATCATTATCTCGGTGCACTGATTTAACAAGATTCGCAATAAACCGATAATTATAAATCAGAAAAACGTTTAAAACATTTACGGAAGCTCTTCGCGGTATTCCGAAAACGATGCTTTACAAAAACCCCAATTGGACGAGAAATTCACGAGTAAGCACCGGATAGGAGTTTTAAATTGAATTACTTGCAATGTTTTCACGTTTTAGGGTTCAGCTCTCAAAGCTATTACGAAACTGTTACTAAGTCTACATCTGTCAACGTAAAAGATATCTACTTTTAAAAGATTGTATCTTTTGAACTGTCAAAGTGGATTGAAATTACTACTTAGCTGCCCCTTGCAGTTTCATTCGCCTTTATAGTTATTTCTTCCTTCCAATAAGTTGCAGCGTGATATAATATAGCCTATTACCTTCCTCAATAAATGGACTATTTAACCACATAATAATTTTTCAAATAGGATCAGCAGTTTCAGAGCTTAACCCCTACATACAAACACAATCCAATTTTACCTCCATGTTATATAGATATATTAACAAATAAAACACAATCGGCCAAACGTGAATCGGGTGTGAGTGGTACGGAACCATCGTTACATCTGAATCATGTTTTACCGGTTTTTTATCTGTATTAAACAAATAGTCAATTTGACCGGAAACGCGTAACGTGCCGGCGCTTACCCCGGCTTCCGGCGACAGCTCAGAGATGCACAACTTCACATTTATAGTCGTTAAAATGTCTAGAACGCTCGGCGGCAATTGAATCTTTACCTTGGAAAGTAATTTTTTTAATTGTTTTAATGCAGTTTAAATCTAAATGCGGGATCTGAAGGAATTTTATAAAAGTGTTATCGCGTAAATGTTAACTTCCTGTTATATAAATTTGTTAAATGTTTATAAAAAACGGTCAATTGCGAACGAGGTGCGATCAAAGAATTCCTTACCATCTTACAAAACGCTGATCATTACCGCCATACTACTTTTTTCATCGTAGCCATTTTGAAATTAATCATGTAAGGAAAATTTTAACACTACCTAATACGATTCATGATATACAGCCTGACAGACAGACATCGGAAACTTAGATTAGGTCCCGTTGACACGATTTGGGTACGGAACCCTAAAAATGAACTTATATGCATTGGATACAAAGATTTGTCCTGTGTTTGCCCTCTTAGGGAATGAATTTTCGGAAATATTTTCTTAGTCGTCTTTACTTGTATTAGGAATTCAAAATTACATAGTCGTAGATCAACCGATTTAGGGCACAAAACTTTTTGAAAAAAGGGAAATTGACTTCAAAAGAAAATACGTAATTCCGTTTATTTTAATGACATACATATTTCAGTTATTTTAACGTCGCTACGGTAATCAAATTTTTCATTTACTCAAAAATTCAAAAAACTTCAAAAACCACTGTTTTCTGCACAAGCGTAGAATAATTTAGCATATAGTAGAACTCTGGATCTCATTATCACAATAACAAAAATTTCTCAAACAATAATTAACGGTGAGGCTATGACGAGGCAAGAATCTTTAATTTGTAAATTTTACTTTCGAAAGCGATATAAAACAACTCTGAAATCTAGCAACAGTAAGAAACTGTGAATGATAAAAATAAGTAAATTCTTTCGGTGTAAAGCAATGACAAAATACTTATGTAAATATTTATAAAAGTCTGAGAGCAAAACTTATAAGCTTATGAATCTTATCTTTGTAAGCATGAATAGATGTATAGATTAATGGACGTTTGCTCCTTTCGTGCAAAAACTACGGAACTGTTTTGATGGAACATTACAGTTATATAGTCTATACATATAAGCAATAATTAATACGCTATTTTTTATAAACCACGCGGCTGCAGAAGCGATTGTAAGGTAGATCATCATAATCATACAAATCATGATTTATTTTCTGAAAATTTCGAAGGTAAACTCAATCGTAATAATAAATAGCGAATTGTTTGGAAACATCCGCCAATATTTTTAAGATGCAAACATTTGAGATAATCTGAGCAATGAGTCATTTGACTGTTTTTATTTTGTACTATCATCTGCTCGCGACTTTAGTCACGTATTTAATTTCCATATATATATTTACAAGCTATTAGACACAAAAATATACTTTATGATTTATAATAAAAGCGTTTATCTTGGAAACTTCTGCGTAAATACTTTCATCCCCTATTTTTGCCTTCACGTTTTAATTCACGACACAAAGTTAAATCTATACATCTCCCAAGGTCTAGTCTGTCTCTATACCAAAATTAGTTAAGCATCAAAACCTAACAAACAAACAAACAAACAGACAGACAAATAGAATTTAATTATCATTTAAGTTTATTTATAATCATTAAGTCTATTTACATCAACCACTAAAGTTCCAGATTTTGCGTTCTGCTCAAACAAATGTAGCAATTCAATTTTTCAATAATACTTTTTTTCCAGATTTGTCATCTTCAAAGTTGACGTTTTATTGGTTGCTGCCCTGTTAATGTACCTATGAAATTTTTACATTATTCAGAGCAATAATTTATCAAATCGTGCCAATACTAAATAAATGCGTTCGTACAAACTTTTTAGCTTCATATGTATCAGTATAGATAGGTTATCTGGCCAATGAGTCAACATTTTCTTGACTGTTTTTATTTTGCATGATGTCATTACTCGTTTGCCTCTAAACATTAGCCGTCCAATAAAAGGAAATGTACCGTATGAACTACATTTGCTATACCTAACTTAATCTTGTAAATCACTCTATTGACACATTTTACGTAGAAGGAAATATACTGAAAAAATGTTTTCGTAGCAAAATTAGAACCAACTAAACATTCTGTTGTCAATTTTTGTTAATGTCCCTTGGTAATAATGGCAAGTAATTTTTAAAATTCTCAAAAAAATCAGGAGATACGATATTCGTTGGTGTTGGTTGGTTGTTATTTTGTATTGATTTCGTGATTTTTGTTTTTCGTTGGTCGGTTTTGTTATGCTGCTGATTTCTTTGAGAAGATTAGCTCTTCAGTTCCGAAGTTTCCCGACGTTTCTTATTCATTACATTCTAAACGTCAATTATCAAATATATTACATAACATCAGTATATTAGTACATCAAAACAAAGAACGTCTTATCATAATATTTAAAGGAACCTTGATCTTTTATCACGTTGTTCCATTTTCGTATTTCGTTTTTCTGCAAAATATTTTAGATTTAAAATTAAAAAAAAGTTCAAACAAGCAATTAACCTAAATGCCAACTTTCCGTGGAAACCTTGTACACTGCGGCCAACAAGTTAGCTAGATTTAAAATGTACAACCTAGAGTTGTCTATTAAATTCTTATAGTATGCTCGAATGTCCTCTTTTGCGAAAGTAATTTTGCAACCATAGATAATGATGGGTCGTTAATTTGTAAAATACTATACTTTTATTATATTTCATAGAAGTTTCATATACAACACAAGATGAAAACCTCCCTTTTTCTAAAATATAAATGATATTTTCCAAAAACCTTTTCTTGGCTGAACACAATTATTTTATAAATTAATTTCGTGTGTTCTAGCTTGAATAGTTTTCGATATTTCGTAATTAATCAATGAATGGTATTTAGCTTCTTTATACCTATATAGATAACGAACCCGTGTTCGTCTGTGTACATAATTAAGGTCAGCTCTTCGAAGACGGATAAATAGTAATCTTTTTAGATTGTGAGGAAGGAAGTGAAATGTAAATAAGTTTTCTAGTCATTAGAAACCTGCCGTTTATGAAGAAAAATATTTTAATAGTATCATTATTCAAAAAAGGAAAAATTATGTGCGATTTTCAAACGAGAAAAAGTATTTTAATGGGCGAGTTATCTGATGGTAAATTATACAAAATAACAGTAATGATAACAAGGATACTAGCGTCTACTTGCTGTCTTAACGAGTAACTTTTAGGCTGCTAAGTTTTCATTGTTTCAGCTATAGACTTTTCTATTGTTCTCATAAAAGGTATTGAAGGTTTCTCTTGTGATTTTAATAAGGCTCATAACCTATTCTCCCCGCTCTTCTTATTTGAGAGCTATTCTTATATTTACAAAAATATGAAACCTATGTATATTGCTTAAACTAACCTGATTAATAAACATTATAACTTTGTAATGTCTTGATTAAGTAGTCAGTGTTTTTGAAACATCTTGATTAAGTAACCAGTGAGTGAACGGTATTTTGTTATCATATACTGGTAATATAACACTTCGTTCACTGAGAAGAAAAAAGCGCACGTTACATGACATGTGTTTAGTATCTCGAGTAACATTCCGATAGGAAATTGAAGCATCGTTACAAGATAATGAGACTGTTTATCAGCCAGTACCAATTGTGAGGGTATTACCAGCCTGATGACTCGAGACCTGTCATTATTGATGATGATCGAGGAAAACACTTTAATAGTCGTTTAGAGTTATGGGCGTTTAACACGATGATAGTTGGTTATTTTTAAAACGAAGAGTTTGATGAAATTATTAGATTCGAAAGAAGATGTTGTTGAATGTAGCTTTTTCTAAATGTTCTGGAATGTACATATATGTGAGACGAAAGTGTAATGATACGTAGATTTTATGATTTAGTTTGGATTTAGATTGATGTTCTAAGCGAAATACATGAAGAAAAATAAATTGATAATTTGTCTAATTATAACACTCAATTTTGTCAAAAGTGTGTGTGTGTGTGTCATAAATAGTGGTGACTATAAACTTGGTAGGGAACTAATATGCGATATTGCTGTAATTTTTACGTAAACAAAATCCGATTTAATTTGAATTTTAATCTTTGCCTGCGTTAAATATAATTTTAAATTAAATTCTGTTTTGTCACCAGAACTTGGACAATTGGAAATCATCGCGACGGAAGCGCGTCGAGCACATCATAGAGCGGTGCGTGGAAGTGCGACGCTTCGAAAACGAGACGCACCAGCCGAGAGGCAAGTCTAAGACCTTCAACGAGATGCTGGAAGAACGGTGAGTGATCTGATGATAAAGAACATTTATTTACTACTTAAATTTAATGGAGTTACCGCGGAGCCTGATGCTACAAAAGTAACTTTTATAGGAGTTCCAATGGAATCTGACGAATGGGGAAAATACGACATTAAATGGCAACTTAAAATTAAGTAGCGATTGGGAGTTTGTTCTCAATTAACTTCACCGCTTTAGAAACATTAATTTTGACTGTACTTTTTATTTTAAGTCTATATAATTATTTACTTAGCGTATAAAACAAAGCAAATAATTGAGAAAATCTGACCTTATTTTTTATAATACACAATTTGTGTAATATTTTATTATTGCTATACATACATAGAATGTATTGCTATGAAATCCATAAGGATCTCGGTTGAAAATCTACAATACCATAAATCTAACTAAACGCAAAATATTTTCTCAAACACAGTTGCCCAACTTAATCGAAAACCTTAATTACTTGAACTATTCCGAGCTCGCGATTCGTTGATAGCATATCAATCATTTGTGCAACACTCGTTATTACATAGATATTGCGTTATCCCATTAACGATCAGCTATGGTTTATAATTTGATACGTTTTTTGTGTACCTTGACGAATATTTGTTTAGCCTGCCTCATTATCACGCCTTTGTGTTGTAAATGATCTATTGCACAAGTCTAGTCCAAGTGACGATCGCTTTATTCCGGGATAGCGTCTCAAATTACACTTAAAATATTCTTGCTTCTTCTATAATGAAAGCGTTCTGAAATGAAAGAGGAAACCTGCTAAGTCAGAGGAATTCTGAGATCCAATAATCCGAAGTAGAGCAACGTGATGTATTAAACTTATTATCCACATTTAATGTTATAAAAACGAAGGGGACTCTTGTCTGTCTGTTACATTTTCACGTCTAAGCCGTGAAGGAAATTTTGATTTAGAAATCGATCGAACCTTGTAGAAGAAATTAGGGTACTTAAGCTTTAAGGTGAAAAAGAAGATGAAAGATTTTACGTTGACGAAGTTGGAAGAATCTCGTCCTTAATGTAAGATGTCTTCATAGGCTATTACTGTACTGTGTAATTATATCTTTATCGCCTTGCTTAATATTCCATAGAAAATCAATACAAAACGCTGTTTACTAATTCTAACTTGAAAGCAATGGTTTCGATAAGTTTTGCGTCACTATAGAAATGGGAGGATTATTTTGTCGTGTATCGAAATCTTTTGTTAATGTAGTCGTGCTTAAAATATTACCAATTACTTTGAAACAGCGTTCATCATATTTTATCAAATTAAATTTAGCTATAAATATCTATACAATATTAGATTACTTTAACAAAATTTCTACCTATATATCTTAAGGAACAACTAACAAAAGACGATCCCACATGAACAGTTCGATCGTAACTCAAATTTCCCTAAAGGAAATCAACTTTCCGTCACGAGCGAGTTGCTCGGTGTGGGTTACGTGCGTCGCGCTCGGTGGCCGCCGCACGACTGATCGGGTTACAGCACGGCGCATGTGCGGCCAGCTGTTACTTGTCTATGGTGTGGTGTTCTTTGGAAAGTTTTATATTAAATTGTTCATTATTTTGTTAACTTCCCGCGACTTCGTTTGAGCAGAATTATTTACCCCTATTTGTGATTTACCTCTATCTCAACCCATTGTAGTATCTTATGTCCTTTCTCAGGCTCTAGAATATAACTGTAGCAAATTCATCTAAATCGGTTTAGTAGTTGAATCGTGATTGCGTAACATACAGAGTTTTGCATCTACAATATAAATAAGGATTCGATTTACGAGATATTGTTATAAGCTATAATGTCTTCGTCTTCACGGTCTAATCTATCTCTGCTAAAATTCATAAAAATTGGTTCAGCGATTTTGGAGAGAACACGTAACAAACGGATAGGCATACTTTCGTATTTATAATATTAGTATGGATAATACTATTATCTATACTAATATTATAAAGCTGAAGAGTTTGTTGTTTGTGTGTTAGATAGTTTATTTATTAAGGAAGGCTATAGGCTATATTACATCACGCTACGACTCATAGGAGCCTAGTATTAACCATAAACGCGAATGAATGAAACCGCATAGGATAGCTAGTTTATATATATGTTTATCATCAAATTTGCCAACCATTTCATATTAGATACTGTTATAAAGAAAGGCCAATGACCCTCCGTGTCTCAGACTTGCTAAATCTATTAGCTATTTTTAAATCCGTTGAAGCGTTAAACCGTGAAAGAGTAACAAGCAAACAAACACACAATCATTTTCGTAACTGTTAATTTATGAATTTTTCAATATAATGAATGAATATATAATGAATTTTTCAATTCAAACAAGTAGTTCCTGAGGTTAGCGCGTTCAAACAAACTCTTCAGCTTTATAACATTAGTATAGATGTAGGTTTAGTTTAAAAAAAAAAGTTTTACTTTTTAAATTATCTCTTTTTTAAAAACTCGGAATTAATTATGGTAATTCTTTTTGAAAATATAAAATTGTATGACACTAACAAATTTTATAATCAGGAATATAATACATATAACGTATAACATATTTAAAAATATAAAATGTATTAAGGCGTACTAGTTTTGTTATTATTTAATATATTAAAATCAAATTCACAATATTCTAGTTTAAGAGCTTAAAACTCAAAATAAAAGTCTAAAATTATAAATAGGTATATAATTGTTTTCTCACATACCTTCTTAATATGAAACAACGCGAATTCGTTTGAACGAGAGCTAACATCCGCAGTTTACAAAACACGTTACTAAAACAATCACTGGAATGAGCGAAACAAACAGACGGACTAGTATCGTGTTGTAATGTGTATGTATATGGAAATTTTTATGATAACACCATGTATAACGTCATTTTAGCTCAATTGAAGATTCTCCAAATTTGTTTTGAGTCGGTAAATATTAGCACAGTGTAATTTTTAACCATCTTTAACAAAGGAAGTTTTCTTTTTGTAGTTTTTTAATGTTTCTTACCTCAGAACTCCGAAATTTCTTTAAAAATTTGTCTCGTAGAATTTTTATCAAAATCGGTTTAGTATGATCTATTTTACTTGTCTTATTAAGCAGATAAATATGGCCTTTTTTCTAACCACAGATAAGAGGTGTAAAATTATCGATCGAATAAATGAACTGAATCATTTTTTTTATGAAAATTTATAATGAAGAAAATAATCAAAAATTTGTGAATTTCGTACCGTATGATGTTACCAAATAAGCCAAGTAAAGAAAAATATTCTATAGTTTGATTTTAAAATCGAAATATCTTCTATAAGTGATGAAATTGCATATTTTACGTTTAAAGTCGGTTGCTTTTTTAGTCTTAATTATTTGTGGTTTTCGTTGTTTAATTACCTCTTAATTTATTATAATGATATCGTTTTGTCTAAACTATTTTAATTAATATGATTTGAAGTTGTTTTTTTTTTGATCATTCGTTTTATGATTAAGGAATTGGGTAATTGTCAAAATCAAAAAATACTTTATTCAAATAGTCTCTTACGAGCACTTTTGAATCGACATACATGAAAATAACAAAAAAAAAATTACATAAATAATGAAGCTACCACCGGTTCGGAACGCAAATACTACCGAGAAGAACCGGCAAGAAACTCGATAGGTACTCTTAAAATACTAAGTTATACTACTACTACTATAATACTACTAAGTTATTTACAATAACAATATTATTGTTATTAAAAATATACATTTTGATATAGTACAAAGGTACAAAATATAACAATATTGATAACATACACAATATAAAAATTAGACGCACGATGTGATGTAGTTAGTATTCTAAAACCATCATAAATAAAATATCAATCTTTAAATACAATCTATACAAAACATGTAATCGTAATGTCATTTGACACGTTGGCGCAGTGGTCACTGCAACTGACTTAAGCGCTAACAGTCGCCGCTTCGTTCCCCGCTCGCGGCAAATGTCTCTATTGGCCATATGGATCTGTGTCGTGGTGTGGGTGTTTGTGTTAGTGTCGTGTTTCCGGAACCCCGACACACAGTCACGAAGATCTTAATGCGGGCCGTTGAGTGTGATGCGTTTATTTATTTATTTATGATATTTCAAAAGTCACCATCTATACATCTATTATGTCAACCAACAACGACAATTCTGTCTCCGTCTCACAAAGGGCCTTTGACCTCCCGTCCCATGCCACTACATTATACCTATTTTCTCACACCAAACCGCATGTCCCCTCGAGACACGGCTGGTCACCCCGGGCTCATCTGTCGACCGCAACTAGGTCAAGTAGAGTGATCATCTAATGGAATTAATTTATACTAAATTATAAAAAGGTAATTTTTTTTTTTAATTTGTATGTAGGTAATCTCTGAAATTATTGATACGATTTGAAAATTACTTTTCGTTATGGATAGTACGTTTATTGCGGAAGGTTTTAGGCTATATTTCATCACGCTACGACTCATACGAGCGAAGCAGTAACCATAAACGCGAGTGAAATCGCAAGGGGCATCTAGTATACTAATATTGTAATAGGTACATTTTTTTCTAAGTTTGTATGTAGAGGGTAATCTCTGAAAACACTTATCTGATTTGACGTAGCCATAACGTGATGTAATATGGCCTCTAACCTTCTTCAATAAACGGGCTATCCAACGCAGATAGAATTTTTCAAATCGGATCAGTAATTTCATAGATTTCCCTCTACATACAACTCACAAACAATTTAACCTCTTTATAATATTAGTAAGGATAACCTTCCCTTATAAAAATGCTTTATACATACTGAAAGGATGGCTGAAAAATACTATTCAAACAATCATATTCTCAATATATTTTTTTTTTCTTATAGTGTGGCGTGCATCCGCGCTACTTATGCGCAAAATATTCTGCCAATATCACGTATGTTGGAGAAGACACGAAGGAGTCCAAACAGTTATAAAAAGTTTTGATAGTCCAAATTATGTGATGAGAAACTATGTGATATATGATAAACTACTACTAATTTACAACAATACAATGAAATCAAATGAATTAAATACAACGTTTAACTCTACACACTGTTATATAAAATACATAAACTTATCATTTTATTTTATTGCGTATGATAAATTTAACTAAATATTTAATGAAAGGAGAGAAAACCAATGTTAAATCAATACTTTCTTATAGTAATGAATGCCCGTTTCACGAATTGTCATCTTTTTTAAAAGTGTCATCGAGCAGCTCGCGCGTTTATATTACAGCCAGTACTCGTTAACTAATCGCGCCTCCTTACAATACAAAGTAACTTTTCGCCCTGTTTTTATTTAAATCAATACAGTTGATTGTTTTCATTTGTATCAATAGACACGCGTGCGAACCGACTGTGCGTGCTTTTTTAATGCATTCATACCTACTTTTTCGTTTGGTATTGATTTCAACAGATTGTCATTGTTTAATACGTTTCTATAATTAATGTATGTATTTCAGAATATAGTACATAACGTGTTGTTGTTAACGTTATGTATAGGATATAATATTTAAATTAGAAGTGTGTTATTTGAAATTGACGATACGTCGCTAAATTTTGGAAAAAAAAATAGTTAAAAGTTTTTTATATTGTTATTTACAAAACGTATTAAATGCATTTATCCAAAATAGTATATTTGTCAGCCTCAGCGGTTATTTTAAGGTTTAAAATTATTTGTATACACATAACGCTTTTCTACATATATAGAACTGCAAATTCTTACTTCGAAATAATTATATCATACCTTAGACTTAAAAATTAAAACACCAAATTTCGGTTGCACGAATCATGTACTAGTTCCAGTAATTTTATCATAGAAACCAAAATACTGAAACGATTTTGATAATAATTCTATGGGATCAATCTGAAAGTATACCTTTTCGAATAAATAAAGAATTTTCAAAATCGGTTAAAAAATGACCAACAATATACTAATCGTTTACTTGAATTAGAAATTTACTCAAATTGTATCGATTATAAAACTAATGAACGGATTTCGATATAAATTTTACGGGACCTATCGAAGAGTATACCGTTTCAAACAAAAAAAAGTATTAACAAAATCGATTCAGCCGTCTTCGAGTAATCAATAAACATCCCACGAATTAAGAGCTTCCCTATTTGACAGACACGTTGGTGCAGTGGTCATTGCAACTGACTAAAGCGCTAACGATCGCGGGTTCGATCCCCGCTCACGACAAAACGTCTGTATTGGCCATACGGATGTTTGTCGTGGTCTGGGTGTTTGTGTTAGTGTTGTGAGTGTTTCCGCACCCCCGACACAAGGTCATGAGATCTTACTGGGACTCGTTGAGTGTGCTGTGTTTATTTATTTAAAGTCAGTTAAAAAGTAATACAATGTTCACCTCGCTTGTATCCCTAACACGTCGTTTAATGTATTCTCGGATTATGAGTATATAAAATTATCTTTACGACACAACATGGATTAGCGTGCTAAGTATTTCTGCGAAAGGTAATGATTCGGCGTAATAAATCCGTAATGCATGCCTAGGATGTTTCGTAACGCGTTGGCAAAGCGACATTTACTCGGGAATATTATTTAATAATATTGTGAAACAATTAATCGTTTATAACTGATGATTATTGGTTGTGAAATTGCGTTAATTAATTGGGTGCTGATAAGCAATAATGAGAGCCGAGATGGCCTAGTGGTTAGAACACGTCGATTTTTACCGATGATCGTGGGTTCAAACCCCGGCTAGCACCGCTAATTTTTCAAGTGCTAAATTTGTTTTTAAATTCATCTCGAGCTCGGCGGTGAAGGAAAACATCGTGAGGAAACCTGCATGTGCCGGGAGACATTCTGTCACATGTGTATCCGCCAAACCGCTGTGGAGCAGCGTGGTGGATTAAGCTCTAAACCTTCTCCTTAATAGAAGAGGAGCTCTTAGCCCAGCAGTGGGATATCTACAGGCTGTTACTTTACTTTACTTACTAAGCAATAATATGTTAACCCACAAAAAGTTGAATCCTGTGATATCGATGTATTCTAATAATGCGACACGTATTTAACATTATTCAAAAAAAATTTCAAGTCATCTAAACTAAATAAGTACGAAAAAGTTTCTTAATATAATGTTTCGAATATTGAAGTGTCACTCAATACTTTGCATTATACAATAATCTAATATACTTGAAAATTTTATTATAAGATCAAACTTTTTAATATACCAATTTGCTTTCAGTTCATTATACATTTAATGAAAGTAGAAAATAGAAGAAAGATATATACGTCTTACGTCGAGAAAAGGTTTAACATCTTTAGACGCCTTTTTTTTAAAAATGAAATCCGTGTGGCTTGACACAGTATTGCTTATTAGCGTCCAATTGTTATAGATATAGATTAAAAAGAAAAGGTTCTCAATTCGGCGGAGTCATAACAGCTTGACTGTTTTGGTTTGAAAGTGTATAATGATCGCTACCATATATTACATCAAAATCGGTTCAGTCGTATAATATTAAATCAAAAGATTAAAATAAGTATTTAGCTAACAAACAAATTGTTTTACTTTGCTGTTGAAGTTGTTTTACCTTTAGCCTTGTTATCTACAGTAATAAAGAGAAAAGATTTGAGTGTTTGTTCGTTTGCATTGTATATGTTCCGATATTACTAGATCGATTTGAAAAAATGTTATTGCGTTTATTGAGGAAGAATATAGGTTATATAAGATCTCGCTACTCTAGGAGCGAAGCAACCATAAGCGCGACTGAAACCGTAAAGAGCGTAAGGTTTTTTTTTTGTTTAACTTAATTGTTTTCGGAGCGTAATTACAATAGCAATCGTTTTATATCAAAAGTCATAATTATAATAATTATAAGAAATGCATGATAAAGATGTTGCATCTTATAAACGAATGAAAATAAGCCTTATTTTGTTCAGTTGTTGTAGATTTGACATATATTTCTATAGTATATATTCCAGTCTTGCGTTGTGAGGATACCCAGTCGGTGTACCTACTACAGTAAAGGGTGTAGGTACTTATAAGATATTAAGGCAGATAAAATCGAAAAAAAAATTGAGATAAGAAGACATTTACAAAAAAAATTAATTCTAACGTTAGGTACAATTATTTCGCAATGTCGATTAAATTTCTACATAGGATCCGGAAATTTTCGAATTCCATGCGTTTTTGTCAGGCAATTTATTACTATTATTACTTATAAGTGTATTTTAAATAAATCATACATCTATCAAAGCAATCATAATTAAATGGAAACACGTAGGTAAAATATGTAAAAAAGAAATTACCGCCAACGCCCGCGGTGCCTGAGATTATCTTAATAGTGATAGAGAAATGTCATTTATCGAAATCGAAAGTTCTAGTAACAACCACTTGTACGTGTCAACGTTCGACTGTCTATACTGATATAGGAGATAAAATTAGTTTGTAAGTCTGTATGTGTTGTAATCTTTCAAACTACTGAATCGATTTTAAAAATTGTTTTTAAGTTAAATAGCCTGTTTATTGATAGGCTATATTACATCACGCTACGATTCATAGCAGCGAAGCAACAACCATATACGCGAGTGAAACTGTACGGGTCAACTAATAATTCGATGTGTAAATTTTTCTATGACATTCGCGCTATCATGACAAATCAAACGATACACATAACTTTCCTTTGCGTCGCGCAGTCGGTTAAAAACTAGTTCGATATTCGACGCTTGCAAAAACAGACAATTACAAACAAGGAAAAAAAAGTCCCGCTAAGTTTCTATCGCGGTTTCTTCTCAAGTCTGAAGTTTAACTTTTCCGAAACTATAGTAGATTCATTTGACGTTCAAAAAGAAAATGTAAATTAATTAATATATGAATAATAATTTCTATTTCGAAACAATCCTAATGGGTTATGGTAACTCAAACACTTCGATACACTGGCCAGCAGGAACAAGGCGGTATGAAATAGCCACTTCAACGTATTTCCGATTACTTTCTATCTGTCATTGGAGGATGATAATTACTGTGCTTTCCCTGGCTGAACGTGTATAACGCCCCGTAGTGCTGGTAGCGTAGTGTCAAGCCACACAGACTAAATCCAACGGAAAATAGTAAAAAGTATAGTAAAGCAACAGCCTGTACATTTCCCACTGCTGGGCAAAGCCTCTCCTATTAAGGAGACGAGGCCACCACGCTGCTCCACTGCGGGTTGGCGGATATACATGTGTCAGAATTTCTCCCGACACATGCAGGTTGTCACGACGTTTTCCTTCACCGCCGAGCTCGAGATGAATTTAAACACAAATTAAACTTGAAAAACTAGCAGTGCAAGCCGGGGTTTGAACCCGCAATCATCATTTGTGATCGACGCGTTTTAACCACTAAGCCATCTCGGCTCAAGGAAAATAGTAAAAAAATCGTAATTCGTAGTTTTAGCCAGTGCGGATTACATATACAGCCAATAAAGCTACCATATATGGGACCCTGATAAGCAATACTAAGTCAAGTCACACGGACTTCATTTTGAGCAAATGGCGTCTAAACATGTCAAACGTGTCTATACTAATATTATAAAGCTGAAGAGTTTGTTTGTTTGTTTGTTTGTTTGAAAGCGCTAATCTGAGGAACTACTCGTTTAAATTGAAAAATGATTATTGTGTTAGATAGTTTATTTATTCATGAAAGCTATAGGCTATATTACATCACGCTACTCACAGGAGCGAAGCAGTAACCATAAACGCGAGTGGTAGCTTATATTATATTTATGTTTATATTTATAAATTATTTATTTTATTTTTCATATGTACATTTTTGATAGAAAGTAAATTAAAGTATATCGTTGTCTTAGATTTTCGCGATTATTATTCATTGAAACAGGTAGACTACCCGTGACCACGAACGCTGCAAAGTGCTCGAAACGTCGGGATGATAAAAATAATTATACGCGATTTAAATCCGTTTAAAATAGTTTCATTTCAATAAATTAAAGTATATTATAAAATTGGTTGTGCTCCAATAGGCGATATTACGTAACTGTAGATATGTTATAAGATCAAGGATTTTGACTCCAAGAATGTCGTCTATCTTGGAGGAAGTTATCTAGGAAGCAGTGTCATAGTGTCGCTATTAAAATATGCCACATTTGAACAGTTAAAGGTTTTTTACACATTTTTTTAAGTAGGTATATATTTTCGAAGCGTAGGTGGGTTAGTCTTATATAGATTTCTATAAGTTTGTACGGAACCCTCGGTGCGCGAGTCCTACTCGCACTTGACCGGTTATTTAAGTATACACGTATGTAACTTAAACTAAAAGAAACTATGAACCTGACGTTTTTATTTTACGTAATAAAACTATATCCTTAATTCATTCTCACGACATTTTAACTATCATTAACAAGATATATTTTTATAGTAATTAATTACACTTTTAACATAAATCTTTAGATGTTTTTAATTTTAAATATGATATCAATTTTACTATCATAAACAGACACGAGGCAAACCCGAAGCGAAGGTAAGAAATAAATATTCGAAAATAATAATGATTAAATGGATGCTGATAAGCAATAATGTGTCAACCCACAAAAAATTAAATTCAGAGATATTGATGTATTTTGATACTGCATCACCTATTTAACATTATTCAAAAAAATTGTAGTCATATGAAAAAATAAGTGCGGAAAAAAGTTTCTTAATTAATTGATTCGAAATTCACGTGCGTTCCATTTTTTTGCGATTTATACAATAATCTCAATCATTTAAATATTTTTTTATAAGATAATATATTAAATGTATCAGTCTGATTTAAATTAATTATACCCTTATTAAAAAAAATAAAAGATAGATATATACTTCTTCAAACATATTTGTTAAGAATATGTTTGACATCTTTAGACGCCATTTTCTCAAAATGAAGTCCGTGTGGGTTGACACAGTATTACTTATCGGCGTCCAAATAATATCACTGTATTTGCTTATTTTTTCAATTAGAGATATTTTTTAACAAGCAGGTTGGCACAGTGGACACTTGCACTGACTGAAGCTTCAACGGTCGTAGATTCGATCTTTGCTCACGGCAAATGTCTGTATTGACCATACTGATATTTGTCGTGGTCTGAGTGTTTGTTTGTGTGTTTTCGGACAACAGGATCCTAATGGGGGCCGTTCAGTGTGATGCGTTCATTAACATCTTGATTACAACCAATATAAAGATGTTTTTACCTCTCAACAGACAGCCAAATTAAAACCCACAATATATACAAGGAAGCGTATTAAATTGAAAAATGTTAATAATATCATAAAACAAACATTCCCATACGTTTTCTCACTGATCCCCATAAACTATTACATGGTCTGTTGCCATGGCTCGAGATAGTTGCCCATGAAAGGGAGTCCTAATACTATTCGGACCATATTCGTTCGCATCGCGCCTAAGCGATAAACTTATAGCGATTTATGAAAATATAACCGATGATCTTAACCCATTAAGCGCCAATATGACTAACAGCAATTTCAACCAAAATGTTTTGTTTTTTTTTAATCATTAGTGACATATTTAGATACAAAAGGAAAAATGTTTTCCTATTATGAATAGTTTTAGAAGCGTGTACTCGTACGAGTACAGCGATCACAAACTAACTGAATCGTGGTCGTAAAAGCTAAGTTACAAAAACTCACTGTACTCAAACGAGTACAACGGCGCTTAATGGGTTAAACGTTATTGCCTCAATACATCGTCATAATTGAAATTATTCTGAACTGAATTTAAGCTAGAACTAATAAATGTTTGTTAAAGTGTCACTCAAAAAGTTCTCAATTTAACAAAATCAACATCAATTTTTTTTTTTTATCAAAGCTAGGAATTTACATTCGATTTATATATACATTCATTTTGAACGTTAGTCAAATGTGTACTTATTACCTAGTCAATCAACTTTAAATCGTTATAGAATGTTTTGTCATAAAACGATGTTAGTAACGATTCTCACTTCTAGACAGAACTGACATTGATACGATACAGCTGACTGCATATTGATTACTTGTTTATATATATTATGGTGGAACTATCGAGTTTCTCGCCGGTTCTACTAGAATCTACATTCCGAACCGGTGGTAAATTCATATTTTTTTCCGTATTATTTTCTGTACTGACGATTCATAAGTGCTTGTAAAAGCCTACTTGACTTAAGTATATTTTGATATAAAAAAGCAATCGATTCGCTTACATTTGTACCATATCGAAATTAATTCTACGTGCGTTCCAGAAGTCTTAGGATTACGGTCTATTAGTCGATAAGGAATAGATTTATCTCATAATCACGGCACTAGGAATGTTCTCGAACTAATGTTTATATGTATTCGATGGCTAATAGAATTTATTGAAAAACTACGAATACTAGATTGAAATGTTAGATATTGAGGAATAAAATCGATTTTAATCAAATTTTGATTTTAATCTGTATCTACTAATGTTATAAAAACTTGCCAATCTAAAAACGTCTGCTTTATTTAGTTACTCTCATATGGTTATTGTTAAGCAATAATGTGTCAACCCACAAAAAGTTAAATTCGAATATATTGATATATTCTGAAAATGTGTCATGTATTTAACATTATTAAAAAAAAAATTAAAGTCATCTTTACTAAATAGGTACGGAAAAAAGTTTTATTATAGGAATCTTCTTTTGTTTCGTTATACCTTTAATCAAAATAGGAAAAAATGATGGATTGGACATCTACAAACAAATTTGGTAAGAATATATTTGACATCTTAACATATATATTTCACTTTATTGGCTGTATAAAATTGCCATCGAATTCCGCACTAGCTAAAATTACGATTTTAGACAAAAAGACTAAAAAAATAAAACGTTGAGTAAAATTTCCGTAGAGTTAAATAGTTGGTGAGTTTTTGTGTCACTAACACAATTGGATGCTGATAAGCAATAATGTGTCAACCCACAAAAAGTCAAATTTAGAGATATTGAAGTATTATGATATTGCATTTCGTATTTAATATTATACAAAAAAATTCTAGTCATTTGAACTAAATAAGTACGGAAAAAAGTTTCTAAACCAAATGTTTAGAATATTGAAGTGAGTTCCATATTTTGTGTTATGCAATAATTTCATATATTTGAAAAACTTATTATTAGATAAAAATCCTTACTGGCCTATATACTATTAATTAATTATACTTTTTATCAAAATAGAAAAGAATAGATGGATATATGCTTCTTCAAACAGATGTGTTAAGAATATGTTCGAAATCTTTAGACGCCATTTTCTCAAAATGAAGTCCGTGTGGCTTGACACAGTATTGCATATCAGCATCCAATTATGCAACTAATTATTATGTAAGTATACGTTATATAGTTCTTCAATTATTATGACATGAAACTGTAACAAACGGATTAATAAATTTTTGCGTAAACGCATAAAAAGATCATTCTTTTCCTCTTAATAAGATTTATAATACAATCATTACCTAACAGTTCCTTCATAATAAACAATCTATTCACACGAATCCAAGCACAGGAAGCACCGCAGGATAGAAAGCTCGTTATATCGTATCGATACATCGATATTTTATAAATTATAGATACAAGAAATCCATACTATCTAAACGCAGGAATTGTTAGTGTGAAAAATTAGTGTCTGTATATATGTTTTAAAATTTTTGTTTGTCTCTTGTTCCGGCTAATCTCAGAAACGACCGGACCGATGTTGATAGAATTTTCACTCACAGATGGCTTACAAGGAGTTTCTCAGGCTACTAAAATTAAATCTTTATTATAATTAATAAATAAAAAAAACAACGTTACGGGAAAACAAAATTGAAACCAATAAAATAGTTAACAATATCCGATTCAAGTAGAGAAGGAGTGCAAAATAATTTCTAAAAGTTATTACTCCTCATCTTGTTGCCTCCACTGGTGACAGGAGGGCGCATTTTTCGCCCAGAGAATCGGAATTGCGATTCAAAGGGAAACGCTGCTAGCATTCTCGCCACCATTCCGCTCAGACATAATTTGTACAGTCTATTTTTTTACTTGTCCTATTTAGCAAACAGAAATGACGTATTCTTAACCACACATAAGAGTTAGAGACGAGAATTTGTCGACCGAATGATAGAACTGAATCATTTTTTACAATGAAAAATTATGTTCGAGAATTCGTGATTATCGTTCCAAATATTGTTACCAAATAGGACAACCAAAGAAAAATTGACTATACAGCCGATATTATTATTTGTAAATAGTTAAGTTTATCTTTTTTGTATATATTATATTGTAATTTTATTTGGGCTATATGAACGAGTCCCAAGAGGCCATTATTAAATAGTTATTAGACATTGATTTGTCGTACGGATATGTTGGCTTAAATCTTTTGTAATAAGGTTGTTAGGCGTGGTTTTATAACAAAAACAACGTAAGGGAAGTCGCAGGCAAAACCTAGTTATGATAAACACAGTACTATTTATGTATGCGTTTAATTTCTTCAATCACGCACTCATTTTCTCGGTATGCGAGTAAGTTATCAACGCGAATCGTAATTATAGTCATTACATGATCTATTGAGTTCCTACTATAGTGTGAATGTATATGGACGCTGATAAGCAATACTGTGTCAAGCCACACGGATTTCATTTTGAGAAAATGGCGTTTAAGATGTCAAACTTATTCTTGACAAATTTGTTTGAAGACGTCATATCGTTATATCCATCTTCTCTTTTCTAATTTAATAAAATGTATAATACATAAAAGCAGATTTTTGTATTAAAATGTTTTCTCTAATAATAAGTTTTTCAAATATATTACATTATTGCATATTGCAAAATATTTAGCAAACTTTAATATTCGAAACATTAAATTAAGAAACTTAAATCTGTACTTATTATTTTAGATGACTTGGAAGTCTAAATATGTTATAATTTATATATTAAATATTAATATTATATTATAAATAATTTTGCGTAGGATAGCCCGTTTATTATACGACTCAGGAGCAAAGCAGAGCGAGGGGCAGCTTCGTCTCTATTTAAATTTATATATATTTTAGCAAAGTTAGTTTAACCTAGAAGCTAGCTACTATGACCTAGGTACTATTTAATTACAACATAGCGACTTAGCGAGTGTCATGTGTCAACCTGTCTGACACGCCCGGTCGCGACTGGTTTATGTAATATGGCAATATGGCTGCCGACTAACTGTATATATTGCACGAATTAGGAGATCAAATTTTTAACCGACTTCAAGAAGAGGAGGTTGTTAATACTAATAATACTGTCCTATTGGTATCATAGAATTGTCATTGTCAGGAAATCATTAATTATTAAAGCATATAACTATACAAGATCACATGAACGATAAAAATGCGTGGACATAATGTACGTTGATTTTCTAGGAGGTTATAAAAATATCGTAATAAGCTGTAATTGATAAAACACTTCGTAAAATTTTATCCTATCGAGTTTCTTGCCGGTTTTTCTTGGTAGAACCTACTTGCCGAACCGGTGGTATATATATTTAAAAGTCTAATTTGTAACTTGACGATTCAAAAGCGTTTTAAAAGCCTACTTGAATAAAGTATATTTTGAATTTGAATTTGAAAATAATTGGTATAAGTATGCCATCCAAGTACACGAAATAACGTACTTCTGAAGTTAGTTCCATTTTTATAGTCTTGTCATTATGGCTTTACGTAAAATTGTCCTTATGGGTATAGAATGAAAGATCATTTCTTCTAGACTTTTAATGAAATAAAACAGCCTTTATGATCTAAAAAGTTTCTTAGAGTTAAGTTTCGTAGACTGAGTTTACATTTTCCTGCCAAGAATTAAATTATTATTATTTTTTAAATAATTAAGTTCTATTTATTACAAACCGAAATGTCAAAAGTCTCACAGTCGCAAAAAATATATATACATACATAAATTATTTCAAATTATTCCGAAGTGCTTACTTTTTTGTATCAATTTTTTCTGGATCAAAAAGAGGTAAAAAATGTTATGATAGTCGTATCGGAATGCTAATGACATGTACTGTTATCCACCACACGAGATGCAGGTTCAAATCGCGACGTAGGCATATATCCAATCTCATATTATAAATGCGAAAATACCTCAGTCTGTTGCGTTTTCACTCCTAAACTGCTTAATCAATTTTGATAAATTTTGGTATATAGATAGTTAAAAATATGGAGAAGAATGTAGGTAGTACAAAATAAAACGCGCAAGGGCTGATATGATAGAGGATGTAAGTTCTTGGCCAGACAAAGTTACACGTATCATTTCGTTTAAGTTAATAGTTGTTTAAAAATAATATCATTTTTGATAAAAAATAGCAAACTTTCTAATTTTTAGATTTGATTGTAATTCCTTGCAACGAGCGGAGAGATTTTAATTTAAGAAGGTAATCTTCAGATTAACCCAGCATAACAAAGAAACAAATTTGGCTTTCTGGCGTGGTCGAAGACTTTGTTTAAATGCATTTCATAAATTCCTCAGCGATAACCTTCCTTTAATCCGTACGAAAGGCGGCTAACTACTAATTAATTAGATTAAACGTTTCAATTGATGCAAATTGTATTGAGGTCAGTTTATTTATATTTAAAATATCTTTGATATGTTCGCCAAAAATAATTACTTAATGACGTTACTGATTTCAACCTCTGATATTGGCACAAACAAACTAATTTCCTTTCTCATAAAGTCATTGAGTATGTTAAAGTACTAAGAGCTAATGTAGGCAATTGATTGTACAGTAAATGTATGGCTGTAGATAATAAGGTCATTTCAAATTTAAATATAATACGCAAGAATACATTACCTTTAAACAATGCAATAATTTAATCGTAATAAATGACGAATATGAAACATAAGAGAATACATAAGCGATAGGAATTAAAAAAATCTAAATAATAACTCATTTTTCACATAGACGACATTTTAAAATGCCATCAGTACTATGAAGCTTTTATCTAAACAATACTTGAAAAATCGTGTTGTTTATTCATAACTCTTATCATAATACAAATAAAATTTTAGAACTCAAGGCGATGTGAAATGAAACTGTGGATTTAAAACAAAGGTCACAACTTCTAGACAAGGAAGGTCGAATAGTATGACTTTTGATTATTATAGACCTCATTATTTATAAAATTAAAAAAACTTTTATAATCGTAAAGATATTCTTTTTAGGCATAAGATAGTGTACACATATCAATAAGGAGCTTAATGTATTAGGTGTAAAATCCGTATTTTTAATTAGTATAAAATATGCAAGTGACCACCTGAAAGAGACACTATTACGAACAAAACATCAAAATGCAAAATAATTATTTATTAAGACGTAAAACAAACTATTTAATGGGAAAACTCGGAACGCTAAAGAGCTCTATATATGTAACGATGTAACGTTATTTATAAATTGTTTTAGTTTTAGATTTTCTGTCTACGGAAATAAGGTTTAAATCGCTTTAAATATTCACCCGACACCGTATAAGGTGCTTGAGAACAAAAAGTCTGGAGTCTTCCCATAACTTCCTGTATGCTTTGTATAAGGCAGTGGTTTGAAAGCTAACACTTCTTTTAAAAGAGTAGATACATCTTGTTTAACAAATTAGAAAACTACTACACATGCATACGGTATTTAAAACACCCTTTTTGCGTATGTGAAAAGCTATTATTAATATTACATACCACTGCTAAATGAATCAAATCAAATCAAATGTTATCAACTGTAAAAATACCACAATATATTTAAATTACAAACCAACTACTTAAATTCGTAGTTTAATTTTGTTTTAGTGAGTTGTTAAATGTAATAATTTTTGTTTAAAGTCATAAGTATAATCTAGAAAGAAATGTGGTCCAAATTTTGAACCCTGCAGAACACCTATTTTTATTTCTTGATTGAACATTATAGTTACAAATTTAATATTGTTGTACAAATTATAAAGGTTTGACTGTTCAGTATAAATATTGCAGAGGATCAATAAAAGCCATTTAACTAAGATGCTAATTACCAATTCCCTAATCTATTTCATTTGCTAGCTTTGTTCATAACATATATTTAATTTAAATTTAAAGAATATCGTATCTAGATTTCCATTAGCATGCTTAGGATAACACATTACAAATGAAGGTTCATGAAGATAAAAATTAATAATTTTAATAATGTTTTTACATTACATGTCCCAGGTCCTTCAGTTTTTGCCTCGCTATTTATAACTATGATTTACAACGTCGATTATCAACTTTATATTTATGAACACAGGAGCTGCGTGTCACGGTTGAATTCAGTTTATCGTAACGAGAAATCTGGTCCGGTCGGTTGTTTATCATAAATCTCGTTGCCATTGTTGCGTTAGCAAAAACATTGTTTCCGTCACTGTTTAAATGATTTTACTAGTTTTCGATTCCGATCTAGAAGCAGCTTTAGAAGCGGAAACGTATAATTTGATATGTTCTTTTGAATTCGTATTGCACTTGAACTTCACGATTTGAATTTAAAATTTGTGTCAGATATCGTGTGATTTATTTTCAATTACAATTCGATTCAAATTGTTTGTTTTTGTTTGTGCTGTTTTGACTTTGTTTGTGGTTTCCGATATGTCGAATTGTTTTATAGTGTCGATACTATTTTAATAGATTTTCTTTTAGATTACATACTACATAGTTTTTTATTGCCGTTGAGTGTGATGCGTTTATTTATTTATTTATTTTATTACTATTTCAAAATTAGAATCCTCGTTTATCTTGGAGTTTACTGGTAAGAAGATTCATTAAAGGCTTACTTAATATTAGATGGTTAGATTCAAAGACATTTATTGATTACATTTACCTTTACTGCTGGTTATTTTTTATTCTAAAATCATCTAAAGTAAAGAAAATATTTGAAAGATCGTACGGAATAATAAGAACTTTGGTTTAAAATGTTATAAAGTTGTACTGTAAAAGTATTAGTTTATTTTTCTTAATGAATGCGAAACTGGGCCGAGTAGCTAATATAAATAAAATATCCACGAATAGCAAATTGTTACAGTTACAGAAATAGAAAGAATTTAATAAAAAAATCTGCGCATACTTTGTCCAGAGTTAATATTGCTATAATACGTTCAGTTTATATTCAAATTCCCAGGCAGGTGGAGTAAAAAGTCGGACAATGCGTTATGAGGTAAAAATTCTCACTGCGGACAAATTACAACATTAAACGCTCTCGGTACAACAATGGTCGTGTCAGTGTGTGAGGGCGTGGTACAAGGGATAAGGTTCTTGCTAAAATTATTAGTTTCATCTATATCACTTTGATAATCAATAAATATTATTGAAAGGTGAGAAAAACTGCTCTGAAATATGACATCAAAATTTTATAAGCGACAATTACAATAATTTTGAATTCCTTATAGGTACAAATTATGATACAATGAAATATTTAGATGAATAATTCAAATGAAGAAATAATATTGTTTTCATATTAGATATTAATTTAAATGATTATATTTGTTCATTCTGAAAAAAAAACAACAATATATTATTAATACATAAAAGTAACTGAAAATACCATAATAAACAAACCAATCACGAAACAGATACATATATAGGTAATATATAACAGTTTATTGCCAATTGCATTAAATAACTCGCATAAACATAGTTAGTAAACTAAATCCAACCACATCCATTTCTCTCATAACTCGCGGCGTCCACAAAGGAATGCGCACGCGGCGCTGTTCGTGCAAAAATCCACGAATTAAGGCGTTTACGTGCGCGTCGTGAGTCCGTCCGTCACGTGGTACATTGTACGCTCGTACAGACCGTACTTGTACGCTCTCGATTCCACAATTGTACTATCTTACTAGTAATTACCGATAAATTGCGAAACGTGTACATACATAGTACGTACTAGAACAAGAAATTGTAAACGATTTTCTTTACTAAAGCTGTATGACTTTTGAAACAATATATTTTTTTATGTATCTAATTGTTTTTAAAATGAAATATTTTTTAGGCGCGTTGAGCGATGTTAATAATGTTTAATAATGTTTAATATTTGCGTCACTATTACGCTAACATTAAGATTGATCGTCAAGTAATGGCGATATTAGTATTTATTATTTCACTATTATTTCATAGTTTGAAAGTTTACTGTCTTTTTTTAAAACACTATTTATTTTTTCATAGCTTTATAATATAGGTGGTGTAGGTTAAATTAATAAATCATATTTAATTTTTTTATAAAAAATAGTCGTAAGCATTTTAACAACTTAAAAATACATTTTCAGCGTACTAGTTTTTATGGAGTTCGAGGAAAACGTTATTAGAAAAATTAATTACAGTTCCCGTTAAGTAGACCACCGTTTTTGCAGCTGTAAAATTAAATACGCCCCAATATAATTAGTCCTGAGAATTCAGCCGCTAATAAATTAAAAAAACTTGTAATAGATTTAAACTTTGCTTGAATTTACTGACGATGTAGCAACCTTTTTTATTTACCTGTGATATCCTATCAAAATCGGCTCAGTTCATCGTTGAGAAGAGAACAGGCATTAAAATAAAATGGACTGTGACAAGTGATCCCTGTCAATTTGTAGTTTGATCGATGTCATAAATAATTAATTATAAAAAAAAGTTTCAGATGTTAAAAAAAGTTGGACATTTAGCTATAAATCTTAAACGATACGTTAAAAGAATTTTTTAATGAAAATTTTAATTGTAATTTTTAAATGTTTGTATAACTCTTGTTACGATTTCTTTATTCTATATGACTTTCCATGTCTCCTTTTATATTCATATCTATTCTTTAAGTCGTATATTATAAGAAATTTCTTTTAGGGATAAGTATACCTTATAAACTTTGTTTTCCTGAGACTTTGTAATCTATACTAATATTATAGCTGAAGAGTTTTTTGTTGAATGTCCTTATTTCAGGAACTACTGGTTCGAATTGAAATATCATTTTGTGTGAGATCGTTTTTAAATTGAGGAAGGCTATATTACATCACGCTGCGACTCATAGGAGCGAAGTAGTAACCATAAACGCGAAGGGACACCGAGTGTCTATATAATGTTACTGGCAACTTAAATAAAAAATATATATATAAACAATTAATTATTTACATCTGAGTTTTAATCTTTAGTGTAGCCAGAGCCGAGATAAGCGGTTAGTAATACTCCGATTACGATGGTTCAGAAGCAATTGCCTCAACGTTCAGGACCAAATTGATTCGTGATACACGCGTCCCGCGCGTGATACGGGTTCGATTCCGGCGCAAATTGCCGGCACGTACACTGAGTTCCCAGGATAAGGATTTTTTGCTATTTTCCACTACAGTGTATGAGAAAAGATTGTTCGTTCTTTGTAATTTGTAACATATATTTTCTGTATTTTATTTTTTTATAGATTCTAGCCTGTCTTTTAATTTTCGTTGTTAATGAATTAAATATTTATTATATTACCTATTAACTTTGCTTTCTGCTTCGTTCGCGTTGCGTTTTTATGCCGAACGTAAAAACCACGTAAGACATAATTTTGGTTCTAGCCAGTGCGACACGCGCGCCATCTACTGGAATTACTGTACTACTCATTGTTATATATTAGACTAGCTGCCCTTCGCGATATGGTTACTACTTAGCTCCTATGAGTCATAGCATAATGTAAATATAACGTATAAAATTTCTCAAAAAACGGGCTATATAAAGCAAAACGAATTTTCCAAATCGGATCTGTAATTTCAGAGAACACCCTACATACAAACTTAACATCTTTATAATATTCGTATAGATTATTTTAATCTAAGTTTGTATCTCTATAATCCAGTCATCAAAATAATGTCCCCATATTCATGGAGCTTTATTATTTCCTTGTCTAGATCCTTTACATTATCTGGCAATACTGAGAAGAGCTAATCCCGGGCAGGCACACGCAAACGTATATTGCCTACAAATATTATATTTTAATAATCCGTATATCTTTAGTTTTATCGTATCTTGTCATTGTCATAACGTTGTTGACAATTCACTTACATGTATGATTCACATTCATATCTACATCTATATTAATATAATTAAAACACCGTATTCTCACAAGAGATCAGTAGTTTCATTAATACCCCCTACATCAGAGGCGTAACTATCCCACTGAGGCCCGTGTAAAATTCTTTGGATGGGGCCTCCCAGTAAATATCACTTAAGTAGTTACCCAAAAAACTATTAATAATATTGTGTGCAATTTAGTTAAATATCTGATTTTTTAAATATCTGATTTTATTTTCAAAAGGATATTGTTTTATACATACTTTATAATGAAATAACAATTTACTTTTAATAAGATTTTTATAAATAAAATTCTTTTAGGCCGGGCCCCTGTCGGGTCAGGGGCCTGTGGCCTTTTTGCCAGCCCTGCCACCCTATAAATACGCTCCCTGCTCTACATACAAACTTACTAACAAATGTTTCCTCTCTATAATATTAGTATATACAAATAACAAACAGTTAAAAGATCAACTTACATAATCAAATGCACATATACTCATATACAAATTAACCTATATACCAGACAATATAGATGATTTTGTCTTATACAACCATTATTACAGTGACATGAGAATAAAACACGCAAAGGTATTCGTACTCACGACTTGCGCTTGCGCATGTGCTCTGCCAAATTGTCCGTTCGTACATGTCATTATAGTGACGTAACTGACGTTTAGCGATTGTCCGTTTAATGTCAAGACTTTTATTGCTGGTCTTGCTGGCTCAGTAATAATCCGATCGGGTTTTGTTCGAAATGTGCACTTTCAAAATTGGTTTTCTGGGAAAAAGTTTTCATGAGTTTTCTTAAACTATTTTTAACCGACGCGAGGAAGGCGATTATTTTTATGTATGTTTGGGCATATCTCCGTAATATATAAACGGGTTTGCAAAATTATTTACATTCAAATCTCGCATAGAAGTTTTATCAAAATCGGTTTAAGTAATTTGGTTTTAAAATTCAAATAAAAGTCATTTGAGTAAACGAAATTAATTCGGTTGCTTTTTATTGTATAAAGTCATGTTTTTGTGTTTAAATTTCATTATATTAACGAAAATATTGAAAAAAAATGGATAGAGTTATTTGATATGTATGTTTGTCTGCTATTCCTCTAAAGGACTTTAAAATGAATAAAAACTTTTGATATATTATTGAATAAAATGTGATGAAATTGATTTAAATTATATACTAATATCAGCTCATCATAATATTCCTTCTTTTCATTATCGTGGACGATTATCACAATCTTATATAACGTTTATACCGACTTCATTAGATATGATAATGTAATAATTTATGCAAATAAGATTTCACACATTTGAACTAATATTTATCACTTTACTTACTGACACCATAAATTGTGAACGATCTAATTGATACAAAACATAATAAATACAATTTAAAATAAATGTTAAACGGTGTTTTTACATACGAGTCAACTTTTTCGGAGGAGTATGAAATCTCGCACACTTACTGTCATACTACAAAAGACGCAATAAAACCATGTTGAACACGTATAAAATGTTATACGTTACATTTCACAGCAAAAATAGGTTTTAAACATCTATTAAACTCACTTAAACGTATATTAATCTATGTCTAAAGCATGTTTAACTCAAAACTGTCTTAGACGCGCGTTTAACGTCTGTTTAAATCTTTTGTAGTAAGGCAGTTATTGTTTATATAGAGAAGGAAAGAGAATATAATTATAAAACTAGATCGCATATTGCACACAAGGAACTTAAAGTACCGCGTACAAGTCTCCCTAATAACGTGAGGCCCAAAGGATTGTCTGGGAAAATATTCAAGCAAGGGGGTTAAGGGTCTTATTAAGATATCACGTGGATTTATTTTTGAAATTTTATAAGTTATATATAATTCAGAATTCAATGCTATTATACCTGTTTTTAAAGATAAGTTTTTTAAATAAAATCATACTTAGGTATTATGTACAAAAAAATACAGGTGAAGGGAGGGGTAGTACAAAACCTCACCAGGGGAAACGGGGAGTCTAAAAATGATTGATTAATGGTCAGCCCCCAACAACAGTGTCTTGTCTGCGCAGAGCTTTAAGCGGCGTCCGTCACTAGTAGCGTTACGGCGCGGAGCTTTCTATTCAAATGTCCAAAAGTATGACAGCGAAAGTTATGAGGCGAGAATTATGCGTGTTTTAAAATTTTCACTTTTCTTTAACATAATTATTCAGTGAATGCTGTAATGTTCTGTAAAATTTATTAGAATGTGATTAAGAATGTGTTCGTTCCATTTAGCGTCCGATGTAAAGATTGCTATGTTTATTTTCTTTATTTTAAAACTTCTAAATTCTTTATTGATTTGATTATGTAGGAAATCGATACTATAACACACGATTAATTAAGCTTTAAAAGTAAAGTGACGGTCTGTAAATGTCTAGCTGCTGGACAAAAGTGTCTTCTCCTATCAAGGAGAAGTTTTAGAGCTTAATCCACCACGCTGCACCACTGCGGGGCGAATATATGTGTCAGAATTTCTCACGGCACATGCAGGTTTCCTCGTGATCTTTTCCTCTACCGCCAAGCTCGAGATGAATTTAAACATAAATTTAGCATTTTAAAAACTTGGTACTAGCCGGGGTTTAAGCCCACGATCATCGGTTAAGATCGACGTGTTCTAACCACAAGGCCACCTCGACTCATACACAAATAAATATAATTGGGAAAAATGCTAGGTAGGTGAGGGATATACCCTCACTTGTAACAGATATATTTCCAGCGTGACATTACAGTGATGAACATTAACACGCGTTGTTGGTGTCATGACCCCGTGTCACGTGACATCGCGATGTCAGAATCTGACCCGGGCATTTGTGAACGCTTGTTGACTTATTACATCGTGTGAAGGTTTTTTAGTTGTGTGTTGTGATGAATCGTAACCTGAATTCACTTGGTGAATGGTTTGAAAACTTGTTAATATGAGCCTTCTTTGTAAATAAAATGACAGAGCTGTCTTGGTTCATTTGATTATGGCAATGTTTAGCAGACAATTAACATTGTTGGGGTTGTGAGCCAGTTTCTTTTCTATTAAAAAAGTAAAGAGTATGAGCCTGTTAATTATATGGAATCGGGCCCAGAGACTTTTTTGGGCTGATATTTTTTCTAACTAGACGTTTGCTATAGCGAGTAAGTTAAAAAATTAAATCCCTAACCTAATATTTAGAGAGATATAGGGGTAACAACCACTACAGTTATATATTTTTTCTCCAAAACTGTTAAATATAAGTTAATGAAATTTATTCAAAACATTACAAAAATTGAGATAACAAATGAAATCAATCAAAGCCTATATTAAAAATTGATTCGAAACACGAAAAATAAACTTTCTATAAAGGCGATATAATATCAATATTTAAAAGCATAAAATCGATTGACAATTATTTAATATAGATTTATCACCGGAAAGTGTCGCCGGACAGATTGACATTCGCCTTGAAAATACCAGTCGAACATGTTTTTTTAATCTGTTATATAAAACTGTAACGCTAAGGCCACATGTGCGTTTTACGACGCCTATTTTTTGTGTATGTACCCGCGAAGATGGGTACTTTTGATGTTTAATCTTTTACATAATTAAACTTTCAAATAAGTGACTTGACTTTAATGAATGAAATATACTTAACACATACATAATATACGATTGCCGGACTCGGATCTCTTCCAGGCGACTGGTAAAAACATAGTTACAAAAAGGTGTCAATTACATTTTGGTAGTTTTTGTAGGTCTTGTGCTACTCATTCTTTTCTATGGTTATTGGTTATCCTGTTGTCTCGTGAATTAATAAGTTTTTAATATATATAGAATAAATCTTACTTAAGATATTACTACTTATCTTTTACAAACTACTTAAATTAAAACCTTAATACTAATATAAGTACTTACATATTACAGTGCATTATTATTTTAAATATTGACTTTTTAACATTACAAGCAAATACACATAATATAAACACAATAATACATAGATATTGTTAATTAACACATATTCTACTCTAGTATTATTGTAGTACACAAAGCTCACAAAAACTATTTTCACGTTTCGACTATTTCGACAAGTGTGGGTGTGGCTTTACATTAAATTATTCAACTGTTACAAGAATGAGGAACGACTATCGAAAGCGAAAATTTATATACATAATATTATAATATCATTCCTATACACACGCGGAAGGAAATATTACAATCGCTGGTATTAAAAGGAAATGTGTTTACGGTAATCGTTTATAACAAAAAAGGCGTTTTTAGAAATATGTGTATTATAATTTGTTACCTGTACGACAAACTTTCTTTTGATATAGCAATGTATTGATATGAATTATTTAATTTAATTTATTTATAAATTGACTGAATTGGAGTAAAATAAATAAATAAAATAATAATAATAAATAAACGTATCACACTCAACGGACCCTATTAGGATCTTATGAACCTGTGTTGGGGGTCCGGAAACACACAATACAAGCACAAACACCCAGACCACAGCAAACATCCGTATGACCAATACAGATGTTTGCTGTGAGCGGGGTTAGACCGCGACCGTTAGTGCTTTAGTCAGCTGCAGTGACCACTGCGTCAACCTGTCTATCTGTAAATAGAAACTGATATATTATTAACAAAGAACAAGGAAAACCACCTTCAGAAGCAAAAAAATAAACTATAGTACATAATTCCTTTTACTTGAATGGCATATTTATTTCAGTTTTGTGATTTTAAAATCAATTACTGAATTGATGTTACTGAAATTCTATGGGACCATCTGGATGTACGCCCACCCCACTTTGAAACGAAAAAGAATTAACTAAATCAATCGTTGTTTTGAGTAACCCACGAATAAAGATAAAAAAAAAATAAATAAAAAAAGTACCGGACGAACCGAAAACCTAGTCCTGTTTTGGAAGTCAATTAAAATAGGAAATTGTTAATCCAGAATTCTTACATGAATATATACTTAATTTTCAAGAATATTTGACACAACAATTATTTACATACACATAACCATTTCTTAAAAATCGTAAAATATACGTATCAGTTACCTAAACTAATTTTAATTATCCTTCTTTCTTCTATGTAACCAAATTATTTTTACTCAATTCAAACATCCGATGTAAATTCTTCAATGATTGCTAACAGGTATTATCTATAGTAACATATTCCTACTATAATTATATACGCGATATGACGCGACGTGTGACTAACAGACAAACATAGGTGCAAGAGTTTTAGGTAAATGACGCGACCATGACACAATCGATACTTATTTTTAGCTTTGCTAGAATGTGCCAGAACTTTTTACTAAAGGATATGTATCGAGAAATAGTGGTAATAGTGTATTGCAAATTAAATTATAAATGTATAACATATAAATAGTTTTAAATATTCTATTACAATTTATGTAAATATTAATATGTCGTTCACTTTATTTAGTTTGAAACTACCTTGAGTATTATTACACCTATATTTAGAATGATCACCTTATAAAAATTAATTTATACGAAATACTAGCTGGTGGTAATCATACTAGCTTTATGCATGTAATGTCCCAGCCTGATCGGTTTAAAATTGACAAAGTTTCATACAAACTTTCATCCTCTATTTTATCCCCTTGGGGATAGAATTAATCAAAATTCTTTCTTAGCGGAAGCCTACGTCATAACATCATGCAGGTAGCATGCCAAATTTCAACCCGTTGTCCAGTGGTTTGGGCTGTGCGTTGATAGATGACTATATCAATCAGTCAGTCACCTTTAAGTTATATATATTAAGAAGTGACTCGTCACGGTCATTAAGTTATCTTATGTGAGTAAATAAATAAATAAAAAACAATTTCTAAGTTCATATCGCTTAAACATAGGTTAGATATTGCACAAAATAAAAAGCTTTTTTTATCGTCAGTTGATACTAACAAGTAACGACTAAAGATAACGACAGCGTTGTGCAAACGTAAAGATTTCAGAAACAATCACAGCTTGCAATCTATCAATAATGCATTGCAGCGAGGCCGGCCTAGCCCTTAAAGGAAATCTCGCTCTGATAGACTAGGAAATCGTTACGTACATTTCTTTGTTCAAAAGCCGACGTGATGTGGCCTTTAACAATATAATTAGAGGAACAATACGGAATAATGATTCTAAAATCTTGGGAATTTAATGTTTCAAACCATTATCAACACCGTAAAAGGTATATGAATGTTGGTAATAGTTTTTGCGTCTACTTTTTATATGAATACAATCTTACATTCCAGTCTTAGGTGAACTTCCGGGAGTTACTTTTAAACTTCGTAAAATAGATTACAAAGAAATTGATATATAATTATTTTCTGCTTTGGTTACAGAGCTGGGCGTAGAAGGAGGAATCCACTGGCGCTGTATACAGAAGATGATGGCAATGACCTGAGCGACTTGGGCATCGGTACTTCTAGTACCAAGAGCAGCCTTAGCGAGGACTGTGATACGCACAGCTTAGCCGTGAGTTAAACGATAAAACTAGTAATAATTCTAATAACTTTGAAGTAATAGAACTATTGATTATAGTCTCACTCTTATAGAAAAAATCTTGCGTTAACAATATTTTAAAATGCAATATTTTTAATTTCCAGAGTGATGGTATGGATCTTGAAAAGAATCATTCAGATATGGAAAATATATCGAATTGTGACAACAATCGCAAACTGGGCTCCAGTGCCAACGAATACGACACTTGCACGACTACGACCATCAGTTCTCCAGAGCCCGAAGAGTACACGTACGAGGGCGCTATAGAAGGATATAAATCAAGAATCATTTCACAAACAAATAGCAACATTACCAAAACAGTTGTTAATAATAACGTAAAAGAAAAATCGCCAGATAAATCAAATGGTGACATCAACAGAATCAGAACGTCGATAAGCAATAAGATCGAAGAAAAAATGTCTTCTTTTCAGCAAGAGAGAGCAAACGATCTAAAAAATAATAACAAGAAAGATTTACCTAAAGTAAATATACATCAAAGAAGGGAACAGTTTGAAAGAGAAAATTCTCAGGAACCACAAATTACTAAGCCAAAATTACCTGATATCGCAAACAAAAAATCAATTAAAGAAAGACTGTCGAGCCTAGAAAAGTTTAATGAGGAAATGCAACTTCAGAAGTCAACAAATGATTTAACTAAGTTACCTGTTGAAGTGAAGCCATTAAAAGATAGATTGTCTTCGCTTGAAAAAGTTAAATCAACACCCATAGAACTAGACAAAACAAAAAGACTGTCTAATGGTGATCTCAGCAATACAAGGTCGCTTAAAGAACGTTTATCAAGTCTCAAATCACAAACATCTGAAGAAGAGGTTAAAATTACAAAAACGGAAGTGAAGGAAGTGTCCATGAGTCTTAAAGAGCGACTTTCCTGCCTGGATGCAGCAAAAAATAAGGAAATACCAAAAATAGCCATCGAGGAAGCTATCAATAACAAAATGAAAGAAGCGAATGATCACAACGATCTAAAAGAAAATTTGTCTGACAGTTCATTGAAACTGAGTTTATCAGGAATTGAAAACCAAATGCAGAGCTTCTGTCGCTCCCTTGATAGTTTGGATATTAATGGTCAATCGTCACCGAATTCATTCGAAAGAATTCAAAGCCTTGAAGATTTTGATTGCGCTGAAATGCAAAATAATACCGTACCAAGTGACATAGAAACGGAAGATAGCGGTATTCACACCGCTAGAGATTCGTGTGCACCGGCAGATGATATTGCTGATTTAACTCAAGTAGCTTCTCCCATCGGAGAACCTATGGCTGAAGTATCCGAATATGAGTCTTCGAACGAAGATGGTGCCATGACTCTAGCGCCAACAAAGATTGAAGAGCCCATGGAAATAAATTCTGAACTAAAACAACGCACATTAGAAGACATGATCATTCAAGAAATCGATGAACAAGAGAGCAAAGCAGACAGTGACAGTGGAAGCAATTACGTTCAAGCAGTTTCTCAACCTGAAGAATTGAGTGTTACAGATGAAGTGACAGAAATTCAGATGGACAAAGAAGACGAAGATACATTGAAGAGTTTGGATAACCAAGACTCCAGTGTAAGTCTCAACGAACCCGTGTCAACCACGTCAGAAGGCGACACGGTCGTATTTGAGGGGAAGATGACTATTCATTTAAACTTGAATGAAATTTGCAACAATCTAAGCACTGGTGCTGGAAACACTTCTAATACTAATACAATATATTCCAATGATTCTACTAACAACAAAAGCATGCCAATGGTAACTGTCTCTAATATTACAACTACTACTAACATTTCACCAAAGAATTCCATTAAACCGCTTAAAACTAACATAAGAGCATCTAGCGATAACTCGCCTAATCATAACGTAGATAACCTAACTTCTGATAATTTACATAATATGGCTTCAGAGACTGAAACAAATGTTGGTTCATCTCATATCGATCATGCCTCATTCAATACTCATATACCAACTGAAACCCATCTCTCCAGTCCCGTCGATGAGGTAGCGGTAAGTAACTCGCAAGATTCTAATCCATTTTGGCAAAAAAGAACCAAACGGTGTCTTGAACCGAATAGACGGAAAACAATTCTATTTATAAATAATAAAGTAACAACTGTTAAAACTGTAACGAATACTAGTAATACTAAAGGTGATAAAGAAAGCAACTAAAGGTCTAATGAAGGTATTATATACCTAAATTTCTTCCCCATACGTATTCTCATACATTGTTTTAAACAAGATAGATGAGAACGTCAGTTATGGGTATAATTTTCTAGAAATTTTATGATCTCTTCATTTCCACGTCGGTTTTCCGATCATCTTTTAAACGTATTAAGACAATCATACAATAAACCCCACTAAAAACTAATGCAATAGTCACGTAACAGTACTGAACTCATTAATCATTACATAGTAGTTACATTGTGTCTAAAATGTGTGCTAAATAAGAATTAAATTTCTAGCGCACCAGAAAACGATTCAACGACAGACATCAGTGATCATTCGTAGTGCCTAGTTTTATACAGGGTTTGTAAACTGTAGTGCCCGTTTCATTATATCAATTTTTCTAGATCATTAAGTACCGATGTAGACCCCATTTTACTCATAGCATCTTAGAATATTTTTTTCTGTACGTGATATCTGTAAATTCATTATCGAAATATATGTTAAACTGTTATATATGGGTTTTATTTATGTAATCTATTGATATAACCTCATCAACATACCATTCATTGCGAGCGATCATAATTACGATAAAGATGGTAGTTCTACACGAGTAGGAAAAATCAGTACGTATTAGTTTATGAGGTGTGATAAAAACATTTCTGTTATCTGTAGAGCTATTATCTTAAACAAACTGGCCTCTATCTAATGATTATGCTTCAGTAAAGAGATTGAAATTGCGCTGGATATAGGCATACTTCTTACGCTCGATTTAATTATATTATAATATATTGGAGATTAGGATCTTTCTTCGGCTTGTGGTGATGGGTTAATGCAAGGTAAGAGCCATATTGTCTGTAGCGTTGCGCTTCGTTTCTAACACGCATTTTCGCCGCATCTTGTGCTAATCTGTGTCATATAGCTAAGCATGTTTATTATATTCTATGCCTCGTTTTGGTTTAATTGTTTAATTTTAAGATTTCAGTTTGTTGATTTATATTACTTTAAAGCTTCTTGTTTTAATTTTGAAGCGAAAATATTTATATTTATTAAGGAATTATATTTTAATTGTTTATTAAAACTTCAGGTCATTGACGCTTTAGAACTTGCGTTCCAAGAATTGGATTCAGAAGAAAGTGTCAACGTGACAATGGACGATACAGATAATAAATTGAATGGGGATCATGCGGAGGGAATTACAGATAAAGTTGATAAATTACTAGATTTCGATATCGAGAAGAAAGTGTCCGTGACACCGTTGTATGAGAATATTGATATATTCAATCAGAACAGTATCGTCGACGCTGGAGCGTTCCCTCTGGATATGCCGACGAATGCTCTGGAGCCGCCCAAAGAAAAGCCACCCCCGCCTCCAATGGATGACAGTCCTGAAGATGAACTGCTTGGGAACGTGAGTGATATGTTTATATTATAATATTTTGCATACTTATTTATATTAAATACAGTGGACCAAATATTAGTTTAACTTAGTTCCTTTTATCTTTTATTTCTTGGCATACACATAATTAAAATTAGCTAGTCATGTATAAATAAAGTCTAAATTAATTATAGAAAAATCTTTCAAAGCGATAAATTAATTTTTCAGTTATGTAAATATCTAATGGCTTCTGTCTGATTGAAGTCTGATTTTATGATTTAAAAACCAAATCAATAAACGGATTTTTAAGGACGAATCTGAAAGTATACGCTTTCAAATAAAAAACTAATTTTCAAAATCGGTCAAGAAATGACGGAGTTCTGAGATAACGAACATTAAAAACATACGCTACGAATTAGATACCTCCTTTTGTAAAGTCGGTAGAAAAATATAAGTATATATATTATGTATAAACTAAAACATCAAATTAATATAATTTTCAGGGTAATTTCAAACACACAAGCTCAGCCCGCCGTATCAAGAAAGAGATTAGAAACAAACGCACCAGTTTCCTAGGCATCGAGGGTCAAGTAGATGACAGCTATCTAGACGTTGATCTAAAACTAGCTCCACGCCCTGACATCACTTCCTTCTTGCAAGAAGAGACGAAGATTGACAAACTTCTCTACAAGAAGACGTTGTCTCACGATATGGACGCTAAATTGAGGGATAGCAGGGATTCAGGGGTTGATATAGATAGAGGGCCATCAGCTGAAGCGTGGTATAAGGGACAGTCTTCTCCAGAAACATCCAACCCTCATAGCAGACAGAATAGCGAGGTAAAACTGAATTAAAATACATTTTACTTTATAATTTTCAAAAATCGTTAAGCCTATTATTGTGACAGTAAACAAAATCATGAACTTTTCAATTGCCTTACGAACATTAACAATAATATTTTAAAGATCATACCAGATGACATTATAAATATATTTTTCAAAATCTAACAATAAATTTATGTCATAGCAAAAATATACACCCTTTCTTAGTTACGATAAAAATAGACTAGAAAATAAGTCAGAAAAAAACAATTTGATCCAATTTCTTTATTTTCAGCCCTACACCCAAATGACAGTAACATCAGACGAAGAAGAGACAACGAAAAAGAACTCTGAAACATTCTCTAAAGATCTCACCACAAAACTGACAGGCTTGACAGAAAACGGTGAAACAAATGAGAACAAGATAGACAATTTGGACAAAAAATTACAACAGCAACAGGTAAGGTCCGAAAATTGAGATCTTGCTCCGTAAACCACTATTTTATCTTCTCTATGGTGTTGAGTAGAACTCTTGTAGATGAAATGGCTTTAATATTATATAAAGTATGCCGTATGCTATTAATTTCCTATCATCGATTAAAAAAAAATAGTTTTAGTTTTGTATATATCAAAGATATGTCAAGATTAGTTTGTAATTTCAATACAGCCCTTAAAATAGTTGATTTTGATTAATGATTCATGATTATGTATAAAAAAAAAATATTATAGTTTATTTTTGATAAAATAATTCATTAGATTATTTCTATGTTAAGTTGTTAATCGTGTGATTTATATTTAATATTGTTATACAAATTTTAAAAGAAAAATAAGAAAAAAAAATTAACTAATTATTACGGTTTTGGTCTGTAAAAATGGTTAAGGGATAATGCTTTGACTCATCTAAATTGTACATTCGGAAAACAGGAAAAAATATATAAATATTTACTTAATCTTCTCTAGATTTTTTTTTTCTAAACCTGTTTTACGGATACCATAATTCTCGGTTCGGGTGTATTATCAATTACTTTAAGAAGACCGGCTATAACACTGCTTTCTAATGCTTGTATCTTCACACACACCCAAGAAGTTTCCGCTGATTTTATATAAGAATGAGTAATTAGTTTTGTTTAGTTCGGAATCGTTATGTATTTTGTGCATCAATAAATATTATTTATTTCAATATATATTATGCCTTTTATTTATGCGTTGATCAATCCTATGTAGATAGCGGCTTGTCTAGCACGTTGCACGTACTGCGTATTACTTGTGATAATTTTTAAGAAAATCTCTTTTTTTTATAGTAAAAATGAAATTGTTTTTGTACTATGCTAATTTTTTTTTTATCTGTTCCTTTGTCTGTGTCATACATTTTGTTGTATAGGAACTATTATATTTGTTTGAAATTAATGAAAACAAAATCCATTTTTAACCGACTTCCAAAATAGGTTGTTCTCAATTTGCCGAGGACTTTCTTATGTATGTGCACCAATTACTCCGCTGATTTGGACCAATTTTGTTTTTTTTTTTAATGTAATAGTTCCGAAAAACTCATTCACCATTTTTGTCGTGTGTAAATAACATTAAACAAGATGGCCGCCGGGCTGTAAATTTCCAGGCGGCTCAAATGTCTCGCACTAACGAGGATTGGCCTGACGGGCTCTTTGACGATGCTCATACGAAGGTGACTGACATGTTTTACACTAAACAATAATTTTAAATAGCAGTTTTCAGTTTATACATACCATTGTAGATAACGCTAAATTATTTTAATGCTATTATAAACCCTTTATCTATTATATTGATAAGTCACGCTGATCACCAAAATTGTATAAACTGAAAATTGTTCATAACTAATTTCAAAATCATTAAACAATAAAAAGAAATGCACGCGAGCTTAATCTTTGCACTAAAATTACACTAATTAAGTGACTAACTGAAGAAAATGATTCAAATTTAACCAAATCCAATAGGAAGTACTGCGTTTCGAACGAGAACTCCTACAATTGGAGCAAGAAGAACTGAGAAGGCAACGAGAGAATCTTTTAAGAGACCAAAATAGAATAATACAGAAGTCCGTCCAAGATATTTCCACAGCGGGAGTCCCAGAGAAACCGGTTGTACATAGAGCTAGTAAAACCACCAACCAGAATTATAGACACTCGATGCCAAATCTATTAGTCAGTGAGAACTACGTGCCACCAGTTGTTGAAAGACCAGTCATTGATGAAGAGATGAAGAGAAAGCCATTCGTTTCTGAGGAACATATTCAGAGTCATTTCGGTGTAGAAGAAAGTCGGAAATTGTTGTTTGATGATAAGACGAAGTTCGCTGAGGTTCGGAGACCAGTGCCCAATGTGATGAGACCTCCACAGCCGATTCTTCCTCCCAAACCAAGGAGTCGGGACTCCATAGAGAGGGAGATTACAATGAGGTTAGTTAATATTATTTACTTTATGCTCTTTATATATTTTGCATTTTTTTCTCACAATCTAAGACACTTTTATATTTGGCGATGTGACATCAGAAAATTGTTTAATATACATAAAATTATTTGTTTTTATTATTTTGTATAAACCTTACTTTTGTTACTAAGTTGTAAATTATATGACGTAGCTGATCGCATCAACCTAGTTAGCTACACCAAAATAAATCATGACTAAATTAATTCTGTAACAATTTTCTAGAGTCAATATAATATTCCTATACACTCGTATCTAAAATTCCTATATAGTCTCGTGCTCAGTGGTGAAGGAAAACATCGTGAGAAAACTTGCATGTGTCGAAAGAAATTCATTAAGCTTTAAACCTTCTCCTTGATGGGAGAGTAGGCATTCGCCCACCAGTGGGACATTTACAGGCTGTTACTTTACTTTTTTTAAAAGCAAAAATTATATCTAATGTTTCAGGAGTAGTCGTTTACCATCTGCAGTGGAATATGTCAACGTGGATCGGAATACTGTTCAGTTGCGTCAGAAAACTGTTAACGGAAATGGACAGTACCATCCCATGACAAGGCATACTCTTCAGGTGGGTAACAATATTTTTATATATGTTGAAGTATATGCCAAAATGAAATATATAAATTGAATATGGTTTTTGGTCAATTTTACTTGAAAAAGCTGAAGTTAAGACCAATGAGATGCTTTTTCTTCGAATATAAACGATTCGAGTCATAAACTGTTAAGGGAATTGATTTTCCAAATGTTTAACATATTTCCATTTATTTTTATAATTAAAAATTTTGGCTTCCCTATGTTAAATACGCGGTCGGATAAACCTCTAAAAGTGTGATATGAATGTACAATAATGTTTTAATAAACTTATTCCAGGCTCTCAGTGCAGCCCCTACTCCTAAGCTGATCTCAAACACGGACTGGATGCAAACCCGCAACCAGACCAGACAGAAGCCAGCCAACTTCAACTACAACCAACACTGGCTCATACAGGTACTATTTTTATATTAAAAATTTTAATTATTTTAACGCCAAACATTTAAAAATTTTCATTGCAAATCTTTTTTCTATAATTTTTTTGTCTGTTACCTAAAAATACTGTGACTGCTTTCATTTTATTTAGTAACTTGGGATGTATTAACCCATTAACAAACAATTGATAATTTAAGTATTTTTTCGTTTTCGTTCGGTCATTTCGTGTTGCCCATCTTATTTATCTTTCTAACTCTCAATATACTCTATTTTCAGGAGGCAGAACAAAGAAGGCTACAAGAGCAAAGAATACCGCGTAGCGCACGCACGTATAGAGAACCCTCTGCGCTCGCGCATCACGCGCAACATCTACCCTCCACGTAAGACACACTTAGACACACACAAACTTTATAATATTCAATCAATATCGAAAAAAAAAGATCTAAAAGGTCAATGATATTATATAAACACAGTATTGGATTTTGGCACCTAAAATGTAAGTCACGTTGGACGACGTTGCCTAGCAACCAGGTATTCGAAGTGTAGCTCTACCAGTATGGTGAATTATATATGTGTTTATATGACACAACTAAAAGCAATTAAAAATATATTTTTTTTAATCAATTGGATTATAATTCGAAACACAACCTGTTTTGTAATAATATCTGTCCATGATAAAGTATTAACACTTAAACAAGCAAATCTTTTATATATGTATGTATATAATTATTATCCAAAGATATTTATGAAATTTAGTATGCAGGGAATTTTGGGGACGATAATTCGATTTAGCTAAGTTTATTTATTAGAAAAGTCGTTTATGTAGCATGCATATATGGACGCTGATAAGCAATACTATGTCAAGTCACATGAACTTCATTTGAGAAAATGGCGTCTAAAGATATCAAACGTGTTCTTAACAGATTCATTTGAAGAAGTATATAACCATCTTTTCTTTTCTATTTTGATAAAAGATATAATAAATTAAAAGCCAATTGATATTATGAAAAGTTTTATCTAATGAATGTTTTTTTTTTAACTATATGAGATTATGGCAGATTGCAAATTATGGAACACACTTCAATGTTCCAATCATTCATTTAAGAAACTTTTTTCTGTACTTCTTTAGTTTAGTCGAGTTGAAAAATTTTTGAATAATGTTACATACATTTGAGATTATTGTCAAATCAAATCAAATCAAAAACACTTTATTCAAGTAGGCTTTTACAAGCACTTTTGAATCGTCATACATGAAAATAACAAAAAAACATAAATAATGAAGCTACCGCCGGTTCGGAACGTAGATTCTACCGAGAAGAACCGGCAAGAAACTCGATAGTTATTCTTCTAAAATATTGTAAATACAACACAGTTTATGATTAAAAATTAATTATTTATCCTGTACGAAATTCAACATATACTAAGCCCACGCATCTTTATATCATTGTATATTTCAAAATACACTTTAATGTTCGAAACATTTAATCAGGAAACCTTTTCTCCTATTTATTTCTTTTTGATGATTTAAAAATTTTTTGAAAAATGTTAAATGCCCCGAATTTGACTTTTTGTGGGCTGACACAATATTGCTCATCAGCATCATATATTACGGTCAATTTTAACCCCTCAGACAACACATCCTACCCCAAGAGAGACGTGTTCGACCAGACCCGCAACCCAGAGCCGATATCCCTCGCACTGCTGAGCCTAGAGAAGATAAAATGCTCAGTGTTAGCGGGAGAAGAAAGTGCTCTCATTGTGGAGAAGAACTTGGTGAGTAGTGTCAATTATGTAGCGGTAGGGTTCAGCTTAGAGTTACTAAGTATATAGGGAGACTCGCCACCCATTGCGGTGTCATTCGTGTTCATGGTTACTGCTTCGCTCCTATGAGTCATAGCTTGATGTAATATAATGCCTACCTTCGGCTATAAACGGGCTATTTAACGCAAAAATAATTTTTCAAATCGGATCAGTAGTTTCTGAGATTACCCCCTATATACAAACAAATTTCACCTCCTTATAATACAAAATCTTTCAGTTGGTAGCTTTCTTTTTTTTAGGTGAGATTTCTTAAGACCTTTTTAATCGTTAATTTTACAGAGCAATCTTTAATTTCTATAATCTATAATATTTTGTATCTAACTTTTTTCAATCTTTTAATCATCTGTAAAGTTTTTATCAGTTCAGAGTAATTTACTATTCCATATGTTATTGTATAATTTGTACTATATATGCGTTGCACATTTGTGTATGTATGTACGAACATAGTCATTTGTCTATGTGAGCGTTCAAACGTGTATGTGTGTGTCAGGTCGCGGAGCAGCTATGATCATCGAGTCGCTGTCGCTGTGCTACCACGTGTGGTGCTTCTCGTGTGCAGTGTGTGGCGCCGCCTTGGGCGACGGGCGCGCCGGTGCGGACGTGAGAGTGCGCGCCCGCCGCCTGCACTGCCACCACTGCTACTCTTCCGACGACGGCTCCAAGTATTCGTGCGTGTAGTACTACCAGTTACTACTATCCCATACCAATTACCGTCCACGTCGTGTTTACGAATCGCTAAGAATGTAGAATGTCTGACATCGGCTCCAAGAGCTCGTGTGTTGGTACTACCACTTACTACCATCTACTACCAATTACTACGAATTCTACCAAACACGTCCAATTCTTACGACTAGGTAGAAGCGAAACAATCACGTCGGTCAGCTGCAAAGCTAACTTCTATAGGCTGATGCCAAAAAAACCTTTTTATGGTCGAAAAGTAATCATTTCTAGTTGATTTCGGAAATAATCACCTAATATTCTACCAACCTGCAAGGACTCGGTATATAATCAACTAGAAAGTTGAATCAATGATTATTATAAAAGTACCGACCTGAACATGATTTGAAGAATGCGTGATGACCTTTTATTATGACACAATTATTATTCATATAGAGTTAGTGATAACTTCATGGTTCGAGGAAAAAAGGTTAAATTTACTTTATCTGATCCAGTTTAATCCCGTTTTAGTAGACTTATTCCTCATTTGTTATCACAATTAAATGTATATTCGCACTGATTTGGATGAAATCACATTTAAGTATTTTTGTAATAGGATCTCCTTTTAAACCAAGTTTTGTGTTCAATCCCTCTTCTAAGTATTAAACAGGAAATTTTGTAAGAGTTTTACTATTTACCAATTAAGTCCAATATGACGTCTAAATTATAATGAGTATTTGACAAAAGTACGTAATATTTTTTATACTTAATCTTGAGAAGAAAATTACTAATATACAATATATAACAATGATTATAGATAAACATATTTTACGTTAATTATATTTGACGATAAAAATCTGTACCCATTTGCAAATGCGAGTATTATAACTCGTCAATTGTCATGCTTCATTAGTTGCTGGGCAACGTCGTCCAAAGAGGTCGGCATTTGGGTGCCAAAATTTGCAACATATCTTTAATTATAAAATGTCTTTGATAATTACTATAAATATGTTCCAAATATCATATAAATACTCTTGTAATTGTTCTTACGACGGTCAAGTCTCCATTGTTTTTGCAACGGTACTGTCATCCCCTCCCCTTCACCAAGCCCCCGCATACGCATATGCGCATGCGCACAACTCGTCTCTGGCCTCAGCGAGTTCTGAGCCCATTATTGCACGCTTTTGTTTACCCTTAAAGCCGTGTCGTAGATTTATTTAATTTCAAAATTAGGATTTATTATTTCGCTATCAAAAATATGGTCGAAAAAAGTACTTTATTGTGCGCGCAAAATATTTTCCTTGATTCGAAAATACTAAGTTTTGCGTTTTAAGAACTTTTTTCGAACCTAAAACTACAACGCGGCCTTTGAGTTGTCATTTCAATTTCCCACCCTCAATCCCTATTCCTTAAATACGATTTTTTTATTTGAAAATGCACACTTATCAAAACAAATCTTGTTCTTGATTTTTATCCTTAATATATTGCTATGGAAACGGTATGATTACGATTATTAATAAATAACATTAAAACCAAATAAATTCGACTAACAATCTGTTTATTACTTTAGCGTTCATATCGATTATTTTAACATTAGAAAATAAAAATGACTGTTTGTAATCGACTTTTTTTTTCTTAGAATAATTGTAATTTCCAATTTCACTTATATTGTGCCATGCAGTGATGTCTATACACCTAATCATTTCGATTTATCGATAAACGAATACGAAACATTTTGTAACTAATGAGAAATATATATATTTTAAATACATAGAATTTTTGTATAATTTTGTAAATATTTTTAATTTATGTTAGCGTGTGTTAATTTTAGCTTTAATAGTTAGTACATTAGAGTAAAGGAACATTTAATCCAAAAAATGGTTATTGTTTTTATTATGTAAATTAACTGTCGTGTTTATATTTCGCATCACTCTTAACGTCGTGATTTTGTTGTGAAGTTCATACTTACGTTTTTAACATGGATAGAAATGGTTAAACATTTTTTTTTTCTTATGTTGTAATTATATTTTTCGATGTTAATTTTCGATCACCCTGTACATTATCTATGTGAGCTACATCTGTATATCAATAAAATATTACAAACTTATCTTTATATTTTATTTTAAACCTTTATAATCTATACATCCAACGGGGTAATGCTGCCAGTATTTTGGGAACTTTACCCAGATGCAGTGGCTTAGATGAGGTCTAGAATCTTTTGCAAAAAATTATCCTTTTTTATTTTTTGTATTAATTTACTTTAGTTTTGTTTCTATTAAATAATAATAAAAGATCTATAAATATAAAATAACTTGATAGATATCTAAACAACTCTGTAACCTGGTAACAGTAACTGTTCGTAAGTACTCACGAAAGCTGTGAATGTTAATATTGACAGTAAATTCAGTCTGGTGTAAAGCAATGACAAACTACTTATGTAAAATTTTATGAAATCTGAGAGCAAAATTTATAAGTGTAATTCTCGCCTTAGTCTAGGGCAGCTAGTTAAAAACAATTGTCAATTGTCTTCGAAATCATTACATTTAAAGAGTTCTTGATTGAGACGCAACGCTTATAATTATTTTATACGGAATTATCTGTTTAGAAGCTTTAAGCAATATTACTATAGTAAATTTTATTGACTTCATTATAACGTATTTTCTTACTCCACTACAACGATGTAAAAAATGACTTTGTTATATGCGTCTATCATTATCAAATGCCAACCAATTAAAAAATATCAGGAACTGTATGATCTCTAATCGTCATTATTATTAAATTTTTCCAATATATCAATTTTTCTTATGGTTTATTTACAATCCTTCCATTCGTTTCTATGTAGGTATATCGTCTGACAATTCATAAATAAATACCGTCTTATGTAATTAAGAAATTAACGTTCTATTTAATATTTTGAGAGTCAGTTACATATATAGAAACGTTATATATGTAGTATTTATCAAGTAAATTGAAAAAATCACAAATTGACATATTTTTCTTTTTACAAGAAAAAAAAAATTGCCACACCAGTGGCATGGCATGGCATATACCATTGGAAGTTATATTTTGCTCCCTATTTTACGGGTGCAAACAGCACATCTCTTTCTTGATAAATAAAAGGTAGAAAAATACCATTGAAAGATTTAAGAATATCACGTATTAGAAAAATATTATTAGATAAAACTGTTTATCATACCAATCTGCTCTTAATTCATTGAAAGATTGATAAAAGACAAAACCAAATAATTGGCCTTTATTCAAATATAATTTAAGTACATAGAATGACAAATTTCTAATTCTTTTAATAATATATTTGTATATACATATATAAACAAAAATATTTCTTAATAAAGAGTGTGTTTCAAGTTGATTTTTTCTTGTTTTTTTTATGTTTGTTAGAAATAATATTATACATATTTAATTAATATAATAATGAAATAAAAGTTTATGATCGAATATTGGGACAACCTGTGTATTAAAAAAGGTTTATATCATGACAACTATAGCGGGTAAAAAAGTAGTACGTATAAGGGAAGAAGTGTGTTATTAATAAATAGAAACACTTAAAATTTAAAACTACCTTAATTTTTCATATATTTTAAAACTTATTTGGAATTGTGTGTCAATCGTGTGATTATTATGTATGTCAATTAAATATATAATGAGTAAAACTTCGACTGAAATATGTGAACTAATGAGTTTGTGTGAATTAATGAGTAATATTTTTGTATCGTGTAAAACATATAACTTATGACACTAAAATAAATGCGGTCAAGTGACATTAGTGACAACATTAAAATTATATAAATAATTATTACAATGTAAGAAGTCGTGTCGTGTGTTAAGAGCTGTAACTGTTAGTTTGTTGGTTGCATTTGTGTTTGTCCGATTCCGACTAAATATGTTTATATTAAAATTTAGTTTTTGAAACATGACTCCAGATTAACTCACCATTATAATCTTTTAATGAAAAATGTTTTAATCGTTGTAGTGTTATTATTATTTTATCTACGTATCACCAATTATATTACAAACACAGGCGGATCCAGGGGGGTCATGACCCCCCCATGGGCTGGGTCCAAGACCTAGGTAGGTAGGTAGAGCACTAATTATAATTGTTTAACATGATGATGATTAATATGATTTTTATATTATTTTGTCACGATATAGCTTTTATGTAATTTAATATTATTTGTATGATTGAAGAACGTTTAACCGGACTGGCACTTCTCCATGTCCATAAAAACGTACCCATCGAAGAAGAAGTGATAACTTTTTTCCTGTATCGATTATTATCAAACTTAAACTATTACTTCTTGTGACTTGAGCAAAACTAGGTGATCCCCCTGGCGGCGAAGCTGACAAAGCGGATCCACCGATTGAAAATCATGTTTAAATCCCAAATTTTTATCAAATTTAAATCATTTGAATAGAATAATTCGTAGTTGTATGATTCGTAAAAACAATCATTAATTTTGCGAACTTCCGACACAGCCGTGGTAAAAATATGTATATTGATCTCGGAAACCAAACAGGACATCTTTGCCGGGTGTTTGTCAATCAAATCAATTGAATAACAGTCAAAAACGTCTTGTTTTGTTCGCTCATTTAATAACATACTATTCCCAATACATGTGTATTTATAATCTTTAATATACCTTGAATCCCTAGAGACCTATGAAATATAAAAAATAAAGTTTTATTTTAGTATATGCAATACAGAAATGATAGGTACTCGAAACGCATATGGTCTAACTTTTCCAACTTGAAAAATTAACCAGTTCAAAGCAAGCAAGTCCAATTCAGTAATTGGCGTGTTTACCGCGGACCTGAGTCATTCTTTCATAAAAATGTAATTACTTCTCGTTCACATAGGACTGCTTTGTACAAAAGTGTATGGCTGTCATCGTTTTTCCTCTTTATCCTTTACAAATTGATGTTATTTTATTTTTAATTGGTTTCCTTGTATTTCTAAAAAAATCGATTTTTTTATTACATACTTATTTATTTTATTTTTTAACGCAGGGTGCGTTAGGATGTTAACAAACTGGCAAGTAAAATTTCATTTTATTTAATTTTTTTTATTTATAAATTTACAATTATTTTTTTTATGTTTTTCCTTCATAAAAAAATACGATTAAAAAAATACCAACAACTGAAGACTAATTAAAACATATTTACACAATAATAAAAAGACAAACCATAAAAATGTATACAAACTATTTAATCATACAATTGCATTTTTATTTTAATTAAAAATAAACTTTAAGTGAATATTTTATTATTTAATTTCTCTAGTACAATAAAGTTACAATATATAACAAGTATATAGGTACCTACAAAAAATAAAACTTAAAAATTTATAAATAACATATAATACAGAGAGAATGCAGTAGCATTAAGTCCGCCTTTTGTTCATACGATTGTATTGTACAATAAAGCATTAAATAAATAAATAAATAAATAAATACAAATTGCATTTACAACAAACATCAAGTCGACATCACACATCACAACATTCCCAAAAATAGAAAGACGCAAATCCTAAAACAACTGCTTAACATAATAAACAAACAATTGGCATAATAACGTACGTTTTGCTAAAACCATGCAAAGGAAGTGAACAATTGAGGTCATTAAAGCTATTCCCTATCTTTGTGAGGATATCTTCTACCAGGAATTGACCTTACGGTGAGGATAAGGTTACGAGTGATTTATTTATAGCTCGAATCGTGAAAGCGAGAACTTATAGAATAAGAGATACTAAAAATACATTTACTAATCATTCTGATACTTTTTTTTTATTGCAGTTAAACTTTTGCGTTTTAAAATATAATTACTTGTATTATAAAAGGGTAAAGTTTATTTGTGAGTTCGTATGTAGGTATCTCTAAATTAACTAATCCGATTTGCAAAATTATTTTTGCATTTATTGAGGAAGGTTGTAGCCTATATTACATCACGCTATGACTGATAGGAGCGAAGCAGTAACCATAAATGCGACTGAAACGGGGCAGCTAGCTTTTTTAATTCTATTTACAAATAAGAGTTTATAAACGAACCAAGAAGAATTCATAAACACCTACACTCTTACATACATATATGTATATAATAGTTTAACAGATTAAGTAGAAACGTCCCTATTTTCACCCTTTTCCTGTTATTTTTGCGACACAAATTAGCTATGTCCAAGGTTTACTCTATTTCTATACCTAAATTTATCAAAACTGGTACAGACGTCAGTGTGTAAAAAGTGACAAGCAAACAAACAAACAGACAGAGTTAGTTTCGCATTCATAATATTAGTATGCACTATAGGATGTGGTGTCTGGTTATAGAATTAAAGTAAGCAAAGCTCATAACATGTTGATTAAATAATAAATAAAAATATTAAATAATTTTACCAACTTTAAGAAATGGAAGGAATAGTAAAATTCCCAACTAAGTAGTAGACCATCTCCGCTTTAAATGTTTATATAATTTTAATGTTTTGAAACATTGTGTAAGCAATTGACAAAAGTTTTAAAAATGGGATTTCAAAAATCAGTAGATGTTATTTATCGTGCCATCTTAATTATAAAAAGTAAAAGTAAAGTAACGGCCTGTATTTGTCCCACTGCTGGGCTAAGGCCTCCTCTCCTATTAAGGAGAAGGTTTAGAGCTCAATCCACCACGCTGCTCCACTGCGGGTTGGCGGATATACATGTGTCAGAATTTCTCTCGACACATGCTGGTTTCCTCACGATGTTTTCCATCACCGCTGAGCTCGAGATGAATTTAAACACAAATTTAGCACTTGAAAAATCAGCGGTGCTAGCCGGGGTTTGAACCCACGATCATCAGTTGAGATCGACGTGTTCTAACCACTAGGCCATCTCGGCATCTTAATTATATAAATACTTTATTAATATTTTAAACAAATCTAAAAAATATTATACCGTAATATTTAAACATGTGAAAATCATACCGAACAGAATTTAAATAATCACAAACGTCAGCATCAAAAATCCGAATTTCAGAACGAAGTATTGTTATTCATACTTCGCAATTGTTGACATAATTTCCTAAAGTACCTAATCCAATATGACGATGTGGACTTTGATCCTTAATTCAGTATGAAATCCATGGGATCGTCACGGCCTTGGACGCCATGTGAAGAATGGTGTTCAATGATGATGATTGCGGCTGTGACCAATTTCATTGTGCTCATACAGACGTGTTTCCTGTGTTATTGGAAAAAGGTTTGGTATTTCGTTGTCACTGAAAATTTGCGGTGTACGTGGGAACTTAACGAACAATCTGAAATATATTGTACTAGCTGCTCCTTGTGGTTTCACTCGCGTTTATGGTCCCTGCTTCGCTCCTATGCGTCGTAGCGTGACCTAATATAACATATAACCTTTCTTAATAAATGGGGTGAGAGTAAAGACGAGCGATCTATCCTAGAGAGGGAGCGTACTGCCGATATATAATAATAACTGTTCAACGAGCTACCATAGACAAAATACAGTATTATTTACTTTTATGATATATTCCTAACATTCTGAAAGATGGTTAGCTAAGGAATAGCCGAGAACAGGGCATGTAGTATCCTTAACCGTAGATAACTTATTTAAATCCGTTTAATTTATACTTAATTTAAAAATATGTATATTTAAACAAGAGGTTTAAATGCATTTTATATGTTTTTATTTCATTGTGCAGTAATCGTGACAATCTAAGAAAATACTTTATACACAGTTTATTGCAGAGTCGACGGTGAGGAAACAAAATCTTGCGACATTTACATATAATTAAAAATCCGTTAAGGTGCAGCACCATAGATTAATCTCTGTATATGTCTCAAGAGAGGACTTTAACCAGCTGTTAGACATTAGCATATTTAGAATAAATGCATCCAGCATTTACCAGGATCATAATAAAAGCTTTTCAATAACTAAATACTAATTTTTTTTAATCGGTTTATAATACCAAGTAAAAATAATAACGAGTAATATAAAAGTAGAAAAAAAAAACTTGTAAAATAGATTAATTCAGAACAATAACAAGTCATTATACTAATTCACCTTCTAAGGTACGTATAACATGGCTGATTACTTGGATATTTTCCCACGTGCGCCGCCATGTTATTATTAACTAAACAATAAGTAAACTGAGCTGTAGTTACAAATAATATTCCTGTTCTGGCTCAGTGGATTGAACACATGGACGCAATTGAAAACTCGTAGGTGCAAATCCGAGCAATTATATAAACTGCTTTGTTGTTGGTAAACACGATGATTTTCAGGAACTGTTGTTGTTTATAGTGTGCGCGCATCGGAGTCACGTAGCAGAGAGCGAGGGCTGGAAATTGGATCCCAATAGTAATGTCACAGAGTATCACTGTCACGAATGTCACAGACTATACAGTCACTTGACAGCCCATAAACCTTACGCCGATTGAGCGCAAATATATGATAAAGAAACTATCTAATCATAAACATAAAGTATTTTTATTAGAAATATTAGTTAAGACTTTGTATAGTTACTTTACCATCTTGTATATTCGATGTCAGAGCGATTTCTGTATTATTGGTGTACACTACTGGATACAGAGCGAAAAGTTAAACCTTTAAGTACCGTCACCTCCTTTCCCAAATGTCTTTATTTATTTTAAATGTAAAAGCCGATTGGCGAAATATGGTGCGCTTGGGTTTCAGTATTTATCTCGACGAAGCTTATCCTCAATTATGATTTAAGCTGGACCAAACCCCTCCTGCTTCCAGATCAAAGTCCTGTATTTAGTATTGGTCCTTCTAGATTTCTTACTCATTGTACTAAAGGCAGCTCCATCAACTATTTTAAGTCGATTTTCTGTGGTAGGAGTATGCCTAAACGATCAGTAGATAAATATTAAAAATATATATTATTAATGAAAAAAGGTCAGGATTACACTCCTTCGACAAAGAACTTATACATGAGTGGAAATTAATAAAAACTGTATAAAATACTTATTTTTTAATTATTTTTGTTTCATGACCTCGGTCAGCCTATCACTTGCTTGGGTTTACTCATTCGACTAAATAGTTCAAATAGACGACACTAAGTGATACAATTTATAAGTAACAAACAATACATTGCCGGGGTACGACTTAGATTGGGGTACGACTTAGGTTGCGGTACGACTTAAGCAATAGATCATACCGTCTTACTGTGTTATGTCCGGATAAAAGACTATTTTATCTTTGTACATTTAGAACTTACAACCCCGCCCTTTTTTCCCCTCGGACTCTTCCCTTGGACGGACCCCGAACGATGTCATGTCGTTCCTTTTCTCCTTAGTAGTGATTTTTTTTGTTATTGTATTTATTTTGTTTGTAATCCTAAGTTATTAGTGAGGAGTTTGTTGTTTATTTTTGCTGTTTTTTTCTGTGTATGTACCCGAATAAAGTTATCATATTCTATTCTAAATGCATTATCAGCTTAAAAAGGAATTAGAAGGGATGGGAAGCGGGTTAGGCTTCCGGCTCTTCTACTCATTGTACATCACGCAGCTACGTACTTACGTACTTTACGTCGATTTTCTGTGAAAGTGTGGTACTTCCCCGGTTGAGCCAACCCGTATACGAAAGTATGTATGTAAGTTTTTCTTATTTTAATATTAATAAACTGATTTATTTTCAGTGTTTATATATAGTTTACTATACAGGGTGTCCCGAAAGTCAAGGATTAAATTGAAATGGGATATAGGCCAGGTCATAACGAGTCTGTAGACAAAAAATCGTTTTTGTAAAAATCCCTTGGTTTCTGAGATAGGAGCCATTATGTGAAAAGTACGAAAAATTACTTCTTTAGTAGGTTTTTTGACTGCCATGGCTACAAATTTAAACCTTTCTCAATCGTTGTTACTGTTTCTTAAAGCTGAATGATGTATTTATCAAATAAATAAAATTTCAGGGCTCTAAGTCTATCAAGTGCGAAAAAAAGTCACTTGAATTTCAATTTAAAGGTTTTTGTCTTTTGCATCACTATACTTTGAGAACTCACACTATAAAAAAATGTACTACACAGAATCTGCAAGTTATCTCAAAAATTGGCGCATTTAATGTAAAATCCAAAATGCTAAAAAAATACCACATTATATTTATTAATTATATAATATATTGTTAATTGATTACAAAAGGTACCTATAACGATTTTTTGTCTACAGACTCGTTATGACCTGGCCTATATCCCATTTCAATTTAATCGTTGACTTTCGGGACACCCTGTATATGCTATGTATATATGTAACGTAGTTTACTAATTAGGGTTAAGTACGTACATAAATGATGATCTACATTATACATTTGTTTTTAGAAAAATATAATTGAAAAGTTGGGCCAGATCGTCAGTTTTAAATGGAATTTTCGCATCGTCACGGCAATATGTAACAGTGAAATGAAGTCATGATGAAAAAATGATAGTAAATACTTGCAAAAAGACTTGGGAGTCGAGCTCGACCGGCCATTGTTAATAGCGCTTCATCATTATAACGGGCACTTTAGACTAGCTGGTCAGTTACGATGTAGCCATATGCTATGAAATCCCCTAACAATATACTAGGTACCATTCGAATAACATCTCCTTAACCTTATTTCAAGAGACGATAATTAAAACAATTTTTTTTCTTTTGAGTAATTATTTTTCAATTATCGTAAGTAAGTAGTAAGTGTTTTAATTTTTATAATACTTTCGATGTTTCGAAGAGATCAGAGATTGAAGTATCGAAGAATGATACAATTAGATAATATTGTACTCGATAAAAAATCTTGAAAATCAGTGAATACGGTCCTTTACAACAAAGGTGCGCACGATTCATCCACATCACAGCAATTGGCGGACAATAGCGGGCAGGCGCTCAGTCCCGCGCAGACCGCCCGCATGCCCACAACCCGCAGCCTCCTTTCCACGCGCTGGTTCCGTTCGCGCCGCGCCCGCGACGAGCCCGATGACACCCGCGGAACCCAAAACCAAAACATGGACCGACGACCGCGTGTCGCTCGTGTCCTCAGCTCCCCTGCTCGTGCGCAGACCGTGCCTCTCGATGAGGAGTCTCTCGAACGAGCCTTCCCATCGATGGGTCACCTTGAATATGTCCTCGCCGGATCCTCACCCCCGGCCGAGAGCGCCCCCAATATGTACGACAGCTTCGAAGAACCCCCGCTGGATCTAACTGCGCATATATGCGCGGACTCGCTACGTCAGAGCGCTTACGAACAAATGCGAGCAGTCGGCGGGCGGCTGAGACTTCTCGACGAATTGGAATCCGGCGTCATAACAATAGACACCGCTGTTAACACATTTACGACATCGTCAGAAGCCGAGAGAAATGTTTGCCTGTTTTGGGTCGCCTTTCTCAAGTATGATCATTTTTTACAACCGTTGGTCGAAGCTGGCGCCGACCCGCTATCTTTCGACGCGCTCGGCCTATCTCCATTACACGCGGCCGCATTCAGCGGATCTACGGAGTGCGCCAATTATTTACTGTCTTGTGGAGCGGATCCTAATTACATGCCGAGATGCTTTGTACCGCTTCATTGTGCTGCGTTCGGGAATTCTGTACAAGTGGCTAATTTGCTGATCAACCGTGGTGCCTCTGTCCACGCGGCTGTGAAATATATCAACTGTGAAGGTGGTTTATTGCATTGCGCTGTTCGAGCTAATTCTGTTGACTGTCTGAAGCTGTTCATATCGCATGGAGTTGACGTCAATCAGATAGAACCAGGCGGCACCAATGCTATTCACCTTGCCGCAGATCTTGGGATGATTCAGTGCCTCGCGATACTATTAGATACACCAGGAGCCGACCCCAATGTAAGAACGAGAGTGGGTGACAGAGAATCGACAGCGTTACATTTAGCAGCCGATGGTGGCTTTGTTGAATGTGTTGATTTATTGCTAACTAAAGGTGCTGACGCCAGTTTAAAAAATCATAGAGGGTTCACTGCCTTACATCTCGCAGCGCGCTCGGCGAGTCTGGAATGCGTAGAGTCATTGCTCAGGAAAGGAAACGCCGAACCTAATTCGATGGACTTCGATAAACGAACACCACTCCACGCTGCTATAGGAAAGTCTGATAGCGCTTGTGACATCATCGAAACATTGATAAGTTGGGGAGCAAATGTCAATCAAAAGGACGAGTATGGTTTCACGCCCTTGCACTTAGCTGCACTTGACGGTCTCTCTGCGTGCGTGGAAACATTAATTTATCACGGCGCTGATGTAACAACGCGATCTAAAAAAGGAAACTCGGCGCTTAATGTAATCGCCAGAAAGACACCCGCGTCACTTGCGATGATAACGAGGAAGCTGGACTGCGCTATCACATTACACCACTCGCAAACGAGCAACCGAGAAGTTGAACTTGAACTCGATTTTCGTAGCATACTCCAGCATTGTTACCCACGAGAAATAAGTTATCTTAACACATTTGTAGATGAAGGCCAGAAAGAAGTACTTCTACACCCTCTATGTTCTGCGTTTCTTTACATTAAGTGGGAGAAAATACGCAAATACTACGTGGCACGTTTATTCCTAAGCTTTATATTCGTTCTATGTTTAACTCTGTATGTTTTAACCGCACTCGCACATAATTGCTATAATGGCAGCAAAGATATGGAAGAGACGATACAGGAACAAGAGTTATGTCAAAAGCAATCCATTCTCGGAGATTTACTTAGAAAAAACCCGTTCGTAATAGAAATGCAATGGTGGGTGCTTGCTGGTATCACAATTTTCGAGATATTCAGAAAAGTTTATGGCATCGCTGGCTATTCGACAGTCAAGCAATATTTAATGCAATCGGAAAATATTATAGAGTGGTTTGTTATTGTGAGCGTGTTCTTGATATCGTATATTTACACAAATATAACGTACACGTGGCAGAATCACGTGGGAGCTTTCGCTGTCCTCGCTGGCTGGACGAATTTAATGATGATGATCGGTCAGTTACCAGTTTTTGGGACTTATGTCGCTATGTACCAGAAAGTGCAAAAAGAATTTGCGAAACTCCTGATGGCGTATTCGTGCATACTAATCGGATTTACGATAAGCTTCTGCGTAATATTCCCTGATTCGTCATCATTTGCGAACCCTTTCATGGGTTTTATAACAGTCTTGACGATGATGATTGGCGAACTCAATTTGGATTTGTTATTGAACGAGCCAGATGGAAATGACCCGCCGGTGTTATTGGAATTCTCTGCGCAGATAACATACGTCCTTTTCCTCATGTTTGTGACTGTCGTGCTTATGAATCTACTCGTAGGTATTGCAGTTCACGATATACAAGGATTGAGAAAAACCGCCGGCCTTTCGAAGCTTGTCAGACAGACTAAACTGATCTCCTATATGGAACTCGCATTATTCAACGGTTACTTACCGAAATGTCTTTTAAAAATATTACATTCTTCGGCCCTAGTATCCCCACAAGCATATAGAGTAGTTCTCAGTGTAAAACCATTGAACCCCAGTGAAAAACGTCTACCAAGAGACATAATGATGGCAGCGTACGATATCGCAAAAATGAGAAAACAATATGGACACACGATATCTTCAAACGGATCAACAACAGGAGCGTATTCGTGCTTCAAAAAATACGAAAATAACAATGATTCTGGCTACCGGGAGTACGGGTACTCGTCAGGTCTGGGGAGCCTCCAAGCGAGGTTGGATGAGACGTCAGAAAGTGTCCGCCAGTTGACCCAAGAGGTGAAGGAGCTAAAAAAGCTTATAAGCGCGCAACAGCTTGTGATTCAACAAGCACTAGCGAGCGCGATAGATAACCGTTGATGATATAATGGACCATTTATACTTCAATGCCAACGGTAAAGTCAATAAACTACGGGGAACGGTTATTGTTTATTTACGTTTAGATTCGTGAACGGTTAAGAACTTAAATTGTAAACGGTGTTTTTCGATGTTGTCAAAAATTTTGTAAAAAAAAAACGATGAGCTGTGATCGAAAATGAGATAGTGTAAGGATTTTTGTGATATAATTTATCATGATAATAAAATTATTTTTCTTAAAATATTACGTTTTTATTTATTTTTAATACTTATCTACACTAATATTATATAGAGGAAATATTTGATTGTTTGTTTGCATTCGATAGACTCCTAAACTTACGATTTTTTTTTTAATTTTTCAAATTGAACACTAGCTGTCATACTACAAAAGACGCATTAAAACCATGTTGAACACGTGTCTAGCTAAACAGTGTTTAAAAATTAAACATTGCTTAAAATATTACCGAAATTGCTTAACAGTAAAAAACTCATAAAAAAACTTATTGATAAAATGTTATACGTTACATTTGACAGTTGAAATAGGTTTAAGACATCTATTAAATTCACTTAAACGTATTTTAATTTATATCTAAAGCATGTTTAACTCAAAACTGTGCTTAGACGCGGATTTGTAGTACGGATTTTTATAAACACGCGTTTAACGTCTGTTTAAATCTTTTGTAGTAAAGCAGTAGATCTTTTTGCGTTGGTTAGCCGTTTATTGAGGAAGGTTATAGGCTATATTACATCACGCTACGACTCATAGGAGCAAAGCAGTAACTGTAAACGAGATTGTCAACTATTCTATAATGGATGATAAGTAAAGAAAATAAATAATTTATTAAACTGCTTAAGTAGATATACATATCTACCTGTATATATCTGTACACCATATTCATCAATAATTTCTTCCAGAAACCTGCTTCGTCAGGATTATAACATAAAAACATACATGATCCTAACTTCTTACCTAATACTATAAATGCAAATGTAATTTTGTTTATTTTCGTGTAACGCTTTCACGCATAAAATGCTCAATCGATCCTTATGATATTTGTCATACACAATCAGGGGTATACTGAAAAGGTCAGAGTATCTTCACCTACTGTTCATAAGAAATAGAATAATAACTTTTAGACGGTCGTTTGGCATATCAAAATCTACTCAAAAACGAACGAAGCCGTAAGAAAAAGGTAGTCAAATAATAAAAGTATAAAGTTACAAAAAATACTTACCTTTACTTCTTAGGTCTAATAAATTATTTTTTTACGATTTTGTTTAAGTTTAAGATTTGTCTTGACAATAAATTTATATTTACCTATAAATAAATAAGAAGCACTTTGAATATCTATTTCGCCATACGCTAATCTAATAAAATAAACCCAACCAATATATAGTCACATGCATAATAGACACATAATCAATTATTATACATTAAATTATATAAATATTACATTAAGTTTTATCATGTACAGAATAAGGAATACGTTTTTTAATATTTATATAATATGTAGTACATAAATCCAATTTTCATTTTTTTCTAAGATAAATAAACTAAGATAGATTTACTTTCGATGCAAAAACGAAACGCTGTATTTGACCGCTACGTACATTTTAGTATGGCAACCCTACTGCTACCCTAATTTCAGGAGTTGCGCGCTAATATTGAAAACAAACCGGGTCGATCAATAGCCTGAAGAGGCGAGAAAATCTAGATTTAGGTCTCATCTCTTTCGTTCAGACGGACGCAGCGTGCTAAACCCGATCTGTACCTAAATTGGTGTATTGATTACGTGTTTCCGTCCATTTCGCGAGTGTCATTCAAATGCAGGGCAGCTTTAAGATTCAGCTGATAAACATGGGGACACGGGCGGCGGCCTGTAAGTTGACTAGTGATGAAATGTCGCTTTACCGCTCATATATTTGAATACGCCGCATGCATGTCCATTAACGCATTTCTTTTTCAGAGGTGACTCGATTCTCCGGCCTTATTTATAGAGAAAGCTTTATGTGTGTTCCTAATGCAGTCCACGCAGGCGTTCGATAACATGCAACTTGTTTTGGAGCCGCTGAACCTGAAAGGTGAGCTCGTGTACACGGGCGGTTGTATAATTGTTGCACAGAGTTCCTCTGGCCCTATCACACCGCTTTGCCTCCCGACGATTTCTAGACGTCTTCTCGCCCTGTCCGTGACTCAATAGTCTTGCCATCTAGTTCTTTAAGTCATAACTTTACAGCAATCTATATTTTCTATAGCTTAGACGCTCAATTTCTGTCGCTTTTTCGAGTTGCTATCTAATCTTAGACGTACTTACGTATTAAATCGGACTAAATTAAAATAAAAAAATATATATTTAAAGTTTGGGCATTATAATAAGTTCAATAATATAAATAAAGATGGCAATTCTAGCTTTTTCTTGTTATGGGTGTACCCTTTATGGTTTTTTGTGTCGCTGTCAATCTGCTGCACGACAAAATCCTAAGGTATGTCAGTGTTGACCCCGTGCTCTTCGATGTTTTGATGTTGACCTTTCCGTGACCCCATATTGGTGTTGTAGCGTTGACTTGAAAGATAAATGTTGGTGTTTTGCTACAACCATTTGTTGTGAGTGGTTTATTTGTTGAATATGTGTTATAGAATGTTAAATTTAGCTAATATGTCCTACTTTATTAAACTTAAAAATTGACTGTCTATTGTGATTACTTTTTATATTATTTATTACTATTTATATACCCGACATACCAGTTGGATTAATAATAATAAGTTATTTAAATGAAATTTGAAATCATCCTTTTGAAGATATGGTATCTGTTTTCAGTATGTTATAAATTAATAATGAAAATATTACAGATGTAATATAGATTGAAAACTAAAAATATTATAACACATTAATTAAGTTGTAATTACTAAAGTTTTTTTTTTCTTTTTGGGTACAATATGAAATATATAAATAAAATTATACGAAGGTAATAATACAATACTTGTAATAAGGAACAAATATTCTTAATAATTTCATTTTCAAGTAATACTGTAGTGAAATAATTTATATTTGACTAAAACAAATAATTAGATATAAATCTCAAGACTCATTTGTTTTGTTTTAATATAATTTTAATGTAAAATTAAATTTTCAGAACAAACCCGAATCCATATATGTGAGTTCTAATGTTATATTTTTAACAATTATGGGTTATTACAAACAAATACATAGATTTATTTTTCTATTAATGGTCACCTACACAGTCATGTAGGTATCATCTATAGTCTGTTAAAAATAAAAACAAGATAAGTATAAAAAAATTTTGTATTTAATAACTCCAGCTCACCTTTCTTCAGATGGCTTTAATTGATCATGTCATTATTTATTTTTTTATATTAATAAAATTATTTTATTAAGAATATTATGGAGTAATGATAAAATAAAAATGTTTACTCCGATAGTAAAAAATATTTATAGAATAATTAAATGAATTTAAATATTAAGAATGTAATAAATTATTTTTCAATTTTAATAATTTTTTTTTCAAATATATATAAACAGTATCTTGTGATCACTTTATACTTACTTCAGTGATAATAATTATAATTTTAAATAAAATATAATAATATTAATTAATAAAAACCTAAAGTTCTTTACTATTCTTCAATTCAACCTAAGTGGCCTCTGCATTGGGACATATATAGAATTTCCTAGAGTTCATAGTTGTTTCCTGCATGAAATGTCTTTAAAATTATTTCCTAATAAATTATCATTAGATAAACCTTACCTGTAGTGTTAATGAAATAATCCAGCTTCTAGTTATCGCATGTATGTCAACCAGTAAAATAGTAATTCCAAATTGTAATATTAATAATATGTTTTGTGTTTTTTTTCTAATTACATAGTTGAATTCGAAAAATGTAAAATCATATACATTCATTAGTAATGATCATTAATTTCATTAATAATGATCATTTATTGTATTAATAATGAATATAATGATATCATGAACACACATGAGTCATGACATTATGCACGTGTGTTTATCGAAGTCAGGGTCATATAGTAATACTACTTGACTTTGACTTCTGACTTAACGAGTGAGCTTGCAGTCACCGCGAAGATCCGGAGCCTGTACGACTGCCAGCTACGGCTGATGCACAACATACAGCCTCTCCCATCAGGCACGGATATCGCAAACACCGTCAAATACTTCTCGCAGACACTTCTCAGTAAGTAAATTTGTTTGAGCGTAGTGGGAAATATTAATAATGTGATGTTATATAGTCTATAAACTTCCTCAATAATTGGGATAATTAACGCTAAAATAATTCATCAATTCGGTCTAGTACTTTCCATGCCAATTTGATATAAACTAACAAACAAATCTTTTCTTTTTATTATTAGGGTAAACGTTTACAGCGTTTCAGAAGTTGTATAAAAAAATAAGTTAAATAGTTCTATTATATATGTATAATCTGTTTGAGAGAACATGAGAAGGTGTTAGTAGAACATTTTAGGCATAATTGGACGCTTATAAGCAATACTGTGTCAACCCACACAGACTTCATTTTGAGAAAATAGCGTCTGAAGGTGTCAAAGCTATTCTTAATAAATTTGTTTGGAGACGTATACGATATTCATCTTTTCTTTTCTATTTTGATAAAATGTATGTTGAATCCAAAGGAGATGGATTTGTTTAATATGTTATCTAATAATAAGTTTTAAATATTTGAGATATTTTTATAAATTGCAAAATATGGAACGCACCTAAAATTCGAAACATTGAATTAAGAAACATTTTTTCATACTTATTCAGTTTAGATGACTTGAAATTTTTTTGAATAATGGTAAATAGATGTGGTAGTGTCAAAATACATCAATATCTGCAAATTTGACTTTTTATGGGTTGACACATTATTGCTTATCAGCATCCAATTAATGTTACGCCTATTGTAGTATGTTTTTCATATATAAGATGTATATTTTAGGTGTTTTGAAAGATGTACCAAGGTCTCCCTTGGAAATGATACGCGATGCGGACTGCGACGCAGAGAGAATGTCGCTGTACCCCAACTTGGATTACAAAGGGCTATTCAATGCAATATCGCAGCTCGTCGATTCCGCACCACACTTGCAATATGGGATACAAGGTAAATAAAGTATGAAAATAAACGAATTATAAAGATTAATGTGAAACATCGAATAGTGTTTTTTTAAAGTGTGAATAGAAATGTTTTGATGGCAAGATGCGCCGTTTGGGAATCTTCGTGTTTAATCGGCTTATATTTGGCTCTCGCCATTTTGATGATTGAATTTAATCCTTTTCCAATCGTGGTTGGTGGATTAGCAGTGATTCGAACGCTCAAAGCAAAAAAGTTCGTTTTTTAAATTCTTTTTTACTTTACCCAACTGAAACCGTTTCAATATACATACCTGTAAGATATTTTTGAAAAATTATTAGATTAGATTCTCGAGTCGTGTACAGATTTACAGCAAATCTTTGAATGCAGTTTTTCATAATTTCAAAAAAAAAAAATCAAAAATTTTCTTATAGCTCTTATAATTTTTTTCCCATATTGGCCCATTTTAATGAACCTGTATATTAGATCTGTCGCATCAGTAATGCGTCGGTCTATAGGCTATAGGTAATTTTTTTCAGAAAAAAAAATTTTTTTTTCAGCATTCGGCCAAGCTGTTCTGCAATGCTTGGGCTGCCTGCTGCCATTCCTGGAGTATGACATGATCGACAATCTGCCGTACCTAGTGGCGTATTGTGTGGCTGTATTCCCGGCTTCGTTACATCAGGAAATATTAAATCTCCTATGTTACTATATACTGCCATTTACCATCAGTGAGTAGTAAGCTTGATTAGTATTGATGCACAGAATTACACAATTTACAGTGGCGACTGAAAGACGAGCCTTAATAATTTGTATGTAGTCGGTGTTTTCGGAGGTGTTTTGCTCTAGGTTATCATCTTACGTCTATGCCCTCAAGGTCATGCAAAAATTTGGATATGTCTAAAATGTCAAAAATCAAAATTGAAACTATATTTATTTAAGTAAACTCCTCCGTGCACTTCTGAATCGTCAATAAAAGAGGAAGCTGGCACCGGCACCATCAAGAAACTAGATACTCTTTTGAAATTTAGCCAATACATATTTTTATGAACTAGAAAAACATTAAATATCTTGTATGAAAATTTGAGTATAAAATCCACGCTTTGACCGGATATGATCTAAGTCGTATCTATCAGTCGCGTCAAGAATGCTAGGTTTAAGGAAGAGTAGATTTTGAAAATGATTTTGTATTTTTGGTCATATAATATTTTTTATTGTAATATTTTCAGCTCGTCGATATTCTGGCCTAGAGGAAGAGAGCGAAGCGTCTCAGTCTGTTGGCGCTATTATTATGATGGTGTTCCAACATTCTAATAATCCAGGTAAATATTTGATTTTAACGTCTACGTTTTTACAATGAGTTTCTCGGTATTTTTTTTTAACTATAGATAAGTTACGTCCATACTATGAGACATTAAAAATCTGTATTCATACCTACTTGGACAAGCTCGTCAATTGACTTGTTTTACTTTAGCATTTGATAACTCAGCGGTGCTAGTCGGGGTTTGAACACGCGATCATCTGTTGAGATCGTCGTGTTCTAACCACTAGGCCATCTCGGCTCTATTATCACAGATACGGGTCGTTCTAATGCTTGAAATCTCTAGAAAGTTCCAACGCCCTCATGATGACATTGGAAACCTTTCTCCTATGGACGTACATAAGGAGAGGGTTCGGGAGTCCTTGCTCCTCCTTCGATTTACTTCTTAGTATATATACTTATATTTAGTACATTGGTCGAATGATAATGACCATGCTTTATATAATTTCTAACTAACTGAGATTAGTATGATACCATTTTACTTCATAATGCTCGGATAAAAACTAGTTCTCCTTATACATATTGGACTTACGGACTCCCCTGCACGGACCTCTCCCATATGAAAGCTACGCCCGTGGCTTCTTCTCAATCCTACTAATATTATAAAAGTGAAAGTTTGTATGTGTGGATGGATGTATGCTTGTTACTCTTTCATGCAAAAAATACTGAACCGATTTGGTTGAAATTTAAAATGAAAATGGCTTATATCTTGGATTAACACAGGCTACATTTTATCCCGAAAATTTGAAGTTCCCACAGGAATAATTTAAAAAGTACTTTTTACTCCTTAACACAAAAAATACTGAACCGATGTCTTAGATTTTCGCGATTATTACTCATTGAAATAAAACTTTAAAACGGATTTAAATCGCGTATATTAACTATTTTTATCATCCCGACGTTTCGAGCACTTTGCAGCGTTCGTGGTCACGGGTAGACTAAGGTGACATTTGTCTATTTGAGGTTTCAGAAAATATTATTTACAACTACCGCCAACGGTTTTTTAGTTGGTATCTCGAATAACGTTCCGGTTGCACGCAGAAGGCACTAACTGTATCTTTGGGTCCTGCAGTCTGTCTTGGGATTTTAAAATTTAAAATGCTCGAAACGTCGGGATTATAAAAATAGTTAATATACGCGATTTAAATCGGGTTAAAATAGTTTTATTGTCACTGAACCGAACTCGATCGTTCGGCATGCGGTGGCCACCCGCATTGGCTACGCCGCGAGCTGGTAGGCTATACCCGAGCGTCCGCCAGCGCACCACTGCCAGCTGCTGGAGTGCCTCATGTCCATGAAGCAGTGCGCGGTGAAGGACGTGCTGAGCGTCATCGCGTACGGCACGTGCGGCGCGCGCGTGTCGGCCGCCAAGCTGCTGTTCTACTACTGGCCGCCCTTCGACGCCAAGCTCTTCGACAGGAAGGGACTGCTCTGTAAATTTTCTAGTGAGTTTCTTTTTTTTTTAATTATTTTCCATTTTTTTTAATATGTTAATAGCGTAGTTTCTTGAATGATTAGAATTTTTTTATTGTGAATTAAGGGTTTTTGTTAGTAATGTTACATTAAATTAAATTTTATGTAATATTTAGTGTTTTATAGTAATATTTTTCAGTGGTTTTTAAAATTTATTTTATTTTTGTGTTTCATTTTTTAGCATCGGAACTAGTGTTGATTGAGGATATTGTGAAGAATACAATTAATAGGATATACTCGTAATGTATTGGTAGAAATATATATTTTTATTTCTTTATTGGCTTTCATTTTTACATTTGAAAGAAAAATGCACAAATCACAATAATACGTTATTGCTAAGGAGTTTTCATAAGGCGCTAAACCTTAACAACAAATCGCGCGCATAGTATTAAAATGACGGAGTTCAAAATCTGTTTAGAATGAATTAGCTAAGTTAGTCATTAAAATTTAGTTTCATATAATTTTGTAATTCATAATTTATGATTTTCAACTAAACATTTTTCTATCAACATTTTGTGACATTAAAGTCTTAAGTGTTAAACGCTTGTTCATTGTCACATCGGTCATTTAATTACTTAGCGTGCGAAAAACACTGGTGTCGTCGACATTTAGTACAGCTCGTCACAACACTGACATTGTGTTTTTTATTTTAAAGTAAAAGTAAAGTAACAGCCTGTATATATCCCACTGCTGGGCAAAGGCCTCCTCTCCTATTAAGGAGAAGGTTTTTATTTTAATCATATTCAATGTAGACCAATCAATCAATATGCTTTTGACATATCACAGTACACCACGAATCAAGATATACCAGATTCTTTTAAAGTTAAAACAATATTTACAAATTGTTATACGCTGTTATTGATAAAGTAATACACTCGCACGATTATTGATTGGCTCCGCTCGTTGGAGTTCTAGAGTCACATTTTTTATCTCTTTCACACACATACGTGATTGAATAGTCTTGTATTTGTGTGAAAGAGACAGCAATATGATTTTGGCGCTATTTCATTTAACAGAAATACAATTTAATTTGGTGGTTCGAAATATAGTATTGAAATGTTTTATTTTTTTAAAGTACATAATCTTTTTGTATTCTGTAATAGTTATGGCTAGGATTGGATCTCAACACTCACAGTACCAGAATTGAATTGTGATGTATTTTGCCATATATTTTATGCTTTTGTTTTATAAGATAATTTGAATTTTTAAAAATAATGTACTGCTTATTTTTGTATTACATAATTGTATTTTTAAGATAATGATTGTCTATAAATTAATGTTAACAAATATTTTATAAGCACATTTATGAAGAATATTTAGAGATAAAATCATACGTTGACTTGTTTCATTAAATATTTAACATGATGCGATGACGGGTCGACTTGATTGACCGCATAACGCTTTACCGCTGCATTCAGTTGCTATTGCACTAACTTATCGTCGAAAATTTTTTCGAAAACATTTATGGCACTTACGAGTTCTGTTAAACACTTGTTCTGTAGTCACCTCAGTATGACAGGCGCAGTGATCACTGCAATTAACTGTCGCGAGTTCCATCCACGCTCATTACAAACGTCTATCCATATATGTGTTTAAAACACCCGAAACAGGATCAATAGTTCTTAATGGGTTGGCATGAAACTGTTTATTTATTTATTAATCAGACTCTAGTTTCATCATGATCATAGTAACGCTCTGAACTGATGCTAGAATAAATGTAGAATAGGGATGGCGAATCTTTACGCATGAACCTGCCATTTTTCTAAAGTAATGTTTAATGAGGTCTAGGCGTGCCATTACAATACTTTGACTTTGTGGTTATTAGGAAAATTATAATAATAAATTATATCAACTCTAAACTCACGTTGCAATGTTTCAATTATACGCATAATCTTGCAATTTTCGAATTTCGTGATCACTAACGTTTCCAAAATATTGTGTCGCGTGCCATTTACATATATTGTTCGCCATCCCTGGAACGTTAGTCATACAATACCCGTCCGGCAGACGACCTGGTCCCGTTCCTGTGCCAGCGCGACATGTGCGGGAACGCGGGCGCGGCCGAGGCGGCCAAGGTGTGCTACGACCACTGCATCAGCGTCACCTTCGCCTCCGACACGCCGCCGCCGCTCTACCTCTGCATCGAGTGCGCCAACGAGATACACAGGTGACGCTCGCATACACACATACACACACGTGGACGCAAACATACATACGCGCACGCGCTTACACATGCACACAAACACACACCCACTGACTGCACGTACATGACCTGACCCGACCGAGCTGCAAATGGAAGGAATGAATTGAGGAATCGGTGGAAGTACATAGGATAAGTGCGTTTCGAACGTTGAGTGAGAGAGCCGGAAGCCTAACCCTTATTCATAACCGTCCGTATTCCTTTCGTTACGTCCTATTTCATTTTATCCCTTATTCCTTTTATTTTAAGTTGGTAACGCCTTTGTGTCTCCTCTAGTGCGGCAAACGTCCATGTGCGGTTGTGATACTTAACATCAAGCGTTCCACCTGCTCATTTGCTTGCTATTATTATATTAAAAAATACATACACACTTCAAAAACACACACACGTGCCCACAAGCATATGCAAACGTACGTACTATTACATTCACACGCGTACTCACGCTGAGACCCATAAACACAGGAACGTAGTCATACAGGCACACACTCACGCCCGCTTTTATGTTATTAACGTGGTCTAAAATTTCTTAAGAATTTGAATTAATCTTCTTAACAATTTACAGGGAGCACCCCAACCAACGCTTCTTCGACATATTGCACCCACAACAACAAGTTTCCATGGTTTGCGAGAATAAGGTGAGTGGAACTGAACAGATCGTTGGATATATACGAATATAAAAGTAAAAGAAAAAAAAAATTTAATTTAACCCTAATTTTCCTCTACCTTATATTAGGGCATGTCAAACAGAGTCATCCGCAATCTAGGTAAAATTCTATCAACCTGGCGGATTCGAACTTTCTCTATTGTACCCTCGAAAAATCTAATTGATATGTTCCAGAACTGTCGTTCGGCAGACAAGGCTGCTTACTCGATCTGTTTCTCGAACGAGTGCGCGAGCTACAATGGAAATCATCCAATCAGGTAAAATTAGGAAAAAAAAATCTTTCTAATGTTTACGTCTGTTTCTATTTATGTTTACTGTTTAGTTTTTCCTTTTTTTAATTTTTATTTAAATATTTATTTTAAATTTTTGTAGATTATCCACAAATAAATGTTAGTTACACATGTTCATCGATCCGGCTTTTAGAATTATCAAGGTAAGTTTTCAAGGTAATACTCGGCTTATGACTCCAAAATCATCATCTTGAAAGTAAATTGTCTCTTTACTTTTAAATGTAAATATATATTACCACAAACAAATAAATCGCAAAACTCAAAAAATATGCTAGTTGTAATGTTCATTCGGAAATTATTAAATCGCAATTCTACATCAGAAAAACTTTAAATGAACTTGTCGTATGCTAAAATTACAATGAGCAATTTAAAAATCGAATCATTATCATTATCTTTTCTTAGTCTCACTTTATATGGGATCGACACATGCTCTTCTCTTAAATTCCTTCCTAGCAGCCGTCATCTCAACACTCAATCATTTCTGACTCATGTCACCTTTTATGCCATCAATCCATCTTTTCTTCAGTCTACATCGACTAACATATGAGGGATACATCACAGTCATATTAAACACTCTTCTCGTCACATGGCATGACATCCCCCCACATAACATACGCATATCAATTTGATCTATTACTCATCAATTTATCTGTTGCTGACACCACTTTTAAACTTCCTCTGACGTGCTTGTTTCGTATTTTATCCTTGAAAAATAAGTATATATAATATTTCGTCCTAGATACTGCCAGCAGTGCCATGGCAATAGACACAATAGTCGCCGAGGTGGCGACCACGTGGTACATACGCGCCTGCCGCCCGCCTGGCACATGGACAGCGACATGCAGACCAACCTCGTGGAGGCCATCATCAGGTAGCTCTCCTATGATACCCCACTATGTGCACACGCGCCTGGCACATGGACAGCGACATGCAGACCAACCTCGTGGAGGCCATCATCAGGTAGCTCTCCTATGATACCCCACTATGTGCACACGCGCCTGGCACATAGACAGCGACATGCAGACCAACCTCGTGGAGGCCATCATCAGGTAGCTCTCCTATGATACCCCACTATGTGCACACGCGCCTGGCACATGGACAGCGACATGCAGACCAACCTCGTGGAGGCCATCATCAGGTAGCTCTCCTATGATACCCCACTATGTGCACACGCGCCTGGCACATGGACAGCGACATGCAGACCAACCTCGTGGAGGCCATCATCAGGTAGCTCTCCTATGATACCCCACTATGTGCACACGCGCCTGGCACATGGACAGCGACATGCAGACCAACCTCGTGGAGGCCATCATCAGGTAGCTCTCCTATGATACCCCACTATGTGCACACGCGCCTGGCACATGGACAGCGACATGCAGACCAACCTCGTGGAGGCCATCATCAGGTAGCTCTCCTATGATACCCCACTATGTGCACACGCGCCTGGCACATGGACAGCGACATGCAGACCAACCTCGTGGAGGCCATCATCAGGTAGCTCTCCTATGATACCCCACTATGTGCACACGCGCCTGGCACATGGACAGCGACATGCAGACCAACCTCGTGGAGGCCATCATCAGGTAGCTCTCCTATGATACCCCACTATGTGCACACGCGCCTGGCACATGGACAGCGACATGCAGACCAACCTCGTGGAGGCCATCATCAGGTAGCTCTCCTATGATACCCCACTATGTGCACACGCGCCTGGCACATGGACAGCGACATGCAGACCAACCTCGTGGAGGCCATCATCAGGTAGCTCTCCTATGATACCCCACTATGTGCACACGCGCCTGGCACATGGACAGCGACATGCAGACCAACCTCGTGGAGGCCATCATCAGGTAGCTCTCCTATGATACCCCACTATGTGCACACGCGCCTGGCACATGGACAGCGACATGCAGACCAACCTCGTGGAGGCCATCATCAGGTAGCTCTCCTATGATACCCCACTATGTGCACACGCGCCTGGCACATGGACAGCGACATGCAGACCAACCTCGTGGAGGCCATCATCAGGTAGCTCTCCTATGATACCCCACTATGTGCACACGCGCCTGGCACATGGACAGCGACATGCAGACCAACCTCGTGGAGGCCATCATCAGGTAGCTCTCCTATGATACCCCACTATGTGCACACGCGCCTGGCACATGGACAGCGACATGCAGACCAACCTCGTGGAGGCCATCATCAGGTAGCTCTCCTATGATACCCCACTATGTGCACACGCGCCTGGCACATGGACAGCGACATGCAGACCAACCTCGTGGAGGCCATCATCAGGTAGCTCTCCTATGACACCACACTATGTGCACACGCGCCTGGCACATGGACTGTTTGAGGTTTACCTTTTACGAAACCGTAGATTCATTTGCTAGAACGTATCTTACTTTTTAGATTTGGTGTAAAAATGTCACCTCATATTTGACCCTAGAATAAGTTAATAAACTTAAAATCCATTGTATCCTTCTTAAATTCGAGAGTTTCTGCGTCAGTACATAAACTGGTTGTTATTTTTTTAAGGTGCTGGATTACAATTAACATAGTCTTATTTTAATCTCCACATAAAACCGCTTTATGATAAATTATGTATTTATTAAGTACAATATTCAGTATAATATTGTTTTGCTAATGTTTGATTTCCAGTCTTTTGAAAGAAGCGAAACCAATAAATATGGAGGATCCAGACAGTTCTGCTGAACAGATGAAGTCGCCGCTCAGTGTCAATCTTCCAGATCCGATATCTGTTGAAGATAGGCAATTGCTTGGACGGTAAGTATGGGTTATGTGTGAAGTAGATGATGGTAGAGTCAAATTATTCACAATTTAAAACAAAAGTTACTTATGTATCTTTCAATCACAAGGCCGATTCCCTCTCCTACTCCTTTCCTGACTTCCTATTCTGTTTCATACTTTATTTCTTTTTAAGCTGATAATGCATTTTTGATTATTCTACTGTTGCTATATGTTGGACACCTGATGCCAAATGATCACCACCGCCCATGGACCTTTGGAGTAGTAGAATAGTCACAAATGCGTTATCAGCTTAAAAAATAATGAATTATGAAAGGGTGTAGGTAGTAAAGAAAGGATAGGGAATTGGGCTTGCGGCTCTCTTACTCACCGTACGAAACAAAGCTATATTAGTAACATCGATCTGATCGCCTGTGAGAGTGAGGTGCTGCCTCTGTCGAACCTGGAAACAAGCTATCTACTTCTATCTACGACATTCCTTAAAAAGTCTTTAATACATAAAAAAAGATAATATTTCACTGTTAAAAATATAACGTGTAAGGTTAACGCTAGGTGACGCCACTGCCGTGCACATTATATGTAACTACTTTATATAATAACTTTCTGTTCTTTTTTTATATTTTATTACAAATTCTAGCTACGGAGTATGGTTGATGGTGGGACTCTGTACCCCAAATCCTGATACACCGGACGAAGTTCTCGGACGCTTGCTGTCTGTCCTTTTCCATTGGTTCCATGTCACGTCATTTTCATATACTGGTACGTATACACATACATATTCACATACATACATATATACGTATCCGAGACAAACATTATCTGCCTTCTGGGTCAGTCACATAAACGAAAATATATTGTAATATTCTGATAACGCAAGCAGTTCCCATGTGGTTAAAGATCCACCCAGGATCTACGATATTTTCAAAGCCACCATTGGCTGACCGATATTGGCGCGTTAGGCGAGACGGCGAGCACGGTGGAGAAGCTGAAGGCGGAGCACGCGTGCCCGTGGCTGCGGGACATCGCGGAGAAGCAGCGCCGCGTGCTGGTGGCGTGCCTGCTGCCGCACCCGCCGCACCACACGCGCCAGGCCGGCCACTGGGACACGCTGGCGTCCAAGGCGCACCACCTGCGCGACGGGCTCAACAGGTGAGCCGCGCCCTCGGCCTCTGCGCCGCCGCGACCTGGTTGCAAACTAGCGTGTGAAGTCGAATACCACATCTGGAATGTGGTATTCGACTTTAAACGCTTCCTTATTATACGATTCGTAAGCCTGCTGAAATACTTAACAGGTGATGATATTTTGTAGCATGTGATGCTACGTTCGTAACAGAGGTACAACCCAAAGAGTACACGTTAAAAAGATTTGGGAAGTTTTTTGTAGCAAGTACAAATTAGTTTTTCTTTACAGATTATACTGCTTAATCCCTTACGGGATCATCACTCAATCTATATGGGATTACATCATGCCTGCATGGATGGAAGCAATATGCACTGACGTGCCAGAAAAAGTAAGTACCTAGTTTAGGAGATTTTTCAAAATTTTCGCCTGAGATATTTGATATGATCAAAATTAGCATTTTATCCTCTGTGACCTAAATTGGAAGAACTGAAAGTACGGGACGGTATTAAACCCTAGCAATAAGGTCTAAATGACGGTCTGAACCTCGATAGATATTAAGGAAACTCTTACAAACCTGTTCTAAGAGTTTTCTTAATATTTATAAAGGTTATTTAGAAAAGTTTATTCAGAACATTTAATAATTATTATATTAATACACTTCCACACTACCATCTTCAACAGGAATTACTAGAGCTCAAAGTACCGGTAGCTAAGATTCTGGAACCGGACTGCAGTATGGTGGGTATGGACGAGCGAAACTTGTACAACTTCGCTACTCTGAAGGTTACTGATAAACCTCGACCGGACACGGTTCTGCCTGTGCTTGAATGGTTTCAGGTAGATATTCTTTGTGTCTATCAGATTCTTATTTATAATTTTATATACCGATTTAAAAATGTTGCAAAATGTAATCACAGCTAATTTTATTTAAAAAAATTGGTTATAGAAATGTATTTTAACTTATATGTTTTATTGTAAATTTAATTTTTATTGCTATAATATTGTCGTATAGCTAAGTTTGTCAAGCGACTTCAAAAAAGGGAGAGGTTCTCAATTTGTAGTGTATGTTATTTTCAAACTTTGTCACCTCATAACTTCTTTATATATAAACCGATCTAGTAAATTATTTTTTATTTGAAAGAATATACTTTCCCTGTGTTACCATAGAATATTCATTATCGTCGGTTTTAAAATCTAAATAATTGGTATGTCGGTCGTCCAAGAGAATTTGCGTGTTCTGATTTTAAAGTTGGTTTCTGCTTTTGCTGAAGCCTTAGTTATTAAGCTGTAAATTGATACATATTTTTATTACGTAATACAATACTAAAATATCTCGACTATTATAATATCATTTCAGACAATATCATTACTGGAGGTGAAGATTCCACTGTCGACGTTATTCGATCTGTTCAGTCATTGTGTAGTCAACCTGCCTGAGAAAATTTGTAAACCGCCTGGTAAATTAGCCATACATAATCTATAGATACAGTTTTTCCTTATTGTTAATAACAGACGTCTAAAAGTTAAGATTTCATTTTAAATCGTGAATATTTAACTGATCAGATAATTTTATTTTAAAGCAGTTTTATGTGATTTTGTGTAATATAAAATATTATAAACTATTTATTTTAGAAAATAACAAAACAAAAACTGAAAGTAGCGAGTCGCCGAATGAAAAGGAGAAAGACAAAGACGATCAGACAAAACCACAGAATCTCACTTGCTGCATTCTAATGCTGGATATACTTTTAAAACAGGTATGAAGTCATATACCTATTAAATATTTTAATTACAGATAACATCTCAAACAGCACTCAATTTTTTGGAACCTTTAAGTCTTGTGTTGTCTCTTGGACGATGAACAGAGACAGCATTAGATTTAATGGCAACTTAAAATTAAATAGTGTTAATGGAACTGGTACACCTGACCTGGAGGATTGTATCGCAACGGGTTGTTGATGTCGAGAAGAAATATATATTGGACGAAAAGCTAAAGAAGAACCCAGAACAAAAGACTTGGACACACTTCGGAGCTCTTTAACAGTAGCCTTTGAAAGTTTGGCTTGCAATCTACTATCAAGTTTGTTTTTTGAGCTTATTATTATATTGGTATTAATTGGTATTAATACTATAAAACTAAACATTATCGCCTTCTCCATTTCTCTATTTATTTCCTATTCCCTTTTATCGCTTATTATTTTTTAAGCTGCTAACACATTGGTGACTCTTCTGGTGATGCACATTTCCATGGATGGTAAATGTACGATCTACTTTAAACTCTGGGATACCGCGTTTTTAACTCTGTTGGTTGTCGAAATAAAACAAGCAGTGAAATAGATATCGTACACCAAAGGACAAAAATCATATATGACTATCAATTGTACATTGAACCAAACTATGGCGCTATTCTTCTGACGTCTTGTGCCATCTATCGATGAAGTATAAAACTTAGTGTTTTACACTTTTCAAACTTAACTTATATGATTATCAGTTATACGCTAAAATCTAAAAGTTGAGTCTCATATAGTGTCCACTTCATATCAGGTGTTTCGCCTGCTCGTTTGCCTGCTTTTATTATAAAAATATATTACTATTTCAATATAAAAGCACTTTGAGTGTAGGTAATGTTTAGTTAGAACCAATTTATTGTGTGTAGATGGAGTTACAACAGCACCGTATCAACATTCAGAACGTTAGTAGCGAAGCCACGAAGCTACTTCGTTTAATGCTGAAGTCGAATCAAATGAATACCATTGAACACGGTAAGTTAGGTTTTTGATTAAATTTACTTTAAATTTTGTACAGTTACCTTTTTTATAATACAGGAATAATATGTGACCTAAAACAGTTCCCTGTGGAATCCCGGGTTAGAAAATATTTTTTAACTATATTTTATACTGAGATATTATTAAATCGATCACAATATCAATGAAATGTATAAAAATTAATAAATAGGTGTATGGTATTTAACCTTAGTAAAGTTAGATGAAAAATCTCTATAGTAAACCTTAGTCAAGACTTAGTAAAGACTTTATGTAAAAATCCTTATTAAAAACATTATGTAATTATGAGGTTGCTTTAGTGTATATTAATACGCGATTAAAGGCTTTTTACAGTCTTATATGTACATTATACCGCTGAGTGGTACCAGCCCGAAGTTTTGTTAATACAACTCAAAACAAAAATCCTAGACCATACATCCGTATAATAGTAGAATTCTTCTAAACGAAGTTTTCGTTACAATAATTAAATTATAATGGATCTACATACGCACGAAAGCTTCCTTATTTGATTCCAACTCCATATATTTAGCAGTTTCTTAGCAAAGCATATCACAAAAATTCACCATTGGGGAAACATATGTCTCACTTCACTCGTCCTAGTAATGTTATAAAATGTATGGCATAGCGGAGTGTCGGTCGGGCGGCGCGTGCGCGTACTGCGAGGCGGCGGCCCTGTGTCACCAGCTGGCCGTGCGCCTCGTGCGCTCGCTCGTGCCCCGCGCACACAACATGGCGCACAGAGAGGTACCGCCACACTTCGGTGATGTTGCACCCTGTGATAGCGGAGTGTAATGGCACCACCATTAGTTTACTTGTTATTTAATATAAAGACCTGACTTGAAACTGAAACTGACTGAAAGTTTAATTTTATTCCAATAACTTATTTTATTCCAATATTATTTTAATATTATTTATTCCAATTTTATTCCAATTACTCTTAACTTTTTAAATTGTACTTCACTGACCTAATTCAACCCTATGTCCCAGTTGTAAAAAATCCCATATCACAAATAGGCATCAATAGAAGAATGGTCAGAACAGCAACCAAAACGCGTGTCGGAAGACGAGCGCAGTAAGTCAGGAGACACACCTGCGTCAGCCGATGTGCTGCTGCCACACGCACTAGCTCACCCCTTAGCCGATAAAGCGTCCGTGGGTGGTGTACTGGTGCATATGCCGCATGTGAGTATCAACCTTTTCCAATTATATTTAATATTTGGACCCACCAAAGACTGAAAATTTTATAAAATTGTTAGGTAATTTTAATTTTAATGCTCGGACCTCACGGTAGCGATTTCAGTCAGCGACGACTTGCTAGTGACGTTAGTCAGTACGTGGACGTGACTATTTACACCAGGGTATCAGCAGCAGCGACTTAATACATAGGAATCACCAATCGTAAAATTAAACTGGTTGAGAGTCCATGTTTTACAATGTGGCGATCGTATCGCTGCTTTGAACAGTCGCTAGCAACCAGCGACTTCGAACAATATCGTCTGATTTTCTTAACTTTGTTTATTAGTGCTAAAATCATTTTTGAGATATTAAGTACAAAGTGCTGGCAAATATTTTATCAACTTACATCTTTACTATAAAACAAATACTAATCGATCGTTCTTATGAAGATGCAAGAAGTTTAAATTGTCACCACCGTTGTCGTTTGCCGTTGATAAAAGTCGCTGTGTGTGTATCAAGTATAATGTTTTGTGGGGAACAGTGGAATAATTGTCCAGTACAATCGCTATCAAGACATGCTTTATTCTGACGGTTAAAGGAAATGTTTTAATACGAAACAACGACTTAAACTATCAAAATGTTGTATGTTTTGATAGCGATAGTTTTCAACAATTACCCCCTAGGTCGTGTTGCAGATTTTATGGCAGAAACTAAAATTATTAATTTGATAGGTAGATATATAACAATATTGTTATAACGATTACAAATTTTGATGGCCATTATAAGATTTAGAAAGAAGAAAATTAAAAAAAAACTTTTTGGGCAACCTTTAATTTTGTTTACGGTGTATAAACATTTATAAATGTAAATAATTATATTATCTGGCAGTATTATAAATACGACAATATATGCTCTTGGCTTGATAATTCTTTGATTGAAATATTTACTTAATGTAGAAATTAGTTGCGTCTTATCATTATGATTGATAATTAACATTGGCATCGCTTTACCCATCCCTGTGTGTTTAATAATAATGATTTCTTTAAAATTATGTACATTATTAAATTCTTTTTCTTCTAAATTTAATTGTGAAAATATATTTGTAGCTTATATGGCTGCATGATATAATGATCGCTCCCACATTTTGCTTCGTTATATTCATTATAAATCTTAGGCTGAGATTATTCAAAATTTTCTTTTTAACGTCCACTATTAAGTTATACTTATCCAGTTAAATTTTTTGAATAAAAAATGCAGGAGCGATTTTAAGACCGCTGCTAATTTCTTTCCTGATTTATATTATGTGTGTTAGATAATATTTTGTTGATAGGAACACAGTTACATTTTCAATATTAACAACTAAACCTATTTTGAAATTTGCACTTTTGAACTGTATAAAATTAAGAACAGTTTGGTCACAATTTGAATATTGATGACCAATTACGACTATATTTATAAAATTTTACTAATTTTCATTCTGGCGCTTTATGCATGCCATACGCCCTTATAATACCTTTGCAGCATGTATAGTTTCTTTTACTGTTCCAACTGTGTTGCTATCTCAAAATAAAGTTTGATTATAAACAAAATATCTTTTAAATTCACAAAAGTGTGCAAAAAATATAATGTTTTGTTTGTAAACGGACAGACGACAAAATTCCTCTAAATTACGTCTCTGAGAACGACCGTAGTGTACCAAAAGTAGTATCAAAGTCTCCCCTGATTTCTTTCTTTTATTTAGTGTTTTTACCAAGACTTTTATAAATGTTAGGGTCGTTCGAGGAGCTAGTACCTTATTTCCCAAATCAGCGATGTCTGGGGCGAGGCTAGAGCGTATGTATATAATAGATATATAGTTTGTTCATTTCATGCAACTGTCACTAATAAGCGACGTCGGTTCGGACGCCACACTGACTAAATCGTCAGGCGATACTCAAGTACGTTTTGACCTCTTTTATTATTTTGCTTTTTATTTCGCGTGGTTGCCTCTTTATGTTCTTCATGTTGGTGTTATTCTAATGTCTTAATATTTTTGTATTAGAAATTTCAATGTCATTATCGATACTGTCATTTTTCTCGATGTTTTTGTTATTGGTGTCAATATTTTGTATAGTCAGTTTCAAAAAATGGATAAGTAACCGATTGACAGTTACTTATTATTTTAAATGTAAATACAGTATCAAAACTTCAACTCTACATAAACAAATTTCTGCAGAAGGTGTAATGGTACATTGTATATTTTTGATGCTGACTTTACTTGATGATTAGCTTGATGTTAAAAGAAGCTTACTTGTATTATATGTCGCAATCACCTTTATGTGTCATTTGGTTAAACAACATTAAGAATAACACTAATAACGACGTCACTTTGAATATTGGCCATAAATTAATACAATTTTCAAAGTGAAGTCGAATTTTATATTAACAGGAATGTCATTATTCTGATCTATTTGTTTCTCTAGAGTAGATTAAAAATATAATTAAAGTTGCATTTCTTTAGATTAAAGATCCCATTAAAAGCAAAGTTAACAAGCATATCAGAGAATTCTAATCCGAATTCTAAATCAAATCTTGTAAAGCATTTAAGTAACAGCAATAGTGAGAGATTAAAATTACTTTTAATTTTTGCATGCAATAATTCAAAAGTTTGAAATGTAGACAATATGTTGAGCGAAAAAGGAACGTTTTAATGTCATTTACTATTTAAAACCTAACAGAAACTTCTTAAGTTTCTTGCTTCATGATCCATTATACCATTTGGATTATCATAGCTTAGCTTTTAGTCAGGTCAAATGCAGTGAACCTAAAAGACACAAAGTTCAACAATAACTGCAATACGGGATAGAGCAATGTATCATCGTTACTATGACGTAGAATATTAATGGTATGTTCCGAAATTCAATTCAACACAATGGTAAGCTTAGTGACATCTTCCATCATATGAAAATGCATCGTAATAGCTGGCCAGTGCGGTGGCTTAAATTTCGGAGCACATCATATTTTATGTTATTCGTATAGTATATAAGTATGAATGCGAGTGGGGTGGTAGATAATGACGGCGACGGTGGAGACGATCACGGAGCAGCTGGACATGGCGGTGTCGCTGCCGCCGGCCGAGCAGCCGCCTGTCGCCACCGCGCACTCCGTAACGCTCACCGACACCGACGTCGCCACCGCAACCGCTAATGTGAGTTCTTATCGAACTGATGTATACTCGTACTCGTTTGGGCCTTTAGGTTTTTTAATGTGATAGATCCAAAAAGTAGCCAGATGACTAAAGTAAATATTACGCAACGCTGACACAAAAAGGCGTAAAGTAACGTCCATAGCTGTTTTTCGGATTGGAAAACAAATACTTGAGTTTTTCTTCGTTGCTAAAATCAATTGGCTTTGTATTTCAGGACCTGACTGAGTTGCTTGTTCAAATTTGAATTTTACAATGTGCGCGCAATCTCAGTCCAGTTTAGCATAAAATAATAATTATAATTATATTCAGGTGTCAACTCCAAATCTGTTGGGTGATCATGAAGGCGAATTAGTAGAAGAAGACATGACAAATTTTTGGCCAACTTCTGCAGGAAAATTTCACTTTTGCATCGATGAGTTACCTCAAGAGTTGCAATACATACACCAATTGCTACAGGTTTGGACTTTTAAATCGAACATTTTCGAACATTGACTTATGATTTTGTATTTTTGGAATAAAAAATTGTGTTTGTTTATTAGGAATTAAAAAATACTAAGCGGCCAGATGTCCTGTATCACCTATTGCAGTGTCTTCAAGTTCTTGTCCTAAACACCGATGCGTTGGCTGAACATAAGGGCTTTTTGATATGGTGTCAGGAAAATCTACTTATAAACAAGTATGTATCAATAGGAAACTCTCGTAATTTATTGTGTTTGCACAAAAACTTCTTAATGATTCTTCCTTAGCACAATCTAATAAAACACTAAATTTTCATTCTTTAAACTGTTTCTATGCAGTTTGTCTACAGTCATTATTATATTTCAGGATTCAAGTTAAGAAATTATCAATTAAACATTGTTAATAAAGATCATCTTAAAGCGGAACCTTTAGCATAGCTTAATATTAGAAGAATCGAAGTCATTTAGATTTTAAGCATTAATAAACTTTTAAGCGACTTAAAGAATTGGAATAGAGTCAATTACAAATATTATTTGGTAGAGCGAATGGGCTTTCTAAGTAGATCGACTGTGGCTTTTTACGTAGGCCAATGACAGTTATGATGATGGATGGATTTATTGAATAGAAAAAATCATTTTACACGTCACCATTATCCGAATCATTAACCTGAGTGCAGTTTTATTGCTGTGATAAATGAAGATCATTAGAGCTCCATATCAGGAGATCCCTGAAGGATAAACATAATGGACTATTTCTTGATCGTTTGCAGCCTGTGGAACGTGTGTGACGCAGCGCAGTCGCACATCAGTTCGGTGGCCGTGCCCGTGCTGTTGCACTGCGTGACGCTGGCTGGCGGCGTGGACATGTTCTGTGTGCTCGTACGCGACGCCTTCCACCACCCCGACCACACGCAGCGCTTCACCGCCGTCGAGCGCGTCACTATGCTCATCAGGTGCAGTACATTAGCTGACATTTGAACATCACCGTTACTGACCTGACTTTACTGTGTTTTGGACATTTAGTAACGTCATATAAATCGTTAGTCTAATTGGCATTTCCTGAAACTTTTTGCCGGGTTATTAATTTATTATGGATCGGGCATTCTTAATCAAAGAAAAGAGAAAAGAAGACATTTAGATTAAAATGTTTTCCATATAAAGAATAATATTTTTTTGTCTAATGGTTGTTAATCAGGATCAACAGCTTGACGTATTTCCCTAGGCGTAATATCAAATGAAAATTTCAGCAGCATTCGAAGTCCTATTATCGTTTTGACAGGTTCATGGATGGTTCTCCTGTAAAAACCAGCTTGCCACTACAGGCGGCGCTGGCGACGGCTTTCTGCTACCTCATCTCCAGTATGGACGATATCAGCGTGTATGTGGCCCAGCGAGCTACCCTGTATATCGGCACCATACATGATAACGCTATTGAGGTAGCCCCCTCCCCTATTTACATACATTGTAGTCGTTCATAATGACACTTTAGCGCTGAATTCCATTGATTATTATTTACATCACTATAGTGTAGCATTGTTAACTCTGTGAAGGCTTTAAGCAATTTTTAGAATTGAATTCTTGATTATCAAAATTGATAATAGCGCTCATTGATTTGTCACTAGTTACTGCTTTACTGCTTGGAGACGCAGTTTGACCTGGTGGTGGAGGACCGCCCCATGATCCTGCAGTCCATTTACCAGCTGCACAACACCCTCAGTGACAGGAAAATCCTCACTTGGGAGTTCTTCCTAAATCGCTTCGAGGCCTTATTCTTGGAAGCGCAGCTCAATACGAACAAGAATACTGACTTTTCGAATCTAAGAGGTAAGTGGATCTTCTTGTAAGTCCTTCAACTTGTCTTGACTTGTTTAGTCTTCCCTCTTTTAAATTAATTGTATTCTAGATACAGTAATAGTTAGTATGTATTTGACCAGCTAGTCGATCGAAGGAATTAAATACAGTTTTCATTCGTAGTATCCATTTATCCATTATCCAGTATTGTAGACAAATCGTAAAGGATGTGAAAGCTCAACTTCTGTTGTCTGAACTTTGTAAGAGTGGAGGTCAATGATCTTAAATCTTATATATGTTACATTTTAAGTAACTAGCGTTTGGAAAATAATGTCTCATGAACAGAATAGATATATATAAATATTAGGAGCGTAAACCAGATACAGTAAGTGAGTTCCGAGGAATGTTGACTAAGCAATCATGTGTAAAGTATAAAGTGTTCTATAATATCTATAACAAATATGAATCAACTTTTAACGAACAGACATTTAATGAAAAGTTAACAGCAAAAATTGTATTATAGAAAAATGACTTGAAAGTGTAAGTTAATATCTCATTTTGTAGAACAGTCAAAGAATAATAAACCCAGAAGTGATTTTAAATTATGAAACACATGTCCAGTAAAATAAAATAAAAAGGTAAAATGAAATATTAGAAGCATTTAAGAGCCTGATACTATCACTTCAACTAGGGATTATCCGGTGTCTTATCACCCCATACATAACTTTTTTGGTCCTTGAAGCCGGATTTTATCCGAATTAGGGCCAGGATCATTTTTTTTTATTCTTTTGATTTAAGTGACTTTTGGATTTGATATAAAACTTGTACAGCATAAATTCATAAGCTTAAGAATTTCTCAATCTAATCGACATAACTCAAGAACAGTTAATTGTTAATTGATAATAATAAATACATAATGCTGACACGAGATGTTATAAAAGTTTTGAAATCACCTATAAAATGTTATAAAAAAAGATTCATCCAGAATTATAGTTTAGTACCTGTAGATGTGAAGTAACGATCACCGGCTCCTCATTTCCTCGGAGCTCACGCGCGCAATACGTGTAACAACCGAAATAGGCTAATCAGCACATATACGAAACAGCAATGATGTTGAGTGATCACCGTCGTCCGTGGATATTTGCAACACCAGGCGAACCACTAATTCGTTACACGCTTATAAAGGAATAAGGAACGAAAGAGAATATGAAGTAAAAAAGAAATGGCGTTAAAATTCCAACTCTCTCACTCACCATATGAATGCAGCTATGTTAACTCCTTCATGTTGATTTTTTGTGCTCGTGCGTTACTCTGGTTGAGCCTGTTTACGACAGTATAGTGTATGTTCCAAATACGAGTCGAATTCAAAATCAGGCAGCAGTCGAGTAAAAAAACTTAAAACATTTAATGTATATGATATCTATAATGATTTTTTGTTATAAAGGCAAAATTTATTGAACTATAATAAATATCTGATTAGATTTGTTATATAAAACTTAATCTTAATATTCATGATTATTATTACCTTTATTTTAAATTAATAAGAGATAAGGTTCACAGACGATTTATATACGAATAGATATAGAAGTGTGATGGTCTAAACTATGTGCACTACGGCGTGCAGAACACTAAACTATGCACCAGGACAGTCGCGTAGACATATGTCATATACATGAGATGTTTAGTCCCGTTCACTCGACTGCTCGCGGCGAGTCTCAGAGCGCGTGTGTGCGCAGAGCTGGGAGCGGGCGCGGCGGCGCGGGCGCGGCGCGCGGCGGAGGCGCGGGGCGGCGCGCCGCGCTCGCTGGCGGCGTCGTTCGGCGCCAAGTGGCCCTACAAGCGCACCGTGTCCGCGCCCGCCGCCGTGCCGCCGCCCGCGCACCGCGCCGGTGAGTACTGCCCGGGCGGCACGGCCAGGCCTCTATATACGATTCATACGTTACTTTGTAACAAGATTTTTAAATAATATCATGTTTTCGTAGAAAAATGTAACTGTCTATTTGAAAAATGTAATTGAATTTTTCTTGTAATCCTTTGCTGTTAGTAATTGAAAAGTTAATTTATTTCAATTAGAGATAATTTTCCTTAAAAAATATTTATGAGCAAATCGAAGCCATAAAAACATACATGTGTACAAACAGGTCGAATACAGGACCAGCTTTTTAAAAGTTGGTTAAAAACAACCGATTTTAAAAACAAACTGAAATAATTTTGAAGATTTGTGGGACCAACGGAAGAAACTCCATTTCAGACGAAAAAAGAATAAGACAAATCGATCCATCTGTTTTCGACTAATCTTTCCTCGATGAATTGAGAATTTCCTCCGTCTCTGGAAGCAAAAAACGCTATCAAACGAGGCGGTAACATCTGCTATTAAGTAGTCATCGCCGCCAATAGACATTTGCAGCACTAGAGAAGAACAAATGCATTGCCGGCTTAAAAGAGAATAAGGGATTAAAGTGAATAGGAAGTAAAGAAAGGCATCGGGAAGAGGGGGAGGGGGTAGCCTTTGGATCTCTTACCATACGAAACACAGCTTTATTAGCTGATCTTCTGTGCTCGTGCGGTACTGCCCGTGTCGAGCCAGCGCGTATTGGAGTTGTAGTCAGTTGGCTACAGCTAGACTACCTCTTTCTAAGACTAAATCTTTAGAGAACAAACCCAAGGCATCTAAAAGCATAATTACGTATGATTTTTTCGTTGGATAAAGAAAAAATATTTGACCTGCCGTCCCTGGCGTCCGCAGACTTAGTTATCACGTTGTAAACAGTCGGTGTGTTCGCGGTCCGTCAGAATATAACACTGCTGTCTCTGACTTCCAATGATCTTAAATCTTATACATATGTAAGGGTCAGCGCACTATGAAAATCAAAATTTTGAACATGTTCGAGTTTGTTCAAACATGTTCGAACTTGTTCGACCATATTCTTGCATTCAAGCATATACAGGTTTGAAGGATAGTAAGAATATCCTGCTTGATTTGAGAAAGAGAATGGGATCCAGAGCACTACTCAATTAATATATATTTAAGTTTTTGATCAATACTTAGCGACTTCACTCAATAGATATTTGCCATATTTTTTCACAAGCTTTTTGCTTGATATGTTGCCGTTGTGTAGTCAATCATATTTCTGCACTTCATTAATTAGCTTTTACACTCATTCACAAATCACACACTGCAGAGTCACAGCGACTGATCGCAAAAGTCAATACATATTTCAGAAAAAGGTCAAAACATATTTGTGTATAAGCATACTTGAATACTCACCTCAAGGAAATATTTCTTTCATACGATTTCGAACTCCATTAATTTGTGATTTCAGTAATTATCAATTTATCAATGTTTGCTTAAGTTTTTTGCTGGTCAGAGTGCACTGATCCTTACATATCTAGTAAAAGGTGTTGAACAAACACGTATGGAAGTTATGGACGTGTAAGAAATATAGCTTTCGAGACTGTATTAAGGAGTTAGGTTAAATTTAGAGTATTTTCAAGCGTAAATATAAGATATAAGATCATTGCTAATTTCTAAATGTTTTAAAGATTTGTTGTGTCCATAGTGTTTAAGTCAAAATTTCGTAAAAGTTTATATTCGATGTCGTCCAATAATATGAATCATTGAACATAAATAATGATTTTTACACAATGTCACAGACAAACAGAAACACATATTTCCCAATTACATTTCATATACAGAAACAGTCTCGCTGTAGTCTTATTTTACCTTTAATAACATATACTTCACCACTCTTTCTTTTTAAACACTTAGATTTCCTGATTTATGTTCCATGGTCCTTTAATTTTTGCTTGCTAAATAGCTTCAATATATGGCGTATATTTCTCGCATGCCTACGCTCTAATATTTTAAAACCACACTAGCAGGCAGCGAACGTGAAAAGGTATACTCCAGGCAGTATTCAGCTCCACTGCTGAAGCGCAAGACGTCTCGCTTCGGTCTGGGGCTGGGTTTGTTGCCGCATGCGACTCCTGCTGCGCCGCGAGCCTCAAACGCACACGGTGAATATCTTTTTACGAGTATATCTCATAAAAAAATCAAAGGTTTCTAGTAACGGTCATGGCATTTTTCTTACTAAAACTGTTAGAGTTTATGGAATCCTATGTGTATTAGTCGATTCGAAGCTAAAAAGTAAAGAAGTGAAAGTTTTTTAAGTTCCAAAGTCTTTCATGGTAGTTTTCAAATATTTTATTTTCTTGGTGTATTAAAAAGTATTATCACTTTTAAAATTAAATAAAGTTGTATCACCTCTAAAACATACAGCTCACTTGGGTGAGTAAAAATTCTAAAAAGATTCTTTAATAATACTTAAGAATCATGATCTAAAATTTATGAACAGACGGAATTCATTCTCTCTCGGGCCGGTCTGAGGAAACGCTGTCAACTGTTGTACCTAAAGCAGCAGATCTGGAAGAAGCCGACAAGGAAACCACAAATCTTCTAGTATTCCTTTTGATGCAATTTTTATCTAGGTAACCTTAAAACTAATAATTTTTAATACCACTCATTAAATTTGTTAAAAGTTACTAATGATTATTAACATTTTAGATCAGATCAAGCACATCCAACTGAAGACAAAGCTACTCAAAAGACGCAGGACTTGGTGTTACGGCACTTGTTCTTGTTACTGGGATATAATTCTGTGGAGAAATATTTTACTATATCGCCACATACGCTTCGGTACGTTTGGCTTCATTTATTTGGTAGAATAATTGGTAAGGCTATGGTATCTCCTTAGTAGGTTCTTAAACCATACAGACTTTGGACCTTACCATAATTGGATACTGATAAGTAATACTGCGTCAAGCCACACGGACTTCATTTTGAGAAAATGGCGTCTAAAGATATCTAACCCATTCTTAACAATTATGTTTGAAGAAGTATCCATCTTTTCTTTTATTTTTTGATAAAATATATAATTGATTGAAATCAGACTGACATATTTAATGTAGTATCTACTAAAATGTTTTTCAAATATTTGAGATTATTGTACAAATTGCAAAATATGAATCGCACTTGAAATTCTAAGCAATTAATTAAGATTTTTTTTATTTCGTACTTATTTAGTTTATATGAGTTAAATTTTTTAAATAATGTTAAGTAGATGATTCAGTATCAAAATAGATCAATAACTTTGAATTTGACTTTTTGTGGGTTAACACAGTATTGCCTATCAACATCCAATTAAAACAATTAATTGATTAGAAGGTATTCTGAATCAAAATTATATAGCAATTTTAGTAGCTTTGTGTAAATGTTCGGTTCGTTTTGTTTGAGAGAGCATACAGGTAATTTTTTTACTGGACGTGGTAGATCAAATCCGAAGCTATTAAAAATAGTGAAAATACTTAAAGAATCCTCGGAGCCGATTGTGATGAAAACTAAAATTGCATAATTAGTTTTTGGATAAATATTTTTTCTAGCCAGGCATCCTATCCGCTGATTCTTAAAGGAAAAATATATTTTTCTATGTATTATTACAATATCTGATAGTGTTACTTATAAGGATTAACTTTTGGGAATTAACTAAAGGATTATAATTAACTAATGATAAACTTGTTAAATACTGTAGGTTATCGTCAATATTCAACGCGTTCATGGCGAATTTGCCCCAAGTGCTGGATCAGAACCACGTGATGGGTGCCAGCATTGCTGAACCCACTCTGATGTTATTGCAGGTTAGTGGACATTAAGACACTTTATGAAAGTGTGTGTAGGTAATAACTTCATCTGATCTCTCCATCAATATATCAAAAGGTATATAAAACTTGTTACCTTGGTGAACACTTCGTGGTGAGTATATTCCAAAATACAAATGTGGTAGTCAGTCTTAATGGCGCCGTGTGTTGTCACCGAATATTTATATGAATATAATAGAAAAATGATAATTCCAGATGTCATAGATAACATAACCAGTATGCTGAATTGTGTTTCGGAATATACCCAATTATTTTTACTCTTGGTAGTGAAATTATTAAATTTTAATGCATTTGTCCTTGAAAACTTGATAGGTGAGATAAATGGTTATGGTATTATAAGGGATCAAAAAGGGTTCAAGCCCTCTATTGAATTAATAAAATAGCTTGCTAGCAAGTCTTAAATTAAGCTTATTACTATAAATTCTTAACAAATAAAACTAGTAGAAAATTAAAAGTTATATTTACACATTACGATTTATGATTATGCTTTGTTCCTATGAGTCGTAATATGATGTAATATAGCCTACAACCGTCCTAATTCAGGCTATCCAATACAAAAAGACACATACAAACATATAAAAAAAATTTACCTCTTTGATCTGAACTCAAGACTTTAACGTGAGTCAATCTGCACTCCCCTACAAATCCTGGTTCCATTGGCGTTACTGGCATCATTAACAGTGGTATGTTCGTAGCACTGCAGCCGACCAGCCCTGGCAGCTGGCAGCGCCGGCGGGACACACTCCTTGGCAGCCTTGGAGCCGCATGTACGGCGGCACTGGCTCATGGCGCTGCTCGTACTGCTTTACAAGGTGAGGTGAAGAGTCGAGGTCACGTGGGTCAAAAATAATGCTTCTTAATAAACACACAGAATATATAGAAAAAAAAGGAATATTCGACTAAAAAATACTAGAAAAAAAATTTAACAATATTAAACGTTAAAAAAATATAGATACTTTATTATGTTTATCGTGTTATAAGTATAATAATTAAAATTAAAGAAATGTCTAAACGACTGCTCCGGTGTTTAATTTAATGTTCTGCGCAGCGTGATGCGCACCGTTCAGATCGACACAGTTACGTGAGTCGAGGTATAAGTAGAAGTAGTCAGCAATGAGAGCGGTGTTTCCTCAGTACCACTACAGCAGCGGCCCGCTGTGCACGCTGGTGGGCTCGCTGGTGCGCTGCGTGCTGCAGTCGGTGGAGGCGCAGCACCACCAGTGCAAGCGCATCCCGCCCGTGCTGCTGCTGCCGCCGCACCAGCAGCACCCGCAGCACCCGCATCACCCGCAACACCCGCAGCACCCGCACCCGCCCTTCGCGCAGCACGCGCACTCGCTGCCGCACCGCAGCAGGGGTACGCTTCGACTCGTAGACGATAAGCGACACTGTGTCAAGCCATACGGACTTCATATTGAGAAATCTTCATATTGGGGTCTAAATATGTCAAACTTATTCTTAATCAATTTGTTTGAAGATGTATATATCCATCTTCTCTTTTCTATTTTGATGAAAGGTATAATGAATTAAAAGCGGATTAGTATAAAACAAGTTTTTCCAAACATATCAGATAATTGTATATTGAAAAATATTCCAAACATTGAATTAAGAAACTTTTTTCTGTACTTGAACGTAAGTGTCTTGATAAAATTTTGATAATGATAAATATGTAATGCATTATCATCATCATTACCTTATTAAACCTTCAAAGCTTATTTACTATCTACTTATATAGATATAGTACTACGGTATTACACTATACTAGATACCACTCGTAGATAATCGTGATGTTATACAGCCTATAACCTTCCCTAACAAAAAGTTTGAATAGCTTTGGATATGAATAGATTCAAAAAGACTTTTAAAGCGGATCAATAGTACCAGAGATCACTCAAACATATTAGCTTACAAACTAATTTTACTTCTTAATAATATTGGTATATTACTTCTATGATACGATTCTTATTTGAGATGATCTTTATTCTTCCCACAATTTTGTAGAAACCCTTAATCATCTTAGAATTGAAAGATTCGATGTAATCCAAAACTATGTTTCTAAGCTTAACTTCAACTATGGTGCAGCAGAACCCCGCGAGCCGCCGGAGGAGAGCGCCGCCAAGTCGCCGGCGCACTGGCCCGCGCCGCCCGAGCCCGCCAAGTGAGCTCCGCTGCCACCAGCACTGGCGTGATACAGTTCCACAGGCCGGTTGCTAGCGACCGATCGTTGGGATATGTGTAGCACTATTCTGTGTGTTTGTGTTTGGCAGGTACCAGCAGTGGAGCCTGGAGCAGGAGTCGTCGGAGAGCGAGCTGATCGCCATCCCGGAGACCAGCGACAAGTCCGACACCACCATGCACGGCAGCACCGCGCCGGTCCGTGCCGCACCCGCAGCCCTCTACGTCTACCCCTAATTAAAAAAAAAAATATTTTAAACTGATTTAGACACGATTTGCAGAAATAAACTGGGGAGTTTTCGTTTATTTCCAATAACTGATATTTCGTTAGAATTTTTTCTTCTAAATTGTGGGTAATAACAGGTAGAAAAATTATGATCCTTTGAGAGCTTTTTATAGTACTAAAACGAATATTTTTGTAATTTTTAGGGTTCATTCGACGAGCCTTCACATTACGAAGATCCACCTAATGTTTGTCACGCGCAGACTGTCGTTTCTCCTTATCCGGCACTCAGCAAAATTGTAAGTTGCTTTTAATATATATTTAGTAGTAAATAACGCTCTATTTCAAAGAGGTGTTAAATTTAAGTCTTATTCTTAATCAATAAATAATCACAAAATTATTTCCATGATTTCCACCAAAACAAATACATGTATTGAATTTTTGTTTTCATTGATTCAATTCAAAATCAAAATCCTATCAAAATACCCTGTGTGAATCCAGCTTATACTACATCCAAGCGTCTTTATCATCTATATAATCTTGAACAGAATAATATGTTTTCTCTATTAAGGGCTTTTTAATATATACTTATATTAAATAATTCTTAGTCGTTTTAATATCGTCATCCTTATTCACAGCAAACTGCCATGGGCTCGAGATCAGCTCAACAGCTTTCGACCAGCTCGTCTGTCTCCATCGGCAGTGATTCTTCCAATTTGTAAGTAATTATTAAAAGCTATGGTTTTCGCCATTACTTTTATGTAAATAACATTAGAATCCACTTTCTTAACGAATATATAGTCGTAGATGGAGTTTTACTTGTTCATTCTCCATAGGGGCTGTCCAATAATCACATGAGGCTCAAAGGGCTATAAAAACATCATGTATTAGGTTAAAACCTTACCAAGCATCACCAGGTAGAGGGGGGAGGTCTAAAAAGTTGCTAAAACATCACATGTCAAATTGAAATTCAATTCTAATTCAAAATATACTTTATTCAAATAGGCTATTCACAGCACTTTCGAATCGTCAAGTTACAGGTCCATTGGTTATAGATTTTTTTAAGCTACCACCGGTTCGGAATGTAGTCTCTACCGAGAAGAACCGGCAAGAAACTCGATAGGTACTCTTTTAAAAGTCAATCATACATTATGGATTTTTATGACATTTTTTTTAAATCCTGTAAGAACATCTATGCACATTAGATCCACGTCTCTTTGTCCTCAAAATATTCTTGTATGGCATAATATGCTTTATTTATACCCACAAAAAGTTAAATTCGGAGATATCGATGTATTTTAACTACGCGTTACCTTTTTAACATTACTGAAAAAAATTTCAAATAATCTAAACTAAATAAGTACGGAAAAAAGATTCTTAATTTCATATTTCCGATTGCAACTGCATTTCATATTTTACAATTTATACAATAATCACGTATGATTTTAAGACCTATTATTAAAAAAAAAAGTTTTTATTATACCAATCTGTTTTTAATTCATTCTACCCTATAAATGAATAGGTTTGCAATCTTTAGGCGCCATTTTTTCAAAATGGATTTTATTTGGCATGTGGCTTAACACAGTATTGCTTGTCTGCATACATAATCAGGTATTTTTTCAAAATCTATTATTAGATAAAAGTTATTATACCAATCTGTTTTTAATTCGTCCTACCTTTAATAGATGAATAGATTTGACATGTTTAGACGCTATTTTCTCAAAATGAAGTTCGTGTGGTTTGACACAGTATTGCTTGTCAGCGTTCAGATATAATTTCTATTAACTTGATTTGACTTTATAAGTTATATCCAGCATGCATTGTAATGTTATCTAAAGTATATGTTTTGTGCCAGGAACCCACGTGGGCGTCCCAAGAATACCTGGCTAAAGTTTTACACTGAACAAATTTCATCCCTGTTTTATCCCCTTGGGGGTAGAATTAATCAAAATCCTTTCTTAGCAAATGCCTACGTCATCATCTACCTACTGGCCTAATTTAAACCCGATTCGTCCAGTGGTTTGGGCTGTGCGTTGATAGATCACTATGTCAGTCAGTCATCTTTAAGTTATATACAGATATTAAGATAAAGTTATGTATGAATATGGTGTAAACTATATGATTAGCGGGGAGGGCAATTTTAGACTTTGTCCTCCTGAGACGAGCTCCGCCAGCCACGAGCGGAGCGTCGCACGGGAGGGGCAGCGGATGCGCATACGCAAGCGATCCCGTGGCCTCTCCATTTCCGTGCTGAGAAAGGCCATCGCAGGGGTTTTAGTGGGTATAAATCTCCACATAACCCGATCTCCCCCCCAGGAATCGGGTATCTTTTCGAAGATTTCCCCTGCGAAAACAAAAAAAAAAAAAAACTATATGATTAAGGTTGATAACGCAATTTTTCAGGAAATCAACGCCAATGAGTGGACACTCGGTAGAGATCTGGCCGGACCAGCTGCACCAGCAGAATTCTCCGAGGACTAAGATACTCGGCAAACAGAAGAGGATCGTGGGTTAGTTGCTAGAGTTCATAAGTGGAAATAAATAATAATAAATAAACGCATCACCCTCAACGGCCCCCATTAAGACCTCATGACCTTGTGTCGGGGGTTCGGAAACACTCACAACACTAACACAAACACCCAGACCACGACAAACATTCGTATGTTCAATACAGACGTTTGCAGCGAGCGGAGGTCGAACCCGCGATTATTAGCGCTTTAGTCAGTTACAGTGACCACTGCGCCAACGTGTCTGTCATACATAATATATAAATGATATTTTCTTTTTAAAATCTAATTTTATGTGACATGGATGTAAATTGATTTCAATATTGAATTTTGATAATTTGATTAAAATGTTTTTTGAAATTTTTCACCTTTGGTAGTTTAAAGTTATTTTTTTGATATTCACTATGAGTATTAAGAAAATAAAAATGAATATATTTCATAATTTCGATCGATGGTTATCACATAGTATCTGTTAATGAGAATGGAATGAAAAATCTACTTTCAAAGAGTCCAAAGTGAATAATAATAAGTTCGCGTCTCTATCGACCAACTCCCCGCAATATTGCGGTGTAACGACCAGATGAACGTATCTACAAAAAAAAAAAATCGAAAATCGTATTTTAACTAAATCGTTGCCAACGTCCTCTATGAAATTTAGCGTTTCACTAATTCCAGAAAAAAAAAAAACGATATACTCAGCATTAGAACCACTTATCTACAGACCCAAAAATAACGTATACGTTCCGCTAAATGAGTCTCATGGCGTGCCCCGCAGCGGGCAGCAGCACGTCGCCCGACACGGCGGCGTCGTCCAACGGCGACGCGCTGCACGCGCACGCGCACGCGCCGCCCGCGCTGCTGCGCAGCCCCGGTGAGTGCTCTGCACTGTGCGCTCGTGCTCTTTGTCGCTCACTTGTATATTATTCTACCGACTTCAAAGGAGGTTCTCAATTCGTAACGGTTTTTTTAATGTTTGTTTGTTTAGATCAGATTTTTTTTAATTTGAAACAGTATGATTAATTCAATATGCCATCCAAGCAAATTTAATTACATATTTTGCTATTGAAATTTATTTGTTTATAAGTATTTTCTTTTATATGCCTTAAATATATTTATTATAACTTATAATTTAAACTTTTATATATAATGTAAACGAATTATTTAAATGAATACACCATGAATTGTTATAGCACTTATTAGTCGATATTAAAAATAAATCATTTGAGTTTTAGTACGTCACATTGTTAGTATACTAGTAATATCCAGTAATATTACCTACGAGGAGAAGAGATAGCTTAGTGAGTAGAACACGTCCATCTCAACCACTGAATTTTTAAGTGCTAAATTTATTTAAAATCATCTCGTGCTCAGCAGCGAAGAAAAACATTGCGAGAAATTCTGGCACATGTATATCCGTAGTAGAACAGCGTGGTGAATTAAGTTCTGAACCTCTGTAATGGGAGAGGAGCCCATTGTCCAGTGGCTCACAGCTGTAACTCGCAGGCGTGGCGTACGCGTCCCCCGAGTCCCCGCTGTCGCGGATGGAGCTGGCGTGGAGCGCGCCGCCGCCCGCGCCGCCCGCGCCCGCGCCCGCCTTCCCCATGGCGCCGCCCGCGCCGGAGAGGTGCGCCTTGTATCCGGTGTCTGCTCCATTGGTTGACCGGGCCGGCCGCAGCGGCTGCTGGCACAGTCCCGGACTACTTCGGAACTTATTAGCCTAAATACTACGATATTTGGGTTTCAAATGTCTCGAATAGTCAAATTCTAGTTGCAAAACTTATTATGTATCGTTATATGATGAATAATTTTATCAGGCACCGGTGAGACAGGCTCTTAGATTAAAAGATAGCTTTAATCATTGAGGTAGAGCCTGTAGGCTACAAACTGGCTCAACCGGGGCAGTACCTCACTCTCACAGAAGATTTTCGTGAACACGATATTACCACAGATCAAGGCCATGTCGAAATATGTGTTACCCAAATTCGAGCATGGAATTTTTAAATTAACAATTATCATTCCATAATTTACCTCATTTCAGTTCTTGTTCGTAAATGGAAATAAAAATATTTATATTATAAGAAAAAACCGTTTTTCAGACTCCTCCCAATCGGGCCTAAACCCAACAAGGAACAGTACCCAGTGTTCAACGCGCTCGTGGACAGGGTGAGAGAGGCTCTCAATGTTCCTGGTAGGTATATGTTTGTGCTAGTTTTCGTATTTCTAAGCCATAATTATATACAGCTAAACATACACCAATTTTATTATGAATCCAAGAAACTACAAAGAAAACACCGCTGTTTTGTACTAAGTATATTTTTCTATACCAATATTCACAACTAAATGTTCCTCTGCCATTTGGTTACCCAATTGTACCCTATAATAATGTTTTGGGTTACCAAAATTTATTGCAGGTATATGGTGGTTGTTCTTTTAAGTGCAGATATAAAGTAATGAGATAATAATATTTAGTATTCGATATCTAAGCCACCAAAGTAAACAGTAAAAAGATCCTAAGATTCGCATCCGCAACAGTCAAGATAAAATCAAAATCAAAAAATACTTTATTCAAGTAGGCTCTTACGAACACTTTTGAATCGTCATACATAAAAATAACAAAAAAATAAAACTTAAATAATGAAGCTACCACCGGTTCGGAACGCAGATTCTACCGAGAAGAACCGGCAAGAAACTCGATAGTTACTCTTTTAAAATATTGTAAATACAACACAGTTTATAATTACAAATTAATTATTTATCCTGTACGAAATTCAGCATATACTAAGCCCACGCATCTTTATCGTCAACGTAATCTTGTATAGAGTAATATGCTTTAGCTATTAGGGACTTTTTAACATATGATTTAAATCTATTCATCGAAAACTGCAAACATTTCTGGGGGATTTTATTATAAAAACGAATACTTTGCCCCAGAAAGGAAACATTTACTTTGTGAAGTCGAAAACAAGGTGTTGATATTAAAACTAAAACATAGATAACAGACGGTAAAAGTAGTAATAAGAATTATGAAAGCGGTGTGAACAGAGAAGAAGACGATTTTTCAGATGATTCAACAGAACGCACGGATTCCAGTGAACATGAACCGAGAGTGAGTGAGTCGCGTGAACAGCAGAGGTGAGTTGCAAGCGCGCTTACGGCGAGTGGGACGCAAAATAAAGGGAGTCGAATTTACAGCGAATAGCCGGTATTCAGAAGAATTTGGTTTATAAATTGAGCCTCTTTCTTCTTGAGTTTTTTGGGAAATAAAACCTTTATGTTTCAATGATTTTACTGTTTCTTTTAATAACTTATATTTTTGACACTATACATTTTTAATTTTAGATTAAAAGTTTTTTTTTTAAATATTTTTATCAGTTTTATTGTTGGAGAAGATCGTCGATAATCAATGGTAGGTTAGTTACTAAGAAGTGTATGTTCGTAGGTCACCGCGTCGGTTGGCTCGTCAGGTAGCTCAGTTGGGTTCTCCGCCCGCGCCTAGGCCACTTTCTACTGGTAAGTATTCTAATTCTGAGTAAAATATTATTGTGTGATGAATTCTTGGAAAGGGGTTTACATGAGGAAAAACCTTATTGTTTAGTTTTATTGATAACTCAGTTTTCTTATAACAAGGAAAAAGTGATAAATATCTATTTAGTAAAGTTTTAACAAGTTATTGGCAAACAATGCAGTTTTAATGTGTTAATTTTAGAGTTCTAAAAAAATGAAAATTTGCATAGGAGTTCCATTGTCAGATATTGGTGAAAATTTGAAAATTCACCTCCCAAATTTTGATATATTTTGAATAAGTCATATGTGCCATATGGAAAATTCTTTGGTTCATATTTAAAAATTAGAACTTAAAAGAAGAGGTCTAAGCTCTTCAAATGATAAAGCATTCCATTAGTCTCCAATGACGAGTTCAAATATATCGAATACCCGTGGCGCCCGCCCACGGCACGCGTCGCTGATCAGTCAGCATCAATGAGCCTTGCGCAGACGCGGGCGCGCGCGCGGACAGCGGGCAGGGCTGGTGGGGCGGCGCGCGGCGCGCGGCGCGGCGCGCGGCGCACGCGCACGCCGACTCGCACCGCCCCGACGCCACGCTGCGCTACCGCTGTGCGTACCCGACCGCGTTACAGCTCCTGCTGCGACTCTGGTCGCTCGATTCATACCCCAAACACAGATGACAGTGCTCTACTAAAGTAACTGTTAAATTAAGTAAACAACTGTAAAATGTAAGATTAAACTGTCCGTACTTTAATATATAACGTAAACTACTACGGACAGTTTAGTCTTACATTTTTTTCAGAACCCATAAGTAACATGCTATATATTTTTATTGAACCGAAAATTTGGTGCTTGAAAAATTGTCTGACAAAAATATTTTGAACACAGTTAACTAAAATATGACATTACTTTCCACGTTGCTTTCAATATTGTCTTCTTATCAAAAGCATGTTTCTGTAGGCGGCGAATGTGGTGGTGCCATGGAGCAGTACAGTGATGAGGAGTTAGGGTTGTGTGTGATAGTACTAGCCACTTTTGTACGCCGTGAGCCCGCTGCAGCCGCTGCATTATTACCTGCGCTATTACACAGTGTTACCAGGTAAGAAATATCAATAACACCAATAAAAGCACGAATTTTTTAATCTTTTCGTGTTACGGTTTAGCGTTTGTTGTAGTCCAAATCCAATGGGTTACTGATTTTTAAGAATGGTAACTGATATTTGCAACCTTTGAAGACAAATCAGTAAACGTGATATTTTTATGTGATAACCGTCGTCCATACATTTGCTGCATCAGGAAAACTACAAATGCCAACTTAAAAAGAATAAACAATGCATCTGAAAGAAAGGGTTAGTGGAGGGGATTAAACTTCTCTCTCTCACTCTCTTTTTAACCGTATGAAACGCAATTATATTCGCTACGTCAATGTTCTGTGAAAGTGTGGTACTTCTCTGATCGAACCAACTAAGCTTTACCACACCAAAATAATAATTGTTCTATCAATCAGAAAATGCTTGTTAAACTTCTCAGAGTGGTCCAGCTAGGCAGCTATTCATGGCAGGCGGAGAGCAGCACGAGGCTGCCAGGCAGCGCCGTGTTCGTGGCTCATCAGTTCCTGCGCTGCGTGTTGCATCAACTCGCTCCGCACAATGTGTTCTTGCAACTATTTCTGCAACGGACGCCTGGTGAGTATCTGCAATTTGTGACAGCCAGAAAGCAGCAATGACAATTTATGACAGCATATCCATACGAAGTACAGTGCAATGACGTCAAGGCACGCCCGGAATTCATATATACAAATTGACGCAAATATTAATTAATTAACTTTAATATTTTTGATAAATTTAACTAATATTACGATATGTTACTAACTGCATAACATTTATTCAACGCAACTCAACATTATAGAGTATAGTGACCATTTTTACCGTTTTCACCATCATTTAATTTGTCGACTTACACACAAAAAATTTGGTCCTTCGAGCCGGACAATATTAACACTTTATTAACAAAATATGTATTTCAGAAAAACAACGGCAAATGTTCTTTAAAAGCGTCGCGCAAGCGTTCGTGGACTTCAACGAGCTATATCCATGCGGGCCGTTGCAACTCCTCATTGAACATCTTAATTCGAAGAAAACTTTACCCATAGATGTGAGTAATATTAATTTTTTATATTGAAAATAGCTGGTTAACGAGTTATGTGATCACTGCTACGTGTGTATATAATTTTTAGCCATAAATATATTTACTTTTTAATTAACTCAAATGAATATATTTCAAATATGTGTTTTTGTCATAAAATAAGATTAATCAAGTGTATAGTATTACCTACCGGACAATAATATAAATAGGAGTCGTCTAGAAACATGTGTTTCCAAGTCCACCGAATGAAACATTTCAAAGTGAGTCACGCGTGCGCAGCAAATGGGCGTGATAGCGGGCAACATGGCCACGTACCTGGAGTGCCTGGCGCCCGAGGCGCTGGGCCCGCTGAGCGCGTGCAGCGCGCTGCTGGCGGCGCTGGAGGCGCTGCTGCGCGCCGTGGCGCTGCAGCTGCCGCAGCTGGACGACGCGCTGCCGCTGCTGCGCGTGTGCGCCGCCGCGCTGCGCGTGCCCGCCGCCACGCACCACAAGGTGACCGCTGCTTTTGCTAACTGTACATTTTTTTTACTATCATAATTAATATAAAATTCATGATACAGTCTTCTACATATGTGTTATTGTAATTATTTAAGATAGGCGCCCTTATATTATAACGTTTAAGATTTCGACATCCAGTGTCTTCTGGAATTAATTTTAAATGAGACATTGTCACACCATCTTTCATTTCAAATTCATTTTATCTTACAGAGTCTTCTAGAACCGATGTCGAAAATCGTGAGCTACGCCATCCAGAACTTCACGGTGCGGCTGTCCGTGGTGAGCGAAGTGAGCGCCGGCTGCATCCGCGCCTTCGCACGCGACCGCGACAAGCTGCTGCTGTGCCGCGTGCTGGTGTACGAGCTGCTGCACGCGCTGCGCACCAAGACCACCGTGCCCGACGACAACCTGTTCATCCTGCTGCAGTTCGTGCTGCAGGGTGAGTCGCCAGTGTCCTTAGTGTCGACCACATCCACCACAGCTCGTGTGCCGCGTGCCAGCAAGTGTATTGCGACGTTCCCCAGGGCACGGCGCGACGCTGCTGCTCCCGCCGCAGCTGCAGGCGGGGGAGCTGCTGGCGGGGGGCGCCGACGCGCGCGAGCTGGGCGGCGGCCCGGTGGACTGCATGCGGCCGCACCTGGCCGACATGCTGGAGCTGCTGCACGACCCTCACCTGCTCAACAAGATTAAGGTGGGCAGAATGCGCACGTCAGTCATGCAATCATGTACTAGTAGAACTTTCTACCTCTCCTGTTCCCATCTTGATTCATTTATAGGTTAGTGTGACCGACTAAACTAACTACTGTCTCTGAGCATATGTATATAAAGTAATGAGGTTAAAGATTCGCCAAAAAATAATTGATAAGGATATGGACGCGGATCTTTCTTCTCCCTCGGATACCTGGTACATCACTATTGGAGAGACAAGACCTTGGGAAAATTTATTGTAATTTTGCTGTTTTCTCTCCAGGGTTCAGTGTCGAAGTCGATAGTGAATCGCAACCTGATCTGCCTGAACGAGGACACGCTGGGTGCGATCGTGAAGGGCGGTATAGCTCAGTACGTGGCCATGGAGCTGGCGCTTGAACAGAGCCGCGGCAAGCAGGACCGCGGACCTGCAAGACACATGCTGCCCTGGCTGGCGACTTCTCTACCAGGGTAATGGGATTTGAGAAATAATATTGTTTATATTAGGTAGAAGGATATTGACATTATTTTTGTTTTTTGGGTTGCAGTTCTCGCGACTTGAACGAGTGCGTGGGGCGCGTGCGGCAGGTGTCGTGGGTGGTGCTGGGCGCGCTCAGCAACGCGCGCCACCACACGCTGCAGCTGCCCGTGCCGCTCGACGCCACGTGCCACCTCACCGACCTCATACAGGTGCCGCACCACTAGCTCCACCAGCACAACCGCGCTCGGCGACGCGCGCCTCCCCCACAATATTGATATTATCATCATTCCCAATACTAGTACTACCCCTGTGACCGCGCCCTTGTGCCGCAGAGCATCATGAGCGCGTACGCGGAGGGCGCGGAGGGCGCGCCGCGCATGGGCGCGCTGTGCGCCGCCTTCGTGCTGTGCCAGCTGTGGACGCTGTACGCGCAGCGCGCCGCCGCGCACGAGCTGCTGCTGCACTTCTGGTGCAAGCTGGTGCCCACGCTGGCGCAGCTCACGCACACCTCGCGCCTGGTGCGGCCCTTCTGTAGTCCGACACGCTGCGACACCAACACTCAAAAACTTAATAATAATAAACAGATTTTATTCCTTCTCACAAATTACACCACATACAATCAAGGTTGAAATCTCCTGAGTTCACTTCTTACACATGCACATAAGCGTGCGTGTGTGCGTGCATTCGTGTGAGCGTGCGAGCGTGTGAGTGAGTGTGCGTGTGTTTAAGCGTATTTATGTGCTTATGTGTGTGTGTGTGTGTGGATTTGCGTGTGTGTACACAACAAAAACAAACACTAGATACATCTGATTTATACTTTTTACAGTAACGTGTGCATGCGAATGCGCGTGTGCGTGCGTCTAAGTGCCTCTATATGTTTCTCTGTCTCTGTGAATGGGTGCATGTTTGTATGTTTGTTGTCGAACACAAGATACATTTCTTGTATTTCTGACAGTGATATATTGTAAGTAATTTACTTTGTAACATTTTAGCTCGCTGAAACAGTGAATCTACATTTCCTAAGCTTGCTCGAGTCCCTGCTGGAGTGCAACTCGACCGTGCTAAATAAATTGCTACCGCTCTGGACTCCTATACTTTATTCGCCGTTGTTTATTGTAAGTATTTGTAAAAAAGGAGAAGATATTTTTTTGTTATTCAATTATTTAAATAGAGTTTTAGTAATTAAAAACATATTGTTAATAAACGAGTAATTCTTAGAAGTACGATAATTCGTATCCGCGGATTTTCGAAAGAGAAAAAAGATTCGCCAAAAAGGAACGGATACGGATCCGTTCCTTTTTGGCGAATCTTATCTGCTTAAATTATATTAAATTATCAATAAAACAAAAGAAATACCCACGCAATGCAAATCGTAACACGTTTTACGTGTTTCGCAAAGTGTCAAAAGACATCAACTATTGTTTCAAGTAATAAATTTACGTTAAATTAGTAGTAAGCTCTTAAATAAGAAAGGTAAGATCCGCGGATATACATACATATTTACCGGCACATCAGTAATACGTGTACAGGGTGAATTAAATCGAAATCTAACCTAATTTAATAAATATCCCAATCTGTGAATCTAGACGGTAAATATCCGTATCCGCATCCGTATCCGTATCTGCGGGCTTAGGCACCAGATATTTGTAACCGTGAAACTAGATATCAAATATCCGTATGCATATCTACGTATTTAGGTACTAGATACCCATATCCGCAGATATAGATACCAAATATCCGTGTTCGCACTCGCGAATCTAGACACCAAATATCCGTATCCGTAACCGTGGATCTAGACATCAAATGTCCTCGTTCTTATCCGTAAATATAGACACCAAATATCCGTATCCGCCGATCTAGACACCGAATAGCCGTATCCGTATTCGCGGATGTAGACACCAAATATCCGTATCCGCGGATCTAGACACCGAATAGCCGTATCCGTATTCGCGGATGTAGACACCAAATATCCGTATCCGCGGATCTAGACACCGAATAGCCGTATCCGTATTCGCGGATGTAGACACCAAATATACGTGTTCGTATCCGCAGATCTAGACACCAAATGTCCTCGTTCTTATCCGTAAATATAGACACCAAATATCCGTATCCGCGGATCTAGACACCGAATAGCCGTATCCGTATTCGCGCATGTAGACACCAAATGTCCTCGTTCTTATCCGTAAATATAGACACCAAATATCCGTATCCGCCGATCTATACACCGAATAGCCTTATCCGTATTCGCGGATGTAGACACCAAATATCCGTGTTCGTATCCGCGGATCTAGACACCGAACAGCCGTATCCGTACCCGCGGGTCTAGACACCGAATAGCCGTATCCGTACCCGCGGGTCTAGACACCGAACAGCCGTATCCGTACCCGCGGATCTAGACACCGAATAGCCGTATCCGTAACCGCGGATCTAGACACCGAACAGCCGTATCCGTACCCGCGGGTCTAGACACCGAATAGCCGTATCCGTAACCGCGGATCTAGACACCGAACAGCCGTATCCGTACCCGCGGGTCTAGACACCGAATAGCCGTATCCGTACCCGCGGATCTAGACACCGAACAGCCGTATTTGTACCCGCGGGTCTAGACACCGAATAGCCGTATCCGTATCCGCGAACCTAGCCACCGAACAGCCGTATCCGTACCCGCGGATCTAGACACCGAATAGCCGTATCCGTAACCGCGGATCTAGACACCGAACAGCCGTATCCGTACCCGCGGGTCTAGACACCGAATAGCCGTATCCGTAACCGCGGATCTAGACACCGAACAGCCGTATCCGTACCCGCGGGTCTAGACACCGAATAGCCGTATCCGTACCCGCGGATCTAGACACCGAACAGCCGTATTTGTACCCGCGGGTCTAGACACCGAATAGCCGTATCCGTATCCGCGGACCTAGCCACCGAACAGCCGTATCCGTACCCGCGGGTCTAGACTCCGAACAGCCGTATCCGTACCCGCGGGTGTGGAGCCCGCGGCGGCGGGTACACGGCAGGCCGGCCCGCAGATGCCGCGGCACGTGCGCGCGCGGCTGGCGGCGGTGGGCGCGCTGCGGCCGGCGCGCGCGGCGGCGCCCGAGCCGCGCCGCCTGTACCGCCTGCTGGCGCGCATGGCGCAGCTCGAGCTGCAGCCGCACTCCTTCTACTTCATCTAATTACACCCGCGTATTCGTTCGTTTATGTCATTCTATGTAGCTAATCGTAAGTTTTTTTTTTTATTTCATTGTCTGTGTATTTATTGTTTTCTGTGTATTTGTATAATGTTTATCTTCTCTAATTGAATCGGATGTTGTTTACTGTTGCATTGATTTAAATTTTGTTTTCACGTAACTTTTTTAGTTTGTTTTATTTATTATTTAAAATATTTTTAAATAAATGTATCGTAAGTCACTCCTTATAACATTAGCTATTTGTGTGTGTAAGTCCCGTTAAAATCGGTTCAGGCGTTTAAGAGATTAGCCGGAAAAAACCGACAGACTGACAAAAGTGTTCAAAATTGTGTTTTTAATATAACTACCGTATATTTTATTTTCGAATGCGTTTAATTAAAAGCTTTTAATTTGAAATTACAAACAGACACTTCAATTATATTTATTTGTATAAATTACAATGATTAATATATCTTAATTTAATCGGAATAAAATATTGTTACAGTATTATTTGTAATATGTGTAGTTTTTTATTATAATTTTTCTTTTGATTTATTAATATTATTATTTCTTAATTGTATTTAATGTTATAAGTTCGTCACTTTTTAAATATGTTGTCTAAGTTTATTTTTTAGTTGTTACTTTTTTTGTTTATTTTTATTGTTAGGCTCTGTACTGAAATAATTTATATCAGCAATTTTCAGCTACGTTCCAAATAAATTTATTTTTATTCTTATTATGTGGCGCCTGTAACAAAGTAGACACTAAGTAATATTGTAATAATTCCTATGTTGATATAAGTTATCTAATAAATCTCAGTGTTCTGCTTGTTAGTGTTTAAATAAATAAATAAATTCACGCAAGTGCGTCGGTCTGAACGATGCGCATGTCGCTGCGCAGAACGTTAAAATAGCCACCGGGACAGTCGTTTAGACATTTCTTTAATTTTAATTATTATTTAATATTACATATGCGATTATATATATAAAAATAATGTTTCTAAATTATTATTGCATTTTTATTGCAATTAGTATTTAATGTGTTTCTCAAATACTTGAAAACATAAATACTAAAGTAGTGTAATTGTTCAAAAATTCGTATTTTTCGTTTCGGGATGTGTTTATTTACCAGATAAAGACAACTGCATTATAAATATTTTATAACGGCGGAAAATATTCAATTAGTTTATAACAATATCGTATATATTAAATTTTTTAAGTCTTGTTCACTCGACTGTACCATGCGCGAGTTCGGACTCGCCTCGTGTTCAGAACGACACACTTACGTGAAACGAGGTATACATACACGCACCATATTCAACGAACCCCATTAGGATCTGATGATCCCGCGACCTTTAGCGCTTCAATGAGTTGTAGCGATCACTGTGCCAACCTGTCTATCAATAATATAATACATTAAATTTTAGTGTGATCAATAAAATATCTATTTCGATGTTTACTGTTGTTTCTTTTTATGACATCCACCATATGTATAATACATTTGAATAATTGTTAAAAATGAACCTCATGACTCCACATGACGAGTGTGACTTTGAAGGAAGCATCACACTCACAGAAAATGAGCGTAAAACAGCTACATATCGTACGGTTAATGATAGTGTTACAAGCTTAACCCCTCCCTCATGTCTTTCCTTACTTCCTATTCCTCGTTATCCTTCATTCTTTTCTTGAGCTGGCAACACATTTGTGGCTCCTCTCGTGCTGCATATTTTTATATATGTTCACTATTTTTATTAAAAAAAAAATGTAATATACGAACAATATATCAACTTAAAAACCTTTATTAAAAATTAGCCATAAAATCTATATAACATTACATCAAAAGGGTTAAGTCACGTCATTAGTGAAGCGTCAACAAACCTCGCGTGAACGACGCCGTGTGAAAACAACCTTAACGCGTGCATTACATTATTACATGGTTACATAAGTTCATAATAATAGTTAATTACACGTTGAGTCACTGTCTGTCTGTTTGTTAGTCAAAAGGTTTGACAAGATTTTATGGGCACGAAAATTTACAATTTTAATGATTTTCTCGTTAACAGTAAGTTATTAGTTGTAAATGTTATGTGCTATTTTAAGCAATGATGATAAACAATTGCACTAGAAGAAAGATCATTTTAGAAACTCCATTATATATGTCATTGTAAATTTGTAAATTTCATTATATGTGAAATTGTAAACATGTTTGCAAAACGTAAAATTCTGATCACAATTTGCCTTAAATTTTTCAATATTTAACCGAGGTAAATTATTTATGTTAGGTTTGAGTTTAAGCGCCGAAGTAAGTACATATTAAAAAAATAATGGAGTGCGTAAAATATTACAAATATAAGACCCAGTCACTCCCATATTTAAGTCGAATCAACATTTGACAACTCGTAAAATCAGTTCAGCGGTTTATATTACACAAACTGTTAAGGAAATTAATGTGTATTCATAGGAATATACGATGTACATTGTCCTCCTGAGGCGCCAATATGCTAGGCATAGGCGTAAATATGTTTAATTTTTTACAAAAAAAAAACTAAAACAAGATTAGGTAACATTTTATTAGATTTCTGCTTTATTAAAATAGCGAACTACTAATAAATAAAAAATAACATCTGTGTTTAAATTTTAAAATATGGTATTGTTTATAAAATCTACTAATTAAGTCAAAATTCCGTCACAAAAACAGTTACACTATTAAAATTTACTATATGACATGTTGAATTATGTTCCATTTTTTTTCTCAATTGTAATGGTCTGTAAAAATAATGATACACCTATCAAATACAAATCTCTTATGAGCAATTATTCAATTGAGTAATTATGAACATCGCGCCCACAGCGCCACATGGTGAAATGGTCCGTACAATGCGGGCAACACTGAAATAACGCGTCCGACGCAATCGCATCAAAATGTGTTCATTAGCCGCTATTGTGCGCGTTTAGCAACACTCTTATAATTATTTTTAATGACACGATACAATAATTATTTAGTTGGTAGTTTTTAACATTTTTATTTCATCGTAAATTGATGCTATTAAAACTTAAATTGTGTATAAAATGAATTATATGATATTTTTGCCGCCTTTTGTCTTCTGTATTCGGAGTCATAAAATTATATAACAGATCGTTCAGTATTAAAATTCGTATTTAAGAAGTATATTAAATTGTAACTTTTAAGTTTTCAAGGTTTATGTATGTGGCTGAGTTTTTTTATTTTACCATAAGCTCACGACGCCTCGTGCTCTTCAATTTTTATTTATTAGAAGAGCCCTATGACCATTTGTGGGATTTTTAAGGACTATGAGACGATAATTACACATGTAATTTTTATTCTCGTAATTGATATAAACTCTGTAACCTAGTAACAGTTACTTAAATAACCTTACAAAAGCTGTTGCCGTCAAAAATAAACAGGCACTGATAGTAAATTCTTCAGGTGTAAAGCAATACAAATTATATTTTTATGACTTTGTTTTAGATTTTTTTATCTATATTACACGACATTTTTGTTAAAGTTTTAATAATTAAGATTTTTATTTATATTTAAAAATCTCTATAGGTTATTATAAATTCATTATAATATTTTCAAAATAAGAATAAATGGTCGACATTAAATCTTTTGTTGGTTTTTTTATTGTACGTGGACAATCTCTTCCGTACCTATATTTACCTGGTACGTATGTTCTTTGTTTTTGAAAGAGGATATTTTGATTTTTTGTTTTGTTTTGTATAATTTTTAATATGTTTTCAAAAAGAGAAGTTAAATGAGGTTATTCATTGTTTTTAATTTATTATTGTGAATAATAAAGATAATTGGTTTTATGTATTATAAATACATAATTGGAATAATAATAAATATATTCAATTGGTTTTAACAATTTTGGATTATTTTCCGTTTCCTTTTTCACTCTTTTCTCCCTTCTTCCTAAGTAACTAACTACACCAACATTTGTGACAGTTTTGATGTATAGTTTTTCTTAAAAAAGGTTTATATATATCCAAATCTAAACTAAAAAGAACCTTTCGATAAACAAACAATTAAAAGAAAAAAATCTATACATTAAAAAAAACCTACACATTAGCTTTTTTTCAGCGCTTCAAACAGCTACTCAATCGCTTTATTGTTTAAAACGAATTGTTCTAAAACTGGAACGAGATTGTCATTATTATAGATGGATCAGCATAATCCGATATTATATAACACTGCATTTTCCAATCAATCGATACATTGCTCATGGTAAAGCTGTATACATATAGATTGGATTTTTTATGTTTTATTCATGGGGCAGAACATGTAAAATTTATTTTAAGTAAAGATTTATTTTTCATTTTTATACTCTTAATCGACTCGAAAAAGGAGTAGGTTGTCAATTAATCGGGATTTTTTTTTGTTTGAGTATAATATATTATTAATTTAGTTTTATACAGATATATATTTTAATATAACTACTAATTAAGTTGAGAAGCATTGAAAATTGCTTATAATGAATTGAATATATAATTACATCAATTATATATTTTCAGATTTATTGAAAAAAAAATAAGCAAAAATGTGCTCTCTTTAGTATAGTAATAAATATTTTTGCTTTTTTTAATTTTCTTACAATGGAGCATATTTACCTATTTCAATTGAAAACGATTCTAATAATTTCTAACAATATGAACACATCATAATATCACTAATGGGTGTAAAAAGTCCCCGTTTCCTCTTGTCATCTCTTTCCTTTGACTTTGCATCACAGTATTAATTGAGGCTGCATTATTTCTGCGCATGCGGGATCCGTGTCAGCGCCTGTGAAAACATTTAGTGACTAGTGATGTGACATATTGTGATATCGATAATCGATAAAAATAATGTCATTGCAAAATACTCAAATGTATTATAAGGTGGTTGTTATAGCTACATTATTAAGATTTTTTCTTTTAATAAAACATCATTTTAGACTAAAAAATAGGTATAAGTTTAAAAAAGTACATTGTAATATTTATGACATTCTCTTTTAAGTTTTATACATTTCAAGTTTATCAAAGGCAATTTAGAATAATTGTAAATAAATTGACATTTTATAATTTAGATTTTTTTATTATTTTATCTTTATCTATTTATTTTCTTACTTATATAAAAAACTACAGATTTTTATTTTCGGATTATCAAACAGAAAAACAAAGTATCGATAAAGAGCAATACCAAAGACATCCCTTTTTCCCACAATAACAAGTTTTTAGTCAAAAACGAGTTCATTTCTTCTAGTTAAGTTATTATTTACATAGAGAATCACGCTATACCGTGCAGCAAGATTTGTGCCGAGATAACGCGAGATCACAATGGTGTGACGCTTGTCTCGGAATTTGCGAAATTGTCTCATTCATGCCGTTCAAAATGAAAGATTATATTATTTTTTAGCGATAAAAACATATTAGTCTCTTAATTAAATGTTTAAGATTGTCCCATTGGAAAGATATAATAATTTATGTTACTACTGCTTGATTCCCGTGACTTCGTCTGTGTAAAATTTGTTTCAATATGTTGGCCTATTTCTTTGAAAACTACGACATATAAACTTTTATTCTCAATCTTCTTCTAGTTTAATTTTCGTAACAAAAAGTAACCTGCTCTTATATAAATTCCAATCTACACCATTCATATAGGTATCTATGAATTTTTTCATATAAAATTAATAAATAAACCTAAAGATTTTCTTTTTTATGTGGTTTTTTATTCACGGGAGACACAAATGATGTGAACGAAATGTAGATGCTAGGCTCGAATTATATATCTTATTAATCATTAAGATTTTTTAAATCCAGAAAGCATTTTTATGATATAATATTTACCAGTATTTGCTCGTGGCTTCATTCTCGTTAATGAAAATTTTGCTTTAAAATAATACGAACATTTACATAAAATACAGTAATTTTTACGATACCATTTGAAAAATACATTATTCTATATAATTTGGTAATATATAATTCAAATCTTTCAAAAATATTGAATTTAGTAATATATAATTCAAAATTGACTGGCTTACGTATTAACTGACCGATCGAGCAACACAGAGCTATAACCGCCGGGACTTGATTCTTAAAATTTTGCACTAAGATTCCTTACATAATGTGCATAAGTATGAACTAAAAAGAGGGTTGCAAGTTTGGTAGGTATCAAATTCCGAAGCACACGCGGGCGAAGCTACAAGAAACTAATAGTGTTAGTAAATGTGATATATTAAAAAAATCTACAGTTTAAAATAAGTTGGTCTCGCTTTAGTGAAATATAATGAAATATTACATAACGCGAAGTCTCCCGCTGTTTTCACACGTCCTCTTCTTATCTACATGTCTTTAAAAATATATTATACTAACATTAAATGGCAGTTTCGGCCAGAATTTCAATTTATTCAAGATAATGTCATAGAGAGTTTTAAGTATATATATGTAATGGTTTAGCAACTATTTCACACCCCTGGGCTTGTGAACTTATCAACAAACTTAAACTCAATAAAATTAAATATTTATTTTATTCCCATAAGATAGGAAAATTTAATTTACAAAGATTTTTTTAATAAATTAGGCATTAACAGGCGGGTCATCTGATGTTGAGTTGTCACAGTTACAGTTATGGAGCACCAGACGAGCGACAAATGCGTTGGCAGCCTAAAAAGGGACGAAGTGGTAGTAGGACAAGGAACGGGGGAGAGGTTTAGGCTTCTAACTCTTTTAAGTTAATTTCGCATTTTAAGACTTCTGGCTGCGGTACTATATACAAAGTAGGCTATGTGGATGCTAATAAGCAATAGTATGTCAACCTACAAAAACTAAAATTCGGAGATATTCATATGTTATAAATTGTATTATATATAAGACAACAACAATAAACAAGTACGAAAAAAAAGTTTCTAAATTAATGTTTCGAATATAAAATCTATTAAAACTTATTATTATGTCAATCTGATTTTAATTCATTATACGTTTTTATCAAAATAGAAAGAAACAGATACATTTAGATATTTCTTAAAACGAATTTATTTGACAAAATAAAGTCCATGTCGCTTAATATAGTATTATCAGTGTCTATGGATTGATCTCTGAATTACACATAAATTCCTAGAACCGTTAGATCGTGAAACAACATATGCGCATACGAGATGGTCACTGCGTAAAGTCTTTCATCCCATTTACTAATTATTTTCGCGACACAGAGTATTCTTCTGCAAGATTCAATCTATTTCTAGACTAAAATTCATTAATATTAGTTCAGGGGCTTAAGCGTGAAAACCTAACAGACAGACGGAGACAGAGAACAAACCTTTTAAATTTTTTCATGCGTTACATTTATTTACACGAAAGTTGAACGACGTACAGGCGTTCCATACGATCATATCTATGTGCAAAAAAATTAATACATGATTAACATTAAAAATAAAAGATATAAAATAATTCTACAACACTATATAACATCATTAAGTCTATTGTAACGATCTGCTTACAAGTGTCAAATTTAATTAATTGTAGAATAAAGTGTGGCAACAATGAGTGATGGAGCCGGCTGCCAGCACAGAGACATTGTTTTATTACTGAGACAGTTCTTTTATTAACATGTGGGTTGCTAGAGAATTTAGTAATTGGATTCTAACCGCGTTATCTAAAAGTGATATAATTTTATACCCTGCTGGTACAGTTACATCATTTGTGTGAACTATTATGATTTTTGGCTTGTTACAAATTAATATATATAATACACAGTGTTTTAACTGGGTATCTATTGGATATTTTACCAGATAGCAGAAACGATATTTAAAAGTAGAAAATCTGAACTAAACTTTTTTAAATTTTTTTTTTCATAAGTAGTCTATACGAGCTTACAAGATCCAACGTTTCCTCAGAAACACTTTGTATGTTTTGTAATATTAAATTTTATTTATTTTATTTTTGCATGTGACCGACGGGCTGGCGGTTACCTTGGCCAGCCAATGACGCCAGTGTTTTGGGCACCTTGCCTCACTGTGACATCGATACTTAGGCTTAATACAGCTATTTTTCATTTCATTTCAGTACTATTATTTATTTAATTATAATAAAACTTTCAAGTATAAAAAAAAACCTTGAAACACGTATGTGCGTATGAAGCTTGCAACTACAGTATTACCTAAAATATACAAAATTTGCATTCAAAATTAAAAAAAAAACAAACATTTGTATGGACGCTGATAAGCAATACTGTGTCAAGCCACACGGACTTCGTTTTGAGAAAATGGCGCCTAAAGATGTCAAACCTATTCTTGATAAATTTGTTTGAAGACGTATATGTATATTCGTCTTTTCTTTTCTATTTTGATAAAATGTATATTGAATCAAAAGCAGATAGATTTGTTTAATATGTTATCTAACAATAAGTTTTTAAATATTTGTAATTATTTTATAAATTGCAAAATATGGAACGCACTTGAAATTCGAAACATTGAGTTAATAAACTTTTTTCCTTACTTATTTACTTTAGATGACTTAAAACTTTTTGAATAACGTTATGTAGATGACCTAGTATCAAAATACATCAATATCAGCAAATTTGACTTTTTGTGGGTTGACATATTATTGCTTATCAGCATCTCCTTTTTAAATAGAAATGGTAATCGTGTGATATTTACGCCATTAGCATTAAACTTTCATCTCGAAATGATGTAACGTTACGTGCCTCGCTAATAAGCTGAAAATATGAATTCGTGAAAAGTAAAAGCACCGTGGATCTAGATAGGACTAATACGTGATGCCTAACAAAAGTGACGAACTTTCTGAAAGAAGTGGACGACAGACCATGTCTTATGTAGACACGGCAATTTATTTAATATCTAGTAACAAAATATTAAAAGAAGAATTAATTAAAGAAAAATTAAAGAATATAAAACTTACAAATCTGTCGATGTCGTTACAGTGAAACAAAGTGCCCAAAACACTGGCGGCATTGGCTCTTTGAATGGCCAAACTGATATGTTGGCCACGGTAGCGCCAGCTCTCCGGTCACTTGTAGACTCGACGAGGCGGGAAGATAATTCTTGGTAGAATCTTTTGGCATCCTCGCCCCAGGAGCCCATGGTTAATATCTTATTTAACTTTTCGTAAAATTAACTAAGACTGGAAGAAAAAGCAACCGACTTCAAAACTAAAATACGCAATTGTACGTGCTATTTCCATTTTAAAACGAATTACTAAACCGATTTCGATTAAATTTCTATGCGACTGAAAGCAAGCGAGTATATCGGTTAATAAAAGACAAAATTTATTGTGTTTAAATTTTTCAAATGAATGTGTACCTAATCATGGATGCAACACCAGTCAGACGCCTTGTTAGCTGAAAACGGAATAGATGAAGAGGAGCATAATGTAAGGGCAAGTGATTGGTGATTTGGAATAGAAGGCAAGTTCTCAGCTGTCTTACTAACCAAAGTCAAAATCAAAATATGCTTTTCCAAGTAGGTTTTTACAAGCACTTTTGAAACGTCAATACAGAAACAAAAAAGAAACCAAAAAAGCTAATTAATTAATTAATTTACCACCTGTAACAACCGGCAAGGAACTCGATAGTTACTTTTTTTTTAAGTTTTACAATGGGTAACATACATTTAAATAGCCGAGATAACCTAGTGGTTAGAACACATCGATCTCAACGGATGATTGCGAGTTCAAACCCGGCTAGCATCGCTATGTTTTCAAGTGCTAAATTTGTGTTTTAATTAACCTCGAGCTCGGTGGTGAAGAAAAACCTTCACCACCGAGCATCATGAGGAAACCTGCATGTGCCGGGAGAAATTCTGACACATGTATGCCAACCTGCAGTGGACCAGTATGGTTGATTAAGCTATAAACCTTCTTCATAATAGGAGAAGAGGCGTTTGCCCAGCTGTGGGACATTTACAGGCTACTTTACTTTTTATACACATTTATGAGTTATAAATATATTAAATACCCTGTGTGAATCCAGTTTATAATAAATTCAAGCATCTTTATCATCTATGTAATCTTGAACAGAATAATATGCTTTAGTTATTAAGGTTTTTTTAATATGTACATTAAATTTCTTATTTGTTAACTGTAGCACTTTTTGCGAAATTTTATTATAAAATTGAATACGTTGCCCTAACCTAAATGGAGAATTACATTTGTAAGTTGTACTCTCGAGAGCGATATGAATCAACTCTGTAACCTAATAACATATACGTCGTAAGTAGTTACGAAAGCTGTGACTGTCAATAATAAGGCACTGACGGTAAATTCTTTAAGATGTAAATCTTTATGGTAGTCTGAGAGCATAACTTATAAGTGTAATTCTCCATCACTTACCAGCTACTAGGCTCAACCCAGCTACGGTCGCAGCCTAAAAGTTTAGTCACTAATAATAAAATAGAAAAAGTGAATTAGATTTGTTGGTACCCTCTCAACCAAGTTTTTACACGCTTTAGTATAGAAAATGATCTCTCTGACATTGCGCCTTATAGAAAGAGTTGACAGAATTTTAGAATAAAATGCATGCGCATTCTGAAATAATCAGAAAATCGTTTTTTAATAATTTTCCAAATTTTTTAGAAGATTTTTTTTCTGGCGTGAACGATTTTTGGTGTGTTCACGTCCCCTTCGGATCGCGTCGGACCGCAATGACATAACAATTATGTCTATTCTTAACATATTCTATTAACAAAAAATAAATCTTTGTTTCAATAGTCTTAACAATCTCTCAAAAGATCAACTGTAACGTCTGTCGTCTAGATTTTGAAACTTTCATTTCCAAAATGGCACGCGGATGTGACGAGCGAATTAGGAGCGTCTCGAATCTCACGTTTCATCGCATTGTGTAGTCGTCCTTATCTCACTTCCGCGATAATTGGTTCTGTATGGGAACATCCTCAGAACACAGACAGATTTGGAAGTGACGTCAAGTTTATTGCGTCAAAGATTAAAAACTTTTTTATTTACAGTTGAGTTATTGAAAGCGAAATGGCATAAATGTTTTGATTATTTTTAATTATTTTTTCAGTTTAGCAAACCTAAAATATTATAAAGGTGGTAAAGTATATAATTTTCTTTTACATATTTAAAATATAGTATATAAATAACTAATATAATCAATATTAACCTTCAATATCTAAGTATTTTTTTTTAACTTTAACCAGCTATTCCTTGTGGGTTCACTGGCGTTTGTCGCAAAGTAAATGTTTCCTTTCTGGGGCAAGGTGTCCGTTTTTATAACAAAATACCAAAGAAATTTTTTCAGTTGTCAATCAATAAGTTTAAATTGTATATTAAAAATTCTTTAATAGCTAAAGCATATTATTCTGTACAAGATTATATAGATGATAACAATGCATGGATTTAGTGTAGATGAATTTCATACAGGATGTTTAATATAAACATTTGTAATTTTTAAAATGTATATACTTAATAACACAATTTTAAAAGAGTACCTATCGAGTTTCTTGCCGGTTCTTCTCGGTAGAATCTACATTCCGAACCGGTGGTAGCTTTTCCTTAATTTAAGTACTTTTTGTTTATTTTGACGATTCAAAAGTGCTTTTAAAAGCCTACTTGAATAAAGTATTTTTTTATTTTGATTGATTTTGATTTTATGGTTAATGCATCGCTTCTATGAGTCGTAGCGTAAAATAGCCTATACACTTTCTCAATAAACGGGCTATCCAACACAATAAGATTTTTGCAAATCGTATTAGCAGTTTTAGAGATTACTTTCTACGAACAAACTTACAAAGAAAATTTGCCTCTTTGTAATGTTCGTTATGTTTAATTTAACAAATAAAAATTCAAAATCAACAAAATACATAAATATATCATTAGTCTGACCTTAAATAATTCTTATCAGTCTTCATTTCAAGATATTTTTTTACAAGTATTTGGTATAGAAAATTTTATTCGCTCCATCGGCGCCATCTATGTACTAATCTAGAATTATTATCATCTAGAATATTCATAAATTAAATAAAATTCACCTCAATATTCCGCTTCTTTAATATAACTATATTATTATGAAACTTTTTTTAATTTGAAGATTTTTTTTTTAATTTTAATATCACCTGTTTTGAAATTTGCCATCTTAATTGTAATCGACAATGTTACCGACAATGACGACAAGCATCAAAAGTAATGGTTTTAGCAGTCTATATATGTATGCATGTTAACTGAGATAAAGCCTAGCTGTAACCAACAAATCCTTATTTCCTACTTTTTAATATAATATAATATGTTATTATTATGTAATTATATTCATTATGATGCTGATGTTTTAAATTTCATTTTCTTCTTATTTTAATCTTTTACTTCTGATTTTATGAATCACAGTGAATGCATTCACAGTAAATTAATATAATACTATTATTTCTCATATTTGTAAGCGTTTTGTATGTATACTGTAAGTGTGCTTTAAATAAATAAATAAAAAAAATCAATTTTACTTTCTAAGCTCGCATTTACTAACGTTAAATAGAAAACTTTTTAGTTTGTCCAGGTAGAGCCGGATTTGCTATAGGGGCACGAGGGGCCAGTGACTAGGACATCAAAATTTAGGGTGAAAGAGATTTTTGTTAAGATATTAGTAAATATTACTCGAAGGTCGAATTTGTTTATTAAGAAAATAGCTTTTTTTTTAAATTGAACATTTGTCCAGGATTTTCGTAAAAGATTGTAAAATATCAAGAAACAGTGCGGTCTCGATGTCGTCACCAAGGTCTCATAATATCAGTGCTGTTCCCGTAATAACTGTCATTTACACTATTATTTTGTGACATTGAAAGACATTTCATTTACAGCTAAACCGCTAAAATTAATTAATGTCTCGCCATCCACGATGTCTGACACGACTGCCGGTCATATTTCATTATCATTTATAAACGTTTCATAATGAATTTATGTCCTAGTGGTTTTTTTTATTTTTGCATCATGTATCTTTCTTCGGGGTTCCGTACTGAAAGGGGACCAACCCTATTAGTCAAAATCTAAATCGAAATATTTTAAATCAAAATAGACAATAAATCTATGAAGGTTTCGGAAAATTTTAATCTCAGACCTGAAATGAAATCTAGGGAGAAATTCTGCGGGACTTTTTTTGTTCTTATTTATTTATTTATTTATTTATTTATTAGGTTTGCTAATAGTTGTTACATTTTGATCATACAATTTATTAATTTACATACTAATTACTTTCTAAATGTATAACTATATTAAAGCAAACACGACATTTACGATTAATATATACATTTACGATTAATTTAAGTGGTTCTAATTTGACAAAAACGTAAAAAATTATCACACGGTAGGAAAAATTAATAATATTACAATCATAACAATTAAAATAAAGTTAAAACGATTTCTTACAATTTAAAATTTAAAATAAATTGGTTATTTAGATTAAATTATCATCAATTTAATAATGGGTTAACAGTATTCAACTATCAATCTAGTCAACACTTAGTCTTACGTGTTTATGTCAAGATTGGTTTCAAATTATAAAATGTATGAAGATAGCCTGAAAGCGATCGCTTTCTTGTCATGGAGTGTCATTATCTATGAAGTAAACATACATAGCGCGTAGATGTTTACCGTATCTTTAAGGGCTGTGTCGAACGGAGCCGTCAAGGAGAAATAAAATGAGAAAAAAGAAATTCAAAGAATTATATAACTATATAGTCTATTTTTCTTTACTTATCCTATTTAGAAAACAAATGGATGCTGATAAGCAATAATGTGTCAACCCACAAAAAGTCAAATTTGGAGATATTGATGTATTTTGATACTACGTAATCTATATAACATTATTCAAAAAGTCATCTAAACTGATTAAGTATGGAAAAATGTTTCTTAACTCAATGTTTCGAATTACAGGTGCGTTCCATTTTTTGCAATTTATAAAATAATATCAAATATTTAAAAACTTATTATTAGATCACATATTAACCAAATCTATCTGCTTTTGATTAAATATACATTTTATCAAAATAGAAAAGAAAAGGTGAATATATACGTCTTTAAACAAATTTATTAAGAATAGCTTTGACATCTTCAAACGCCATTTTCTCAAAATGAAGTCTGTGTGGGTTGACACAGTATTGCTTATCAGCGTCCAAATATGGCGTTTTCTCTTACCACACATAACAGTTAGAGATGAGGAATAATCGATCAAATAATTGAACTAAATCATTTTTATAATGAAACATTTTAATGAAAATTAATATTCGAAATTTTCTGATTTTCAATCCGGATAAAGTTACCTAAGACAACTAAAGAAAAATAAACTATACACATGAAACCAAACGCAGTACAATCTTAAGATTTCCAGTAAAAGTGTAAAGCTTCATAAAATCTTAACTGCACACATAATTCAAACTTTCTTCTATATATTCCACTGCGATAAGGTGGACCTTAATATACAACACAATAATAAAAATTGTATTATTGAAAAAGTATGAATTTATAAAAGTATAAAAAAAAAACACTTTTTATATTTGTTCTATCATAAGTTGTGTAATGCATATACGCAATAATGTTTGAATAATCAAAATTTAATTCAAAAGTAAAAAAATATATATATATATATATATAATAAAAACTGGCAAAGTGCGAGATGGGCTCGTAAAGGTTCTTACTAGGACTAGGTCAATGAAAATACAACAATTTGTATTGTACGGAATCCTCTGTACGTTGACTCATACCAAATAAGAATATATTAAGAAAAAAAATCTTATATGATGAAAACATTGCAATTAAAAATTCAATGACAACACACTTACGGAAATATTTATGTTTATTAAAAAAATACTTTTATGTACATATTAAAGTTTATGATAATATTGTTTACTAACATCATTGAGTACCGTAACAAATATGACAGACGGACTGACGGTGATGGCTGAAGGTAATATTTGCAACATCGTTAACAAATGTCTATTGGACACGTGTGACGTAAATATATTAAATTCAATTGTGTTTTACAGAAGCGCGTAAGATACGCAGGCCTATAACAACTGTTTGTGTAATCAATTGATCGTCATAGTTACAAAATCTATATATTGTCCAATGATATTCTATAACTGGGCACTGATAAGCAATACTATGTCAAGCCACAGGGATTTCATTTTGAGAAAATTGTCTCTAAAGATGTCAAGCCTATTCTTTACAAATTTGTTTGAAGATGTATATATGGACGCTGATAAGCAATACTGTGCTAAGCCACACGAACGTCATTTTGAGAAAATGACATCTAAAGATGACAAACCTATTCTTAACAAATATGTTTGAAGAAGTATATATCCATCTTTTCTTTTATTTTTTGATAAAAGGTATAATGAATAAAAATTAGATTGATATATTTAATATATTATCTAATAAAAAGTTTTTTAAATGTTTGAGATTATTGTATAACTTGCAAAATAAAGAATGCACTTGAAATTCGAACCAATTAATTAAGAAACTTTTTTCCGTATTTATTTAGTTTATATGACTTCAATTTTTATTAATAACTAGCTGTGCCCGCGACTTCGTTCGCGTGGATTACAGAATGCTTGGTATGTCTCCTGCAAATCAAGGTTATAATAGTCTGCGGTGCTGCTCAAGAAAGAAGCTTTTTACTTTGGATCTGGGAACTTTCTGGTTGTTTTTGTAAGCAGTCACTAACTCAGATATGGTATTCCTCCACGGTTTTCGCTATAAATGTTGAAGAAAAGTTGTTTTGTGCTAGTCTTTAAGATTTTGACTGCAAAACAGTAAGTTCCCACTAAGTTTCTTCTTGTATTATATATCGGGTGACTTTTTTTAACTGGGCTTTGATATTTATATGGCCAAATCCGGAACTATAAGGAATCGCGAAAGATACTTAAAGGAGTTTCGTGTCAAATTTTGAAAAATCTAAAACTGGATCATATTTTTTTTGATTTCATGATTCTCCTTGCCAGGAATAGAACCCACTAATTTTGAAAAAAAAAATACATTCTGTATTATTACACCACCAATAAACTTGTAAAGATCAACTTTTGGAAAGTAATAAAAAGTGACAAATTAAAGGAAAAGATTTTTTTACAAAACAACATTAAATATATACACTAATTAGAAGTTAAGTATTCGATTCTACATAGACATAATCAAATATGTGGGTTACATCATGGGTTCCCGTAGGTTTAGAAAAAAAATCTGCATTACTTCGAACGATTTGTTTATATCGCATCAAAATGCTGGTCACCTACTAAAGTAAGGACGACTGTTAACAATACAATCGAAAATATATAAAAAAATCAGCCAAGTGCGTGTCGGGCCACGCACAATGTAGGGTTCCGTAGTTGTCAGAATTGTCAAGATCGGTCAAGCAATCTTCGAGTACCTATTTTCGTAAAAAAGTTTACGACGAACTGGGAATTTCCTTTTTTGAGTTAGTTTATACAATATACGTACTTACAATTTTAAACCTTTTATTATTATAACATTATTTTTAATTTATCTTTATATTTCAAGACTAAAATATTTTTAATGTAAAATGAATGTTTGAATATGAATTATACTAACGATTTTGAACCTTATATGTTCGTCGATTATTTATTATTCTAACACTTGTAAAATATACTTAGCGCCGATAATTTTCCTTCCTGATTAGCGCCTATGAAATCTATGGAGATTTGGTTGAAAACTTCATAAGCGCGATTCAGAATCACTCGCGACATGTTTTAGTGATACATTGTTTATACCTTATTTTATATTTTATTTTAATTTAAACTTATTAAATATTTATTTATTTATTCATTTAAATTCATATATTAATTTAAAATTATTAATATTTACATAATGTGATGCTTTAAAAAGTGAAATATTTATTTTTACTTAGATCATCCATAATTCGATAACCATAAGAACCCACATAGCCGTGATAATATTCCTTTTAAATTCATTATATGTACCACTATTGTGAATTTTTTCATATTTTTAGACGCAGCAGTTTAGTGGCTAGAGGGGGGGGGACACTTGACTCTAAGAAAAATTGACACTTCAAAGCTTAATATTTCGGAAACAGTTCGTCGTTCGGAAAAATGGTTTTCCCACACCTATAACATTTTTAAAAGACCTATCTAACGATACCCCACAACATGGGATAAATGAGAAAAAAAATTTTTGGTCTCTCTTAACACATAGGGAAGACACCCTGAAAAAAAAATATTTTTAAGATTTTATTGTACGACTTTCTCGGCGTAATTCATATGTATACCGAATTACAGCTTTCTGGTATTAAGGGTTTCGGAGCAAAGCCGCGGACAGACAGACAGACAGACAGACGGACAGACAGACAGACAGACAGACGGACATGGCGAAACTATAAGGGTTCCGTTTTTTACTACGGAACCCTAATGAATAACTCACAGTAACTTCTTTTAGGTTTGTCTATTTTTTCTATGTGAGTTGTACAAAGTTGATAGAATGTGACGTTTGTTTTGGTCCTGGTTACCTATTCCGTTACCTAGGTAGGTTTAGATAATTCTTAAAAAGATGAATGAATTTATTGAAAATCTACATTTCACTGGACTCGGCTATGGTACTCACCCGCTATTAGCGTTAAAACATCCCGTTATAATTTTAAAATTTCACTTTTAGGTATAATTGTTTTTTTAAAGAATTGCTAAAAATTTAATTAATGTAAGAATTTGATAGAATTTTGTAAAAAAATAGTCTTTTCTTTTTGTTGCAGTTAACTGTATACTATTACCTCCCTGAAGTTGATCCTTATAATATGTGACAGTATCAGATGATGCAATCATACAGAATGTTAATTTTTCTCAAAATCAACGTGTTTCAACGTCGTTTCTGGCTAGGAGAACTTATTTTTCAAAAAACTAATGATATAGTTTTAGTTTTTATTAAAATCGGCTCTGTTACTCCTTTAATTATTTTTCGCTATTGCTTATAGTTTCGGATTTGCTCTATCATATCCAGTAAAAAAATTACTCAGTAAATTTATTATTTTTCAAAATTATTATTATTTATTAACTTTCCTATTTGAATCAAATATTATTCACTATTTCATTAGTTTCAATAAATTTTGTTCCACATTGATGTTGACAGATAGACAGACAAAAATTTTAAAATTGGGAATTTTGTTGTAAGTACCGTGTATACTTTCATATGCAAATGCGTATGCATATGAAAGTATAAAGTATTTAAAATTACAAACAGACACATTAATTTTATTTACTTGTATACCTTCCCTTCTTAAATATGAAATTGTTTACTATTTTATTGGTTGCTCCAATATTTTGTTATCGCGTAATTCTCTTTTTTAATTATTGATTTAAATACATATATTTTTTTAATAAAAGTAGCCTAAGTTAATCCTTATAATATTAGCTATAGGAGCTGCTGTAATGTTTTTAAGAACTTCTAAGACTTAGTGATATTTTGTGATATATTTCTTCCATTCCCACTCCCTTTTCTGGGTCTCACGTGATTAGTGGACATCCTCTATCTGCGAGTGAAAGTCTCATCAAATTTGATTCAGCTGTTTCAGAGATTAGTCGTAAAAAACAGACTGACAGTACTTGATGTAAGTACTTTCGTGCATTTAGTGAAAATCACAAAATAATGTTCGACGTGATCCCATAAATAGACATATCTTTTTTAGCTGCCACAAACGCACAGATAAACAGACAAACAGATAAAAATTCTAACAATTATTGTTTCGGGTTCTATTGCGTAGGTAAAGACCCCCAATATTTTTTTTTTCATATATCTTGCATGTACAGACAGCGACCCGTTAGAATTTTTTTTCATATTTATAGAATGAAAAAAAAAACTTAAATAGAAGTAAGCCCAAGTCACTCCTTATAACATTTGCTAACTGCGAGTAAAAGTACCATCAAAACCGGTTCAGCCGTTTCAGAGATTCGTCGGAACAAACAGACAGACTGACAGACAAAAAATTTAAAAATGTATTTTTTGATGTATGTACTGTATATACTTTCATGCATTTAGTGATAAGCAGAAAAAAATGTTCAAGGTGATTCGTTAAATTGACATAACTTTTTTATTTATGGACCGATTGACATAAAACAATGCCTAAATGTTAAGTGAAGCTTACTACAATATATTAGTGAAAACCGCATCTAAATCGGATAAGCCGTTTCTGAGATTACCGTGCACAAACGCACAGATAAACAGACAAACAGACAAACAGACAAACAGACAAACAGATAAGAATTCTAAAAATCATAGATTTGGGTTCTATTGCGTTGGTAAAGGCCCCCAATAATGTTTTTTTTCAAATATCTTCCATGTACAGACAGCGACCCTCTAGAATTTTATTATTAGTATAGATTATAGATGTTAAATAGGTGATGCAGTATCAATACACAACAATATCTCCTAATTCAACTTTTTGTGGGTTGACACATTATTGCTTATCAGTATCCATATATACATATATATCCATCTTCTCTTTGCTTTTTTGGACAAAGGATATAATGAATTAAAAGCAAATAAAACGTTTTATCGATTAATAAGTTTTTCAAATATATAAGATTAATGCATATTGCAAAATATTGAACACACTTCAATATTCCAAACATTAAATTTAAAAAATCCGTACTCATTTAGTTTAGGTGACTTGATAAATGTTTGAATAATGTCAAATACATGACGTATTATCAGAATCATCCAAATAATAATTTTTACGTCTCGTTGTTTGTTGGTGTCTTATTTTTTATAATAAACTAGTTTTTGCTTGCAACTTCACTTGCGTTGATGTAGATTTGTTTTAAAATAATGTATGGGTACATAAAATACGACAATACTAAGTAGGTAATGTACGTTATAAATGGTGACAAAATTTTTAAAATAATTCAGTGGTTCCAGATTTTCTATTTTTATTATTTTAGTTAATATAAAATTTGCTGGCTGGCATCCACATATATAAAGTAACGGTCTCATTACCGTCTGTCCATACGCTTTCCTCCCCATTGTTACACCGGAGTAATAAAACAAGTGCATCTTGCGATAAGACGATCAATCGGAGTAAAAAACATTTTGTTAACGTCTTCCGTTCTAAATGATATAATCTAATTGGAAATAAAAAAAGAACTGGATTTATCATATTTTAATTGACAGAAACAGAGATAATCATAATTTAAAACTTGAATCTGAAAGTAAAGCTTCCCTACAATGTAAACGTTTGCAGGGAATGTTTTAATATTGTGTTTAAAATAAAGAATAAACTAAAATAACATTCTGTATATATCCTACTTTTAGGCAAAGGTCTCCTCTTCAATTAAGGAGATGGTTTCGGAGTTAAATCACCACGTTACTTTACAGTGGATTCTCGGATATTCATGTGTCAGAATTTCTCATTTCTCCGAGGACACGCAGGCTTTCTCACTATGTTTATCTTCGCCGCCAAGATTACTTTAACACTTCAGCGGTGCTAGTCGGGGTATGTACCCGCGATCATCGGTTGAGATCGACGTGTTCTAACTATTAGGCCATTTCGGCTCTTCATCAATATTCTGGTTTAATTGAAATCCATTCGTGAATGGGTATAAGCCATCACATCAGAACGGCTGCTCTAAGACTAATTATTTTTTGTTGTACTTGTAATTATCAGGTCAAGGATTATTAGATAGATACTGTCATACTACAAAAGACGCATTTAAACCATGTTGAATACGTGTCTAGCTAAACAGTGTTTAAAAATTAAACATTGCTTAAAATATTATCTAAATAGCTTAACAGCGAATAAACTTATAAAAAAACTTATTGATAAAATGTTATACGTTACATTTGACAACAAAAATAGGTTTTAAACATCTATTAAACTCACTTAAACGTATATTAATCTGTGTCTAAAGCATGTTTAACTCAAAACTGTCTTAGACGCGCGTTTACCGTCTGTTTAAATCTTTTGTAGTAAGGCAGATAATGTTTGAAAAATCGTAGAGAAAATAAACTTTCAAAACTTTATATAAAAGTGAGTTTTCTTAAAAATACGAATGTATTTCCTTTTACGCATAGCTATAATACATTTGACTAATTTTTAGCTTCACAATTACTACAAGTTACAAGGTAATTGGTTTCATCGACATTTATTTTTAGACGACATTTAAATTAAAATTAATGATGAAATAAATCGGATATCATTATTTTAAATACCGTTACATATATTTCAGTTGCAGTCATTATTAAAGATCATGTGTTTTGCAAACATGTTCGATTTTATCTTAAACATTTATCTAAATAAGAGCGAAATGGCTTAGTGGTTTGAACATGTCGATTTCAACCGATGATCACGGGTTCAAACCCCGGCTAGCATTGCTGAATTTTCAAGTGCTAAATTTGAATTTAATTTCATCCCGTGCTCGGCGGTGACGGAAATAGCGTGAGCCTGCATCTGTCGGGAGAAATTCTGTCACATGTACATATATCCGCCCCGCAGTTTAGTAGCGTGGTGGATTAAGCTTCAAATCCTTCTCCTTAATAGGAAAGGAGACCTTTGCTTAGGAGTGGGACGTTAACTTTTTTTCTATTACCCTAAATAGCGGTAACTAAACATTGTAGTCTCTCAAGGGTTTATCCCTTAAGGCTAGAACCATGGTGAAGTTTACTTTATCCTTACGTAGCCTTATTTATTTTAGAAATAAGAAAAGTAACTTTGTCTGTGAGTTACGTAATCACTAATAAACTACTGAATCGTTTAATATTAAATTTGTTACTGAGACAATCTGACCCTTAGAAAGGACATTTTAATGCGAAGTAAGCACTATAAAGAGTTATAATATTAGAAAAATAATTAAAAAATTAGGAGAATAATACTGCGCAGACGAAGCCGCGAGCACCATCTAGTATATATACAAAAGGTAAAAATATAGGCTGGTTACCTGATAACCACCACTCATAAACATTTACAGCACCAGAGGAAACACAAATGCAATGATCATCATCTACCTAGCATTATTCCCGGTTACACCAGGGTCTGCTTTCTATTCTAGTCCATATATTGACAAGTTACTGATTTTTAAACAGAGCGATTGTCATCTGTCCTCCACAACCTCTGAAGACAAGCCAGTAACCATTAAGACTAGAATAATATCCCTACTAAGAGTAACGATCATTATCAGGTGATTGTGATAACAACCGGGACCGACAGGTTACGTGCTCTCCGAGGCACGGTGATGAGACCCATGAGGACAAATACCCAGACCTAGAAACAAATATTTATACAAATATAAATATCTGTCCCGAGCGGGGATCGAACCCGCAACACCGACTGTGTTAGAGGTACCGCTCTGTACAAGATTACGTTGACGATAAACATGCGTGGGCTTAGTATATACTGAATTTTGTACAGGATAAATAATCAATTTGTAATTCATAAAAAATTGTATTCTATTGACAAAATTTTAAAAGAGTAACTATCGAGTACTTGCCGATTCTTCTCGGTAGAATCTGTGTTCCGAAACGGTGGTAGCTTTATTAATGATGCAATTTTTTTTATGCATTCACGATTTAAAAGTGCTCGTGAGGGCCTACTTTTATAAATTATATTTTGATTTTTGATTAGACTTTTAGTAATATTAATTTCTTTACGGAACCCTAATAAAAACAATAATAGTTATTATCGCTAAGGCCGTCATCTCCGGCTCGCAGCTTCTCATTGAATTAAGTGTATTGGAGTGGCTACTTAACGTGTTGTAGGCAGTCCGCTAAATATAGTTATTTTAACAAAAATCTAGTTACCTATAAATGTAGTTTTTTTCAATTAATAAAGGCATACGTACTATTTCAATTGTTTTTTTTGTAAAGTTAATGTTAACTAAAAAAAGTTTGACACAATATGCAATTAAGTTACTTTTATAACACACAGATTCCAGTAATATTAAAGTAAAAAACATATCCGATTTTGATAAAAAATCTCAATAGCTAATTATAAAATAAATAAAAGGATCTTTTTTAATCAAATAATAAATGTCAGAGGTATCAAGTAACTATTATAAAAAATACATTACCTCTTCGTATTTTGAATTCGGTTGAAACTAGACAGCAATATGAATATGATGTTCTTCCATTACCTGTTGCGCTACATCAACTATTTTTATCATTGGTATTGGTGGGTAAAGATAGAGGGTGTAGGATTACCTGGTTTCGAGTATAATCCCACGAACAACTATTCAATTGCGCACGTGCTCCATCCAATTTACGATAACATTTAATCAAGCACTCAAATACAGTATACTTGGTGGTATGATACCACACTGATAGAATTTTAGATTAACATTTTACGCGTATTTTCAAAGGGAGCATTGGGAACTCGACCCGACGTAATAGATGACGTAGATTTTTTTTCACTCTACCCTCCAAATAATAAGGATTATAGGATGGGTGTTAAAGGTGCGTTCAGAAATACCTAACAAGAATAGTAAACAAATTAAAATATTTAAAAAAATGTTGATTTAATTTTACTTTTATAAATAAAACAATTTCAACGAATATCGTTGAAATTGTTTTATTACATAATTATATTTATTTTAAAATATAATATAACAAAAATATTAAAAAAATAAAGTATCACAAAACTAAAGCATATTAATAAAGTCAGTTACTCTCAATATGACTACAACATGTTGTTCAGCACAAGGCTGCGAGCTAATCGCGGCTAATAACATCAGTGAAATTTCACGAAGATTTTTAAACACCAAAAAAACTATAACATAAACTAATCTATTTCGCCTTCGATTCATGGTTTAATCTAAAGTATCTAGTGAGTGAGCCGAGATGTCCTAGTGGTTACAACATTAAAAGATCGCGGGTTAACCAATGAGTTTTGAGGCAAAGGAGGGTTATGATTTTGAAATGTATCTAGGTATGTTTATCTGTTCCCCCATAGCTCTTTAACTAATTATCAAAAATGGATAAATAAGGTATCATTAGGTCGTATGGTTATAGGCTAGATGGATGCTGATAAGCAATAATGCGTCAACCCACAATTCGGAGATATTGATGTATTTTAATACTGCATTACCTATTCAACATTATAAAAAGAATTCGAATCATATAAACTAAATAAGTACGGAAAATAGCGACTTAATTAATTGTTTCGAATTTTAAGTGCGTTCCATATTTTACAATTTATACAATAATCTGAAATATTGAAAAAACTTTTTATTAGATAATATATTAAACATTTTTCAGTCTGCTTTTAATTCATTATACCTTTTTTCAAAAAATAAAAAATAAGAGGGATATATACTTCTTTAAGCAAATTGATTAAGAATAATTTTGACATCTTTAGACGCCATTTTCTCGTCCATATGATGTGTCACTAAAACTAATGTGGTTTCCTCTAGCGGACATAAAGTTCTGTATTAAACAAAATACCATAAATATACCATGATATACAGGTTGGCGCAGAAGCGCTAACAGTCTACAGCCATCCCTGCTCACAGGAAACGTTTTATTGGCCATGCAGATGTTTGTCTGAGTCTGGGTGTTTGTGCTTGTGTTGTGTGTTTCCGGACCCCTGACACAGGATCATGATACCCTAATGGGATCCGTTGAGTTGATGCATTTATTTATTGGAAAGAGTGTAACTTGTACATTTCAGAAATATATACATTACTAACATTTCCTTGTGACCTTGTCCGTATTAATTCGATGATTGTGATATTTCGATAATTTTTATTTATCGTAGTTCAGTTTTAGTTTTCTACTTGTTAAGTTCTAAAGTGTTTTTGATAGGCACATTGGCGCAGTGGTCACTGTAACTGACTGAAGAGCTCACGTTCGCGGGTTCGATTGTTTTTGTTAGTGTGATGTGTTTCCGGACCCCCAACACAAGTCCATGAGATCTTAATGGGGCCGTTGAGTGTCATGCGTTAATTTATTTATTTATTCATATCTTACTCAGAGGTGATTACAAACACAGTGAGGAAACCTTCATGTGCCGGGAGAAATTCTGCCATACTTATATCTGTCCCACAGTGAAGCAGCGTGGCGGATTAAGCTCTTAACCTACTTCTTAATAGGAGAGAAGGCTTCTGCCCAGCAGTGGGACACTTATAGGCTATTACAGTAGAATTCGATACAATATCTAGTAACCTCTAATAATAATGTTTTCACGCCTTAACTATGCAAACGATTACGTTGTCAGGGTACAGAAATAGACATAGAGTAGCTTTCATTCCCCAATTGTTTCTGAGGAATAAAAAAAAACTTTTAGACAGTCGTCCGTCGTACCAAAGTCTACATTAACGCAAAGCCGCGTACAAAAGCTACTATTTTATATACTGATTCGCTAAAGTAATCACCCAGAACTCATTTATTTAAACAATTTAAATAATAATAATGATATTATATTTTACTCTAGATATGTTAAGCTTAAAATCTGTACCTATTTCTAATTTTAACAAGCTCATTAATTGCCATGATGGCCCAAAGATACTCTCGCCTGGTAACCTCGCCGTCGTCCAAAGTGCTCGGCATTCTAGGTACTAAAAATTTACGCGCGTATAAAATACTGGTATTATCTACAGTTACATAATTGTTTAAATATATAAGAAAGGGTCAGCCTTTTATTTTAATCATCAGCCTTTTAATGACGTCATAAATATTAATGGCGTAATAACCATGTACTACAATGGACACCAATGTATTGTTTCTGGTGTTTAACCAAGTTAATAATTTTCACGCTGATCGGTGCGTGACCTCAGCATTAGTTAGGCAAGACATTTTATTAGAGTCATCCAAAAATTATGAACGCAATGAGAAAGAGCTATGATTTTGTACGATGGCGTGTGACTATGAGGTTAATTAATAAGTTACGGTATGTAATGTAAAAATGTAAGCACGTAAAGACGGTGAACTAAAATACCGTGATTCACCTACATTTTTTGTCTACATTTGCCACTTAATAAGTTTAGTTAATTAAAAAATCTTACACAGATATAGGATGCTGATAAGCAAGATGTATCAATGCACAAAAAGTCATCAATTGTCAAGAAATATAGATGTATTCTGATAATCATTAAGTATTTAACGTTGTTGAAATTTCTTTAAAGTCATCTGATCAAAATAAGTACGGAAAAAAGTGTTTTAATTTAATGTTTACAAAACTGAATTCCGAAATTCCGTCAAATAAAATGTTTACATGATATATATAGTCCATGTCACCTGGGCCATTATTACGAATCTATTGACAGCTCATTTAATAATCGTTTCAGTAGTTTAGGCGCTACTGAAGAACATACAAACGCACATACATAGACTACCAAAATCTTTACTCTTCCTTTTGGCTTTACCGTAGTCAGGTAATAAAGGATATCTTGAAAATTTTGTAATAACTTTGGTGTGTCTACATTTTCTGTTTTTACTTTTCCCAGCTCTACATAAGTACTAGACTGTACTACAGTAAAATGGATATGGACTATTATTTTTATCTTATGTTTTTCCTTTGGGATTTTAAAACAGTTTCATTCGAAAAAAAAACATGTTACAGTGAGCTTAAAAGGAGAATTCTTAGCACCGTATTAACGTGATTCAGCTCAATTGGATGATGTCCTAAAATTATATTCTTTTATAAATAAGAAAGAATAGTAAAACATATCACGGTTTTGATACTATCAATCTTCTATAGTTTTTTTTTTATGTTTTATGAGCTGATATGGCTTAGTGCATAGATTAGTAATCCAAATCCAAACTCGGTCTAGCACCGCTGAGTTTTCAAGTGCTTTTATGTTTAAATTCATCTTGTGCTCGGCGAAGAAAAACATCGTGAGGAAACCTCATGTGCCGGGAGAAATTCTGACACATATATATCCGCCAACCCGCAGGGAAGCGATGTGGTAGATTAAGCTCCTACCTTCTTCTGAAGGAGAAAAGGCCTTCTTCCAATAGTGGGATATTTACAGGCTATTATTTTGCTTTTAACTTACTACATTTTAAGCTATAACTTAGGAGAAGAGGTTACATGTACCTTTATCAGTCCCATTAACCTAATCTAAATATATATAATTCAAAGGTGACTGACTGACTGACTGACTGACATAGTGATCTATCTACGCACAGCCCAAACCACTGGACGGATCGGGCTGAAATTTGGCATGCAGGTAGATGTTATGACGTAGGCATCCATTAAAAAAGGATTTTGATTAATTCTACCCCCAAGTGGATAAAATAGGGGATAAAGTTTGCATGGAACTTTGTCAATTTTAAACCGATCGGGCTGAGACTTTGCATGCATAAAGCTATTATTTCGTAGGCACCACAGACATCGCAGACGAAGTCGCGAGCACCAGCTGGTATACAACAAACGCGGATTAAACCTCACGAGATTACTTTAGTATATTCAGTATAAACACGGTCTTAGGTAATGCTTATTTGATATGTAATTAATAATGAGCTTGACACATTGTCTTAATGATTAAAGTTTATGAATTTATAATTATTACATTGAAATAATTGAATTCTGATTACGAATAAGTTAACTATATGGAAAATGTTACTTTGATTTGTAATATGCAGGGTTCATTATCATTGTTTATAAGCCTGATTTATAACATACGGCGTGTCTAAGAGAAAATTCATGGGGTTATGACCTCCATAGACCTAAAGACCATCCAGGAGGGAAAATAAAATCGTAATCCCATAAAGTAAATACAACTTTCTTTAAAATTATAAGTTATGCGTTACTGATGACGAAAAAGTAGACGTAAGTTTGGTTAATAGATATTGTAATCAAAAGTAATTCGTGCTATTAATTTGAAGTTGATCCATCAATGACGCAGCACTAACAAATGGATGCTGATAAGCAATAATGTGTCAATCCACAAAAAGTCAAATTCTGAGATATTAATGTATTTTGATAACGCTTCATATATTTTAATGTTTTTGAATTTATTATACTAAATAAGTACGGAAATAAAGTTTCTTAATTTTATGTTTTGTATATTGTAGTATGTTCTTTATTTCGCAATATGTAATATTCTAGTACATTAAAATCTATTTATTAGATAAAAAATTTATTATTCCAATCTGCTTTTAATTCATTATACCTTTTATCAAAATAGAAAAGAAAAGGTGGATATATACTTCATAAAACAAATTTATTAAGAATAGGGTTGACATCTTTAGACGCATGTTCTCAAAATGTAATCCGATTGGCGTATTATTACTTATTAGCGTCTAAATACAAAAGCATAAGTTCAGGAATCATCAAAACAAAGAACGGAGAGATTAAGATGCAATTTTACTTAATTATAAAAAAAATCCCGACCTTGACACGCCACCCTCGCTTTCACGACGTGCCGGTATCGCAACGGCGTCCTTTCGACGCGATGCGCCCGCGCAGCCCGGAGCATCAGTCTGCGACGAACGCGCTTCTCATCTCCTCGCCTCATCGGTACCGCGTCGTTGAATTTTGTAAGCGAATTATTTTATTATACGGTCCTTCTATGTGTCGAATATTTTTTCTAGTTTTGTGCTTTCGAACTGTGAATTATAAAAAATAACTTTTTCATTTTTTTTTTTTTGTATTTTTAATAGTGATTTTTCATCAATTTAATTATTTTTTAAATATATATATACACCAAAAATTTGATAAGCTTTAACAAAAGTCAGACGTAATGAAACAGAAATATTAGTTCAAAACTTTTTCGACTGACCTCAAAAAAGTATTGTATGTATGAACAATACGTTATGTAGTTTATCGTTGTCAAATATCAAGACATTGTCCAAATCCGTTTTTTTTTAACTTAAATAGGTATAATTAAACGCAATTTTTGCGTAATCAGCCGTGAGAAACATTGTCTGTAGCTTCGTGGTTTTTGTTCGTTGTTTCTCTACTCTTATACAATATAGGAAATATGCCTTTAACAATTAAATTAATACTATTTAATACACCATAATTAAGTCAAAAAGTCATATACTTAAATAGAGATCGCTTTTGATATAATTTATATTAGATATAAATAATTATTTACGTCCGTTATATAAAACTGCTTTTTCACAGCTCGTAAGCACATAATCAGTGTTCTGACTTTTCTTGTGAAGTGATTTGAATCTTGTGAACTGTGAAGAAATCTCTCGTTTGGTGAGTATTATTGCATGCAATTTTATATAATAATTTTATATATTTATTTAGTTTGGTTTTCAACGTGAATACGTTTTTATATATCCTTTCAAACCGAGGGCCCGCCAGAAAGAAAGATAACAGCTTTTTATACCAAACCAATGAATGTTTAATCTGACTCATCATTTTATAACTTTTTTTTATTCATATTAATTTTCCCTAGAGGAAGACACTGCATGAGAAATTTGAAAACCACGTCAAAAACTACGCCGGGTGCAAGTTCGAATTCCGGGGTGTCAATTTAAAATTAACAAATTTAATATATAATAATTATAGGTATATGGGGCATAAAATAAATTTACTAACTTATTTAATGGATTTTACCATTAATATTTCTAGAAAGACTGTCTGTCTCTCCGCTGAGAACACATAAATAAATATACATAATGACATTTTAAACTTCCTTTTCATGAAATAATAATCTATAAACAAAAGATTACACTTATATAATTTTATAAACATATGAAAAAAAACATCTTAAAGCATTAAAAAGAATACAATTAAATCCGATTATTAAATATAGTATATTGACAAAACAATATCAACCTTGATGGTGTTTACTTCGACGGCACTTTTACCAGCACCTCCATAACGAGCCGTTATGCTGTTGTTTTACTTGAAATGCGGTAATGAAGAAAAATAATATACTTTTTACATCATTGTCACAATTCCGTTTATCTTTAGGATTCCGTTCTTCGTGAGGACACACATTTCTTATTATTAATATGTTGATATTTATGATAATAAAACTAAATAAAATTTTGTAAAACAGGTGTATGACGAGAAATACATTTGTATGTTTTACTCTCAAGAGCTATATAAAACAATTCTGTAACCTAGCAACAGATAGGTCGTAGCTAATTACGAAAGGCGTGAATATAAAAAAAAACGCACCGACCGTAAATTCTTTCAGGTGTAAGGCAATGAAAAAGTTATGTAAATTTTTATGAAAGTCTAAGAGCAAAATTTATAATCGCAAGTCTCGCCTAAAAGGTAGAAAATCTTCCTACAAAATTCATAAACAAAAATTTGTTATTGTGTTTGTAAAAAGCATCTAAACTAATTAATAACAAAAATCAGCCAAGCGTAATTCAAACACAAGTAGCACGGAACCAACAGTGCGCGAGTCCAAATCACCCTTTTAACCGTGTTTTTGTTTTCATATAATAAACAAATAATTATTTTAATCAACAAGACAAAGTGTAATTGTGATAATAAATAACACGGCCAACGCAAAACGTAGCGCTTTTAAATGTCATATAAAAGACTTCAACGCTCACTCGCTGCTACGTGAAATATTATTACACAAAAAAGTTATCTTTTTGATATTAAGTCCTGGTTACTTTTATTTGCTTTTTATTTAAATGCATGGTGTATCAAAAATGAAACGATTATTCAAAGCAAATGTTACTAAACGTCTAACTTAGCTGTATGTTTATATTTTACATGTCCTGTAATACAATATATACTGATTTTTTTATTATTTTTCAATATTTCATAAATCTACTCGTTAATCTGTTTACATAAATTGTTTTTTATTCTGATGAAATAAAAAAATCATGCATTTAAGCAAACATTATTAAATCAAGTAAGTAAAAAAAATTGAACTTTGTAATTAAGTCATTTACAATTTATTTCGTGCTCAGTGGTAAAGAAAACATCGTGAGGAAATCTGTAAATGTCTCATGAATTTCTGAGCCATGTCATCTATTGAAACCATAGTCTGTACTAGATTAGTAAAGGTTACAGTTGACGTTCTGTTTTTCTGTTAAGTTGAAAACACCGTAATGATTTTAATGAATACATAATTTTTTCTTATTGTAAAAACTGCATCCAGCTTTTTTTTATTTTTTTGCAAACTGGAATATATTTTGCATTCATCGTTAAGAAAATATTGTCAAAATAAGTTTTTTTTAAATTAAATTTTATTTAATTTCTCGTATTTAAATTATTTTGAAATTAATTATATTAAAGTGTAAAGATTATTTACACTGCGGAAGACTAATCAACGACTCTCTATATAGCGCTGACCTTATGCTGTTAATTACCTTACTTCTATCTATAAAGGATACTTGATCTTATACAAAGAAATTTGCATACGTTTATTGTGCATTCGGTATAAATAAATAACTCTTATTTACATTAAGTGAGATTTTTTTTAAGTTCAAGGCTTTCAAAATAATTTGAACCCGTTGTTAATGAAGAAAACATTTGCATTATTAACGTAAAGTTAATCAAAGGGGTAATTCCCCCATCCCCCCTTTCTCATAACAGAAATACTTTTATTTTGACCACATTCATGTATAGATACAGGATATAATTCTATATTATTACTAGAATTAGAAAATAAAGACTTTGACTGTGATAATATTGTTTTGTTATTAATTCTGGATTCTTTGAAATTATATAACGTTATACGTTTAATTTTTTTCGTTTAAAATACGTCTTTAAAGAAAGCTATCGTCTAGCGTTAAAAGCAATTTCTCGTTTGGGAAAAAAATTAATTTCGTTATGTATTCACCAGGCGCGATGCTCGTTTCTATATTAATATCTTTCGCGAATGCAAATGTTATAAATTGTCCTCAAAGTTCACACTCTAGGTTTTATTGGGAGTGATTAATAAAGTATTTTCAGAATAGACACTAAAAATTACATACATATATTGTCAAGACTTGTCATGACATATGTAAAATGTAAGTGCTTGCCAAGCTTTTTTTTCTCTAGCGTGAATACTATAATTTACTGAAAGAGGAATGCTCAATTGAATAATTATTAATTCTATTTCATTGACTATTTTAGCAAATACTCACTAAGGTGGCTCAGCGATCTAATGTGAGTCTTGACCTCCGACACGAGTTCGTGCAACTTGTCCCGGTCCCGCGCTCTGTTTAAATATATACAAACTCTTCTCTGGGATCACTTATTATCTATATATTTGGTTAGAAAAAATTTTTTTACCCCTTTTTAGAGAAATTGCGCGAACGGAATGGGTGAAAATTCGCAAACTTGTAGTTAATTTAGAGAAGGAGTGCAAATGCTAATATTTATTTTTAATTATGCATAAAAATACCTTAAATAAACACACACACACACACACGCGCGCATATATACTCAAACTCAAACTCAAAATATACTTTATTTAAATAGGCCTTTACAACGTTGTCTTAGATTTTCACGATTATTACTCATTGAAATAAAACTATTTTAAGTGGATTAAAATCGCGTAAATTAACTATTTTTATCATCCCGACGTTTCGAGCACTTTGCAGCGTTCGTGGTTACGGGTAGACTATAGTATGCTTTTTCTATCATTGATTTTTTAATGTAAATTTTAAATTTGTAGATACTCATTGGTATATATTCAAGACTAGCTGTGCCCGCGACTTCGTTCGCGTGGACTACAGAATGCTTGGCATGTCTCCTGCAAAGCAAGGTTATAATAGTCTGCAGTGCTGCTCAAGAAAGGAGCTTTTTACTTTGAATCTGGGAACTTTCTGGTTGTATTTATAAGCAGACACTAACTCAGATATGGTATTCCTCCACGGTTTTCACTATAAATGTTGAAGAAAAGTTGTTTTGTGGTAGTCTTTAAAATATCGACTGCAAAATATTAAGTTCGCACCTAGGTTCTCCTTGTATTATATATCGGGTGACTTTTTCTACTGGGCTTAATAGACCAAATCCGGAACTATAAGGAATCGCGAAAGATACTTAATGGAGTCTCGTGTCCGATTTTGAAAAATCCAAAACTGCATCATAATTTTTTTTATTTCATAATTTTCCTGGCCAGAAATAGAACCCACTAATTAAAAAAAAAATACATTCTGAATTATTGCACCACGTAATAGTGTCACTTGTAAAGATCAACTTTTGGAAAGTAATAGTGAGCGGCAAATTAAAGGAAAAGGTTTTTTTTTTACAAAATAACATTAAATCTATACATTAATTAAGTTAAGTATTCGATTCTACATAGACATAATCAAATATGTAGGTTAAATCATGGGTTCCGGTGAGTTTAGAAAAAAATGTGCGTTACTTCGAACGATTTCTTTATAAATTGCATCAAAATGCTAGTCACCTATTAAAGTGAGAAAGAGTGTGAACAATACAATCGACAATATAAAAAATGAATTACTCACAGTAACTTATTTTATGTTTTTCTTTTTTTTTCTATGTGAATTATACAGAGTTTATTTATTTATTTATTTATTTAGAAATATCAACAGAGGCAACAATAATAAATGCGGACAATGTATCTTATCTTAATAGCATATAAAGAAAATTAATTGAACCTCTAATTATAGATATTTACAACATGACACAAAAAAACAACAAAAGACAAAGTTTACATAATAACAACAAAAAAAAAATAATAATTAAAGTCATGAGAAGAAAATTAAAAATTAGTTAGTGTTTTGGTCCCCGTCATCTACTCAGTTACCTAGGTAGGTTTAGATAATTCTTAAAAAGATGAATCAATTTGTTGAAAATTTACATTTCACTGGACTCGGCTATTGTACTCACCCGCTATTAGCGTTACAACATCCCGTTGCTAAAGATTTAATTAATGTAAGAATTTGATAGAATTTTGTAAAAACAATAGCCTTTTCTTTTTGTTGCAGTTTACTGTATAGTATTACCTCACTAAAGTTGATCTTTACAATGTGTGAAGGTATCAGATGGTGCAATACTACAGAATGTTATTTTTTTGCAAAATCAACGTGTTCGTTTCTGGCTAGAAAAACTTATTTTTCAAAAATCGAATGATGCAGTTTTCGTTTTAATCAAAATCGGCTCTGTGACTTAAATTATTTTTCGCTTTTGCTTATAGTTTCGGTTTTGTTCTATCATATCCAGTAAAAATATTACCCAGTATATATATATATTATTTTTTAAAATGATTATATTAAAATAATATATATCTTCCCTATTTGAATCAGATATTATTCACTATTTTATTGGTTTCAATTTTGTTCCTTATAAAATTGGCTTTCTGCTAGTGAAAGTTTCATCAAAATCGGTCCAGCTGTTTCAGATATTAGCCGAAACAAACCGAGTGACAGATAGACAAAAATTTTAAAATTGGTAATTTTGTTGTAAATGTATACTTTCATATGCATTTATTTTATTACAAACAGACACATCAATTTTTATTTATTTGTATAGATGTAAACCTCCCCTTCTTAAATCGGAAAATGTTCACTATTTTATTGGTTTCTCTAATACTTTGTTATCGTGTAATTCTCTTTTTTACTTATTGATTAAAATAAATATATTTTTTTAATTTAATTAGCCTAATTTAATCCTTATAATATTAGCTATGGGGGCTGCTGTAATGTTTTTAAGAACTTTTTAGACTTTGTGATATTTTGTAATTGTTTTCTTCCATTCCCACTCCCTTCTCTGGGCCTCACGTGATTAATGGACATCCTCTAACTGCGAGTGAAAGTCCCATCAAATTTGATTCAGCTGTTTCAGAGATTAGTCGTAAGAAACAGAGTGACAGTACTTGATGTAAGTACTTTCATGCATTTAGTGAAAATCACAAAATAATGTTCGACGTGACCCCATAACTTGACATATCTTTTTTAGCGGGCACAAACGCACAGATAAACCGACAAACAGACAAAAATTCTAACAAATTTTGTTTTGGGTTCTATTGCGTAGGTAAAGCCTCCAATATTTTTTTTTATATATCTTACATGTACAGACAGCGACCCGTTAGAATTTTTTTCATATATATAGATTTAAAAATATCTAAAATAGACGTAACCCCAAGTCACTCCTTATAACATTTGCTAACTGCAAAAAGTACCATCAGAACCGGTTAAGTCGTTTCAGAGATTAGTCGGAACAAACAGATAGACAGACAGACTGACAGACAAAATTTTTAAAAATGTATTTTTATGTAAGTACTGTATATACTTTCATGTATTTAGTTATAAACACAAAAAAAATGTTTAACGTGATTCCTTAAATTGACATAACTTTTTTATTTATGGACCGATTGACATAAAACAAACCCTAAATGTTAAGTGAAGCTTACTACAATATATTAGTGAAAACCGCATCTAAATCGGATAAGCCGTTTCTGAGATTAGCGTGCACAAACGCACAGATAAACAGACAAACAGACAAACAGACAAACAGACAAACAGACAAACAGATAAGAATTCTAAAAATCATTGTTTTGGGTTCTATTGCGTTGGTAAAGGCCCCCTATAATATTTTTTTTTAAATATCTTCCATGTACAGACAGCGACCCGCTAGAATTTTATTATTAGTTTTATTATTAGTATAGATCATTAAAATGAAATATGGTCGAATTTCGACCACTGGACGACCACTAGTAACTCATTATTGTACTTGTAATACATATAAGTTATTGTGTCGTAATGTTTGTCCGATACGTAAATATTGAATAAGATTCGCCACAGCATGTGAACAGATGAGAGTTGCTACACGTACGAACTGAATTGTGTTGCCGCAAGTCAAGAGATGAGCGAATTCTACTAGTAATACTAGTAGTCTAGCGGTTGGAATTCGACCATCGTTCTTAAACTTTCAAGTGATTTCAAGATTGACCACAGACTTTAACAGTAAACAAAAGAGTTTATATGCGTGTATATTATATTATAGTGGCGCGAGTGCGTGTATATATATTATATTATGTTATATTATAGCGTGTATATATATTATATTATAGTGTATGTTATTCTTCTTTTGTTGATTTAATGTGTTTTATGCATATTTAAAAAAATACAATTTTTAACATCTTCTCTACCTATACATAAACTATAAATATGCGAAATTTCTTACACACACAAGCAATACTTTCTTTATGTATTAAGAACTTTTAAAAATAATTAAACGACTAATACATATCAATTTAAAAAGTGTTAATGACATTAAAATTAATCATAATATTTTTTAAATAATCCATATTATATATTTATGTAAAATATGCTTGTATAAACAGTAGTAGATATAGCTATGTAACAGTCAAAATTTTTAACAAAATCAGTCAAACATTATTTCGAAATTAGTACTTTCCACTTCTCAATAATATATCGCCATGCTATCTATATAACAACTCATTGCTAGGCAACTCTCCAGGTCACATGTTGCTATATCAGTCAAATTAACCTAATCTATATATATGTAACTCAAAGGTGACTGACATAGTGATCTATCAACACACAGCCCAAACCACCGGTCGGATCGGGCTGAAACTTGGCATGCAGGTAGATGTTATGACACACGCATCCGCTAAGAAAGGATTTTAATTAATTCTACCCCTAAGTGGATAAAGGGAACGAAAGTTTGCATCAAACTTTGTCAATTTTAAACCGATCGCGCTAAGACTTTGAATGCATAAAGCTACTATCACGTAGACATCACAGACATTGTCGCAAGCTCCGGCTAGTTCATTATAATCATGTAATTATACTAAATCATTTAAAAATCCGTTTCTCGATTAGACCTCGCGACATAGCCTCCGTTTTGCAACCTTTGTGATTATAAAACCACGGACAGCGGCCTTTGGGAAAACGACTCACCCGTCCCTTCACACTTGCCGTCAAAGAGACTATTACTACCTTATTTGAGACTCGCTCCCGACCTCGGCTTTCTTCGCGAGTAATTTTGTTTTTCTGATTTATAAATTTTAGTATTAATGTAAACTTTCATTATCTATCTATTCTGACTTTTCGATTTAATAATAGTAGTAGGATTATAATGGATCGTTCAATTAGTATTGCTATAGTAAGAGTTTTTTATAATTTTTGATGACTATATATGTATTTATAAAAGCGAAAGGTCATTCACTCACTCATCACGAAATCTATGAGCCTACAAGTGCTAACAGTTTCAAATTTTGCATGGGGGTTCGTAAGTGCTTCCTAAGATGGGATTTTGCAAAATTCAACTTTATGGAAGTAAAACGGGGTTTAGAAGTTTATATGAAAGTCTTATGTTATACGCGAGTAAAACCGCGGGGAGCCGCTAATAGTATACTTACAATAAATGGGCTATCTAATGTAAAAAGAATTTTACTCAGTCAGTTTAAATAACTTCTGAGTTTAGTGCGTTCAAACAAACAAATTCTTCAGCTTTATATGTATTCATGTAGATGGCGCGATTATAATCTCATAGCATTATTGGCTTTTAAAATTATGCTATTTAGATTTAAAATTACAATAAGCACATCTTATGAAAATTACTTATCAATTCGTCAAGGTACGAGTATAATCATTCAAATCATTAGGAAATTTTTCATCACCATTAATCTACTCCAATGGCTACTCTACATGTTCTACATAATAAGCAATCCTTAGAAACAATAAATATGATAAGAAATTGAATAACACTATATATTCATTGGGACCATTTTAATCTTTTTTATCTGTCTGTTTGTGTGACTGTCTATGGCATCTTACCTATCTAATGAATGGATTAATTTTCGCATTTCTCCCACTGAATCTTTATCAAAATCGGTTCAGTAATTAAAAATAACATAAACTTCATTATTTTATATACAAATAATTTTATTAAAAATAAAAAAAGAAATTAAAAATAACTATATTAAACCTATAGGTATAACTATCGATGTCACAGTGAGGCAAGGTGCCCAAAACACTGGCAGCATTACCTCTTTGTATGGCCAGACTAATGTGCTGGCCAAGGTAGCCGCCAGCTCTTCCAGTCACCTTTAGTTTCGACGAGGCGGGAAGACAGCTCTTAATCTTTCAGTAATTTGTTTTTATATCGAAATCTTTGGTAAAGGTATACCATCATCGGAAACGAAATTTTTTTTAAGTCTTTCATAAACGACTATACAGGTATTGATGATACTTTAAAGTATAATTAAAAAGCAATATAAAAATAACACATAGGATGCAATTTATATAGATATCGTCGGATACAATTTAAGTATAACAGTAAGTAGCAAAAGTCGAAAAAACTTTACATAGCAAACGAAGTCGGGTGCTAATCATAAAGATTAACTTTCAATATTATAAACACTATAAGAATATGTCTTTATTTCCGTCTGCGCGTGCACATTTACCCGACGTCATCCGACACAATATTAAGTCGAAAGCCTTACAAATTACTGATTATGTATATAACATAATAACTGTATTACATAACAACTTAGTTTATATATTTTTTAAGCAATCCAGAAGTCATTCACAGTCCACGTCTGTATTTTCGAATAAATATATCGCCCTGTTATATCTCATAATAGTTACAGCCCCTGCTAGGTGTCTCCCCGTGTCACATGAACACCATTTCCATTAAAAATATGTTATTAACTTTTATATTAATAAATAAAAAAATAATAATTTAAATACTTACACAACAGTCACTATAACATGACATCTTAATTTGTGAATTAAAATGAATTAAGTAGTCAATAAATTTATAAATCTACGGCTCGAAATGGTGGTAACTTTATATATAAAAGATTAATTTGTAAATTGACTATTCAAAAGTGCTTTAAAGCCTACACGAATAATGTTATTTTGAATTTGAATTAATATACTAGCAAATAATATATTTCTTGCAATGTATTCAATAACAATAGAATTTTATTCACTTTTTAATTAATTGATTGAAAATTTTGTCGCATCACGATTTCTTACGCCGGATCGTTAAAATATATAACTCATGTTTAATAACCGTTTATATAGCAATAAAAAAATTAATGAGTGTGTGTATGTATGTATGTTCACTATGGACTTCAAAACGGCTGGACCTATTTTGATGAAATCTTTAGGTTTTTTCTCAGCTTTTTATGACACGGGTCGCCGGTTTTACATTACATTTATTTTTCGTTGGGAGCATGCACACAATAATAATATTCAATTTAATATTGCATGTAAATAAATGCCAAATAATAGCTGTGTTACAACTTACAAAGTATACGTAATAATTGAGTTTACAAAATAGACAAATATCACCATTAGAAACACGGAATCTAATAAAATATATAAAAAAAAATTGTCATGCTTTCAACAGTAGTTTTTTAACTATCATTTTATTATTTATGTATCTACTGGACGATCTTTCTTATACTCCCTGAGGTTGACTGGGAGATAAGGCTGTATAGCTTTTAGCTCAATTAGGATGCTGATAAGCAATAATGTCTCAACCCACAAAAAGTCACAAAAATATTGATATATTCCGATAATGCGTTAGATGTTTAACACTAATTTAAAATAATCAAGTCATTTAAACAAAATAAGTACGGAACAAAATGTCTTAATTTAATGATTAGACTACCGAAGTGTGTGTACTACATTTTTTGCAATATTCGATAATATCATATATGTGAAAAACTTATTATTAGATAAAACTATTTATTTAACCAATCTGCATTTAAATCATTATACCTTTGATCAAAATAGAAAAGAAAAAATGGATATCTTCAAAAAATATATTAAGAATAGTTCTGATATCTTTAGATGTCATTTCCTCAAAACGTTGTCCGCGTGGCTTGACACAGCATTGCTTAATAGCGTTTATTTATTTTAAGTAGTTGTGCAATAAAGTAAATAAATAAGCAACTGATATGGAACGGAAGAGGAACCGTTATCTTGGATCTGCCACTAAAAAGTTGTATTAGGCGAGAAACAAACTTTTAAGTTTTACTTTCCTAATCTCTGTAACATGGTCATAGCTGCCTTGGAAATATTACGAAAGCTGTTAGGTCTAAAATAAGCTAAGTAATGATAAGCAATTTATGTAAATATTATGAACATCTGAGAGCAAAACTTGCAAATATAATTCTCGCATTATACGATAAAAGACACATGGCCTACACTGTGTATATTATGGGTGTATTGTAGGACAAAGTGTAAAGAGGAAATTTTGTAATAATCATTTAACATGCGATTTAAAATCGATTAGAGACAGTTATGTGTCGACACTACGATTGATGTGTTCGGACACATGCATATGCCATTATTATTTGTTTTTGTAGAGAAAGAACAGAAATAAATACAATAAATCATATTCTATATATTATGATTATGTAATTTCCTTCAATTTTAACAGTAGATCGCAAATTCTGTAAAGCTAACTTACAAACGTTTCCTGTTCAAATAATTATAAATAACTGCAATACATAGTTTCACTTGCTTATACTCCTTCGCTCCTGTGTGCCGTAGCGAGATGTAATATAGCCAGGCTACACAACGCAAAAAGAATTTCTCTAAATCAAATCAGAGATTATATCGTACATACAACGTTACAAAATTTTTACCTCTTTATAATATTAGTATAGATTTTACATCATTTAAAGATTAGTAATGAAGAAACCATTTTATAAGAAATATCTGCATGATTCTGATGAAATTCTTAAAATACTGACACTAAAATGGCCTTTAATAAAATTATTTTCAAGTTAAATATAAATATATTTTAGTTTTTCTTTCTAATGTGACAATTTCTCTAATTGTAAATCTTTAATTTTATACACTACTCGTATATTGATAGAACAATAAAAAACGCAGAATTAGTAAACAAACGAAAAATTTAAAGATGTGAACTAGTGACCGCGGGACTTGAGAAGAATCGCCGGTGAACGTCGCGATCGCCTCGAGATCGAGAGGGGATACAATCATTGTACAGAGTTTAAAAACACAGATATTTTCAAATAAAATATATCGAGCTATCCAACGCAATTTTTTTTTTATTGGATCAATAGCTTCAAAAATGACCCCATGACTTACAAACAAATTTTAATTCTTTATAATATATTAATATTATATTTATAATATAATAAATTTTCTTTATAATATAACATATTAATCGAATTTACTTTTCGCTCACATTAATGTAGGGTTAGTTTAAACATAATAATATATACATAAAATATAGCTTATGACCTATCGCTCTCCTCCTAGCTATGTATCTCGTATGGTGGTAGGGTCAGTCTTCCTGATTCTTTTGTTCTACTTCGCTCAGTCTTGGACATCGTCGTCGGAAAGCTGACACTAACTTATGTCCCTTAACATTATTCCACCTTGATTTGTGTCTGCTATTAAGAATACCTTATGGAATGGTACCATTATTTTTATAATGGGTTCCGTTTTTCCAGATTTCACTTCGAACTTACAAAATCTCTTTATTACATTTGTATAAATTTGAGATTTATTTGAGTAAGTCTGAAAACGGGTTTCGTGTAATTTCACAAACTGCATTACAGCTTAGTGTGTGACAAGAAGCTTCGAGAAAATGCAAATTGTAATAAATTGAAGATGATATTTTGTTTATGTCGGTCAAGGTGGATAGGTACATATTATGTACTTGCAAAAAAATATTGAAATGTGTCGTATATTTTCGAAATTTCCATATTTGTGTTTCGATCCTCATTATCGTATGATTAATATAATATTTAAGCAAGCGATTAAGTTATTAATATATACGGACGCTGATAAGAAATACTATGTCAAGCCACACGGACTTCGTTTTGAGAAAATGGCATCTAAACATGTCAAACGGATTCTTAATAAATTTATTTGAAGACGTATATATTCATCTTTTCTTTTCTATTTTGATAAAATGTATATTGAATCAAAAGCAGATAGATTTATTTAATGTGTTATCTAGTAATACGTTTTTAAATGTTTGAAATTATTTTATAAATTGCAAAATATGGAACGCACCTGAAATTCGAAGCGTTGAGTTAAAAAAACTTTTTTTCATACTTATTTAATTAAGATTACTTGAATTTTTTTTGAATAATGTTAAATAGGTGACGTAGTATCAAAATACATCAATATCTCCAAATTTGACTTTTTATGGGTTGACACGTTATTGCTTATCAGCATCCATATATTCAACGCCCTTGAAGACTAAAACCAATCCTTTTAATAACTTAGTACTTAATTTTTACTTAGAAAGTCTATCAGAAAAATCTAAGACGCATAAATGTTATATACACTAGTCTTCAGTAAAGGAGTGAAGTCTACTATACTATGAGAATAAAAAGACTTCAACAAATAAATATTTACTAAAACATTTCTTAAGTGACAATGTATGCCTAATTGAAGTCATAATAAACCCTAGTATAGTAGGATTCTAGTAATATAAGATGAAGACTATAGAACAGTCTTATTTTATATATTAACTAGCTAGTGCTCTCGACTTTGTCTGCGATGTCTGTGATTTCTACGTCATAGTAGCTTTATGCATGCAAAATATCAGCCCGATCGGATAAAAATTGTTTCATAAAAATTTTCATCCTCTATTTTATCTTTTTGAGGGTAGCATTAATCAAAATCCTTTCTTAGCGGATACCTACGTCATAACATCAACCTGCATGCCAAACTTCAGCCCGATCTGTCCAGTTTGGTTTGGGCTGTGCGTTGGTAGATCACTTTGTCACTCAGTCAGTCACCTTTGAGTTATATTTAGATACATATTTAATCATCAAATATTTTAAGTGGTTAAAAATAATTATAATTAACTTCTATAGTCTTACGTTCTGTAAACATACTACTCTGTGTCGATTTAAGCCAAATAAAGTAAGGTCATGAACACGTGACCCAGTTTAAACTGCCGCTTCGAAGCCTATTCATGACTAAAGTATTCAGTATAGTATTTATACTATTCATTTAGTAAATTAACTCAGTTTGAGTTCGTATCTTCAATTTCAGTATCAACTTCAAAAAAGACGAACGTTCTCAATTCGAAGTTTATGTTTTTTTAATGTTTGTTTCCTCGGAATTCCGTTATTTTCTAAATCGATTTGGTAAATTCTTTTTTTTTAAGGGTATACTATAAAAATGGTACTGTAGATTTTTTATCAAAGTCAATTTAGTACTTTACTTAAAAAAAAAAGATAGTAATATTAAAATTTTGAGAAATCAATATGCCCGATTTTGGACGTCATAATGTAAAAAAAATAAATGAAGTCGATGAATTATTTCAAGGGGGGTATCGTTGAATAGGTATTGAAAATCATTTATAGATTTCGCATATCGTTCTTCAATCAAGATTACCGTGTAAGTTCTATAACGATTTAAAGTTGATTCCATTCTCACTTATAGACTCTTTATTATACAGAACTAATATTGATACGGTACTGCTGACTGCAGATGGTCTTGTCACGCAGTCGGGTTTTTGATTTTATTTAAATTAATTTATATTATATTATTTATCCATAAATTTAAACACTAACAGACAACACACTCATTTCATAGACCCGTAAGAGTCTTAAATTGATGAAATAAATTCGTATTGTAAATTTCGAAGTTATAAAATTTGAAGTCGCTATTTTGACCAATAGTAAGAAGCAATGGGAAATCCCCTCAAATATATGACACTTATACAATGTTATATATATGTAACAATAAATCTGCGTTCGAGGAGTTTGCTGATCGCCATATGTCATCGAAAAAATGTAATCCTGTAGCGTAACAATCTACCAAAGAAAAATGACTCTTATTTTAAATTAAAGTAAAGTACATATTGTAAGTAATGTTTTAATTAGTTGATACGATATTCGATATTTAAGCATCTGTACAAACAGTCGCTCTTAAAAGTCATGGTCAATTAAATACTTTCGAAAATTATTTTTGTCACAGCTGTTTTGTTTGACTGTCTGTGACTGTGTTTATATATGGACGCTGATAAGCAATATTGTGTCAAGCCACACTTCATTTTGAGAAAATGGCGTCTAAACATGTCGAGCCTATTCTTAACAAATATGTTCGAAGAAGTATATATCCATCTTTTATTTTATTTTTTGATAAAAGGTATAATGAATTTAAATCAAACTAATACATTTAATTTATTATCTAATAAAAAGTTATTTAAATATTTGAGATTATTGTATAAATTGCAAAAAATGGAATGCACTTTAAATTTGAATAAATTAATTAAGAAACTTTTTCTTTACTTACTTAATTTATATGACTACATTTTTTTTGAATAATGTTAAATAGATGATGCAGTATCAAAATATATCAATATCTCCAAATTTGACTTTTTGTGGGTTGCCACATTATTGCTTATCAGCATCCATATATGTTATTTTGTAAAGTCATTAACTTTATTTTAAGGGTTGTGTCTTTTTAAATTAAATGTCAAACAGAAGGACAACTTTCCTTTGGTCGAGTGGTTTTCGAGTTCGTTTTGAAATTTGTAATTCATTTTAGTAACAATTTTAATAAAATACTTAAAATACATTTTAATATACGTTCAATCAAGGTCGTTTTAATAATTTAAACGATGATGATTGCACTTTATATAAAAATAAATATTTGTTTAATTTACGTTTTATTAATAAATTAATAATGATAAATATGTCCTGTAATTATTTTTGTAACTCATATTTTCCGTACGATATTTCAAACATTTTCTTTCATACAAACCATGTCCAGACAATAACAAAAGTAACACTAGGTATATATTCGCAGACATTATAAAGTTATGCTTTGGTTTCCTAGAATTGCGATCCTACAAATTATGGGCGTCTAAAAATTTCTTTGATTTCACGGCGTCAAAATACGCTTCCTAGGAAACCTTGCCATAATATTTTCATAGTAAATTTTGAGTGTCATCCAAAGTCGACCGCTAAATAGGAAGGAACGTCATTCTAGGAAACCCAAATATATAATAGTACTATACTATAATCTTCCTCAATAAACAGGCTGGTTTTTATCGGATTGGAAAATCATGAAAAACTGAGAGAAGTAAATTCAAACAGACCACAAAACAAGTTGTAGTTTTAAATGGTAGGGCAGATATCATATAGATAACCCATAGGCTTAAATCCAAATAGGTTAAACTGAGCTTTTTGCACAAAAATGGGCTTTTCGCTAACATTGCTTGTAATTCATGCCGATCGTCCCTAGAGAGCGTGTGCCACCGAAAAATTGAATATTCTTTACATTAATCATATAGGACCACTATAATATGGCGATTTGTCATCAATCTTAAAATCATTCTGAAAGAATGTCAAATATAGCCAGCTCGTGTGTCAGTGGGCTACAGCTAAAATGTGCAGACAATGACAATATATTTAATACATAAAGATATATCTGTATCCTTAAAGCAACTTAATAACATGAGCATTAAAATTTTAATATTACTGAGATTTTAATAACATAAACACCACACACACGTGCGAAATTACGTCAATTAAAATAAGTACCTGTTAGGAAATGCGTCCTAAATTCGTGTGTTAATGACGATGCGCTAAAACGTCTTTTTATAGTGCTTATGACGAAAATATTTAACATTTTACACATTTCTTGTGTATTTCGCAACGTTTCACTTAACTAAGTCTTCAGACTTGCAAAGTCTATGTTTAAAATCATTAATCGACCCAACTCTTTGATAACTATATAAATAAATATTTAGCTAAATAAATGAACGAATCACACTCAACGACCCCCATTAGGATCAATATTCTGTGTCGGGGGTCACACGCAAAACAAATACCCGGATCACGACAAACTTATGTATAGCCTAAACAGACGTTTGCCGTGGGGATCGAACCTGCGACCATTTGCACTTTAATCACTCAGTACGCCAACCTGTCTGCAGTAAAGTAAATTTTGTGTAAATAAATACGGAAGTAAAGTAACAGTCTGTAAATATCCCACGGCTGGGCAAAGGCCTCCTATTAAGGAGAAGGTTATACGGAAAAGTTAAACATATTCATAGGTTTTAATTTTTTCACGGTATAATAAGTTACTTAATAAACAGTTAATAGATTGTTTATTAAAAACACATAACTATCATTATATGAGGTAATCGGACAAGCGCCGGGAACAATTGTATGTTTAAATATGACAGTATTACACGATATGACTCAACTTTCATCGGCGCGCGCGCAGCGTGACCGCACGCATCGCTTTCACCATGCACTCCCGCGCATCCCAGGCCGTGGACTATTGAAATTTATTACTAGAAGTATTGTTTTTATAATATACATATAAATACAAGTCATTGGCCGTATACATTTATCTGTATAAATAAAAAGAATCGCATCGCATCGGCTGTACCTAATGGGCCAATTTTTTTTACCCGACTGCGCAATGCAAAGGAGGGTAATATGTTTAATAGTCTATGAATGTATGTGTGTATGTGGGTTTGTATATTTGTGGCACTATTTAGACCAAACGCAAGAACCGATTCGGATAAATGATACGTCGTTTGATTCAAATTAAATTCAAATTAATTTCGTCGTTTAAATATTTGAAAAAATCAAAATGGCGGATTTTGGACGCCATAATGGGAAAAATTAAAAAAAATAAAATCGACGAACTATGTCGAGTAGTGTATCGTTGAGTAAGTCTTTAAAAAACTGTTTTAATTTCTCATATTGTTTTTCATTTAGGATCTATAACGTTTTAAAGTTAATAACGATTCACTTTTAAACAGAACTCATATTGATACGGTAATTGATACTAGTGACTACACATAATCTTGTCACGCAGTCTGGTTTTTGTTTTTTTTTAATTAATGACAATTATGTATTGTGATTGTAATTGATAAAATAAGGTTTTGTATAAAAGAAAATGTGAAAAATCGTACCGAAAAGAGAAAAATATTTAAGGCGAATTTGACTTTTTGTGGGTTGACACATTATTGTTTATCAGCCTTTACTCACTACACCCGTGCGAAGCGAGGGTGGGCAGTGATATATAAAATTGTTCATTAAAGTTTAGATGATAATAGTATTCTAAATCGAATGCGAGTGTCTCGGAAATATTCGCTGTTTTTTGTATTTTTTGTGTACTTTACTTATGTCGAAAACGAATTGACTCAACGGCCAAAGTAAGCAATTGTTTCTTTCTAATCAGTGCCCTCAATCACCATAATTTAATTAACCTTTTAAGGCATGTACAAATAAGATTCCTCTACATATTTACCATAATATACCAATTTAGCCGATATTAATGAGTTGAAAACAATAACGTCGTTACATTACAACAAGTAAGTACAACTTCCCATCAGATTATGCAACTTGATAAATTCATTACAACTTCTTCGGGCGAGAGCAGACTGAAGACAGACCTATATAGAGAGAAGCCATTGATTTTATTTCACTAAAAATAAATAAATGTATTAAAAAAAATGTTAGAAAATTTAAGTATGTAAATAAAAGTAAAATAACATCCTGTAATATTCCACTGCTCGGCAAAAGCCTCCTCCTATTAAGGAGAAGGTTTAGAGCTTAATCCACCACGCTGCTCCACTGCGGAGCGAATATACATGAGTCAGAATTTCTCCGGGCAGGTTTCCTCACGATGTTTACCTTCACCTCCGAGCTCGAGTTGAATTTAAACACAAATTTAACCCTTGAATACTCAGCGGTGCTAGTTGGAATTTGGACCCGCGATCGTCGGTTGAGATCACACGTATTCCAATACCTAGGCTCTTTTTACAACTATATACTGTATATACTTATAACTATATAAATATTTACAATGAATAAGCATATCCACGTGCAATTATAGCAAGAATAATAGCGTTTACAATTTCAATCGCAATTCCAATTCAAATGGAAAAAGCTCGAGCCTGCTGTCTGTCTGACTGAAAAACGCGGAGACAATGGAACGACGAGGCTGAATGTATAAATTAAATTATTAGCAACTAAATTTTGCCACTGTCTGTTATTGAAACCAACCGCGTAGAAATGTAATGCCATAAAATAATAAATGTGCATGCGCATGATGAGTTCTGCATTTGACTGTTGTCTTATTGCGTTCATGTTACGCGATATATCCGTTTATAAATGGATTGTGTTCATCTACTAGCTTTCACTCGCGTTACTAAATAAATAAACGCACCACACTCAACGGTACCCATTAGAGTCATATGATCCTGTGTCTAGGAACACACTCAACACGAACACAAACACCCAGACCACGGCAAACATTCGAATGGCCAATACAGATGTTCGCCGTGAGCGGGTTTCGAATCCACGACCTTAATAGTCAGTAACGCTTGAGTCAGTTGCAGTGGCCACTGCACCATCCTGTCTGTTTATGTATACCTAAATATATTAATGTGCCTTTCAAATTCATTTTTTTCTCTTTATTATATTAATGTACGTAGGTTCGTTGAAATAAAACTATTTTAAACGGATTTAAATCGCGTATATATTTTTTTTTAATAACCCGACGTTTCCAGCACTTTGCAGCGTTCGTGGTAACGGGTAGACTAAGGTGACATTTGTCTATTTGAGGTTTTAGAAAATATTATTTACAACTACCGCCAACGGTTTCTTAGTTGGTATATTGAATAACATCGCGAAAATCTATGACAACGATACGTAGGATCGGTTACATATTTCTTGCAAAAATTTGATTTTTTGGTTAGGGAATAATTTGATACTTAATTCGTCTCCCTGTTCCACCTCAAAGTGACGAATTCAGATGAGTCAAAATTATATTGATACTAATATTTCACAGAGGTATAATTTGGTTGAGTATAAGTACGTAATTTTCGAAAGTACTGATACCATTTTAAAAATTATTTCTGTAATGTAATTGTTTCTTGTATAGTCTGGTTATTAAATAATCTTATGGGCTATTTTACATTACGCTACGACTCACAAGAGCAAAACAGTGACCGAGTGAAATCGCAAGAAGCAGCATTTTATGTAATTGAAAATATTAGTATTAAAATTCTATAATATGCCAATTTAAATTGACTAGTAATTGGATTTCTAAAGTTAAATTATTATATGATTAGAATGCGATCAAAATCACCAATGTAATCAGTAGCCATCGACGTGCTAGTTTTTATTTGGTCCAACACGATTTACTTAATACGCGCTTTTGTACGTGACTCGAAAGTTTTTAAACTTATTTTTAACCGACAACCAAAAAAGGAGTTCTCAATTCGTCGGGAACTTAAAGGGGCTTAAATCAAAATTACATATTTTGCTATTGAAGTCGCATCCACTTTTTAACCGACTGCGCGATGAATTTTATATTATTACAAGAATTTTATGAAAAAGAAACTGACGATAATCTTAATAAATAATTATACGTGGACAGAAGAATTGCTCCTAATATTTATTTCTTATACACTCATAATTACATCAAAACGAACCATAAAAATGAAAAATTTAGCAGATGTACACTAGAAACACATTACCTATCCTTCCGTAGTCGGTTAAAAATAGTACCATATCATAGTACAAACCAAGCCTAACCATATCGATTCGGGATCTCCGACAGAAACAGAATTGATCATATCACATGGGAATCACCTCCGCGCTGATGGCTTGGCGTAACAGCGATGACATCATTCCAAATGACATAACGCGGGCCGCGGATGTATTAGAATGGATGCTGCTTATTAGATTGCATTGGTATTTAGTTGTTGAAATAATGGTAGCATCTTAATGGTGTTGCGTGGTGTTTTTTCTATGTGGTTAAATGTGGGATTCTTTTGGGTATTCAATTTAGGTGGATGATGGTGATGTCTTTTATTTGTATAATGTTATTTTTAAAAAATATAAAAATAACTTTGAAAAAAACACTCCATAGGTAATCTTAACATAAGAAATTGAAATTAAATAATAACTTGCGTAGGTTAAAGTCTACAGCCTGGTCGTTTGCCTACAATATTCATAAAGTAATAAGCCCTTAAGTTACAACTAAAGTACAATAGTATACATTTCAACGTTTTGTTTCCGCTATGTAGAGCAATAGAAAAAAGTATAGTAATTTAGATATATAAAGTAAATTAACAGCCTGTGAATGTCCCACTGCTGAAAAAAGATTTCTTCTTCTCTTCTAGAGAAGGTTTAGAGTTTAATATCACGTTGTTCTATTGGGGGACGGCAGAGCTTGCGTAATTCACTTCATTTCATATAATTTATTTACCTAATATTATTATTATTTTTTTAATATATGAGATTATTTTATATTGTAAAATATGGAACACACTTCAATATTCATTAAGTTAAGTTAAGAATCTTTTTTGTACTTATTTAGTTAAAATTACTTCAAAATGTTTTAATTAATGGTAATTATAAGTCGCTTTAATAGTATACATCAATATCTCTGAATTTTTACGTTTTATGGGTTGACACATTATTGCTTATCAGTATCCAATTGCTTTTAACATATAACCTATGTATGTTAATAATAAATATGTACATATTTATTTACACGAAAATTTTTGGTATGTTTATACGTATATGTTTATAATATATCAAGTATTATATAACGATGATGAATATGTACTATAAAACATGACGTGTATGACAGTCGATCACAGATCCATTGTGTAACCGGCGAGCCAACACGAAGTTACATGTGTAACGATTGAAGAATTTATTTAAAGACAAGTCTCTTTGAAGACAAGATCTGCGAAGTAATTCTGAGGATGTATCACTCAAAATTATTTTACATTGCCACGTTACACATAAATAGAAAATATCAATAATAGTAAACAATATGCACACTAATAGGTCGAATACATCAACATACAAGAAGTCAATAGTGTACATACACGAATTATATTTTGACGGTTGGTTTTTAATAGAGTCGAAATCACTTTTTATCATAAGTATGTATATAATTTTGATTCTACTTTATTTGTGTTTCGATACATCAGGCTTTAAATAGATTCCATATCGATTTAATAATAGCACAAAAAGTTATTTATTTATTGCACTGACAAAGCATTCAACAACACACACGGATAATTGAAATGAGTACGATTTATACTTACTACATACATTTTACGACACCTTTAATTATTTTTTACAAATATAGACAGGACTCACGGCATATAAGACGAGGAACAATGTTTTTTTTTAATTATCAGAAAGACCACAAATAGGTTACCAAGTTAAAAGGAATGAGGGGCAAAAAGGAATGGGACGTAACGTCAGGAATCTTGAAATGGGTTAGGCTTCCGGCTCTTTATTATCTACTAACTGCGGTGAGGTACTGCCGTGTTGTCTGCCAGCCCGTATATCTGTAGTCATTAGGCTACAACTAGGCTCTATAAAATAGTCTACCTAACATCTTCTTAACTAAAATTAGTGTAAATAGTTACATAAAAAATCTATTCCAAACTTCATCTTAACGGATGATTCCGTTTAGCCACCCCAATATATCCACCCTAAGATGGATAATCGAAATCGCGCATCCGTTACGATGGCATTCGTATATTCAGTTTCTTCCGATTATCCCCTTGACTATGTGCAGTCAATAAAGCGATTAATTTAATTTTTCAATTCGTGTAATATGATTTTTGTTTAAGCTCGTTACTAAAAATAGTTTGGTAACATAATAAATGTTTAATGAAATTCTAAAAAATGTATTTAATACCTTAGGGTGGATACTCGGAAGATCAATCAAAATGAAATTCCTTTTATCCTCCCGGCCAGGGTGGCCAAACGGACACGCGATTCCGATTGTCACCCTTAGTATGGATACTTTGGGGGTTACTAAACGGAGTCGCAGAGCCGAGATGGCCTAGTGATTAGAACACGTCGATCTCAACCGATGATCGTGGGTTCAAACTCCGGCTAGCAGCTCTGAATTTTCAAGTGCTGAATTAATGTTTAAATTCATCTTGCGCTCGGCGGTGAAGGAAAACATCGTGAGGAAACCTGCATGTGCCAGGAGAAATTCTTCACTTTTAAACGGAGTCATCCATCTTAAGAAGAAATAAATGTATCTTCATTTATTGTGACAAATGGTTATACAATAAACAACATAAAAGCTTCGCACAACAAAGAGTCATAAAAAAGAAACACAACAAAACAGAAGATTAGGCTTTTATGGGCGAATTGTTACGTACAAATAAGGCTTTTTGGGAGATTTTGTACATTTTGTGGTTTATATTGTTTCCCTTTTTAGAAACAAGTGAACATATTTCTTATTCAATTGAATTGTGACGTCATTGTTGTAAACCGAGAGTCAAACTTGTACATCCAGAGTACTGTACGCGAAATCGACTCACGCTTAGCCACAAATAAATTATTATTTATTAACATATCTGCTATAACATCATGTATGGATGCTGATAAGCAATAATGTGTCAACCCACAAAAAGTCAAATTCTTAGATATTGATGTATTTTGATACTGCATGCACACCTATTTAACATTATTCAAAAAAATGTAAGGTCATATAGACTAAAAAAGTACGGAAACAGTTTCCTAGTTAATTATTTCGAATTTCAAGTGCGTTCCATATTTTGCAATTTTTACACTAATCTTATCTATTTGAAAAACTTTTTATTTAGATAATATTAAATATATCAATCTGCTTTTAATTAATTATACCTTTTATCAAAAAATAAAAGAAAAGGTAGATATATACTTCTTCTAACATATTTGTTAAGAATAGGTTTGAAATCTTTAGACGCCATTTTCTCAAAACGAAGTCCGTGTGGCTTGACACAGTATTGCTTATCAGCGTCCATATTTATATTGAGGTAGAGCGTAGCTATAGCCTATTGACTCAACCTTTTTTATTAGATACTCTATTTATAGATATAGATTATAGGCTATGAAACATCACGTTATGACTACGAAGAGCGAAGCCCCAACCAAGCTAATAACAATTTACATAGTCATTCTGTAATAGAGCCGAACTATAGGCCCAATACTGCTGGTGTATGGGGTCGATCAAATGAGGGAACACCTCCACAGAAGATCGGCTTGAAGTAGTTAACATAGCAACGTTTATATACATCCAGTGATAGAGCCGGAAGCCTAATCACCTCCTCCTCCTCCATTCCTTTCTTCATACCTATTAATTTTTATCTCTTACTCCTTTTTCAACTGAAAATGGATTTATGGCCAAGGGCTGCAGATCACTTAACATCAGGTGGAACACGTGAACGTTTGGGAGCTCTTTAAAAATATAGAAAATTCTAAATAGATTCTTATTTATTTATTTATTTATTTATTTATTTATTTATTTATTATACTTTATTGCATACACCATGTACATAGTTAGTATCAATACAGACTTAGCCTAAGACAAGAAGACAGTGAGCAAAAGGCGGTCTTATCGCTTTCAGCGATCTCTCACAGACAACCTTTAACAATATGGATTAAGTTTGAGAACGGGAAGGCACATACTATTGATATTTAAATCATATAATACATATATAAATATATACATATACATACACATACTACAGAGATAAGGATAGATAATAGCTTTTTAGACGATTCTTATTACGGTAGAAAAGATAAAGGACATTAGAGGTCGGACAAACTGACGGACAGATACAGGCTTCATAATAGGGTTTTATCAGCTCTCTTTGTACGGAACCCAAAAAGCATTTGATTTATGTGTTAACAAGTCTCGTTATAAAGCAAATCGTGATGGCTCGTAAAATATGACACCAATTGTTTCAACACAAAACCTTTTCCCGACCTTTATCCCTTATCAGATGTAATGACACGTTCATTGTGATTACGATTGCGATGCGGAGTGTACCGATTTCACAATACACTCGAAATGTGATCGGATGTTTTGAAAGTAAAATCTTAATTGGTTTAAATTTTGATAGCCTTAATTTCGAAATAGCTTAATAACGAATTAGTTGAAAATGTCAGAATTTATATATAAATAAAACAGCGAAAGGTCACTCACTCACCATGAAACCTCAGAAACTATTAGTTTTCAGAGAAAAAGTTTACAGAGTTTAATCCACCACACTGCTCTACTACTACTTGGTGGATAAACATGCGACAGAATTTCTCCCGGCACATGTAGATTTCCTCATGTTTTCCTTCACCGCCGAAGACGAGATGAATTTAAACACTTACTGCCTTACTACAAAAGATTTAAACAGACGTTAAACGCGCGTCTAAGACAGTTTTGAGTTAAACATGCTTTAGACATAGATTAATATACGTTTAAGCGAGTTTAATAGATGTTTAAAACCTATTTTTGCTGTCAAATGTAACGTATAACATTTTATCAATAAGTTTTTTTATGAGTTTATTCGCTGTTAAGCAATTTAGATAATATTTTAAGCAATGTTTAAATCTTAAACACTGTTTAGCTAGACACGTGTTCAACATGGTTTTAATGCGTCTTTTGTAGTATGACAGTTAAACACTTGACTCTCTTGAGCTCAGCGATGCTTACTAGGGTTTGAACCCGTGACCACCGGCTAAGATCTATGTGTTCAAACCACTCCGTCATCTCGGCTCATTAATTTTGTTTTAATTATCGTAATTGTCGTTAATGGTTTTGATAGTTATTACAAGCAAAGCCGCGAACAAAATCTAGTGAACAAGCTTTAAAATAAATTATGTGACAAACTATTTCTAACTATCAATAATTGGGTGCTGATAAGCAATAATGTGTCAACCCACAAAAAGTTAAATTCGGAGATATTGGTGTATTTTGATACTGCATCACCTATTTAACATTATTCAATAAAAAATAAATTCATATAAACTAAATAAGTACGGAAAAAAGTTTCTTAATTGATTGTTTTGAATTTCCAGGTCGTTCTTTATTTTGTAATTTATACAATAACCTTATATATTTAAAAACTTTTCATTTGATAATATATTAAAAATATCAACCTGCTTTTAATTCATTACAGCTTTTATCAAAAAAGAAAAGAAAATATGGATAAATACTTATTCAAACAAACTTACTATAATAGGTTTGATATCTTTAGACGCTATTTTCTCAAAATGAAGTTCGAGTGGCTTGACACAGTATTGCTTATCAGCGTCCAATTACAAAGTTTATTTTCATTGATATTGTACAAAGAATATCAAGTTGCCTAAAATCATATCGTGTGATTCATTCGCTAAAATTACACATACACTTTATCAGCACAATTGTGTAAAAAAAAACTACAACATCCATCATTCAACTAACAAGTTTCCAATGTTCACGCATTTCTAAACATATCTGCCCGTAATCTTGTTCTACAACGCGATCCTAATCTGCTCGCATCGCGTTAATTCTGTGCAATTGTCCAAAGTTCCCATAACATGGATATTTAGGCTACTTTCGTGGATGCCGAACGTTTGTGAAATATAAATTTTTACGATGTAATAATTGGTGAAACAATGGATGCATTCGAACTGTTCACGTGTTAAGTCATCAAAATCGTCTTATGTATTGCCACTGTCTCGTTACGTGCGACATTGTAATTAAAATTCTCTGTATTGTGTTGCCATTTTTTTTTTTCGTTTTGAACTCATTTGCGTCTTGTCAAAATATTTTACGTTTCATCATGTGTTTTTTTTCACAATTTCTAAATGTTATGCTGGCATACGTAAGTAATCGTAATATGATTTAAATAATTAAATGTAATGCTTTCATAATTTGTTTACAACATTTATGTTTTAATTTTAGGCGTATAAATATTCATTGTGCGGATGAAATTTATACTGCAATTAAGAAATTAACTTATAAACGGTTGGACAAATTTTCGTTTAATAATGTCCATTAATCTTGTGATGTTTTTAAGAACTTTTTGGGCCCTCCCCCCAACTAAGGTCACGTGGTTTTATTTTTGTACACACTACCTAAGTAGACATACTTTATATAGCTTACAAAAGTTTCTAAATAAATACACGTGATATCTTAGGAAACCCTATCTCCGTTGTGATATTTGGTGATATTTTCCCAAATTCCCCCTTCCAATTTTCCCATTTAGACCTCACGTGATTTATAGTGAGCCCCATTACTAATTTCATAGTTTCTGATTTTAGTTTAAAAAATAATTAAAACAACATGTGTAACCTCTCTGAACTTCAAAAAGGATTAGATTCTGAAAATATACTAAATGTTTTATTGTTATTAACCTCAGAACCCCGTCATTTCTTAACAGATTTTGAAAATTATTTTTCTTATTGAAGCGGATATACTTTCTGATCGTTTCAATAGAAGTTTTATCAAAATCGGTTAAGTATTTTAGTTTTTTAAATTAAAATAATAATCCACTGTGGACAAAAAGTTGACGAGTACGGCCACCACGGTCTTTCTTGTTTTAAAAGCGCTGGCCGTCTCTCTCGCCACCATGCTATAAATGATATCATCCGTCGGTCTCTTGCCAGTGCAAAAGTTCCGGCAACATTAGAGCCGATTGGCTTAATCCGCAAAGACGGCAAGAGACCAGACGGTATGACCCTTGTAGCCTGGAGGCTGGGTAAGTCACTGGTGTGGGATGCTACTTGTGTTGACACCCTAGCAGCATCTCACATCCAGTCGGCGGCATCGATGGCGGGAGCAGCGGCAGCAAGTGCCGAACATTCCAAGCGGCGCAAATATGAAAGCCTTGACGAGGCTTTTATCTTTGCTCCGTTTGGAGTGGAAACTCTTGGTCCGTGGGGCCCAGACGCTCGTTCTCTTTTTAAAGACCTCTCAAAGAGGCTTTGGGAGTCAACTGGGGACCCAAGAGCTGGCAGCTACCTCGGTCAAAGGATCAGCTTGGCCAATCAACGGGGTAATGCTGCCAGTATTTTGGGAACTTTACCCAGATGCAGTGGCTTAGATGAGGTCTACAATGTTTTGTAAAATATAATCCTTTTTTATAGTAATTAAGATGTAAATAGTTTAATGTATAATCTTTTCTTTTATTTTTTTTAAATTTATGTATATAAATTAATTAAGATCTTAAATTTTATGAATAAACATTATACAACCAAAATTGCGTAGTTTAATTTTAAAATAAGTTTAATTTTTTTAAACTACCCGTTATGGGAACCGAATCTTTACTTCGAACACAGTTAGGCAGTGGAACGTTTACAGCCTTACAACTACGATGTGAATATCTTGTTACCGTATACATTACATACGTTTAAGTCTGACCGCACTGCGGTGTCTTGTAATCAATTTAACACTATGTAATACAAGAATATAATCGTTTTACCACTATATGTAAGCGAGTGTGTAGACATTGATAGCTTCTAGGTTAGCACTGATAACCAGGAAGACATAGAGTTATTGCTATCGTAACGCGATACATTTTGACACTTGTGTTGTGCTATTTTATTAAAAAAATCAGAAATTAAATGTATCGCGTTGTTTACCGTTTTAGCTTACATCATAAAATTTTGTGGATATATGTATCTCTTAAAATAAATTAACTTAATATTAAATAAAGGCTATTAAAAATTAACCAAAAATTTTTTTATACAAAAATTGGGCTGGTCGCCTGATGTTAACACCCTATTATCTTACAATGAAAATTGTAAGCAAACAAGCAGGCGGGTGACCTGATGGTAAGTGATCATCCCCGCCCATTGATATTTGCAGCACCAGGGGAGCCACAAATGCGTTGCCAACCTAAAAAGTAATGAGGGAAAAATGGAGTAGGACATAGGGAAGGTAAAGAGGGAAGCAGTTAGGCTTCCGTCTCTCTCACAGCAGTTATATTAGCTACGTGCAGATATTCTGTGGTAGTGAAGCACTGTCCCGGTCGAGCCAGTCTACATACGAAACTATAGTCTATTTTTCTTAACTTGTCTTATTTTGTAACAAAAAAATAAAGTAAAGCAGTTACTGTCATACTTCAAAAGAAGCATTAAAACCATGTTCAACACGTGTCTAGCTAAACAGTGTTTAAAAATTAAACATCGCTTAAAATATTATATAAATTGCTTAATAGCGAGTAAATAAAAAACCTTATTGACAAAATATTATACGTTACATTTGACAGCTGAAACAGGTTTTAGACATCTATTAAACTCGCTTAAACGTATGTTAATCTATATCTAAAGCATGTTTAAGTCAAAACTGTGCTTAGACGCGGATTTGTAGTACAGATTTTTTAAACACGCGTTTAACGTCTGTTTAAATCTTTTGTAGTAAGGCAGTTAATGTTTAAACTACTTCAATACCTTCTTTGATAAATAAATAATCACAAAAATATGTTTATACAAAAACATTATACATATACTCAATATATACAAATTAATAAATACAAAATATAAATCAGTGGTATTATTTAAGTTAATTACGAAATACGTAATAAATACATCGAGTACTTAAAAATAGCTTAAATGTCAAATAGTCTAGACCAAGCATTAAATTGAGAGCAAATTGAACACTGACATTATACATCATAAGTGATATGAAAATGACATTTACTGTACTCCGCTTATCGTCCTTACAATAATCTGCGCGGGATCTATGCCAAGGTTATTATTTTAGTCTTATATAATAATTAACACTTGAAAAAAATCGTAAAGCAATTACGCATTTTTACGTGAATGGAGCACTTATACCAGTTATTTAAATTTTAAAACGAAACTACTGTACCGATTTTTATAAAACTCTGTAGGACTAATCTGAAAGTTTGTCTTTTCTTAGTTAAAAACAGAACTTTCAAAATCGGTAAAAAATTGACGGAGTTCTGAAATAACGAACATTAAAAAAACATACGTTATATATATATTGAGAACCTCCTTCTTTCTGAAGTCGGTTATAAACAAGCTTCTTTCCGTGACTTTACCAGTATAATAATTCTCCTAAAATAGAGGAAAGTGCAGAAGTACTCAAAAAATTTAACCGACTTCAAATGTAAAATACGTTATTTTTATACTTCGACGAACATACTTATTCAAGTTATTTTGATTTTAAAACCAAAATTACATTTTTGAAAACAATCACTTCTCAAAAACACATCACTTTGGATTTGAAGCTGCAGCATAATATTGACACTTTGTAGATGTAGTTTGATTATTTCTCTTTATTTCTATTCATTGATAAGAAAATTAACTATTTATATAAAATATTTAGTATATTTGACCTTCAACCAAAAAGTTTAATAACCATTTCGTTTTCATCGAAAATGTAAACCAATTCAAAGAGGATATCCTTTCAAATAAAAAAAATAATGAAACAAAATTGTCAAACCATTTTCGAGTAATCGGAGAACATACATAAAAGAAGTCACCGACGAATTGAGAACCTCTTTCTTGTTAGAAGACAGTTAATAAACAGTCAAAATGGTGCATATTTCGATAGCAATACCGTTCAATAATTACTCCGCAGAGCGTTATTACTATTTATGTAGGAAAAGCGATATTTCATGAGTTATGACTTCGACAAAAAGTGACTTGACATTTATAATGAAATGCGGAACGAAGTATTGAAAAAATAATCTCATTATGTTCATTGAACTACGTATAATTGCATGGATTACACGAAAAATGTACGTAAATATGTGTTTAATTACTATTATTGTAATTAAGGTCTTATTTACTACATAGCTGTATACAATTATATTTATTAAATTAATTAAAAAAAGGAAAACGTGTATGATATGGCGTCCATTTTATGTTGAAAAGGAATATTGGCAGAATTAAATCAAGGATTTTTATATCAATGTTCGTAATTGGATGTTGAACACGTGTCTAGCTAAACAGTGTTTAAACATTGCTTAAAATTTTATCTAAATTGCTTAACAGCGAATAAAGTCATAAAAAAACTTATTGATAAAATGTTATACGTTACATTTGATAGCTGAAATAGGTTTTTAACATCTATTAAACTCACTTAAATGTATATTAATCTATATCTAAAGCATGTTTAACTCAAAACCGTCTTTAGACGCGGATTTGTAGTATGGATTTTTTTAAACACGCGTTTAACGTGTGTTTAAAACTTTTGTAGTAAGGCAGAATGTGTCTACTCACAAAAAGTCCAATTCGGAGATATTGATGTATTCTGATAATGCGTAAGATATTAAACATTTTTTTACAAAATTTGAAGTTATCTAAACTAAAGAAGTATGGAAAAATATTTCTTAATTTAATAGTTCGAATATTGAAGTGTGTTTAATATTTTGTAATATATAATAATAACATAATTTTGAATATATAAAGTGATCATTTAAACCGTTGCCCGTACCTGATGAAATGTCTACTTTTTCTACACTTAAATTAAATGCCAATAAATTTATTTTTGTTAAGTTACTTCCATTCTAATAACATTATTTATTAAATGAGAATTTATCAAAATTAATTGATAATTATTAAAAACGTACAAAAAAATTGAATATGTTTAATTTTTTTAAGAGGTTTATGACGATTTTGTGATTTCCGACATTAAATTATACTTATTTTTAAGTGCGTACAACGTATCTACACAGCATGCAAAGTCTTGAACTTATAAATATATTTTTCAAAGTTCAAGGTGAACCAAAACTACAAAGCACTCTATAATGTAATAAGTATAGTAAGAAAAAAATATAAGTTAGCATAAATATGATTGCACTTTCGTTTTCTTAAGTGTATTTTTTATGGTAATAGGCGCCGGTGAATTGTTTTTAAACGGTGCATGGTGCTCGATGTTTTCCTTATATACGAGGTGCAAGTTATATTATAATTTTATAAAAGCTATGAAATTACGTATTGACAGACAGGTTGGCGCAGTGGTCACTACTACTGGCTGAAACGCTTACGGTCGCGGATTCGATCCCCGCTCACGGCAAACGTCTGTGTTGGCCATAAGGAAGTTTGTCGTAGACTGGATGTTTGTGCTTGTATTGTGTGTGTTTCGAAACCCAACAAAGGATCTTGAGATCCTAATGAGAGCCGTTTAGTGTGATGTGTTTATTATTTATTATTAACTTCATTTTTCTGTTATTTTGACGGTATGTTACTGTCAACTTCCATCGAAATGACTTGTTTAGCAGTTTTTATACGTATCGCTAGTGTGGTGGAGGTACTCTCCCTTGCATCCCATCACTGATAAAATGAGTATGGCTTTTGATTTAAAGTTGAAGATGAACTTATAATAATGGATAAATATAAGTTCTAGACTATCCTTTTTATTATATGAGTAAAAATTTATTAAACACCGTTCAATTTCCAATTGATGATTACACAGACAGACTAAAAAGAGCTACCTTCTAAACGTTGGCCACAACAAATGACCGCCCGCGACCTTGGTACACTTTTGTTGTACATAATTTATGCTCATGGTACTTATAGCGATGCACGATGAATTATGTAAATGCCATCTTCCCATATCATGTATTGTAACGGCTTATGTAATTAATTATTTATTTTTTATATCAAGGTGATAGACCTAATTATATTTTGACCCTTATATATTACACTTGTACACACATGTACTAGCTGACCCGACGATTTTCGTGATAGGATCAGTAAAAGTTGTGTTAACTTATTATTAATCGTTCTATAAAAATGTATCGAAAAAAATGTTTTTCATAACTTTGTTTCGTAAGTATTTTTGATGTTTTAATAGGTATTCGGAGCGGGAACAAAATTCAATAAATTATCATAAAAATCTGTTCAGCCGTTGGATTTTGAACGGTGTAACTAGCCCGACGTTGTTTGATAAAATTAATTTCAGTGTTTTTTACTTTTTTAAACATCGATTCTACTAATGCTGGTTAAAATATCCAACACATGCCCAGTTGACATCTCGTATAAGATTTTCTTACGTTATGGCTGTCAATTCTTCAATTTTTTTCCAGAAAAGGTTTTTAGATACAGCATACTTAAAACTAACTTTAAACTGGAATATTAACGAGGCTAATCTAGGTTAATTAATTGGTTAAATAAGCTAGTTAACTGCGACAAAATGTAATAATTGTATCTGTAAGTTAGTCAATATATTATATAAACACGACCAACCTTTTCAGACACTTGAAATAGAGCATCCGCTTATCATTAAAGGTTAAAATCGTGTGATTTAGTTTTAAATATGTAAAAGTAATCTTATTTCACTTGTGTCAAGGATCCTGTCCTGTATTGACACAATCCCAGGTTATAAATAAGTACAGGGACAATGTAGGCAACTGCCTGAGACTCGCGTAAGGTAATCTTTGAACAATGAAAAAAATTATTTTAAGCTATATTCATTTTTAGAGAAATTATTAAACTGACTTAAACAAAAAGTACTCAATTCGTATCGTTTATTTAATGTTTTTTACCTCGTAAGTCTGTCATTTCTTAACAGATCTTGACAATTAAAATATATAATATTTTTTTGAAAAGAATATGCTTCTTTTTATAGATTTTATCGAAATCGGTTCAGTAATTTGTACAATCGAAATAACTGGTATAAGTTTGCCACCAAAAAACAAAATTGCGCATTTTGCTTTCGTTGATATCAATTTCAAAATTCAACAAAATTAATACAGCAGTTTATGTGTTAAACGTATTAAACAGACAGACAGAGTCACTTTCGCATATACAATATCAGTATATTAATAGCGCAAAGCGCTGAGATTTTTGTTCATTATGAAATATAATTCTGTTCAGTTCTGAAGATAAAAATATAATAACGTTTATCAGTTTGAAATAGTTTATCTCGAAATGTAAAAAAATAATATAATATCTTGTTTCACAGGCGTATTGCTCGTTTCCCAGCGGCGACCCTGCGCCGGCGCACAATGGGTTTTCTTCTCTAATTGCGTTTAATTACACGATGCTATGTCGATTTTTTTTCGGTCAAGAACGATGCACAGGACTAATGTGTCATTGTAATATGACAATTGTTCAGATTTTTTTTTAAATACTAGCTCTACCCGACTTGCAATGCCGTCTGAAGTGTATATAGATTTTTTGGGTTAGGAACCCGCGTTCACAGAACACGTTTCATTACCCGATCAATGGTTTCGGAACGCATAGAGGAAATTTCAAACATTGTATATAAATAAATAAAGATATAGATTGAAAGCTAAACACCGAATTTGCAATTACAAAACATCCTCAATCCTAAAACGAAGTAAAATGTGTCAACAATGTTCCTAATCCTAACATGCCTTGCCTTGCGGGCTGTGACGTAATCTTAATAGACGTCAATTGATGGTCCATACTCATCTTAAAACAACCTCATAACAATGGATCGTCAAGCCTTAAACACATTATCGGATGCAATTTACTGTCTCAACTTAATGACGCGACTTTAGGTATGTTCCGAAATACAATATAGGTCAGTCTTAATAAGTCGACGTCGTTAACGCGTCATTAGACACTATACAATTAATAATAATAAAACCACAACCTATTAATTAAGACTATTTCAACGAGCCCCAACATGACTATACTGCTGCTTTAACTTGGTGAGGAGATGTGTATTCTGCTGATTCCAGGTCATGCTGCAGGAGCAGGTGAAGATCACGCGACTATGCTATCTTAATATCATTGAAATTATAGTATAGAAAGTTTTGAATCTATCAGACAGACCAAGAAAAGTTACTCAGATCCTTTCAACAACTAGAAAAGAGCTAATTAACCTTCAAACAGATAAATTTTAGCTGAGAACCATCTGGATCAAATTAGCTTTCAAACAAAAAACCTCATCCACAAACATACAGATATTTGGATATTCATTGTAAAGTAGAAGCCTGTAAATGTCCCACTGCTGGGCAAAGGCTTCCTCTTCCATTATGGAGAAGGTTAAGAGCTTCATCCACCACGCTGCTCCACTGCGGATTGGCGGATATGCATGTGTCAGAATTTCTCCCGACACATGCAGGTTTCCTTGCAATGTTTTCTTAACCGCCGAGCACGAGTTTAATTCAAACACAAATTTAGCACATGAAAACTTTAAAGAATGCTGTATGGAAGAAAAAGGCGGGTCTTAAGGGGTCTACTTATGTGATATCTGAATTCTTAACCCACCAACGCCAATCATTGTTCCTGCTTGCTCGTAAAACTCTGGGGATGAGGAATTGTTGGACTTTAGATGGCAACATAATAGTTAAACTAACTGATGGTTCCAGACATCGTATCGATACGGAAGAGAATCTCTCTAAGTTGTCTGGAAACATCGATACAGCTGGCGAAGTAACCTTAACAGGATCTCAAGAAACCTCATCTTCAGGTTACAATTCCAAGCCCAAAAGAGCAGTGAGAGCTAAGAAATGATGTCACTTATTTATATTTTTAACTTCTATTCTGTCTTTTATAGTGTCATTTAATCGTGTTTTTCCATACAAATTTTCTCAATTACGATGTTCATTTATTTATTATTTAAACTTCTCATATCTATTGCATATTTCATATCATATATCATTTTAGTATTGTCGTATTTTATTCGTATAACATTCTATCAAATTCAATTCATTTCTGTGGTTAATGGCTTTTAAAATTTACTTTTGCATTGCATAATATTCTCAATATATTAATTTGACTTTGACAAAAACATCACCTGTTCGCTTGTTTTCTTTTTCCTTAGGTTAAAAGCAAAAGTAGTATATTCTACAGCCAACACTTTCACATAATTACCTTTAAAAGCACAGGAATTGTTTGTTTAATACGGAATTATAGACTATAATTGTGTGTTTAATGAATTATTTTTGTGCTTTAATTTAATTTAATTTAATTTAAATTATTTATTAGAAGTGAGGTTACAAAACAAAAGTTATAAGTCAGGTTAAACTCATTACTTTGAATGCCATTTTGGCACAACTAAAAGCCATAAGCCAAGGATTTGAATTGAAATTTAAATGACATTTTTTTTTTGTTTCTTTTTGTTTAATATCTTTTAATATTATTTGTGTTGTTTTGTTTTAATTTTCTTTAAATAATAAGTTACTGTAACTTAAATACTACTACACTTTGGTTCTCTTTATACTTTATTATAAGGGTATTATTATTTTGTAGTGTTATAAGTTACAAGTTATCAATCTCCTCATATATTTGTATTATTAGTACTCTTTTTTTTTTTTATTATTTATGCTCGAGTCTTAATAATCTTCTGGCCATTTAAATATTTGGTGTATATGTGTGTTTTGTTTTCTTACATTATTTGTTTTATTTTTCCTTGTTTATTGTTATTTTTATTATTATTTTTTTTTTTATAATGTAACCGTCAGCTGGCGGGACAAGCAGGAAACATTATTAATAATATAGATTTGGTAATATAATTATATAATACGTGTTTATTTATATTACATTTATTTTATTATAATTATATTTATAATTTAAAATAATATATATATTCTACCAGAATTATACTTGTTTTATTAGTTTCCCTTTTAATATATTATGTATGATACAGACGAAGATATATTTTTGTCTGCATGTAGCAGCAGCTGCACCTCCGGTGCAGATGATGATTCTTTTCATGTTCCTGAAACACTTGGGTCCTTAATTTGTGGTTCCTTTCCCAAGTTTCCTCACTCTTTAAATATCTGCCACATAAATGCTCAAAGTTTGCCTTCTCATTTCTCCGATTTTCTCGAAGCCTTTTCGTATACACCTATAGATGCTATTTTAATCTCCGAAAGTTGGTTAAAGCCTTCTCTTAATTCTAATTTATACTCTCTTCCAGGTTTTATTCTAATTCGGAACGACCGCACAGGTAAAGGTGGCGGAGGTGTTGCTATCTACCTCCGCTCGGAGATCCCTTTCACTGTTCTCTTTTGTTCTCCTTCTTCATTTTCTTCTACTGCTGAATTTTTATTTCTTGAAATCCGTCTCGAGGGTGTGAAGGCTGTCCTTGGTGTTATCTACTGTCCTCCTTCTGTCGATTATTTCTCCACACTAGAACCTGTCCTTGAATCCCTTTCTTCGGATTACTTACATCACATAATTATGGGCGACTTAAATACGGATCTGTTATCCAATACCCCACGTTCTTTAAAACTTTCTGACCTTATAATATCTTGTAATTTAGCCATTCTTCCTTCTGAACCTACACATCATAACTCTGACTCACCTGACACTTGGCTGGACGTTATTATTGTTTCCTCAACAAATTATGTGGTTAAATATGGTCAATTACCTGCTCCCGGTTTTTCTCGTCACGATCTTATATATTTGTCGTACAAGCTCAAACCACCTAAAAAAAAAACCCCAACAGTGTGGATGCGTAATTTTGCTAAAGTTGATCTTAAGGCTCTGAAAACAGATGCAGAATCGCTTGACATGTCTTTGGTGTATGCTTCTCCTACAGTTGATGACAAAGTCTCTCAACTCAACATGTGCATTTTGTCACTGTTTGATAAGCATGCACCTATGAAGCCTGTCAAGATAAGACGGCCGCCTGCTCCTTGGATCACAGAAGAGGTGCGTATGGCCATGTCTCGACGTGATCGCGCTTTCCGAAAATTCAAACGTGATAGGTGTAACAAAAACTGGGAGTTATATAAGATTGCTCGTAACAGGTGTAATTTAATGGTAAGAACAGCTAAACGCCACTATTGTCATGTTAATGTTAGTAACTCTCCTTCCACCTCTGTGTGGAAGTTTCTTCAATCCTTGGGTATTATTAAACGCAACGACAATATTCCTATCTCCTCATTTTCTCCTAATGATTTAAATATACACTTCTCTTCTACTACGCTTTTAAGTCCTGATATCAAATTAGCTACTATTTCAGAAATTGACTCCATGACCTCTTTTCCAATAGACAGTTTAGTACTTTCCCCAGTGTCTGATGAAGACATTCGTAATATAATTCATTCAACTACATCTAACGCTACAGGTGTTGACTGCATCAATCGGTGTATGATTATTTCTATTCTGGACTATGTATTGTCTGCTATTACCCATACCGTAAATTTTTCTATTTCCTCTGGTGAATTTCCTGCCCTTTGGCGTAAAGCCTATGTAATTCCTCTTCCCAAAGTTTCCAACCCTTCCCAGTTAAATAATTTTAGACCTATTTCCATTCTTCCTTTCTTATCAAAAGTTTTAGAAGTTTGTGTCTACAAACAAGTTTCTTCCTTTGTTTACAATAATAATTTGCTCAGTTCGTACCAATCTGGTTTTCGACCAGGCCATAGTACCGCTACAGCTCTTCTCAAAGTAACTGAGGACATCCGAGATGGCATGGAGAATAGAATGATCACCATATTGATCTTAATCGATTTCTCCAACGCGTTTAACATGGTTGATCACGATATTGTCCTTGCTATGCTCAAACAACTAAAATTCTCTTCATCAGCACTGGATTGGTTCTCTTCATATCTTCGTGGCCGCCAGCAAGCGGTACGAGTGGATCAATCGCTCTCTGATTGGCTCAATCTATCTGCTGGCGTGCCACAAGGTGGCGTTTTATCTCCTCTTATTTTCTCTCTCTTTATAAATTTCCTTTCTAATTGTTTCGACTGTTCTTATCATTTTTACGCCGACGATTTGCAGCTCTACATTCAGACTAAGTTGGACGACATCGACAGAGCTATACATAATATTAACAAAAATTTATCTAGTGTAAACACCTGGTCTAACAAATTTGGAATTATGGTCAATCCAGCCAAGTGTCAGGCCATTATTATTGGCAGTTCGCGTCTTGTTTCCAAAATCGACTTAACATCCTTACCATCGGTCCGGCTTAATAACACCATCATACCTTACTGTCAACATATTAAGGATCTCGGACTGCATATTGATTCAACTTTTAGTTGGAATGTACATATCTCCGAAGTTAGTCGCTCCGTTACTGCCACATTGAGGTGTCTTAATCGTTTAAGAAATTTTCTTCCCATTAAGACCAAAATTTTGCTTGTGCAAGCCCTTATTTTTCCGATCATCGACTATGCTGATGTGTGTTATCCTGATCTTAACGAAATTTTCTTAAACAAACTTGACCGTCTCGTAAATAATTCTCTGCGTTTTATCTTCTGCCTTCGAAAATTTGACCACATTTCCCACTGTCGTGCTCAGCTCAAATGGCTTCCCATCCGCCAACGCAGAGATCTGCGACTACTGTCTTCTCTTTTCTCTATTCTTTTTGACCCCAATTCTCCTGACTATTTGAAGGAGAAATTCAAATTTCTTTGTGACTTTCATGATCGCCAGTTACGTTCTGACGACTCATACCTTCTCTCGTTTCCTAGTCACAATTCTGGTTTCGTCTCTAACTCTTTCTCTGTTCAAGCTGTCAGACTATGGAATAGGCTTCCGGAGGGCTTTAGAAAGGTTCCTACTAAAGCATCTTTCAAACGTCGTTTACAGGAACACCTTCTTAAAAACTTATCATAAATCTCTGTCTGATCTGTCTCTGTATAATTATATGTTAAAAGGTTAGATATATTGTATTTCTGGTTATTTCATATTGTTTATTTATTTGTAAATATATTTGTAGTGTACACTTATAATATATATATATATATATATATATTATTTATGTAATTATTGTTATTTATTACTATACTGTATTTTTTTTCTCTTTATTTATTATGTTTGCATATTGAAACTTTATTGTTACCGCCTTCATGATTTTCTGTTTGGCCTAAAGGTTGACTGGCAGAGAATGCCTTCAGGCATTAAGTCCACCTTTTGTTCCAATTTTGTTGGTCAATAAAGTATTTAAAAAAAAAAAAAAAAAAAAAAAAAACTCAGTGGTGCCAACCGGGGCTTATCACTGAATACCACTAGGCCATCTCGGCTCACTAGACACTTATAGGGTTGAAAATTAAAAAATGTCAATGTGAGATGTCATTAGCTCTGGCCACCATGCTGGCGCGTATTTAGGAACACACCCTTATATTTTGGTTTCCTAGAATTTCGGTCGTTAAATTATGTACAAAATAATACGTATATTTTAAAAAAATCTTTGACTTTACGACGTCGAATTACGCTGTCTATAAAACCGTGCCGTACTATTTTCATATCAAAAGTTTGATAGATGTCACCTGAAGACATAAAGCGATCGCTAAATGACAGACAACGTCATTCCAGAATACCAAAATATTAATGATTTAATTCACATAATTTTAAACGTTTTGAAAATTAGTTAAGGTTCGATTCTCGACTCCAACGACCAATCTCCGTCGTGTTTTCTCCATTCCACGTGACATTGACGAAATAACATGTGTCTAACGGACACATCTAAGTCAAAGAATTAAATTAAATTAATGATTTAAAAATCTTGTCTGATGTTGTAAAGTAGATGTAAGGCAGTAATGTCGCCTAGATGTAAATGAGAGTTAATAGTTGAAACTCGCTGTATTGATGTAGTCGCATCTATGAGTGATATCCGACAATATGTTTCAAGCTTAGCATGTATATAAGCGTTTGGCCGTTTTATAAGTGGGCTTTGACGGACTGTGTTATGTAAAGTCGAAGTTTACTTTCAAAATAGAAAGGATACAATTTGACTCATCAATAGTGAAGACAGTTAAGTTACAAGGGATCGCAGTATTAAATACAAATAGTATTAGTATTAATAAAAATTATCTAATCTTTGAAAAGTGATCTTTGAAAATAATTAATATGTATTAATGTATTTAGACTGATATTATAAAGCTGAAGAGTTTGTTTGTTTGTTTGTTATTTATTGAGGAACGCTATAGGCTATATTACATCATGCTATGACTCATAGGACAGCCAGGACCGCCAGGGACAGCTATATCCTATATCCAATTGTGGTAAAAAAATTGTCATATTTTATTGTATTACTTTCAAAGTGATCACATAAAATTTAGTATACAAAAACTCAAAATCACATTTCAGGGCTCTGCATTGTAAATTTTTATTTATACTAGCTGTTGCTCGCGATTTCGCTTACGTTAATAGATTTTGTTTTGCCGGATGTACGTCTTAAAATTATATTTCTGGTCGCTCCACGTACTGAAAGTTAATTAATAGTAAAATTGCATTGAGCTTGTAACCTTTTCACGTGTGTAAACAATAAGTTCACAAAGATTTATTGCAATCGGATGAATGGTCATTGCGCAAAAGATCCTTAAAATGAAATAAATATAATCTTTTATACAAATTGTAAGGCGAGGATTACACTTATTAATTTTGCTCTCATACTTTCATAAAGATTTACATAATTTGTCTGTCTTTGCTTTCAATCTAAAAGAATTTACTGTCAGTGGCTTATTTTAAACATTCACACCTTCGTAAGTACCTATTACGTATTACTAGGTTACAGAGTTGTTTATGGCAATAACGGGAGTAAAACTTACAAGTGTAATTAATGCCTAAAGCGAGAATTGAATTTGTGATTTCTAAACCCGTATTTGACATAAAACAATTCTGTGACGTAACAGTTAGCTAATTAACCTTACATAAGCTGTGGCTTACCCCTTAAATGCTTAATTTATTTTTCTTTCGAAAACTGTAAGCGATGTTTAATTGTCCAAAAAGAAATTCAAAAGAGTCATCTTTGCCAATAACTGAGTTCGAATTCTAATTATTCCTAATTTTATAATAAGAATATCGCAGCACCAATAAAAAAATAAAATAGTATTCCTAAAAATGGTGATACATATTATTATTTTAGGAACACATTATTATGTTGTTTAAAAACCACAGCGCGCATTTAAGGGTTAAACAATAAAGGCACTGCCAGTAACTTCTTTCATATGTAAAGCAATGACAAATTTATGTAAATCTATATAAAAGTCTGAGAGCAAAACGTATAAGTGTAATTAGATGTTAATAAGCAATAATGTGTCAACCCACAAAAAGTCGAATTGAAATCGAATTAATCAAAAGAAATCAAGTCATCTAAACTAAATTAATACGGAAAAAAGATTAACTTAATATTTCGATTGTGAGCTTAATATTTTGCACTATAATATATTTGAAAACTTATTATTAGATAAAATTTGTTATTACACCAATCTGCTTTTAATTAATTATACATTTCATCAAAATAGAAAAAAGGATATATACACATTCAAACAAATTTGTTAGAAATAGGCCATTTTCTCAAATTTAAGTTCGTTTGGTTTGACACTGTATTGCTTATCAGCGTCCAATTCTAGTCTAATGCTATATCTTGTAACTCGGACCACATCTTAATTGTAACATCGTGAGCTAAGGTTCGTTGTCTCTTCAGAGAATATAAATTATACCTCCTGAGCAAAACCTTGCGTTATGTGATTTATATTAATTGAGTTCGTTGCGGATTCTTAATCTATCACACATTTAAAGACATTGCTTCTCTGGTGCTGCAAATGTTCATATAAATCACTTAACATCAGATGTCCCGCCTGCTTGTTTACCAGCTATTCTTTTATATCAAAAATGTTAAATAAAAAAAAAACTGACACAAAGACTTTTAAAACGTCGAGACAAGAGAAAACATGTCCGAGAATATTCGCTAGAAAACCAGTTTAAAGAATTTATTCTCAAAAAGACAAAGTCACTTACAATAGAACAGCATAATAACTTAAAGTGAAAACTTTACAAATCGCCACATAGATAGGTATTCAGTTACAATAGTATAACAAGTGCAATATTAAACAATAATTTTAAAACAACAAAGTAATAAAATGAAAACCCTCTATTTAATATAAAAAACCGCATCGGTTCACCCGTTAAGGAGCAGACAGACACGCTGAGGGGTTTTTGCGTCGAGTTTAAAAAGTATATTCGTACGTAGTTCATATTTATTCTAGAGTGATCTGTCATGTTAAAATCGAATATATGGAGGAAATAAAACAATAGAAGTTGGTTTATTAATAATTAGCTTTATCTCAAAAATACTTACTGCTATATTAATAGTATAGAAAATAATTCTTGTCTGTCTGTCCGTTTGTTTGTCTGTTTGTTACCAACCGAATTCAATAAAGATACGGGTATTTAATTCGTAGTGATTCTTATTTTGTTTGTTACCTCAGAACTCCGTCATTCATCCAAGTGAACGTATTTTGCTTTTGAAGTTGTTCCACTTGTGACCAAACGAAAAGATCTATGTGGATAACCAATAATGTGTTAACCCACAGAGTTATATTCGGAGATATGTTGTATTATGATAATGCGAAATAAGTATAGAAAATTGTCTTAATTGAATGTTTCGAATATTGAAGTGTGCTAAATATTTTGCTATATACAATAATCGAATATACTTGAAAAACTTATTATTAGACAAAACTTTTCATTATACAAATGCTTTTAATACACTATACATTTTATCGTAAAAGAAAGGGGCAGATGGACATATACGTCTTCAAACAAATTTGTTAAGAAAAGGCTTGACGTCTTTAAACGCCATTTTCTCAAAATGAAGTTCGTGTTGCTTGACATAGTATTGCTTATCTGTTGTTGTATATAATTATAATATCGTTAAATCATAACGTCAAAATTTAATAATAATGGTTTAAAATCTATTACCGATAACATCTCTATATAAACGATACGGACCTCAAAACAATAGCTTAGAGCAAGGTTACGTACTCTAACTGCAATTGAAAACGAACTTTAAGAAACGTAACTACTTACTACGTATATGTTATTAAGTTACAGAGTTGTTTTATATCGCTCTCGAGAGTAAAACTTACACTTTACTGTTAATACAAAAGTATCCTTGGATGCTGATGTGAATGGAAGCAATCTTATTAACACGCGTTTACGTATATTTTAATTTTATGTAGTAAAGCATTGTATAATTTACGATTCAATTTCAAAATAAAAAACCAAAAAATACTTTATTCAAGTAGGCTCTCACGAGCACTTTTGAATCGTCAATACATGTAAAATCAAAAAAAAATTACATCAATAATGAAGCTACCACCGGTTCGGAACGAAGATTCTACGGAGAAGAACCGGCAAGAAACTCGATAGTTCCTCTTTTTAAAATTATGTCAATACAACACAGTTTATGATTACAAATTCATTATTTATCCTGTACGAAATTCAGCATATACTAAGCATGCCATTAATACAAGTATTGTAGGCTGTAAATGTAACCTTATGCCGGTAAAGCCTAGCTGTGGCCCTTCGACTCTTCTGGCGCGATAATTATTATTCATAGTGGGTTATGATTCCTTTACACCAGGTAAATTTTTTCCCCATTATTTTTGACAAAAATTTAACACTGAGTATTAATTTTTATATTCTTTTAATGATACTTTATGAAATTAATTGAGCGTAATTGTAAGAATTTTTACGAGTAGTAACACAAATATTTAGAGAAATAGTTAACGGCTTATTTTAGTAACACATAATTCGAACATGGATACAATTATATTACGGTTTAACAAATGACGTAATAGTTTTTTTAATAAAAGAAAAGCTGGCCAAGGAGTCAGGAGCACACCTGATGGTAGGTGGTCGCCGCCGTCAGCAGAACCGGAGCCACAAATTGAGTTACCAACTTAAAAAGGCATCAAGGAAATAGGACGTTAGGAGAATAATGAGAGAGGGGTGTTAAGCTTCTGACTTTTTAATTCACCATACGATGCAACTATGTTAGCTACTTCATACTGATCTTCTGAAAGAGTGAGTTACTGCCCCGAGCCAGACCGTATACGAGCTGTAGTCAGTAAGTCACAGCTAGACTCTACCTCAAGACACTTTATAAACAATAGAAAAAAGAAATTAACCAAATGTAATTTAAGACTATATAAAAATACAATACAATAAAGTATATTTGTATTGTATTGTATTTTGTATTGTAGCTTCACGTGGAACTAACATCACAAATTTGTAAACTGACGATTCGAAAGAGCTTGTTGAGGCCTATTTGAATATAGTATATTTTAGGTTGGAGTTTGAGTTTTTATGCCAAAAAAGAAAAACAACAACAATACATGACAACAAAAAAGGTTCAAAATAATACATAACAATTTTTGTTATTAATCATTACTATTTACAAAATCTAGTAGCTTTTTTACAACGAAGTGTAAATTCCACATAATTAAAGTGGATAATGACAAAATCGTTCTCGAATCTCGTAAACGGGAATCCTGGATTACGAAAACAATAAAACAAAACACTCAGTCCAATAAACTTTAGCAGACGAGTTAATCAACGTCACGCACTATTTCCGTGCGGCGGATGATCGTATCGACAAGATGAAAACGCGCGTGGCCTTTCATTGTTCGCCGGTGCGGCTTTCTGCGGCCCGAAGGTCGATTTTTAACCGCCTTTAAGTAGGATAAGTTCTTAACAGGTGTATAATGCTAATAAGCAATAATATGTTAACCCGCAAAGATTCAAATTTAGAGATATGTGTATATTTTGATAATACATCACCTATTTAAAATTTTATCATGTGAGCTAAATTAATACAGAAAAAGTTTCCTAATTTAACGTTTTTGAATTTCTTGCAATTTATACAATAATGCCATATATTTGAAAAAGTTATTATAGAAATGAAACTATTTTAAACGGATTTAAGTCGCGTATATTAATTATTTTTATCATCCCGACGTTTCGAGCACTTTGCAGCGTTCGTGGTCACGGGTAGAGTCTACCCGTGACCACGAACGCTGCAAAGTGCTCGAAACGTCGGGATGATAAAAATAATTAATATACGCGACTTAAATCCGTTTAAAATAGTTTCATTTCAATGAATAATAATCGCGAAAATCTAAGACAACGATAAAGTTATTATAATTATTTTTTCTATATCAACCTGCTTTTAATTAATTACACCTTTTATTAAATAGAAAAGAAAAGATGGATATATACTTCTTCAAACAAATTTTTTCAGAATAGGTTTGACATCTTTAGACGTCATTTACTCTATATACTTCATTTACCGTGTGGTTTGACACAATATTGCTTGTCAGCATCCAATTATTCCATTTCGCATATAAGAACGTTTTTCGCTCTAGCTTTGAAAAATAATAAAGTATTTGTTTCTACGAGTATGAAAAACTACTTAAGTAATACACCATTAATAAAGAAAATTAAATTTTACTTTTACAACGCCTTGTATTTAAATAAAATGGCAATTTATATATACGATACGATTTTCGAAGCATTTCTTTAATACAAACCTTCTTTTGACAATTACAAACAACAAAAGCTAGCGACTGAATATAACACACACGAATCGTTGTCTTAGATTTTCGCGATTATTATTCATTGAAATAAAACTATTTTAAACGTAACGTAACGTAGTTTTAAATAATATTTTCTAAAATCTCAAATAGACAAATGTCACCTTAGTCTACCCGTGACCACGAACGCTGCAAAGTGCTCGAAACGTCGGGAGAATAAAAATAATTATACGTGATTTAAATCCGTTTAAAATAGTTTTATTTCAATAACAGACACGAGTTTCTTTAAATGAACAAGTCAAATGACGGGCTTAAAAACTAAAAATGGGAACAGGTTTTTAAAGTCAAATTGTATGAACGTTTATTTACCTATATAGTTTTAAAATCTCGTTCGCTGTTACAAGAAAAATGTCAATTAAAATTGAAAAAAAAAAGATAAATTATAACATTAGGTATATTGTTATTAGGTTTAGGTAAGACAAATTGTTTCTATTTTTTATGTAATACATTTAATTTCCTATGAAACCTAAAAAATTATTGACGCGTAAGTTACACGTTTACGCTTAACTATAAAATTCTATGAATGCGTTAAAATTAAATAACACGCGTTTAACGTGATATCGTGACGAATTGCAATAAAAATGGCTATTCGTTATATTTACTCAATTTATGTTTATGTACATTACATACAAGATATACTTTCGTCTTTGTACGCAACAGCTAAAATAATGACTATGGAAGACTTTATTTAATATATATAATCTAAGCTACCATGTAAGTACACAGTATATACAATAAATAAATTAAAAATATTTTTATGGAAGTAGTCAGGTACAGGCAAACGAGCAGGAGAGTGACCTGACATTTAATGATCACCGCCGCACAATTAACGTAAAATAAATAAATAAAATTAACGATACTTCTGCTGTAAGTTGCTGTTTATTCCAGATAAAAAAACTGTTATTTTGAAATCATTTAGAATCGTTTAGACCGATCGCAAAAGTTGTTCAAATCCTTTTAACGTCTTTTTAAACGTCTGTCTTCATAAATTATAACCAAGAACCATCAATCATTTAAGTATATAAACAAATAAACTGCATCTAAATTGGTTCATTCGTCTAAATTCCATGTCAATAAGTTCATCACACAACACTTCCCATACTGACGGTAAACACACACCAGAGAGCCAGTCTCTCCGTACACTTAAAGGTTAACCGTCTGTGAGTTTGGTATCGTCGACGATACGGAAAAAAAAACATAAAATTACTTTATCAATATGTGTAAAACATTAATGTTTGATCGCGTTATAAATAAAAAACGATAGCGTCATATCAATCAAATCGATTTAATTAATACCGAGTAATAAACTTACGTAATGAAAGTTGAATCATAATCACCAACGATTAATCAAAATAAACTACGCGTGTACGTCCATCAACTTAATCCTTTAAAGAATAGTATTTTGATTTATCTATTGTATTATACAATAAACTACCTCGACTTAAACTACTTACGTGAAAATGGAGTTACGCGATTTTATAGTCTTGAGGTTTTTTTTCCATATATCATCTATACTAATATATAGGCAATACTAAAGCAAAGTTTGTTTGATTGTTTGCTTGCACGCGCTAATCTCAGGAACTACTGATCTGATTTGAAAAATTCTTTCAGTGTTAGATAGCCCATTTATCGAGGAAGGCTATAGGCTATATATTATCATGATAAGACCAAAAGGAGCGGAGCACCAATGAAGAATGTTTCAAAATCGGGAGATATTTTCCTATTGAGAGAGCTTACGCTCCGTGCGCTGCGTAAACGGTTAAAGATTCGCAAAAATCATGTGTGGCAGAATTATTCTCCTTTAAAAGTTTTTAAAAAAATCTGCGACGGCAAATGTGAATCTTTTAAGGTTAGCCCACTATAACCTTTTTTATGCTAACCAATTTTATTCTAAAATAATGCATTATTATCCCAAAGTAACTATTCCACGCGGGCGAAGTCGCGGGCGGAAGCTAGTAAGTAATTTAATAAATGCAAAAAAATGAGTTTGTTTGTTTCTTATGTTCAGTATTTATTTAGACCAACTTTTCTTTTACAGCAGGACCTTGTTATTAAATAAAATGTCAATTAAATTAAATTAATGTGTTCGATACGATTTTCAAAGCATTTTCCTTCATACAAACTTCAATTCAATTCAATTCTTTGGTTAATGGCTTCTAGTTGTGCCAATTAGACACATGTTATTTCGCCAATGTCACGTGGGATGGAGAAGACACGATGGAGATTGATCGGTGTGGTCAAGAATCCAACCTTAACTAAATTTTGAAAACACCCTAAAATAGTGTGAATTTCATTATTAGTCCTTAACCTAGAACAATTCATACAAACTTTCTTTTGAGAATTATAAACACAACAAAAGCTAGCGACTGAGTATGACAGGCAAGAGTTTAAACGAATAAGTCAATTGACGAACTTTCTAAAGTTAAAAATGGTTACAGGTTAGCTGTAACAAAAAAAATGTCAAAAAATCGAAAAAATATGTAAGTAATAGCATGAAGTAACTATATTGTAATTTAAATTATGTAAGACCGATTGTTTTTATTTTTATGTAATACATTTAATTTTCTAAGAAACCTACAAAATTATTCACGCATAAGTTATACGTTTACGCTTAACAATGAAATTATATGAATTACGTCACAGGTATCAAGATATTTGCATACATACTCTCAAGGGTAATGATTGGCTACAATTGAAAATTAAAAAAAGCGACAATCTATTCTTATAAGCCATTTCACACACAGACACACATAGCGGTCAAACTTAAAACATTCCATTTACGTCAGGGGTTAAATAGACACAGAAAACATTTTATCTTAAACAAGTTATATTCGAGAGAAGTAAAAGACGCTTTAGAAGGTTGTGCGGCATAACAAACTATATTACGGCGAACGAAACCACGGACAATATTTGGGCGCTGATAAGCAATACTATGTCAAGCCACACGGACTTCATTTTGAGAAAATGATCTCTAAAGATGTCAGACCTATTCTTAATTAATTTATTTGAAGAAGTATCTATCCAACTTTTCTTTTATATTTTAATAAAAACTTTAATTAATTAAAAGCATTGGTATGGTTTAGTTTAGTCTGAAAATAAGTTATTCAAATACATGAGATTATTGCATAATAATCAATATTCTAAACATTAATTCAGACACTTTTTTTCTGTACCTATTTAGTTTAGATGACTTGAATTTTTTTTTTGAATAATGTTAAGTATATAACGCATTATCGTAATACATAAATTTGAATTTTTGTGGGTTGATACGTTATTGCTTATTAGTATCCATTTATGTTTACTGTTTCACTCCTATGAGTCGTACCGTGATGTAATATAGGCTTTCCTTTCTCAATAAGCTAGTCGATGCAAAAAGAATTTATCAAATCAGTCTAGTAGTCTCGAAGCCTATTCAATGCAAACAAACAATCAAAACTTTTCTCTTTATAACATTAGTGTGATTTTAATATCTTACAGATTAAAAAGATACTCTTGTATTACACGATCTATTTACTGAGTAAAATTTTAGTCTACAAGTCAAAAGATCGAAGAGGCGTACCTTCTTGTAAATGAAGTAAGCAGTTCCCTATAAAATAAACCACAAACAAACATAGCAAAACTAAGTTCACACGGTCACGTTTTTATTAAGCTCCAATCGTGTCTTCCTCGCTGTTATCTCAATCTGATTACGACGCCACGCCGACTCTGTACCGTTTGAGACAATGATCTTATAGATATGTTATGTATGTTACGTTCATTGTAAACGACACTTGACAATTGTACTATTTCGATGCAAATAATAACTATGATGTAATAGTATAACGTTGTTTAGATTTTCGTGATTATTACTCATTGAAATAAAACTTTACAGCGTTCGTGGTGACGGGTAGACAGTCTACCCGCAACCACGAACGCTGTTAAGTGCTCGAAACGTCGGGATGAAATAAAAAATAAAAATAGTTAATATACGCGATTTAAATCCGTTTAAAATAGTTTTATTTCAATGATGTAATAGTATCATTTTTATCCGACTACGCGATGCAAAGAAGGGTAGTATGTTTATTGCATGTATTTATGTATGTGGGTTTGTATATTTGTGACACTATTTAGACCAAATGTGTGAGCCGACTTTGATAAATGATATGTCGTTTGATGCGTCATGATGGCGCGAATGTTATAAAAAGTGTACGAATTTGGAAAAATTAAAATAGATGATTATGGCTATCATAGTGTTAAAAGAAAAAAAAAATTAAATCGTCGAACTAAGTCAAGTCCGATGTCGTTGGATGGGTTTTTATATGGTTTTTCAATCAGAATTTCCATTTAAGATCTATTACGATTTACAGACGCGTTGGCGCAATCGTCACTGCAACTGACTAAAGCGCTAACGGTCGCGGGTTCGATCCCCGCTCACGGCAAACGTGTGTACTGGCCATACAGATGTTTGTCGTGGTCTGGGTGTTTCTGTTAGTGTTGTGAGTGTTTCCGGACCCCCGACACAAGGTCATGAGATCTTAATGGGGGCCGTTGAGTGTGATGCGTTATTTATTTATGTTTATTAAAATTTGTTAGTAATGATTCTCACTTATAGGCTTTTAGATAGAACTGTTATTGATACGTTACTGCTGAATGTAGATGGTCTTGTTACGCGGTCGGGTTATTGATTTGAAATTAATTATTTGTTATATCATAATACTCGTCAAAAGAGCATTCAAGTGATCTAGCACTTTGGGTTTTATTTACTTTTCAAGGGAAACAAACAGTTGTATAAAACCTTAATTACTAACTATACAAAAAATAGAGCATAAACCGAAAAGTTTCCACTAATTTGTAAAACATAAAACTATTTGTCATGAGCGGCGATCGAACTCCCAACTGTTAACGTCAGTCAGTTGCAGTAACCACAACGCAAACCTATCCAATTCGGTAATTTTAAATAGTACGAAGTTCACCGGGTCACCCAGTCAGCAATAAAACTAACACCGTTCCCAACGATCGTGCGTAACAGCAATATAAAAACAATTAATAAAATTTCATTCATTTCTATCAAATCATTTGCAGTATCCATTATATCTAATCACTTTTTTCTACACCGACCATAATTCACTTATTTTAATTATCAATAAAGTGTAAGATAAAATGATCCTTAACAATATGATTTAAGATCTTTAATCGTTTAATAAATGTATCATCAATAAATACTTCTCGTAGCGCAGTTGACTATTGCATGATCTTTGATAAATGGTCGAAGTAACAAGATTTCGTGACAGACAAAAAGCAGGAAGATCCTAATCCAACTAAAATTCTTTATTCGAAATATTTCGATAAATATTTATTTATTGAACTGAAATCGCTCAGTGAATCACGGCAAACGTCTATATTGGCCATACGAATGTTTGTCGTGGTCTGGGTGTTTGTGTTAGTGTTGTGTGTTTCCGGACCCCCGACACAAAGCTTTGAGATCTTATTAGGGACTGTTGAGTGTTATGCGTTTATTCTTTATTATTATTATTTCAACGAGAACGAATTATTAAATTTAAAAATAAACATTTTATTTAATCGCGTGCAGTTTCTGTCTTGTACTATAATATCACTTTCTCCGCATAGCAGAGATGCGCGGCGCTCGCGCAGTCATCAGAACTCGACTATAAATGATCACGTCTTTGTGCTGTAATCTGACATAATGCTCCAATGATACTTCGTCGATACAGATCATGGAAATCCAAAAATACTTATTGTTATTTATCTATGGCAAATTATTTTCCTGGTAACATTAGGCGTACTTTCGCCCTAATCAAAATAATAAATTGGACTGTTTTTTTTTACATAATACGTAGCTAAGAATTACAAAACGGAAACCAACTTCGAAAGATAAATACGCAATTTCGTTAAATTGTATGACATGCTTTAACGATTCAAATATAGGACACATTTCATCCAAACAGTAAATTAAGAAACTATTTTCCCTACTTATTTAGTTGACTTGAAATTTTTTTTGAAAAATGTTAAATTGATGAATCCGTTATGTGGGTTGACACATTATTGCTTATTAGCATCCAAACAGATCTCTGAGGTAACAGACTTTAAAAACATACATTACGAATTGAAAATTACCTCAATTTTTGAAGTCAGTTGTATTGTCATCAGAGCTGAATTGATTCAAAGTGTTTATTGACTGACGTCCATTAGACAATGTTACACAAAGCTTCTATAAATTTCGATAACCATTTAGACAATATGTGTACCAACATTGATGATGACACAATAATCATGTAACATCAGTTTTCTGCCAAAACTTCGTTAAAACTAAACTTAATTATGACTTTAAATTTGCCTACATTTAATGATGCTAGTGCTGTCACTTTATATAATATGATTGTCACTTATGACACGTAATAGACGCATTAGTGCTTCTAGACTACGTTATTAACTACTTCAAATTGTTCACGTAATAATATAGCATTACGTTAAACGTATTAAAATAATTGAAATATCTTGTTCGTTTTATTTCGTTGGAAAACTTGCAGTCACAGAGTACAGACTTTCTTAAAGTCAATAGTTTAATTAGGTTGATTATATACTTGGTTTGTTAGTATACAAATACTTTAATTTTGAGCCTCTGACCCAAAAAGAGGAGTGTTATAAGTTTGTTTCTGTTTGTGTGTCTGTCTGTGACATCGTAGCCGTTACGAATGGAACAATTTTGATAGGGTTTTTTTTTGTTTGAAAACAAATGTAACCGAGATGGGTATTAGCTATAATTTATGACAATCTTTTCAAACGTTTAAACTTAAAATCAAACTCAAACTCAAAATATACTTTTTATTTAAATGGGCTTTTAAAGCACTTTCGAATCGTCAAGTTACATGTCATATTTTCATATTAAATTTTTTATAAAGCTACCACCGGTTCGCAATGTAGTCTCTACCGAGAAGAATCGGCAAGAAACTCGATAGTAACTCTTTTAAAATCATTTATACATAATGTATTTTTATTACATTTTAATTATGTCATCCGGGTTGAAAATCAACGCTTGTCAAATCTACGCCTCTTTGTCGTCAAAATATTCTTGTATGGTATAATATGCTTTATTTATTAAAGATTTTTTAACGTAGGCTTTAAACTTATTAAGTGGCAAATTTAAAACTGTTTATAAAACTGTAAATATCATCAACACTTTTTTTAAGTTGTTGAAAGGATATGAGCCACTTGTATTGGTTTATCAATTCGAAGTTTACTATATTGTGACTTTAATTAAATTAATATAATATATTAACTCATTTATATTTCGCACATTAGGGCTCGTTGAAATTATCTCAATAGACGATTTTTACAATTTCAAATTTCAACATTTTGATTTTCCTTTGTCTATAACAACAACTAACTTTAACGGTTAAACCTGTGTGTGTCACTATAAGCTGTATAATTGATTGAACAAAACAACATATATATTGAATAATGAAAGCCATTTTCATTGTGAATGTTGGTCGTGTCTCAAGTAAATCTTTAGTAAGAAAGCTCTGAGGTCACGCGCCAGCTTTTGCCAGCTTTCCCTGTGTTAAGATGTATCTCGGAACTATTTTGTGCTTTACGAGCTTTTAAAGCTATGTCTCTGTTTATTTGGCATGGAATATGAAAAGTTTTGTTTAAGAATGTTCGACTTTTAATATTTGTACCACTGCTCAAGTGCCTCATACTAACCGCGGCGCGAATTCCATAAGTTCAGTGTACTCTATACATATACGCTTCTATTTTTTTTTTAAATAAATGCGATAATACCTGTTTTTAAAGTTAAGCACTTATAAATATTCCTACTTACGTAGGGGAGGGTTACTACAAAACCTCACCACATATCACCACGGGGAAGGGCTATAAAAAGTTGCTGAAAAACATCACATGATTAATAGACAGCCCCTAAGTAGTTACGAAAACTGTGACAATTACAAGTACATTATGTGGTGTAAGTTAACAGATTTTTTTAATAATAGTTTATTATTAACCAAGGATATTAACATAACAGGACATTTAGTCTGTGTATAATTGTCACCCGACCCGTACACACCGACACGACCGACATTAAATCATAAAATTGCGAGTTATCCCATTTAGGTAATTTAAATTTGATGAAAATTTGGTGTTTAAACATGATTTACAATATAATTTGACAATATGTACATGAACGACTCAAACTATTTTTTTAAAGCGATTATAATGGCGAGTAACACTAAAGAGATATTCCAATAATTAAATATCAAAATTCACATACACATATCTTTATATTATATTTTAGTCGGATGTGGACATACGAAAGTTGACCCAGAGTTACAATAAGCTAACTCACGGCACAACATTTTTACAAGGTAATAATTAATTTATATATTTTTTATTGATTTTTTTGTTCTCACTAATGTCACTTACGAATTAGTGTCACAAATTATATTTTTTCACATGATACAAAACTACACTAGCTATTGGGTTAGTATTTTGGAGCATATAAAAATTTTGCAAGTCATTAATTTATCAAATTCTGTCAGTGACGCACATTTGAAATTAAGTTATAAAATTGTTTCTGTATATAAAATGCAGGTAGTTTGAGATATAACGTTTTTACAACGAGGGTAATATAACATTATTCTCCTATATACTACTATTTTACCAGCTATAGTACTTTTCTCCCTGTTCTTTCTCGGGGAAAAATGTTTTGCTTTCGCAAAGTGGGACGAACAATCGAACTTTCTATGGTGGTTGTACAGTGGTGCGGTTTCACTCGCGTTTATGGTTACTGCTTCGCTCTTGTGAGTCGTAGCGTAATGTAATATAGCTTATAGCCTTCTTCAATACATAAACCATCTAATACAAAAATAATTTTTCAATTCGAACCAGTAGTTCCTGAGATTAGCGCGTTCGAACAAACAAACGCTTCAGCTTTGTAATATTAGTATAGATAACGACATCCATTGACTGCTATGCCCATGCCTATTATAGTTTCAATTTTTTTTTACAATTCTTATAAGTGATAAGATAAAAAATATTTTATCTACCCGCAAAAATTTACTATAATATAAATTATATCATATATTGTCCTATGCCAAGCCGGTTGCCTGGAAGAGATCGCTCTTCTTTTAGCGATAAGGTCGCTGATTGCATACTGTCTGTCTCTGTGTTATTCTTTTTGTAATTTTTGGCGTACAATAAAGTATATCTCATTCATTCATTCATTCATTCATTATTATATATTTAACATTATAATATGTTTATTAGCACCTTGAACTGTAGGTAATTAAGGTTCAACCAAATATGTTCTTATAATAAGGTCTTCGACCTTTGTGTATATATTTTGCATGTACAATTAATGTTGCAGTATTACTGAAATTATGTACGAAAATTAGGCAAAACATATAAGGTTAGGTTAATTGAACCCTTGATGGAACATATAATAATACAACAACATTATTTGGATGCTGATAAGCAATAATGTGTCAACCCACAAAAAGTGAAATTTAGAGATATTGATGTATTCTGATAGTGCATTTCGTATTTTACATTATACAAAAAAAATTCTAGTCATTTGAACTAAATAAGTACGGAAAAAAGTTTCTTAATCATATGCTTAGAATATTGAAGTAAGTTCTATATTTTGGATTATGCAATAATTTAATATATTTGAAAAACATATTATTAGATTAAAATCTTTATTAGCTTATCCGCTATAAATTAATTATACTTTTTATCAAGATAGAAAAGAAAAGATGGATATGTTCCTTCAAACAGATGTGTTAAGAATAGGTTCGAAATCTTTAGATGCCATTTTCTCAAAATGAGGTTCGTGTGGCTTGACACAGTATTGCATATCAGCATCCATTTATTTAACTGGTCAATTATTATTTCATCACAAGGCGAGTATTACATTTGTTAATTTTAATCTCATAACTGATTAAAAACAACCATGTAAACACTAGTTTTGGGGCTGTCTATTAATCACGTCAGACCCAAGGGGGAGGGGTCTGGGAATAAATTACCAAATATATCAAGGGGGGTAGGAGGTTTTCTAAGATATGACGTGTATTTGTTTTCGAAACTTTTATACGCTATACATATAAGGTTCCAAAATTTTTAGAAATCAATGCGATTATACCTGTTTTTAAAGTTAAGCATTTATAAATATTCCTACATACGTAGGGGGAGGGGTACTACTATACCTCACCACATATCACCAGGGGGAAGGGCTCTAAAAAGTTGCTGAAAACCATCACATGATTAATGGACAGTCCCTAAGTAGTTACGAAAACTGTGACACGACCCCCCACCCCACAAATCGGTCACGCTAAGTTGAAAAATTACGAAATTTACCTGTATATATAAAAACCATTTTCTATCACTAGGCGGATGCATTTTATTTGAAAATTATTTGAAAATCAAATTACCCAACTTCATTCGAAATTATCACATATTGCTTTGATACTATAAAAATAGTAACCTAAAAACATCTAAAATTATCCCCTTAATTTATAAGTAAAGGGAATAATATTCCCTGCCTATGCAGGGAATAATTTGTGTTTAACCTTTGTCTATGCCTCGCATATAGAAAAACAGCCGAATGGAATTATAGATGAAGTGGGGCAGATGTCTAAAATATGTCTTATAAAAGCAAATAGCAGCACGGTAGGAATAAGGCAATCAATCAGTCCTCATGTTGCATCTGCCGTGGCGCGTGAAAATGGCGAACAATGCGATGTTGAAAACATCACCGTTTTAGTAATTTCAGACAATTTGCGCTCACTGTGTCTAGGACGTTTTCAAATTAAACCTATTTGTGCTACGCAATCAACGGATCCTAACTAATATTATAAATGCGAAAGTGACTCTGTATTTCTGTTTGTTTTTAACTAATTTTTAAAAGAAATAGGTTCTCAATTCGTATCGTTTTTCATTGATTGTTTTTTTAGAACTCCGTTAGTTCTAAACGGATTTTATAATTTTTTTCTTTATTTGAACTGGTATATTTACACATCATTCCCATAAAATTGTTATCAAAATCGCTTTTGTGGTGTGGTTTTAAAATCGAAATAACTGAAATAAGTATGTCATAAAAGTAAACGCAATTACGTACTTTACTTATTTCAATAGTTTCAATTTACGTTTTTGAATTTTGGTATAGAGAGAATCTTGGAGAAGGACATAAGCTACCAATATCGGTAAAATAAGAGATGAAAATGTTTACGCATGAAGTCGCAAGGACCAACTAGTCCCTCACTCCTCAATTACTCAACTGATCATCATGATATTTGTCAAGGGTGCAGAAAAGTACCGATCATTAAGAAAACTTACTATTCTGGTATTCCAGATTTAAGCAATCATCAAATAAGGAAAACTAATTCGTTTGAACGAAAATCATAAGTTCGAAATTTAAATAGATACCTACAGCAGAAATGTTATTTAACTAATTATGACAAAGATTCTCAATCACTAAAGCCTTTAAAATTAGTTAAATTTAGCTTTGATATCCGCTATCTCTATCATCCGATTTTGTCCTTATAGTTAACCGATATACCGATTTTTAGTGACCAATTGTTTCACAACTATTTTATCCGATTCATCAAATTCGAACCCATAATTAACAATTGACCAACATGCTTTCTCGATTCTGTTATATTTGGCCGACAGGCATCATGTAGGTCGTTGTGCTGATAAATTGTCTAAACTTTGATCTTTCTTTCATCATATTTCCGAAGATATATACAATAATAGAAGTCGATAAATCATTTTAAATTATAAACATAAAATTACTTGAAAAAGTCGATGACGTTTTAAGAGATTTTATCTACGGTCTTCGATTAAACTCCACTGATACATTAAATAAGTTTCTTGAACGGAAACATATTATAATTGAATTTCGAAAAACTGCCAATTACTTTTTTACGCATTTACAGTTTGGGTGTAAACCCATTGCTATCTGAACATGACATATTTTAACCCTTAAATGCATCTTGTTGCCAAATGTATACATACCACGTTTCACGTTATTTTATTGAAATCGTGTGATATGTGTTTCCGAACGCACTTTGACGACCATAGATAGTAAATATATTGACTTTGAAAAAGAAATTAAGCAAGTTTCGGCGGCAAATCTATTTTTTTTACATTTCTATTTGCCGGTCGACTAAGTGTATAGAGTTATAAAAAGCGTCTCCGTAATTTTGTATTCATCAATATACGAGTGCTAGTAACAGTGCTATGTATATAGCAATAAAAAACCATGCATTTAAGGGTTAATATTTTGACAATTAAAGGACGCGTTTTGGTGCAACAAAAGCGTTGCGGCCAATTGATATTTTTTTAAGTAGCTGCCAAAGAGTTTTCCGGTTCACTAACTCGCCGTACAAAACTGAGCTATATTAACTACTTCATGCCGATCTTCCGTGAGAGTGAGGTACTGCCAGTCGAGCCAGCCCGTATACGAGCTATAGTCTGTAGACAACAGACCTACAGTTAAACTACAGTGTAAAGATGGTACCGTATATAATACAAATCTAAGACAACAAAAAACATCAATCATATATTGAACATCGAAATTTCGACGATAATTTGTTTTTAAAAACGATTCGCCCTTGCATATGTATTAGTGACCTCAATATACCCTTGAACTATTTACCAGTAAACAGTACATGGAATCATCTATTGTTCTTAACAATGCGTCTTGCGCAAGCCGTACACTTAGAAAACAAACTTAATTTTATTCGCATTAAAAGATTAGCAGAGCACCGAGCGATGATAGCAAAACGAACATACCTAATTGAACTTAATTGGTCGTAAAAAGTATCACTTGCTATATCTTCTGGCAAATGAGCAGGCGGAAAACTTGATGTTAAGTGATCATCATGATCAATGACATTTGCAGCACCAGAGGAGACACAAATGTGTTGCCAGCTTAAAAAGGAATGAAATGGGAAAAGGGATTAGACTCCCGGCAACGGGTTAGTAATAGAAATTATGTTGATTGACAAATCGGAAACGCTTAAATACTTTCTTATAACTAGAATTAAAACAATTTTAATGGTTTTACTTCGAAATAAGACATGAATATATTTTTCGTTACTTCCAGAACTTAACATTTATATTAATATTGTAAAGCTGAAGAGTTTGTTTGTTTGAACGCGCTAATCTCAGGAACTAGTAGTTCGAATTAGGAAATTATATTTGTGTTAGATATTTTATTTACTGAGGAAGGCTCTATTACATCACGCTATGACTCATAGGAGCGAAACCGCAAGGGACAGCTACTGAATCAATAAGAATTGATTTTAACTGGCGAAAATATTGTATAACAAACAAATAACTTTCTAGTGAATTGAGAATCATATCATTTTTGGAAATCACTTTAAAAAGAGATATCCAATCTCATATATGAAATAAGATTTGATAAGTAAACAAACGATAGCAAGTAGCCAAGAAAACACTTAGTTTAATTATTATCCGCTCAGAATGGCCTTTCTCCTTAGCGAGAAACCTAAGGGTTACAAGTTCATGACCTGAAGTCTTTATTATATGATTTTCGAAACTTTCCTTCTATGTTCTCGTGTACTTAAACAACCTGTCGAGGTTGAATATAATGATGTACTAAGAAATAAGACTCAAAATTGTGTTATTTGTTCGCATAATAGTACGTCCTGGAAAAATTTTCGGGAGTTTTGACAATTATTAATTAATGACTCATTTTGGAAAAATGGCGCCTGATAATAATTTCTTGCACTACCTTCATTCGTACTCATTTAAGTATGAAAAAATTTACGTAATAAATTAAACTAGAAAAATTTTCTTATAATTTATGTAAAAATAGCTACTACTAAACTTATAAAATCAATTAAAAAATATTCTCACGCTCATCATTAATTAAGATTTAAAGCAAAATATGACACTACGACTCATAGACGCTAATGATCAGACATCAAAAACACCAATCAATGAAACAGCAAATTTAATCCACGAATCATAACTAAATACCTACCTTTCAAGGAAGTATCATAAATAAAGTTTAACGCAAAATTACAGCTTGTTCCCAACTAGTACCAGCATCCCGATTTGCATCTAATTAACCAGTAGCAGTTTTATAACCAGCACACCGCACCCCGTACTTTCAACTCTTGACATTTGACTTCGACCACTGCGCTGGCCACTTTCGCCATTATGTAAACGACATACGAACTATAATTGTGTACAATTTCCAGACGATCGGATGGTCGTCTTCAGCAAAAGTTCTAGTTATGTAACGCGGAAAGAACTGCGGTATACATTTTGCACGTTACTTGATGATGGGTACGAAAATGATGCCGCATCGTTAAAAATTATTATGTTGGAGAATTTATACCTAGTTATTTAATAATATGGATTTAAACAAATATATTAATTATATTAATAAATGTAACAAAACAATAAACAAATATATTAATTATTAAAGCTGGTAAAAGTGGTCAGGTAGTGTAAGCATAAATGGGAACTTTTTTGATTGCGTTCACACTTGTCAATAATTATCTTAGATACACACATTGTTAACGACCTAGCGCCAATAAGTGTTAATAGTCAAACTTTGTTAAATTTATTGACAAACAAAATATATATAACATAAATGTAATAAAATCCGAAATCTTTGAGAACTAGGCTGTCAAATATTAAAGATTTAAAAGGATAAGAGGGCGTTGAAGTCGACGACAGTCATGCGCACGCGCATCGTGACACACACCGTGTGAACGTTTCGTTATCTCGATTTACTCAAGATGAAATTAAATGTATAAAAGTCGATTTTTTCACATGGTCATATTTCATATATGTGTTGCTGCAATATGTATTTCAAACGACTTCATAGAAAGAGGTCCTTTAATTGGCTAATTTTACATTTTTGTGTTGTGCATCGTAGCAAATTGTGAATTGATTTAAATTGAGATAATTTTTTTATCATTTTAAATGCTGATTGTATTAGCCGTAATTAAAGTTGACTTTCATTTTTAAGTATGAACAGGTTTTATAACTTACATTATTAATATGAGTCATTTGGTAATGGAAATTCTATATAAATTCACCATACTAAGTATATTAACTCTTGACACCAAATTGTTCTATTTACCTACAAGGTATATATATATTCCTCACTGCATGCGAAGTCACGAACAAATTATTTTATTAGTAGCACAAAAACTATCGCTATTACATCAAAACAGATCAATGTTGACATTTAAATAAGCGTGCTATATACAAAAATCAAAAATCAACAATTAATTTATAGAAAGAAACAAAAAAGAAAGAAAGAAAGTTTTTATTTAGGACAAGCACAGTAGACATGTAGAAAGTAAAATTACTCACATAAAAAATAAAATAAAATAAATCTAAATAATAAAAAAAGTTAATATTTTAACAAATTATCTTTTTGAAAAAAAAGGTGCGATATATGGACGCTGATAAGCAATACTGCGTCAAGCCTCACAAACTCAATTTTGAGAAAATGGCGTCTAAAGATGTCAAACCGATTCTTAATCAATTTGTTTGAAGACGTATATATCTATCTTTTCTTTTCTATTTTGATAAAAGTATGTTGAATTAAAAGTAGATTGATATATTTAATGTATAACACATATAACACACTAATAAAAACTTTCTCGAATATTGAAGATTATTGTATGAATTGTAAAATATGGAACGCCCTTGATATTCAGAACATTAAATTAAGACACTTTTTTCCGTACTTATTTAGTTTATATCACTTGACTTTTATGAATAATGTTAAATAGGTGACGCAGTAACAAAATACATCATTATCTCCAAATCAGAGTTTTTGTGGGTTGACACATTATTGCTTATCAGCGTCCATATAAAGCGATAATTTTACACAACTACCCCCAAGGAAGCTGATTGTTTGAAAGTAACACTATAAAAACATGCAAAAACATTTTTAACAACAACAGTTTGAGTAAGATTTGTACTTAAATGCCTCCATTTTCAAAATGTATAGTTTGATTGTCAAAATGTATAGTTTGGTAGCAGGAGATATCAACAATTAGACCTAGGCGTGATACCTAAAGTACATCGTGTAAGAACGTTGATAAACTTTTAAAATTGTATTTAAAAATAAACGCTTCACCCTCAACAGTCCCCATTAGGGTATCATGATCCTGTGTCTGCGTCCGGAAAGACACATACACACAGAAATAATAATAATAAAGAATAAACGCATCACATTCAACGGCCCCCAACAAGTTCTCAACGCCTTGTGTCGGGGGTCCGGAAACACACAACACAAACACCCAGACCACGACAAACATCCGTATGGCCAATACAGTCATTTACCGTGAGCGGGGAACGAACCCGCGACCGTTAGCGCTTCAGTCACTTGCCCCTGCGCCAATGTGTCTGTCTCGTTCATCATTTTATTTACATTTAAAAAGTGCATATATTAAAAATATTTAATTTATCTTTACAGATTAAACATGCGGTGGAGGCGGGAAGATATGAATATAATGTCTCCAAAAACTGTGGTCATCGTCGTGTTACTGGCATTCAGTGAGTATACATATCGATTCATATTTAATATAATGGGTCTTATCGCAATAACTAATGGTAAATAATACATTTTTATTGTACAACGTTTCGACGAAGTTGCATCCGTCGTGGTCACGAGCTGAGCTATACATATCGTCTAGAAAAGAATAGAATATTTTAATTTCAATATAAAAGTACAATAAATAGTCAGGGAGGTAAAGTTACACATTTGTTTAATTTTGCATATTCGTTACGGTTTATAATTAACAAATATTACTAGAGCCAAGATTGCCTTTTTTTATGAAGAGGAAATCTTCGATCAGATACCCGATTCCTGGTGGGAGATCGGGTTATGTGGAGATTTATACCCACTAAAACCCCTACGATGCCCTTCCTCAGCACAAAAATGGACAGGCCTCGGGATCGCTTGCGCATGCGCAACGGATACACCTTTGCCCCTCCCGTGTGACGCTCCACTTATGGCCTGATGGTTAACGGGTACAAACATAGCCAGCACCGCTGAGTTTTCAAGTGCTCAATTTGTGTTTAAATTAGTTTTTTGTTCGACAGTAAAGGAAAATATCGTGTATATCCGCCAACCCACAGTGGAGTGTGGTGAAATTAAGCCCAAAATCTTCTCCATAATAGAGACGTGGCCTTTTTCCAGTAGTAGAATATTTACAGCATGTTACTTTACTAGAGTTCTGCCGTAGACTGCCTAAAAATTCAAATAATACAATATACTATAATCCGAATGTAGCTCATAGAAAAAAAGAAAATATAATAATAATTCAAGAAAAGAAAAAAAAAAGAATCCCGCTGAGTTTCTTTCGCTGTTACTTCTCAGGTCTGGGGCTTAATCTTATCCGAGACCGTGGTAGATTCATTTGCTAGACGTTCAAAAAGAGAATAAATTCCTTATTTTAAATAAAAATATTTTGATTTGATTTTGAAAAAAGACAGTAATTCTAATGTTACCAGGAGAGTTATTATATAGACCTATTTCTATGTACTATTGTAATTAGACTCCTGCATCCAGTTTTAATAGATTTCAATGACATAATTTTTTATGGGTATCATACCATATATTGACTAACCGGTGCTCTAGTGAAATTCTCCATAAAGGCGTGGCTAGTCAACGTCGTTCTGTCACTTTATGCAAAATTAAGATTGTAAACATTTAAACAACCTCCGACACAAAATCTTTAAAAAGAGAAAAAAGCTCATGATTTTGAAATGGTAAAACTTGTTTCAGAACCATCGCTAGAAAACCTTCTTTTAAATTAAAAAAAACCGCATCCAAATTGGTTCACCCGTTTAGGAGTTACGATGCCACAAACAGACATGTAGCGGTCAACCTTATAACACCCCTCTTTTTGCGTGGGGAGGTGAAAAATTAGTCAAAATATACCAATACAAAATTACATCGAAATTTAACGTAACCCGTTCTGTTATTCGCCTTTATACAAATGCGGCCGCATTAACGAAAAAAGCTAAATTTATGAGAACACAGTACACAGAATTTGAATACAGTTTATATGAAACACACAAGAACACACATAAATTGCGAAGATGGATCGATAAAAGCGTGAAGTAATAGCATATTTACGTCCTCCGCTAACAAAAGGATCTCGCAACGGATTATTATGTTTAAGGGCGTGCACAAGCTGACGCTTTATTACCCTATTACTAATAAATGCGAAAGTTAATAACGATTGGTGGATAAATAATCGTTGCTGACTCTTAAACGCAAAACTATTGAAGAGATTTTGATGAAACTTTAGGGTATTGTAGCGTATACATTAGATTAACACATAGGCTACTTTTTAGTATCTTACGGCGTGCGAATGCTGTTTATCATTTTTTATTATTATATATTTTTGATTATTTACTTTTATTATATATGTATTTATTTTTGTGCACGCCTACTATCAACTCTCGTACACCATTCTGGGTTGGCTGGTAGAAAATGCTGTAATAGCGTTCAGTCCGCTCTTTGTACATTGTTCTTTTTGTGTAATAAAGTATAAAAAAATGCTGATACATTATACATTTTATAAATCACTCTATTTTTTCTTTTTTATTTTAATTCAAAACCTATAAAGCAAAGCAAATTAACCATGATGCAACTCAACTTTAAAATTTCACTTTATTTTTAAAATTCCATGAATTTACTTGTTGTTTATTTAATTATTGTAATTTTTACACACAAAAGAATAAATAATTTAATGTGCTTTTGAAAAGAAAGACTACAAGAAAACTGTAAAACTTACTACAGCGATCTTTAATTTAATAAGTAAAACCGACAACCAGCTAACCAATAAAAATTTGATTATATTTTATTGTGCTTATAAACTGTGCCTTACAAACAATTATAAAAAAACTGATTATAAAACTTAAATAATTATAAAAATCATCAGCATCACCACTGCAAAATTAACAAAAATACAAAAATTTAAACCAGCTTTACAAAAATGCCACAATTACTGTCTACCGCGTGCAACCTCCCTTATTTACTTTAATACATTTCGCTCCATTGATCAAAACATAAATTGGTACAAAGAAAATTGCCCGTCAGTGTTGAAATGGCCTATGACCGGTATTTATTAGGTCGTTAATTGACCAGGGAGCATCAAAGGTTACTGTAATGATGTGTTTTGCAAGGGCCTTTTCATAGACCTATTTCTATACATATTGCAATTGTAAAGCTTGGTTCTTTTATAAAAGGTTTTATTGAATAGAAATCTTGTTAACCGATGTCAAAATAGAAAGAGGTTCTGTGTTCGGCTGTATTTTTTATGTTTTTCAAAAACAGTTCTCCGTCGCTTCATATAACAAACTTTCAATCCTCTTTTTAACCCCCTAGGGTCTGGATTTTCAAAAATTGTTTCTTAGTGCACATTAACGATATTTAAGGAACGTTTGTGAAAAATTTTATGTTCCTAGGCCCAGCTGTTTAGGCTCTGCGTTGATTGATCAGTCAGCGAATATCATTAAGTTTTGCTCTTTATATATAGTATGTGGACAAGTAAAACGTTTTACTCACCGATTTCGAATGTTTCATTTGGCACTTACTTGAAAATGTAAAAAATATTATTTTTTTGCTTTTTAGTTTACTTATTTCGTTTTTGGAATAGTTTTTTTAAGTTTTTATTTTGAATAACCGGTTGTATTTATTTCGAAATTTAACCCCACTATTATAAATTTGAAAAAAAAAACGTAAAGATAGACAGTAAAAGACGACTTGCTCAGATAAGTATAATATAAGGTGTGGAGTAATAAGAGAGAGGTGGAAAGAAGTACCTGGTTTAAGCGTTTCTGCGAACTGTAAAGTCGCGCACGTACTCCAAGCGCACCTTAACATTTGATGATTTGCTGATAATTGGATGCACTATCACCCACATTGTCGATAATGATGATTTCCGATCACGCACTTTTAATAGAAGGGAGCGCAGCTCGACCCGACGCGTCGCGTGGCGGTTGATGGCGCGGAATTAATAATGTGACTACCCTCCAGCTTGAGGATTAACGTGACAGGAAGTGGATATATGGATGCGTTCAGGATATGTATCCCTAACATAAGGATCTTTGATGCCATACACAAATAGTGGAATTTAGAATTTAAATGTGATGATGATGGAATTAAAGTGTCATATGTCATTAGTATATGAATGAATTCAGAAATTTAACATATTATTATTTAACTTGAAGAAAACAATTTTTACCTCAAATTAATTTTGCAACATGTTTGTAATGTGTTGTTGTATACACAGAATTAATATACACCAAATACACTCCTTGTAAAACATTACATCGTCTTAAATAATTAAATACCAATAAAATATTGTACCTACATCGTAATTATTATAAATCATCTCCATTACGTCCAGTGTTTTTGGAAGAGATCTCTTTTAAGAAATAAGTCATCCTATTAATAAGTCTTCCTATTTTTCCATTAATCATCCATTTTTTTATTAGTCATCTTATTAATTAGTCATTCTATTTTTCCATTAATATTATTTTCTGTTTTTTTTTTGCTTTCCACAGCACTATTCTATTACACTACAAAATTTCGTTATAATCTTACACAATAATAACAACGCGACAAAAGCAATACCTCGACAATTCCCACAGATTAGTGCCTTATCTCCGTTGTTCCGAACCTACAATCTTCGATCTGAATAACCCCGTAATTTGTACCTACACCCTTCGATTGTGCTCTGATGAGTCAATAGTCAAATAGAAGACTTTCTGAACTCCGGAAATGTCAGGTCTGTGTGTCATTTGGGAAATTAGGTTACAACAGATGAGATGTGAGAGATTAAAAACTGTTTTGGATACTTTAATCGGCTGATGAGCAATACTGTGTTAAGCCACGCGGACTTAATTTTTCCGTACTTATTTAGTTCAGATGACTTGAAATTTTTTTGAATAATTTTAAATACGTGATGCATCATAGGAATAATCTCTAAAATTCAGATTACATATTAAATCACAGACACGTTGGCGCAGTCACTGCAACTGACTCAAGCGCTTACGGTCGCGGGTTCGATCCCCGCTCACGGCAAATGTCTGTATTGACCATACAGATGTTTGTCGTGGTCTGGGTGTTTGTGTTAGTGTTGTGAGTGTTTCCGGACCCCCGACACAAAGTCACGCGATCTTAATGGGAGCCGTTGAGTGTGATGCGTTTATTTATTTATTAATAAATTGTCTTTTCGCGGGTTGAAACATTATTGCCTTTCAGTAACCAATTATTAACTAACTTTTGTTGACGGCTAGTAGACTTTTTTACGACGGTCGACCGTCTTAGATTTACTTTTCTACAAGATTGTGCAAATTCGTCTGCGCAGGATTATTTATCCCTATGTTATTATTATTATTTTACTCCTATTTCAACGCCTGACAGTCAATTTTTTATAAATAAAAAGGAGGCAAACGAGCAAATAGTACCACTTGATGTTAAGTGGACATCTGCAATACCAGGAGCGTTGCGGGTGCGTTGCCTGCCTTTATAGTATGTACTGTCTCAGGCTTTAGAATATCTCTGTACCAAAATGCATTTAAAAATAGTTTAGGCGTGATTGCATAAAACACAGACAAAGTTTTGCATTTATAATATTAGTAATTTTATAAATTGATACGAGTATTTCGTTAACTTCTTTACTAATTTATTAAGAATGTACTTATTTTAGATTTGACATTTCAGCTACATTTGTGATACTAAATGTACAAATATATCTAGAATAATCGGAGGAAAATTAATATACAAATTCCGTTTATCCACCCCGACCAGGGTCACCAAACGGACACACGATTCCGATTATCCCCTTCAGGTGGATTTGGGGTGGCTAAACGGAACCATCCAATGTATCAAGATGTGATATCGTCGTAACGTGAATGTTTCGGTCGTTACACTTAATTAATAAAGAAACAATGCAAGATAACTCATTACTCATTGTTATAATATCAGAACATCTTTGTTTTTTACAAAAATCAATTGATAATAGTTCTTATTGTAAGGCAATAAACACTGTTTTAGCTACTTAATGTTGACTCTATAATGCGAGACAGAAAGTGAATGTGTACTAATGTATTATTATTTATTTTTATCTAATAGAAATAATTGCTAAATAAAACACTATAAGACAAACATTTCTATATCTACACTAACAATATTAAGAAATGAAAGTTTATATAGAAAGGATTAATCTCTAGACTAATAAATAGTTTAATTAATGCAAAGGTACGCTAATTAATACTAAATTTATAAAGTTTGTTTAAACGCGATAAACTCATCAACTACAGGTTCGAATTGAAAAATTATTTTTGTATTAGATACTTTATGTATTGAGGAAAGCAATAAGATTATTACATCACGCTACGACTCATAAGGGTGAAGCAGTAGGCAGCAGTGTAATGTTTCTAAATTTTAGTTATATATCCTTGTATTTTATTTAACAGTTTATTAAACATGCCAGAAACATTACACAGATACATACATGTCACAGGAAAAAAAAGTTTAAAAGGTATACTTATCACTAGAAGAGATTATTTCCAGTATACCTTCTATTATTTTATATAAATATTGGCAATATATTAATAACATAATTAGTTAAGTATTTTATATGTGACTAGCTGTCCCGTTTCACTCGCGATTATGGTAACTGCTACGACGATATAATGGTACATTTTTTTATTTGTTCCATCGTTTAAGAAAGTAATAAACGATTTTAATCACAAGCTTTTCTAAAAAGATGAATCGACTACAAGACCATAATACATTATCTCATTTCATTATTATTTCGATTTTGAAACCCAATTTAAATTATTCAGGATTTAGGTTCCACTGAATACTTCTTTAAAAAAAAAAATACCAAATCGTCAAGCCGTTTTCGAGTAATCGGCGATATACATAAAAAAGTCCTATACGTATTAAAAACAATCTCCTTTTTTGGAAGTCGGTAAAAAAGTGTCAAATAATTCATCAGCATAAACCTAAAGCATAACGATTTTCTTTTTAAATTCCCACCCACGTGAAGACGTGACAATAAGGATAACGAGCGGGGTCGGGTCACGGAGCTAGTTCGCACGGTGAAAGCGATTGTCGATGACTCAAGTTAATGCACGAATCATTGACTAGACGAACATTATGGAATCGCTTACATTTTTCTATTTTTTAATTCCTCTAATCTTTGTCTAAAAATTAAGATTGACGTCAAAAATTCGATTAGAATATCCAATTAGACAATCCATCTCGTATATACCAATATGTTTTATAATCATAAAAAATAAGAATCAATAATATTAACGAATTCTGTAATGTTGTTTTTAGAACTTTTTCCGTAATAGGGGGATTCTACATATAGTGATAATTTACAATATCTACAAAATACATAAGCTTTTACTAGTGACTTTTAGTTAGGACTGTGCATACCAAAAAGCTTTCTCCTTGATTAAAGAGAGGTGCAAACTGAGGTGTAACTGTCCTAATTAAAAGTCGCCAGTAAAAGCTTATGTATAGTTATTTTGTAGATGTGTGATTTTAATTAAAACGTCTAGACCGATTTCAATGAGCTTTTTACACAAGTCAAATTTCAGTGATGTGATCATTATGATCTGTGTATCTAGAACTCGATGTTTTTACTTTTTCACGTTTATTTTTCTGTCAATTATTTTAGTCCTGTGTGAATATTACTAAAATATTATTTACACTTACGAACAAACATAAAACTAATAAAATCATAAAACTAAATAGTCTGTTAGTACATCTGTTGATCGTTGTCGATTAGAAAGCCGAGTTCTATTCATCTAAAAGCAATGGTCTTAGTATTATAGTATTTAGTGTATCCATTTATTTGTATTGACGGTATTGTGTTATAATGAGGAGATTTAATATTGTGATTGTCGGGACGAGATTAGCCAGACACGGATTTAAGCTATGGAGGAATCACAAGTTTTAAAGGACGAATAATCAGAAGATTATGATGTTCTAGTTTTATAATCTACTAGCTTTTATCCAGGGCTTTGTCCGCCGCATAATAACGTTTGTATCTCAGAACCTACTCGATTAATTTCGGCACTAAAAACAAAATAAGTTTTTTCTTTACCAAGTTTGGATCCTAGACTGTACATTTTTCTTTTAACTTCAAAATCGGTGATATGCTTCGTTCCGGTCAATAAATTTCTCAAGCTCTCAAACATTCAAATTTCTCCCTACAGACCCATCCTGATGAATAGATGATGATAGACAAAAAAAACATTTTATCTTTTCCTAAAAATATAATTTTCTCTATAAGAATAAATCGATACCTCCCACGTAAGTTGTTGTAACCCTAAAATTACAATTTTACAGTAGAGCACTTTTAATCCGTTTTAGTTTGAAAATTACAACAAAATACGCCTTTTTTCAGGCGTATTTTGTTGTAACTTTCCTTGAAAAAAAAAGATTTTTGAAATTTTTTGACTTTGAATGCATTAAGCAATGCAAATTCGTGTAGTATTCAGTAAAAACGCTAACGGCAATTTTGTGGCTTACAATAACTTACGTGGGAGGTATCGAAATGATTCATTAAAATATTTTACTTTCAATATATCTAGAGCAAATATACTTAGTATATTTGAGATAATATGATTTGGAAATAGTTGTCCACTTCGCCTAAATGTCCGGCCCTGACTTGACATTAAATACAAATAAACCGGATGTAACAAGTTACAACACTATTCGAAAATAGGTACAAAAAATTAGATCCTTAAATGTTATACTACACTTTTGAAAAAAAAAATTGTAAAATCGTCATGTTGTATCTCAATTTCCAAATCTACTAAAAGATAACTAAAATATTAAAAAAATGGTTTCCATCAAATTTTCACTTACTATGAACATGTAAAAAAATAAACGTCGAAGTTTATAGTTAGGTACTGCTCCGTTTACACTCTAGTGGATTATAAAATAATTATCGATAAAATAGCTAGTTTTAACACCTTTTCGACTTTTACTACTATGTTGAACCGATCGATATTACATCGATTAAATAAGGAGTTAATTTTTTTTTTACTTATTTACGCACTAATATTATATTAAATCGCTTCAACGCACGGGCATCTATGAGCCCATGGATGTTGTTCATTTATATATTAACTCAATCCAAGCTCTACATATTTAGTTAATGTCATTATACTTTAATTTTCAGATTCGTTCCGAGTTTGTGATGGAGCTCGGAGACAAGCACACCGAAGACGGGTAAAATATTATTTAATTATATTTTATATACCTACAATAATTTCACTTTACCGATTTTGTTAACTTCCAAGTCATCTCTTATGTAATATCCATTAATTATAATTGTAGACCTAGTTTTAATAAAGCTTAAACGCCATTACTTTCCTCACTTCCTAATCGCTTCATCCTTCATTCCTTTCTAAGCTGGAAATGACCATGAGCGAATGCCCACTTCATAGACATAAAATTAATAATCCTGGACATTAATTTTTTTTGCAACCTTAACAATATCCTGGTAATCTACCAGGGTTAACCTTTTACGTAATATCTATTGACCAAATTCATAGACATAAAATTAATAATCCTGGACATAATTTTTTGTCCAACCTTAACAATATCCTGGTAATCTACCAGGGTTAACCTTTTCGGCATCAACTTCTCACATTCCACGTTCTTCTTTAAGGATGCTTCAGAGCTGTACCTACCAGCTCCAAGTGCGGAGTCACTGACAGCCATCGCTCAAGCGATGGGCGCGGCTGGCTTCGAAGACTACACTGAAGGAAAGGCTCTCGTCAAACGACTTATACCCACTGACAGCCAGCCTGACTTGGACATTGTTGAACATTTGGGTAAGGATTTTTTTTATTTAATTACAATTCTATTTAGTCTATACTAATACTATAAATAGGTCTAATTTGTCTGCTTCTAAATTTGTATGTTGGGGTATAATCTCTGAAACTGAATTCTGCCCGTTATTAGAGGAAGGTTGTAGGTTATATTACATCACATTACAACTCAAAGGTTCGAAGCAATAAACATAAGCGATAAATCACAAGGGGTAGCCAGTTATTGATAAAACGTTTAACGTTTAAGAGAAGTCACTTACCCTGCGGACAACAGATAACTGAAAGCTAAACATGTTCCTAACGTGATTGAAAATGTGATTATGTCCGAATATATTGATTTACACATGACCATTTTGTTGATGAGAGTGAGCAGATAATAAGTCTGTAGTCCTCGTGGGACTTACCTACGTAGTCGCTTGTTCTCAACTTGTAACTAATCGAAAGCTTTCATCCTAAAATTATTTTAATATATCATAGTCCTCTAGTGAAAGTTAGAAAGGAAATAGAAATCGCAGTTACCATATCAGAAAACTTTAAATACAATAGCAGACTATATTATTCAATTAGAGTTTAGAATTCAATGGCGATCTTTAATTTAACCATTGCATTGCTCTTAAACCATGTGCAAACTGGACGTTCTCGGCTATGCGTTTACTAAAATGCACTGTTCCTGCACCACACGCCTCGCGTTCAGTCTCATCACAGTCCATACTATCTTGTCTAATATTGTAAACGTGCTTAAGAACGCGCAGTCTGTTCAGGTATTTACGTTTTCTTTGCAAAAATAGATTTGTTTTTGTTAATTCTATTTGCAAATCCATTAATTTAAAGTCTTTCTGTTTTTTTTCATTCCATTAAAAAATGCTAGTTTGAAAAAATATTTTAACTTCGATTTTTTTTATTTCGAATATCATTATTATTTTTGCAGGTGTCATTGGTAAAGCGGGTGTGGATTTCCCTGCACTGCCCAACATTCCCAACACTGGTTTTAACTGCAAGAACGTGCCTACTGGATATTACGCTGATCTGGAGACTGATTGTCAGGTATAAAGAAATTATTTTTATATTCGTTAAATTTACAAATTATATCACTATTGTAACAAAAAAACTTAAATAATATTTTGAAAATATGCATTGCGGTTATATTATACTAAAGAATCCAAAATTATTTTAGTAGGTAATTTTCCTTTTGTGGTCATTTATTAAATATAAAGTTAATTTCAATATATATATATATATATATCCTGTATATTGTATATATATATATATATATATATATATATATCCTGTATATTGTAGTAATTTTTCTATTAAAAAAGGAATAAAGATCCATTTTTTGTTTTCTTCCAGGTGTTCCACATTTGCGATACGTCCCGAAAGATATCATTCCTATGTCCAAACGGCACCATCTTTAGCCAGTCGCACCTCATCTGTGACTGGTGGTTCAAGGTGGATTGCGCATCTGCCCCCGCCCTCTACGAATCCAGTGTGGAATATTACTCAAACGAACAGAAAAAGGCACAAAAACTCAATCAAAACCTCAACAAGAACCCTGATCTTCAACAGATTGGAGCCGACTCCCATTTGCGTTCGGAATCTAGACGAGCTCCCGTAAATGTTCCTAGCACTACCGAAAGGTTATTAAGACATCGGCAGAAACTGCAAAGTGATATACTACCAAACGCACCCAATGCTAAAGCCACGGCTAGAAGCTATCAAACGCTGTTCGAAGTGAACCCGACTCAGAGAACACAAGCTGCCACAGCGTTTGAGAAAAGAAGAAAAAGTCTTGTACAATTAATCACAAATAACTTTGACGGTATTCCACTGAAGACGACGTTACCAGTTTACGATAGTTCCACTCTAAAAAGCACTATACCTGCTTATGATCACAACAGCCTTAAAGAAATGCAAGTCGCAGCAGAAACAGCGTCATTTGCTCAAAACCAAAACAGACAGTTCCTTCAAGATTTAAATAATAAGAACTTTAGACCATACCCAGTTTACACACCAAATAATACGCCCAAACCTATAAAAGCTAAGAATAATCCCACTTTGACAACTCTGTATGATATTCAAGCAAAACATGTAACCCAATACCTACAAGAAGCAACAACTAAACGTCAGACCTTAGTTCCCTATACAAAAAGTTATGCCAGTACTATTAATGAAAGACACGAACCCTATACAAGGCCAGGAGTGTCTCTGTTAAGAGATTTTCTAGAAAGAGAAAAAAATAAATCAATCTCGGCAACAACTGAAAAAATCGTTGAAGCAACAGCTCGTAGTGACAAATTCGGAAGTGAACCAAATTCTCAAAGAAAAGTGACTATTGAAACCAAAGATAGTTTCGAATCTGTAACCAAAATTCCACAAACGACTAGGGACGATAGAACAGAAACGGCATCTTCTGACACTGAAGTATATTCAAGCTTAAATCCAACAACTCAAGACACAACCGAAGCATCTTATAAAGAGCGCCGAGATAGACTTATGAAAAAACTTAACTTTGAAGGAACGGAGACTACTGAACCTGCTGTATCCACTACACCTACTGACAAATATTTCGGAGATCAACCTAACAGGCCTGGACTATTCGTTCCTCCATCGTTAACTCCTAAAACTTTACATTCATTGGCCATTTACTACGCTACAGCTTTAGATAATTTATCAACAACTCCTACTCCTGAAGAAGGCGAAACGACAACAACGGCAATTGATGAATTAGAACCGATAGAACCCAGTTTACCTGCTCTATTCAGTCATCAAACAATTACCAAATATGGTAATCTTTTTGGACACAGTTCTAGTAATGCTGAACTCTTAGAAGATATCAAACTCGATCCTAACGGTACCTATAACGAACTGGCAGAAGACTTATCAGTACAAATGAGTCAAGGTCCCTTGGCTACGTCTCCTCAAATAAGAGAACTAGCTCAAGTATTCACGCACGCTCTCTCAGCCTATCTTCAAGATCCAGTCCAATTTAGAAAAGTTCTTTCTGATATCAGACCGACACATCCATCATTTAGTGATATGTTAACAACAGGTGAAGATCTCTCACATACGGAAGCAACAACAACGGTCAATGAAGAGGACGATGAAATCTTAGGATTTTCTGATGAACACAAAATACATGAATCTGATAACTCTATAAGAGCAGGCAAAGCTCTAAATGTTGAAACCAATTACTCTACTACGATTGAAGATAGAATTACTACAGTTAAACCTACAACTGAAACGATTCCCACTTATTCAACGACATCTAGAAATCCTTTCAGGTGCTGTGGCAGAATATCAGCTTCATACACCACTGCTCCCACACCAAGAGATGTTTATTCTACTTTATATCCATTCACAAATACGGCAGCTGTAAAAGTCAATTCATTGATAATAAATAACAATGATGATCCCACTACAGATACTGTTTCGTTATTTAGACATGGTAGTACACAAAGCAAGAAAAACTTTATATCCTCATACGGCAAAACCGTTAGCACTACAGATGTTACACCTGTTAATGACATTTCAGAAGTGACTACTGTTCCCACAGCTTGGGGCGTTGATATAATCGAATCTACATTTTCTCCTATCACTAATTCACACCAGATGTTTGAAAGCAAAAAGCTCAGAGCTACTACTGCTTCACCTGAAATTTATCCAACACATTTCACGGAAACCGATAGCATCGAATTAGAAAATGAAGAAGAACTACAGAGGGCTCACAGCCAATCATTTGTATCGCCTCAAAATAATAAAGTAAGACAAGGAAAACAACTAAGACTTGATAATAATAAATCAGTTAAAAAACCCTCAGAAGACTTAGAAGCACCTACCCAGTCTACAGTTGATCCTACCACGACAACTATTCAGGTCACTACTGAACCAACTACGACTATTAAAGATCAAACTGAAGTATTAACCACAGAGACTCCACTATCTGTTAATATATTCACATCACCTGACAGTGAAAAATCCACCAAAGATTTTCAATGGCAGACTACTTTCGGAAATTGGCAAAGCACCATCCTTGATCCCATCACACTCAACGATGGCCTCAGTCTTACAGGTTCTGATCAAAGCATGTCTGATAAAACTCAACAAACTAACGAATGGTCAAACACAGCTACAACTCCGACAATCTTTTCCTCAACAAGCGAACCCGTTGTTTCGTCAACAATAAACGTAGAAGTGACAACACCGAGCGACGATCAAAATGAACGTTTTGGTAAATTCCTTAGAGATACAACATCCACTGAACCAGCATTAGATTTATCAACAGTGACAGACACAATCGTGGAGAAAGCTAAAGAAATAATGGAGGGTATGAATGCTACAACTACGCAAAAACTAATGAACGTTATGAAGAAAACAAAATCCAAAACTGTAAAACGGCTTATTCTCTTGTTAGTACAGACATGCGACGACGATCATAATTCGACCGCCGAAGCCTCCAAAAGAGCATTATTAGAAGCTTTAATGGCTGTCTCACAAAAGGACATGGAAGAAATTGCTAAAGAAGAAGATTTGACAGAAGCACCATCGACTGTATCAGACGTAGATTATGTTAAAACAACAGAATTCCATCGTCGTATGGACAGGATGCCAGTGCAAAGACGTGGAAAAAAATTAAACTTAGACGCTGAAGCCATAAATGCTTTATCGAACCCAACAACAACGGAAAGTCTGAAAACTGATGAGACAACAGAATTTACAACAATCAGTACAGTGCGGACAACGCCGCCCGGTCGTAGAGGTGGAAGGAAATTTATAGCAAAAACAACAACAGATGCTGAACAATATAGAACAACGGTTACTGACAGACCTGTCGCAGAAGCAAGAGTCGCTCCCCAAGGCGATTTGAAAGTGCAGTCTGATACAAGAGCATTAGAATTATTAAGATCGCTATACACTATCGCAGCGCGGTGGGGATAAAAAGTATTAAGTAATGCATTATTATTATTTATAATTAGGGTTCGTTATTTTTTTGTTTTAGGACAAACGATTTAAGACTCATTCTGAAAACAAAATGTATGCTAGTTAATTAGGTTTTAAAATAAGTAGTAAGATAAAAATTTGAGTGGAAATTCTTTAGATGAACGTTTGAGTCTAGACCTTGATATTTCATCCTAGAATGCTCAATTGTTTCCACCAACGAACCTTAATTATAACGATTCATAAATTGTGATTTTTTGTAGATAACACCGAACACTTGGCCATTTTCTGCTTAATAATTTTGACCAGAAATTTGGAAAATTAGAAAATTAATCAAAAATGTTTTATACACTAATTAATTTATTGTTTTGTATGTTTTAATTATGACTTGCCGATTAGTATTTTAAATAGAAATAAGTAAGTTAGTTTCGAGTTACCTACAATTTATTTTTTAGCTTTTGTTAACTGCCAATCGTAATATTGTAATATATCGCTAAGTTAACTATTTTAAGGAGTTAATTTAAGACTTTTATATAATAAAGTTTATTATAAAATTAACTAGTTGTTTATTTTCTATCTTAATACACTTGATGGCGCACTCATAGCGTCAATTTTTGAATTACGTCAAAAAGTCTGAAAACAGATGAGACAACAGAATTTACAACAATCAGAAAGAACGAGATTTGACGACTCGTAGCTGGTAATATCTAGCGGAGCGTGGAGGATGGTTAACGCGGCCATATTGGCGGCATTCAAGTGTCATCGAGCGCGTGCCACGAATTCCAGGAATCGCTTTTGTTCCTTCTAATGTTATTGTTAATTACGATTAATTTCTAATACTCGAGTAAAGGGTAATTACAAAATTAATTTTGAAGTTCTATCTTTTTCTCCGTTTGCACCCACAAGATATAAATCATCGCCAATCCTGACGAAGGTGATCTTTTGCCTTTACATTTATTAAAATGTACTTGGCAAAGTAATAAAGAAAGTATCATACAAACTTCATTAAAAATTACTTTAGATAAAGTTATTATTTGTGTAAACAGATAGTAATAACATAATCTAAAATAAAAAATTTAAATAAAAACCCAATAATTTACACGATGCTCTAGTCGAGTGTTGAGTGTATAGACCTTTCCGTCAAAGGCCGGCAACGAACCCGCAACGCCCCTGGCGTTGCAGATGTCCGGGCGATAGTAACCATTTAACATCAGGTAGTACTATTTGCTCGTTTGCCCCCCTTTTCTATAAAAAATATTCTCTACTATAAGTTAAAGAGGACTTGTATAGCCTGCTGGTTTCAGATGATGCAGCATCATTAGATCAATGTTATTTTAGTATCATTGAATCACATTATTGTAAATTTCGAATCAATCACACCTAAGCGGCTCAAAACCTTAATATTAAAAAAACTTAACATATTCACTGCCACTGTGTGTTGAATGTATTGTAAATGGACACACCTGGTGTCTCGACGGCAATGAATATTTTAAAATGTTGATTGAACCATAGAGCACCAAAACTTCTCATTTTCTAACAAAAAAAAAATTCCCATAAATAATTATCAACTTTATTTTCCAACAGCAAGATAAATTACTTCTTCCCGGCCGTTCTTTTAACATATCTGTCAATATCCTGGTCAGTGACTTTGTGTCCGGACTTGAAGTAACTCTTCAGTTTCCTCTTCTTCTTCATCATGATCTTGGAGGCTGCGAGTGCTCCACGACGTTGCAAGGATTCGAAACGCTCTTTTAGTAGATTTGCTGGAAATAAAAAGTTAATTTTTTTTTAATAGAATCAAAAATCAAAATCCGAAAATACTTTATTCAAGTAGGCTTTTAAAAGCACTTTGAATCGTCAAAACAAATAAAAGTTACTTAAATTAATGAAAAGCTACCACCGGTTCGGAATGTAGATTCTACCGAGAAGAACCGGCAAGAAATTCGATGTTTTTAAGTATATACATTTAAAAATTATAAATGTGTATATTAAACATCCTGTATGAAATCCAGCTACACTAAATCCATGCATTATTATCATCTATATAATCTTGTATAGAATAATATGCTTTAGTTATCAAAGACTTTTTAATATACAATTAAAACTTATTCATTGAAAATTGCACAAGTTTCGGTGGTATTTTGTTATAAAAACGGACACCTTGCCCCAGAAAGGAAACATTTACTTTGCGAAGTCGAAAGCTTGGTGTTATGAGTTTATCCTTTCTTCTTGTGTTAATACAATGCGAGTCACTTTTTCTCAAACAAATCAATATTATTATTAATAGAAATAAACAAATAATATAAACACATAAAGATGAAATACACCTAAAGATATTAAAGTTCGCATTAAAGTTGAACTTATAAATATGTAATTCAGTGTTAAAAGTACTGTTTATTCGCAATTGTCGACATTGCTTTACATCTAAAAGAATTTGCTGTCAGCGCCTTTATTTTTGACAGCCCCAGCTTTAGGCTACCGAAATAACTTTTACTAGGTTACAGTTTTTTTATATCACTTATGAGAGTAAAATTTTCAAAACCTTAATATTAAAAAAAATTCCCGCCTTAGGTATACCTCGATTCACGTAACCGGTGTGTGATTCACGTTAACCGTGTCGGTCTGAACGATGCGCATGACGCTGCGCAGAACACTAAATAAGGCACCGGGACAGTTGTTTAGACATTTCTTTAATTTTAATTATTAAACACTGCTTTGTATAATTATATATGTCAAATTATAGTGTTTAAATCTTAATTTTTTTAGCAGTTTTTAGTGCAATTTGTATGGGATGAGTTTTTTAAAAAGTTAAAAACATGAATACTGAAGCAGTGTAATTGTCCGAAAATTCGTGGTTTTTGTACCCGGATGGGTCCATTTTCCATATAAGTCAAGTAAATATAAATGTCTTATAACGCCTGATAATATTCACTAAGATTATAACAATATCATATTGTTAGCAGACAGAAGAAAATTTTATGACGGTACCTTGCTATCGCTATAAAAGGAAAACTTCAGCCATTTGAGAATCAGTTTCCTGTTGAGCTTCACACTGTGCGAAAGCTCTGTCTACTTTCATTTTACTAATTTCATTATTTCTGTAATTAAAATTAATCGAGAACGTATTTTGGTGGTAAAATCGTTAAATATTAAAATTAAATGTTTACTTTTGTTTTATAATCTTCTTTTTAAAGTCTACCTACATCTTATTTCTTACAGTATACATTAAATGTTTTAAGTCTTGTTTACTCGACTGTACCATGCGCGAGTTCGGCCTCCTCGTGTTCAGACGAAGCGCGTGAGACAATGTATGTAATAAGTCACTTACAAGTAGTGGATAAGTTCCTCAAGTCACCAGTCAGCTGTTTGGGGTCGATGAACTCCGGTTCCTTGACGGGCGGTTTGTGAGCATTGAGTGCGGGGAGCGCTGTTTCTTCATGTTCTTTACGTTTCATGGTGCGTTTTGTGCGCAATTCTGCATCTTTATGTTCCTTCTTTATTAAGGATGCTTGGATCTTGCGTAGCCTTAAAAAAATAATAAAATAAAATATAGTTAAAACGTATAAAAATATCACAAATCCTTCCTGAGAAGTTTCAACATAAAAATTACACTAAAGAAAAACAGAATAAAATCAATGATATTATATAACCATAGAAAGAGCTGAGATAGCCTAGTGGTTAGAACGTATCAATCTCAACCGATGATCGCGGGTTAAAACCCCAGCTAGCACCACTTGCGTTTTCAAGTGCTAAATTTAAACATCGTGAGGAAACCTGCATATCCCAGTAGAAATTCCGACACATGTATATCCGCCAACCCGCAGTATAGCAGCGTAGTGGATTAAGTTCTAAACCTTCTCTAAGTGGGACATTTGCAGGCTGGTACTATACAATTAATTAGCTTGTCAAAGTTGGATGGTAGTTTTTTAATTTTAAATAATATGAATGTTACACATCTATAGTTATCATATATAAAATACAATTAATTGCATTAAATGTGATAAATCAATCTACCTTGGTTTAATTTATTTAGAAAACATTGTTTTATCCATATTTTTAAGATCGAAAAGAAATATTTATATTTCATGAGTATGTAATCTGTATCTAAAGATAATTTCCAAAACACACGATTTACCAAAAAAAGAAAACCGAACAAAGTACTTACTTATTTTTTTTATTTGTTTTAAATTACAATATCCTCACATTGAAATATTAACACTTGTTGATCGACTTACTTGTAAATATCGGTAATCTTCTTTTTGTCTATCTTCTCCCGCTTCAACCTCTCCCTCTCCGCTATTTGCTCCTTCTGCTTCCGGCGAGCTTTGTGGTCCTTCTTCTTGTTCTTGACGGGAGGGTTGACAGCTTTGTACTCATTGTCACTCGCTTCTGGTTCAGGTTCTGTCGTTGGGTCGTGGGGTTGGGGAAGACCAACACTCATTTCTTCTCGCCATTGGTTCTAGAAATATAGAATTTATTATTCATTTGCGTATCTTGGTTACTTTAAGAAAATATTATTAAATATATTTTCTAAATTATAGGTAAATCAACTTTGAACTGTAATATGGTTATCTTGTAATTTGTAATTTAGTATCAGAGCTAGATGTTATAAATCATTGAATTCATGAGACGTTTCGATTATTCTTTATTCTTTACTGTTTATACGTGCTACATAACACTATTTCTGACTGCTGTGGGTTGGCTGGAAGAGATTTCATATAGAAATACGCCTTTGTAAACAAATGTAACATGTAATAGTTACCTATAATTCTTATTTACATTACTATCTGTGCTTAAACTCGCGTTATCTATACTAGCAATATCCAAAGGTAAAATTTGTTTATAAGTTACAAACTCAATGTTGCAAAAAAAATGTTATCTCTAAAACAACATGAAAGAATCTTTTTACATCAGACAGCCCGTTTATTGAAAAAAGGTTATAGGGTAAATAAAGGGGGTAAATAAAGGTTATAGTATATATGGATGCTGATAAGCAATAATGTGTCAACCCACAAAAAGTCAAATTTAGAGATATTGATGTATTCTGATAATGTACTACGTATTTAACATTGTTCAATAATTTCTCAAGTCATTTTGACTAAATAAGTACGGAAAAAAAAATCTTAATCAAATGCTTAGAATATTGAAGTAAGTTCCATATTTTGGATTATGCAATAATTTTATATATTTGAAAAACTTATCATTAGATAAAAATCTTTACTAGCCTATCTGCTATTAATTAATTATACTTTTTATCTAAATAGAAAAGAAAAGATGGATATTTGCTTCTTCAAACAATGTGATGTGTTAAGAATAGGTTCGAAATCTTTAGACGCCATTTTCTCAAAATGAAGTCCATGTGGCTTGACACAGTATTACATATCAGCATCCATATTATGCTCATAACATTATGACTCACAGCAGGACAACAGTAATTATACACACAAGTGAAACCGTGATGGGCGAGTATAGTATTTATTAATACATAAATAATTATCATCATGTTTGTAGGTCTTAAAGAATTATAATTTAACAAAATAATTGGTTTCGTATTATAATTACCTCTTTTTCCTTTGGAGTGACTTTACTGAATAAGCCAGTCGTCGCTCTATGTAAGTGAGCCTCTCGTTTCATCATTTTTTGTTCATGCTGAACCACTTCTTGCAAGAGTTCTTGATGCTCCTGTCATAAATATAAAAGACATTATTAGTATTAGTTACTTTTCTATCAACCAGGCAATTTAAGAAAATTTAAGAAATGTAACTTGATGATTCGAAAGTGCTTCATTATTTATGTAATTTTTATTAACATTACATTACATAAACATTATTAAAAAAATCGAAAGTCACCTAAGGTATATAAGGATTAAAAAAAGTTTTTTTAATTTAATGTTCCGAATTTCAAATGCTTATCATTGTTCAAATGTCAATAATGTAATACTTATTAATCTAACCTGGAACGAAGGGTTATAGCTGATACCAGGGTGAGGGATATCAACGGCCTTTCTCGTGAGAACAGATTTAGGTGGTGCAGGTTTAGCCCTTATCCTTTTTGTGGTTGGGACATTGTGTAATTGTGCTTCTGTTGAAATGAAATCATCGACGAGTGTCTCTGGTACACCTTTTGCTTCTAGCACTGAAAAATGTACTGTATGCTTAAAATTATCAATTATATTATATAAATAATTGATTATTATATTATAATAAGAGGAATTACATATAACATATTTTAGTAACATTTAGAAAAAGTTTTATACAAATGATAAGCTATTTTTCTAAGCTTTTATTGCATTTGATGAATATTATGTAATTTTATTAACTAGCAGCTATTTACAAGATGGTAATCTTAAGTTATTCATATCTAATATAACTCTTATAGTGGTCACAAGACACAATGTCACATGACTCCGTTATATTAAATATGAATAGTATAAATCGTGAAAGTGTAAAATATATAATATTAAGGTATTTGTTGGTGAGTATTACCTAAGATATTAACATCTAAGATTTTTATTAATTTACATTATAACATAAATAATAAATCTTACTATCTTCGCCCCAAATATTCTTATCATATGTTTTTCTAACAGACTTTATCTTCTTTCTTCTTTCAGCAACTATTTTTTTATTTTTTTTCATAAGTTCCACTTTCTTTGCGAGGACACCTTTCACAAGTTGGCGTTGTTTTGTTAGTTTGGATAAGTCTGTTGGTTTTGATCCCACAGGTTTTACATGGTTCCTTTTTGCATTCGGATCTTGAACCTGTGAATTTAATTTTATCAAAGTCTTTAAAAGAATATTATTAAAAAAATACATTTTAAGTTCAAAAATATGTAACAATAGTTTCTTTAAATTAATTAAATAAGTAAAGTTTTTTTTTTCTTTCTTTAAAGTATCTTAGTAATTATTCTTTTATATTTTTATTAATTTTTGATTTTGATACCCACCTTAGAAGTGGGCAAGAGTACTTCAAAACACTTTGGGGTTTCAGACAATAATGCCCGTTTCCTCTGCTTAGCAGACTGCGGCTTTATATCCGGTTTAACATCCGGTTTCTCTTCAGCTTTATCGTTTCCTTGTGTATCTAATACGAACAACTCTTCATCTGGCTTTGTATCGAATTTACTAAAAAATAAATCTTATTTTACTTTTACAATTTATTTTAAATTTCGTAAATATCAGTATCATGATATAACACTATACTCCTTTTTTAATATAATTAATGCTCTTTGCGTTAAAAAAAAATATTGTGAAAGTCCTAAACTAAAAATGAAACATAACCTTACCCAAGTCTCTCCTCCAATCTCTGGTCTTCAAGAAACTCTTCCACATCATTTATGTCACAATGTTTTCGCCACGCTGCTTTCTTTTTCTTAGACACGCGTTTCTTTTTCTTAACAATGGTCATTTTTGTTAATTTATTTTGTAAAATCACATGGACAACATAAAACACATTTACACAACATTGACTACAGATATAAAAGGAAACTAATGTCAAAGTCAAATAATGTTGATAATTGCCAACGTAAAAATTTCTAAAATAACATTGATAAATATTTCTTATTATATCAACATTTGAAAACACATTTGTCTTTATTAATTAGACAAATACAAATTTAAATTATATATATGTGTATAATAATTCAATATCTACTCAAAATTAAATAATCATTTATTCTGCAAAATGATAGTAATGATAACTATATGTAACCATGTTACTCTTTGACAATAAAAATATAAAATATTCAAAAAATTTTATGCACGCCATACTATAAGGAAAAAAAAATTAAAAAAATTAATAAACTTGTCAATTGAATTATCGACCCAAAGATACTCTTCGCTTATCATACTTAGTCCTTACCTGCTTGGTAGGCAATGTCTAGGCATAACTTTTATATTAATATCTATTTAAACTGTTTGAGATTTTGATGAAAGCTGTAACAGTCCGCAAGTAAAAAAAACACAAGAATTTGTAATTTTGTCACTTATATTTTAAAGTATAATTTCACTTTAGCATGACATTATTACAATACTCTAGTTCTGGTCATGGTCGGGGTCGTGAGCAAAATTCACATGTGTTTTTAACAGAAATAAAAGCTTTAAAATTATTTAATACCAACTTTCGTAATGTTTTTCGTAACAGCTCGTGATTTATTTAAAAATTAAATGTAATTTTAATATGGATTTCTTAATAAGCAAATTGTAAGCAATTTATTTAGAATTCTTGATATAAAGTTACTATGTTATAAAGTAAAACAGACCAGTTTAGTTTCAAACAATTATATTTTTAATTTAAATAGGTTTTCGATCGTATACAAAAACATTTAGTGCTATACTTAAAAAATAATATTTTATCGGTTAACAGACAAACATTTTCATATTTAAATCAATATAATTTGTACGTTTCGTTGCGTCATATTTTATATAACAATATCAACACTTAAAAATAAACAACAAAATTACAAGCTAAGAAAGTGAAAAAGTATTTTGACTATTTTAAGATTATCAGCAATCGTCTCTTCTGACAAAATTTTCTATCTAAATAAGTTAGTAAAATTCGTTAGGAAATGTTGCTATTTAAAATACCGCTGCCAAATTTTTGTTCAATTAAATTATTGATTATTTTTCTTAAAAAAATTTCACTACAAAATGTTTACTTTTAGGACATCATTATTTATTTTGGCATTTTTTTGGTTTTCTTTTATTTATTATTTTTACATATTTGCGGAGTCAAACGGCATGTTAATTGGCTCTAATATAATATGCATGTAATATACATATAAACCTTTTTCTTTAATCAATCTGTATATTGAAATCGTATTAAAATCCGTTGCATAGTTTAAAAGATCTCACCGTATAGATGGTCAGTTCGTTTTATACAATGTAAAGGTTTAGTTAAAAATAGTCAAAAACTCTATCAAAATGGCATTGAACTAGTTAGGCGGCTTGCTTCACTCTTCACAATCTTCTTCTTCGTCTTCATCCTCCTCTTCTTCCTCAACTTGCTCTTCTTGTGTGTCTTCTGTAAAATTTAAGCGTTTTTGTTAGTTTTTTAATCGACTGATCTTGAGGTTATTGATGTTCATTTTTTTATTTAAAGAGTTCAATATTTATTAAATGTTTAATTAAAGATAAAAAGAAAAATAATGTATATAACCATTATATTTATGTCTAGAACATATAAAAGGATTATAATATTAATTATGATATACTAATGAAAGGTTAGTCATAAAAGTGCTGTAAAGCTTTATTATATAGGCAATTTTACTGAGACTATAAATTTTTATTTACCTACCTTTTCTCCGCCAATTCGTCGCTCTACCATTTGGCGCCATAGTTTCCATTATCGGAACTTAAAACATAGCCGCTATCAGAAAAAGTCGGAAAATTTTCGTAAGATTCCGAATCGAGCAACGGTATTGTTTTATAATCGGTGGAAATGTATTGAGGTTCATTGTGGTTCGCAGTGGTAACCGACTTAAACTGGATTGAAGGGGTTTTATCTGATATGTATCGGTGTTCGGGACGGTATGATAAATCGAAAGCTAGTGGTTTTTGTACTGAAGCGTTGTTAGATGGTGTGATTTTTGCGTTTTCTTGATTCTGGTTTGTGTGCAATGGTTTGTTGGCTGGAATCTGGATTGGACCGGACTCTGAAAGAAGGGAAAGAGCTCGGTTAACGAATCGTCCTGATTCGTCCGAGGACGGGATTGGGTTATTGGTTAGGTCGCCTCGACCAGGTGTTTAGTTAGGATTGTTAGGTGAATTTTATCTTCGTCAAATCATTATTAGCCTGTCGATGGAATGTGATTTTTAGTGTTATCTCGAATAGCCATCAGCATTTGTGTTGTAACTACTTACATTAAATTAATATTATTAATAAAGGGTTAGTCAGTCGTTAGTATAAGTGAGATGTCAGTCAGAAGTCAAGTCATGAGTCAAGTAAAGTCATAAATATTGAAATACTATTTAATGAAACAGATTATTTATTAAATAAATTGTTGTTCCATTTTAACTTATTTTGTTGGACATCGCACTTATCTTTATAGTTAGTATTGTTACAAATGATTACTTCCCATTTTTGTAAAATACATGAAATGTCATATGAAAACAAAAATGAAAGTATAACATCATAAATATTGCTTAAATTCGATGTAGAAAAATGTATAAAAAATTCTATCACATATTAACCTAGCAAAATTATCTATCTAATTAAGGGAAATATTTACATGAACATTTTTGTAATTAATGGAATAGGAAAACGGAAATATTTTTTTTAATTATTAGCCAATGAACCAATTAAAATAAGAAAAGAATCGAAAAAGACAGCAAATTATAAATTAAAATTCAAACACATTCTCATATTCCAATAAGTACAAAAATAACTGAATATTCCACCGATCCTCCTGTTATCAGTTCGAAATTATTAACATTTTATAATGAATTTTAATAATTTTCGATCGTACTGAACTTGTGAAACCACATTGCCCTAGAACCGACCGGAGGATTCGGAACATCAGCACCTAGACCCTTAACGTTACTAGTTTTGGAAGTCCGACTGGTAGTACTCCTGGCTCTGTTCTGGCCCCGCCTTGTACTCTTCGTAGCTCGTACCTTCGTGCGAGCTGTCCTTGTTTTGGGCTAGACCAGCTGCTGCTGCCTTCGCTGCAGCTTCCGCCGCATTAGCTTGCGCCTGCTGAGCTGCCGCCTGGAACGAGATATATACCATATAAAACCTTCGAAACTAGCAGAAAGAATTTGCTGATATACATAAACACCACATCACTAACGTACAAACAAAATGATGTATAAACAGAGCACTTTGCAAGCGATCACAAAAGTTGTCAACTAGTTAAGAGAGAATTTTTGTCATATCAGTCAGTTATAAATTGAATCAAATTTGCCAATTAACTATAGAACAATATTTATAGAATTATATTATCTAGTTGTAGAAATATTTATTTTCTACTTTATGTTATAAAAAATTAAAGACCAAATTTTTACAAAACCACATATAACATCGAAATCATCGAAGAATGAATTAGAAAAAAAGAATAGATTCATATAGCGAATTGTTAGAAAAGAAAGAAAAAAAGAATTAAATATAAATAGAATTTATTAAAAATAAATCAGTCAAAAGAAAGTTTTAGCTTCAGATTCAGAAGAACACCGATATCGTTATGTCTTCCATAACGTACATCCTGGCGTTGCTCGTTTCCTGTTCACGAAACGACACTATTTAATATCGTATGTAATGCAATAATTTACTTTTCGTTAGTAATATGTAATACTGTTGTCAGACTTCTATCTCTATTTGTGGATAAAAGTAATAACTTTTATTTCTCTGAATTCTCTATTACAACCATTGTTGTAATAAATGTGGAGAATTCAGTCGATTTAAAATGAAACCATTGATTGAAATCAACTAAGCTATTCTTTAACGAATACCTATAGGATATTTATTAGCTTTTTAAAAAAAGAGATGATTAAACAACGATGATATTTTCCCTATAGGAATTGAAAACTGCAGTTCCACATTTTGACGACTTATTCCATCCCTTTTAATCCCTAATTCTAAGTGTCTACTTTTCAGAATTCCTTTCATGAATTATTGCAGAAGGATTAGCATTACAATATTATAATACTCCAGTAAGTCTATTATCCTCTGTTTAACTTACCTGAGCCTTTCTCGCTGCCGCTTGCGTGGCTTCGAAGTCGATCCTGACGCCCTTGAGTTGTTCCTGGAGGGTTTGCAGCCTCTGTCGCGCCGCGCCCACCATAGCGGTCTGAGCTCCCAATTCACCTGCCGCTTGAGACGCCGCCTCATTGGCGTTCTCTGACGTCGCTTGTGCAGCGTTTAGAGCAGCTTGAATCACGTTCACCTATTACATATCATTAGGCTTATTAGTTACACATCGTTAATAGTCAGTCATCTTGCGAATTACATTTGAAAATGTGCTTCATAAATATATATATCCGCATTATACTAAAAATAATTAATTTTAATTCAATTATTACAAAAGTTACATTGTTAAATGTACATAGATTCTGTGTCCAAATACACATGGAAAGTGTTAAGTTAATATTATTATTCTTTTTATTTCATATAATAATTGTTTTTCAATTATATCAAGGTGCCAAGAAATTGAAAAAAAAAAAAATTATTAGTAAAAATAATTTCGTATTTAAAAAATATATTATTGAATAACTATAACAATTACACAATGTATCGATAACGATTGAATTAACACCTAAAATGATTTTTGCTAAAATGGACAAAATGTAATGACGTTTTTATATTTTTCGATGAATAATAAATATAATAAAAAAATTACCATCTAGTTTTTTTTTATTATAATTGCAACACTTTTTTAAGATATCTTAACTGTCGGACACGAGAATAAACCGACGTTAATTCAAATTAAACTTACCAAACGAAATCTTTATCTGAGCAACCTTATCCTTATTTTAAGTCAATTAACAGAGTAAACAAAAAAAAAAATATTCGTTTGAAAATATAATTAAAAAGCTGTCTAAACTTTTTTGTGTCACGAGTGATAATTGGAGCGTGACAATTCCTCGACGATTGCATCACGAGCAAATAAATTGGTCCATTATGGCTTTTAACGGTAACGATTTTAAAGAAAACATGTGTGGAGAACATTACTTAGATATACATATTTCAATAAAAAAATTTAAATTTCAAAATCAATCAAAAAATATTTTTTATTCAAAGTAGTAATTTACATTATCTTTTTGAACGTCAAGAAAATGAATTTACCACGGTATCGGAAATCTAAATACAAATACAAGACCCGAGAAGAAACCACGAAAGAAACTCAGCGGGACTTATTTTGTTAATTTTTTTTAATAATGTCAAAATTAGTTACGATGCGTAAAATGTATTGAGACAGCCTGGAAGTGATCGCCTTATTCCCATGGTGTGTCATCATTTATGAAATCTTTAATATCGTAATGACCTCCAAAACAAACGTTTCTTTATAATCTTTTTGAACTTTGCTATATAAGCATTTTGAACACTGACAAAAACCTAAAATGTATAAAATTTTTGGCCTATCCATAACTATGCTATTAATGCTAATTAAAAAAAATGTTTGTGTTAACAAAAAAAAATGATAGCTAATTAATAGTGCGTAAAATGTTAATAAACATTAAATCATCTTATAATAATCACGTGTTATAATGGAAAAAGTAAAGATAATTAAATCAATTAATCATTTGAAAATTGCAAGTTATGTTACCATTAAACTTAATAACCATATCGCATTGTCAATTTAATTTTCTATTTCACGAAAGTAAATCGAAATCGACATTAAATCCATATTATTAAAACAGCATGCACGTAAATCGATTTGTTGTTTATTCTATTTCACCACACTAACAAGTTGTAATCAATAATTTCGCAAATAGTACAATAGTTTTTGCATCTTTGCAGCAACAGCGAGATGCAATCAACTATAAGAAATAAGCTGTTGCCACAATTAAATTATTTCTTTAAGCTCATTATAATGTTTTTATTTTAAAAGAAGCAGTTTTACGAAGTTGTTTTGAAATATAAACAATCAATTTGTTTCGTTAGTTTTGGAGATAAAATATTTTTTCGCGTGTGTCAACATTTTATTCGAATTTCAAAAATAAACATTGACGTACGTTTAAACGGAAAGACTAGACTGTGTGGTGTAATACCAATTCTCATGGAAAAGCATAAAAAAAAATAAACCAATAAAAAATACATTTTACTGGATTATTATTACAACTTGTAAGACTGAAAAATTTATTACGTTGTTATAATAATTACATTGAAATTTAATATTTACATTTACCATTCCAATTTTTTTTTTCAGTATTCTATAATGAGGTTTCATCTAAATACTTTCCGACGCCTAATTACAATTTCCGAGAAATGTTTACATCACAAAAGACTTCAATAAACTTTATTTTTAAAAATGAATCGATAACGAAATTGGAACAGTAAATTAAATGTTTCTTTTCGATTACTAACATTTTGTTGTTAGTGTTTATTTTCTATAGCTTGACGCAATATCGTCCACGTTTTAAAAGTAATGGTTTGTTTGATTTCATTTCTCATTGCGTATTTGCGAAAGTTTAATGTAATATACTTATATTTTATAGTAAATGTTTAACTTTATGTTGTGTAATTTTACGTAACAAAATAAATACTAATATTACAAAGATTATTTGTTTGCATTGAAACTTCTAGACCGATTTGAAAAATTCTGTTTCGTTGGTTAGACCGATTATTGACAAAAGCTATAGGCTATATTAAATCACGTTACACCTCATAGAACCGAAATAGTAACCATGTAGTGAAGCAGCTAATAAAATATTGTTATCAAGTCGTATTTTATCATGTTGTAATATTGTGAAAAATATAAAATATACAATTACCAAAAACGCATAGGTACAGTAACATGAGTGTATTTATCTTACTCATAATTTATAAAGATTGTGTCCCTGTTAATGTCTCTAGAGCCCCCGAAGACTAGATTTACGGATCAGAGTCGGCTGACTAAACAATCGTCAAGGTACTTGACCTATAGTTGCCTAAAAATTTAGTTTTGAGACTAATATACTTCATCAAGTAATTAAAATCGAATTAAATTATCTAAAGTCTATAGATGATATCATAATGGATAATCAAATTTCCAACGTACCTGGTGCATAGCTTGTTGCGCCGCTTGTGCAGCGGACTGAGCAGCTCTCTTAGCCTGTTGCAGCTGCATCTCCTCACCTTGGAGTCCCACCTTCGCATCCCGCACTTGCTGTTCCAAGCCCGACAGGATTACTTGCTTTCCAGCCAACGCCGCTTGAGCTGTTGCACTAGCCTGCGCTGCAGACTGCGCTAAGGTATTCTTAGCTACATACGCCGCTTGATAGGCTGCTGCTTGCTGGTTTCCTAAAGCCGTTTTGGCTTGATTAGCTGATCCAACAGCTATCGTTCTTAGCCCACTGCCTCGGCTGTAGCCTTTCTTCGCAGCGTTACCGCCAGTGGCAGCTGCCTGGACGTCTTGGATGTAAGCGTCGTAGTGGCTCGCTGCTTCTGTTGGTTCTCTCGCCTGGTTCGACTTTGAGCCCTCATATTTGTAGTCGTATTCGACCCTTTGTGGAGCGTTGTTTTGGTTGATTGGTGCTGATGATGCGAGGTATAATGACCCTGTGAAAAGATTTTCATGTCAATATCGACCACTATTAAAATATCAGTTTCATCCACTAATCCTTAATGTAAAGTAACTCATTTTGTCTACCTGACTGTATGTACATTATCACGTCTTAACCTTCGACAAAATTTCAATTAATTTTGGTATAGAGATACCAATAGAATTCATGGATCTTGGTAAACAAAACTTCAAGTGAAAAAAAATAGAGAAGAAAAGTACCTATGGAGAATGTATTACCTATCTCAAAATAATTATTCTATGCAGACGTAGTCACAGGAAACCATTGCCGTTATAATTATGACCATTATACAATACCAAAGCATGTGTAGAAACAATGATACGCTTGTATTATTCATTGATAACAACATACGAGTGGTATCGTAAATAACATTTTACATAAATCCAATTATTTGCACGATTGATAAGCGTTACTGATCACGTTAGACCAATTGTTCGGAAGTATAAGGATCTACTTCCGGTGCTGTCTTAGGTAACACGTTTTGCTCCATTTGTTTAACGCGAAACTAATTAATTGCGTGACGTTACGTGTGTGTTACACCTAGATTCGGAAAGAGTAGGCAAAAATGTTTGCAGAAAAAATTGTATAAGAAATGTATTGGCTATCAATTATCAATTTTGATGAGTTGAATTGTTTAAATGAATAAATTTATAACTAGGTGTGGTCTTCCTTACTATATGATATGTGTTTGCAAGCATGGATCTTGGGTTTCTGCTGGTAAATTTCTTTTGGTGCGTTGAGAGATTTTTGGTAGGGGTAAATAATGAGTTAAAGGAGACATAACGTCTGAAGTTTGCACTAATATCGCCATTCTCCGTTATTGACTATTTTTTATTTACTTTTTATTGACTATTTTTTATTTACAAATTACAGTGGATTTTTGTTGAAATGATGGCAATTTATATTGAAAAATTCTATATAATTGTATATGTGTCTCTTATACGTTTCACATTCATTCAATTTCACTTTTAAAAGCTATTATAATTACTTGAAAGTAAAAAAAATATCCGATATTTTGAATAAAATTTGAGTGAGAACAATATGATTTTTTTTTTCAAATTTTCTATTAATTAGACAAAATACAGTTAAAACTAACATATTTATGCAGACAGTATTTTGGAGACGCCTACTCTACATTAAATGTAATCAGATTTAACAAACTACAATATACCGACTTTGAACACGCACGCCAAATATCGACATGCCAATTTATATCATGGAATAGATTCATACAAGAATTATTACGTTTTTCATTTTAAATTTATTCAAAAACAACTGCCCGCCCTGGCTTTGTGTGCTAATTAAATAAATGAGACCAAACTTTCCCATAAGACCATGTAATCTTTTAACCCAAATTTTTCAGTTTTACATACGATTTTTCAAACATTTTCTGTCAAACGTGAGTCGGATGTTAATCGTGAGTATCATATTATACGTACACCTTATAACTTTACAAAATGAAATGCCAATCAAACCGATGACCCTAGACCAATTGGTTAACTCAGTATGTAAACCTCAGGTTGTGGTTTAAATATATTTGTCATTTGAACTCGATTTTCCGAGTGAAAGTGAAACGATATCGGTAACAAAACAATTCACTCGAGTTTTTATAAATCGACTACCTGGTTCCTGCGACTCCTTCCCTTATTTCACCCCATTGAAGTTGTGTTTTCGCGATAAAACATAGCATATAAAAAGTAAAGTAAAATAACAGCCTGTAAAAGGCTGGGTAAAGGCCTCCTCAATTGAAGGAGAAGTCTTAGAGCTTGATCCACCACTGCTTCACTGCGAGGCGTATACACATGTACCAGATTTTTTTTCCGGAACATGCAGGTTTCCTCGAAATGTTTTCCGTCACCAATGAGCACGAGATGGATTTGACCACAAATTTAGTACTTGACAACTCAGTGCCAACCAAAGTTTAAACCCGCGGTCATCTGTTGAGATCGACGTGTTCTAACCAGTAGGCCATCTCGACTCCTTATAACATAGCATATGTTCTAAAAAATATATTGCCGCCTGTAAAGCTTAATTGTATGCAATTGGCTGGTTTGCAAATCAAGTTATCGATTTGTATTAGTTCCTTTAAGTTAAATTGTGTCAAAAATTTTGTTAATTGTATTTAAAAGTTCGAAAATTTTTTTTACTTATTTTTAACACGCTACAGATAATAATTATATAATAATGTTTTTTTTTCATTTACGCAATTCACATAGTTACAACGAGCTTTAGGTGAGCTTTTTATAAGCGTAAGTAAATTTAAAATTATTAATCTTATTATTTTAACGTTAGTCAAACAATACCATTTAGTATTCTTACCAACTTCACAAGATAAGACCTTGTAGTATTAAATTAAACCTACTTAAGGACTTTCCATCTACAAATAAATTAAATCAATCAGCTAAAGGCGGCGGAGAAGGAAAACATCGTGAGGAAACCTGCATGAGCTGGGAATAATTCTGGCACATGAATATCCGCCAAAACACAGTGGAGCAGCGTGGTGAATTAAACTCTAAACCTTCTTCTCAATAGGAGAGGAGCCTTTATCCAGCGGTAGAATAATTACAGACTGTTACTTTACTTCTTAATCAGCTAAAATATTTTCAGTTACAGTGAAAATTACCGACTATACTAATATAAAATAATTATCTCTATAGTCATAATAAATTCAAATTAAACATACATATATTTTATTCAAGTAGGCTTTTAAAGCACTATGAAATCGCCAATTCACATATTAGTATTATAGATAATTATAAAGATAAATACTCACCAAAGCATAACAACACAACGCTGAAAGCCTTCATATTTCCAGTCGTACTGAAAACACGAATTAACACATTTATTAAAAATATATATTATTATTAATAAATATATTAAAAAAACGAACACAAAAAAAAAACACAATCTAACCTTCCAGTGCTTTCACGAACTTTTAATAAATTTGGTTTTCGGAGCGGGGTCGAAAGTGCCCCTAGCTCGGTTTGTGGAGCAATGTGCGGTCAGAACTAACGCCTTAGTATTTATAGAGAGTGTCAGATTGACCGCGGACGCTGAAAGTGTTAGATAATTTGTATAGAGCTGTCTTTGTTCTTTGCATCACGATTTTTTTTTTCATAGAAATAAACTGTAAAGCACTGTCCTTTCGCTGTTACATTTGAACGTTTATTGATTTACTTGTTATTTTTTAATTATAAATACGGTTGGCCTTCAGGAATAAATGTATTGAAAAATATCGACTAGTATTATTTTTATCTTAGATAATCTTTACAATAGTCTAAGTAAATATACTTTAATTAAAATCGATCATACAAAAAAGTATATGATATAAGTTTATTATATATATAATTGTTATTCATTACTTAAATGCAGGTATTTAAATTTTATTAGTATTATTGAGTCGGGAATCTCATATCCTGTTTTTCTACACCCCATTGTATTCCTTCTTTTCTAACTTTATTCCTTTTTAAGGTACCAACGCATTTACAACCGATGCTGTAAATTTTCATGGGCTGTGGTGATTACTCAACATCACTTCCGTTGGTTTCTCAAAAACAGAATTAAATTGTATATAACGAAACCTATATTAATAAATAGTTAATATAATCTATATTAACATAATATAGCTGAAGATTTAGTTTGTTTGTTTGAACGAGCTAATCTCAGGAACTACTGATTCAAATTGAAAAATTCTTTTCGTGTTAGATACTTTGTTTATTGAGGTAGGATATATTACATCACGCTACAACTCATAGGAGCGTGGCAGTAACCATAAACGTGAGTGAAACCGCAATGGACAGCGAGTCATACATATATTTAAAAAAAGTTTTCAGAATATATATTGTAACGCGTTACGAGGGTAATAACAGCTCTATATAATATCCACAAATATCTTAGTTTTACAAAGGGTGTATTGTAGTGAAAAAAATTATATCACTGACTGAACTGTTGCAGTTACAAATACACGCGAAAATTGCGTTAATGAAACTTCCGGATTTCAGGACGTTTTTATAAACTATATAGTTATTATAACATACTGTATGTTAAAATTAGTATATGTTATTTTGTTTTAATAGTTTTAGCGGCTTTGGTGTAGTTAGGTTTTTCTTTTTGGATCTGGATCTTGGAAACGTTTGGATCTGGCAGAAAATCAAATTAAGTGGCCAGTATAGCCAGCGCTGGAGTTGCTATAGGGGCACTGGGGGCCAGTGGCGGGCGTCAAACTTTGGGATGTGTGATATTTTTTTAAGATATTCAATTAAAATTTATTATACTCTACTAAACTTTTTTCTTTATTTTTAAAGAGTACTTTTTCTAGTACTAAATTTACATAGGTAATGATTTAGGTAATGGGCCTCCCTGTGCCCCAGGGCGGCATTTAGGGTTAATCCAGTCCTGAGAAAAACTGCATTTCGTACGAGAAATGAAAGAGTGACCTCTTCCTCGAAATACAGTTATTCTACCCCTACCCCCATCCTTTCCTATTATCTTCATCCCTTAATCCTTGGCCATGGCAATTACTTAGGATCTAGATTTTGTAAATGTTACGTTACCTCTGGGGTTCTAGTGACTAGTTTACTTGTAATTATGAATATATTTGTGAGAGTAAAGACGAGCGATCTATCCTAGAGAGAGGGAGGGCCGATATATGGACGCTGATAAGCAATACTGTGTCAAGCCACACAGACTTCATTTTGGGAAAATGGTGTCTACACATGTCATACCTATTTATAACAAATATGTTTGAAGAAGTATATATCCATCTTTTCTTTTATTTTTTTGATAAAATTTATAATGAATTAAAATCAGACTGATATATTATCTATTAAAAAGTTTTTAAAATATTTGAGATTATTTTAAAAATTGCAAAATATGGAACGCACTTGAAATTTGAATCAATTAATTAAGAATCTTTTTTCCGTGCTTATTTAGTTTATATGACTTCAATTTTTTTTAATAATGTTAAATAGGTGATGCAGTATCAAAATATATCAATTTCTCCAAATTTGACTTATTGTTGACACATTATTGCTTATCAGCATCCGTATAACAATAAGTGATCAACTAGCTACCATAGACAAAATACAGTATTATTTACTTTTATGATATATTCCTAACAGTAAAGGTTTGCTAGCTAGTTTGTCCGCCATTTCCACAAAGGATGACCGGCATCGCCTGTGGCGTGGGTGGTAAACAGTAAGGATACAATTTTTTCGATGAATCATAACTATTATCTTTAAGATGTAAAATAATGTAGCGATAGTAGCAACTTCCCTTTAGGCGATAGAATGTTGCCTTAACGCGTTCGCATTAAAAAATAAATAAACCGACTTAGAACAAAATAGGTGCGCAATTTCGTTTTTCTGGATAACATGCTAATACCGGTTATTGTGTGAGAGTTATACACTTTCAATGTAAAAAGTAAATCAATATGTCGAGTCATTTTTCAAGTAATCAGTTAAAATACCTAAAAGAACCAACGGATGAAGATCGTCTTCTTATTTGGACGCTGATAAGGCATACTGTGTCAAGCCACACGGACTTCATTTTGAGAAAGTAGCGTATAAAGATGTCCAACACATTCTGAATAAAAGTGTTTGAAGAAGTATATATTTTCTTCTCTATTTGGATAAAGGTGTAATGAATTAAAAGCAGATTGATATATTTAATATATTATGTGATTAAAAGTTTTTAACATATATGGGATTATTATATACATTGCAAAATATGGAACGCACTTGAAATTCGAAACATTATATTAAGATTCTTTTTTCCGTACTAATTTAGTTTATATGACTTGATTTTTTTTGATAATATTAAATAGGTGACGCAGTATCAAAATACATCAATATCTCCGAATTTAACTTTTTGTGGGTTGACACATTATTGCTTATCAGCATCTATTTGGGAGTTGGTTAAAGATTAAACTTGGCGCGAGCGAAGCCGCTATCGGAACCTAGTATCTAATATGGATGTATATCTATATATATAAAATCACTCGGCCTGACTGATTCATCAACGCAGAGCATAAACCGCTGGGGCTATGAACTTGAAATTTTGGTAGAAGGTGGCTTTTAGGCATCCACTAAGAATGGGTTTTTTTAATTATTCACCCCTAAGAGGGTGAATAGGGGTAAAAACATATGTATGCAAAATCTTATTCCGTGGTCGTATTAACTTAAAACTTAATACACATACTTCTGGGCGATAGAAATGAAATATAAAATAGAAAACGGGGTACTATTATTCCACACTGGGGTACTAGGGGGTAGTAAAGGTTGTATGGAGAAAATATTTTTTTTTGGCCGTTTATCTTTAAATTCATCACAAACATTACTTAGGGAAAATAATTGAATATATTTATCGCAGCATTTCAAAATCATCCCTTAAAATGACGGTTGGAGGTTATAAAATCGTGGAACGGTCACAATTTCGCTGGTAGATTTATTTAGCTGAAATCCATAATATACACGAGCGTAGCCGCGAGCAACTGCTAGTATTTTATATATTTGCATATGTATATAAACGCGTCTATGTGTCGAGGTATTTATTTCACATTATACACAACATTAAATAGTAAGTATATAATCTAGCTGTCATGGAAAAACCGCTTTCCTCGTTAATGTTTTACATAGAGGAAAATCGGAAGTTGGCTAAAGTTATGTTCTAACATTAAACACATAATGTGGCTTCTGTATATTATAAGGATGAAGGAGGCGATTCCGCCATTATGTAAGTAGATTTTTGTACCAGACGTTGTGAAAAAAATACGTATTTACAAAATATTCTTATAGAACCGATTAATTATTTTTGACAATTAAAAAAAATTATTTATAAGCCGAGAATAATATTTGTAATTTTTACACTCGTAATTGATATAAAACAACCCGGTAACCTGGTGACGGTTACCTAAAAAAACATTAGGCACTGATACTGGTCTTTTAGGTGTAAAGCAATGACAACATTGTTAGGAATATATCATAAAAGTAAATAATACTGTATTGCGTCTATGGTAGCTCGTTGATCAGTTAGTTATTATATATAGGCAGTACGCACCCTCCCTCTCTCTAGGATAGATCGCTCGTCTTCACTCTCACAAATATATTCGTAATTACAAGTAAACTAGTGACTATCTTTATGGATGTTTGAGAGCAAAAATTTTAAGTGTAATTCTCTCCTTATTTAAGAAGTGATCCAACTTTTGATTCGTATTATTTATTTATTTATTTATATAATATTAACACCAACAGGATATACACGCACACATGCAAAGAATACAGATGAATATAAAAATAATCTTAAATTGTATGTGTTATCTTAATTACAGGTGTTACACACATTTCAGAAAAAAAACACACGCTATGAAAATTACATAATGAAATAAATAATAATAACAAAAATTTCAAGATCATTGAGTATAAACAAAAATTGTTAAGTTATATAGTTAATATGAGATATGAATAATTTTATATATTAATATCATTAAGATTATGAATATAAACAATTATAAAAAGAAACAATTATTTTTCTACGATTTATACTTTACTGGTTGGTTTAAACGAGGTCTATTTTATTCCTCAATGTCTAATTTAATACTATACCAATAAATAAAATAAAAAAAAAATAAACTGACTTCAAAAGACTACCACTACAAGACTTTAAAATTCCGTTGGTTTCATTGATGTTCTATTTCCAGTAATTTTGAAAACCTCGCCTTCTAACCCCATTTTGATAAGTATTTAAAATGATTTTTTAAAATCTGTTAAGAAATGACGGAGTCTTGAGATAACGAACATGAACACAAAATAAGACACAAAAATATTACAAAAATTGCGATTAAAAATTATTATAATTGGTTCAGGAGCGTGAAAACAGAATAAACATACATAGTGACTGTAGCATTTATAATTTTAGTATATTAAAGAGTATGGTATATTTTATTTTCAAGTGTACATCTAATATTTAAAAGACAGACAGACGGACAACAAAGTGATCCTATAAGGCGGAACCCTTATAGGATCACTTTTTTTCCTTTTAACATACGGAACCCTAAAAATGGTATACCATTTCATTTAAATGATTGCTTTGATTAGGTTTGCACTAGTACATTAGCAAATTTTTAATTCCAGACTCAATACGTATAACTGTCTGTCTATGGCATCATAGCTCCTTAACGAATGGAGCAATTTTGACTGTTTTTTGTATTTGAAAACTAATGTAATCGAGATCGTTCTCATTTATTTAAAAGTATCTGACGTACCTACTGGTCTATTCGACATGAAATTTTCTATACTATAGATAGAAATAAAATGAAAGTTGCCTCACCTTGACCTGATCCTGCAGCATCATCTGAAATTATCAGGATACACAACCCATCACCAAGTTACAGCAGAAGTCAATAAGTAGATTGACGAGGATATTAATATATATATATATATATATATTTTGCAAGTTATTGTTACCTTAACATTTTAAATCAAAGATACTAAAAAACAGCCACTGTAGTTATGTATGGATGGATGGATGGCTGATAAGCAACCAAGGGCGGATCCAGCTTCCCCACCACCTAATCACCTAGTTGTGGTCAAGTCACAAGAAGTAGTTATTACTTCTTGTGACTTGAAGTTTGATAATAATCGACACAGGTTTTCACTTGTTATCACTTCTTCTACTTCGATGGGTACGTTTTTATGGACGTGGTGAAGTGCCAGTCCGGTTAAACGTTCTTAAAGGTAGTTACATAAAATCATGGTAATCATAATCATGTTAAACAATTATAATTAGTGCTCTACCTAGGTCTTGGACCCAGACCAGGGAGGGGTCATGACCCCCCCCCCCCCCCCCCCCCAATATTTAAACAATAATATTCAATTTAATGTGGCAATAATGTGTCGAAAATAAAAATTAATTACCTAATATATTTAATACACGAGGTATATAATTGTTTTTTTTTTTAAATACAGTTATATTTTCCTAATATTTTCTTCCTCCTTTCTTCCCTCTTTAGATAAATCCTTTTAACTATAAGGTAAGATTAACTTGTTATACGCCAAATCATTACCCCCTCTTCCATTTTAGTCAGGTAAATGATTTTCTTACAACGAATTACCTTAAATAATTACAGGAGTAATCATTACATTGTTCCGCGCCAATTCAAGATTACGACAAAAGATCTTAAGAGTATTATAAAATGGTTTGCAAGCATAAATGATGTCGCGTTGTGAAAAATAATCACGACTGCGGAAAAAAGTATAAAAAGAATGTCGTGCTCTATGAAATCTTCGAAGTCTATGTCTATTGTACTGAAAATTATGAATCATGAATCTCAAGTACTTTCTAATCCAATTTACCTATAAGGAAATATTCTAAAAGCTCTCTGCGTTGGCTCTATCGGGAATGTAAGATATTTTTACAGAAATTCGGCGTAAATTAGCCAACTTAGCTGCATTTTGAGATAAAACCTATGGATGTAAAAATGACAAAAAGTAAAATAAGGCTCAATTTTAAAAACACTAAAGTCTAAACTTTAACATAAAATCAAAAATTGGTCAAGTGTGAGTCGAATTCAAAATAAAAATTACGAATAATAAGATAATCGTAGTGTCGGAACCCTCAACGCGTAAGACCGACTCGCTTTAGAACTGTTTTTGTGATTTTGTTATGAAAGGTTTCAATTTGCTAAAAAGATATTGTCTGCTTACCCGCTGTGCCTAATTGGATTATGTCTAAGACTAAGCACTTCCGAATTCGTAAAAAAAGTTAAATTGGTCTCTCAATTTATTATGAAAGAGTACCTACTTCTTTTTCTTCTATTTTACTTTGCGGTTGGAGTATTACTAGTATATCCTTAAACAATAATAATATTAACCACGAATAATAATTTGTTGTCGTTCATTGTGAACTTTTGTGTGTTCGTTGTGTTTATAATAATTTGAAAAATCTCTTTATTTCGCATTTATATAACTATATAGTGAAGTACATTCACAAAATAGGCAGCGGGGAAAGTAGCACACTTCGCTCGAACCTTGGCCTATAGACCAATTGTTTGATAAAAAAATAAATACATACTTTTTAATAAACCATGAACTTTTATCAATTGATACTGAATAATAAGGAAAATGACTTTTTGTATGTACGTGTACATTTTTTGGGTATTTCCATTAAATTGCATTAATCGTGCTTTACTTTTTTGATTCTAAAAAGTATGCGGGATACGTTATTGAAGTATTTTGGAAACGATATAATATAATGATTGAATTAATGATTTTAAAAATTTCATACTTTTATTTTTTCCATTTATAAAGCATGACTTTAATGCATATAGGATTTGAATGACTTTGAGATAGTAACACTATCTCAAAGTCGGTCAAATCCTATATACCAGCATTTAAAAAAATTGGGGCAAACGCGCAACCCCCTGATGTTAAGTGCTTACTGTAGCTCAGAAATCTGTAACGATACGGAAGTTGCAAGTACGTTGCCGGCATTTAAGAGGAAGGTGTCTTTACACTCAACGCTTGAAAACCTTTGAATTATAATGCTCAGGAAAAACTTTAGGAAGAAGGATCATTCTACAGCCTGCACGTAGGCGAAAAAAGGATCGTGAAGCCCACTTACTGGAGGCAGACCAGGCATCTAAGTTATGTGGATAATATCGATTCCTGATTCGAAGGGTGCAATTGAAAGCGTAACGGAGCCATATCAAAGAATTCACCAGAACACTCCCCATTCGTACGTTTAAAGGTTCTAAACTGTCTGTGAGTTGGGAATAGTCGACAATGCGCCCGACATAGGTTGAAGTCAATGAGTTAAAACTGATATTGCGAAAAATACCTACTCCACGTGTGAATAGATCTGAGCTTTAAAAGCAGGAGCCGATGTATCGATGTGTCGTAATGCCCCGCCCTATTCACGACCCCGAGTTATTTTAATCGAAAAAAAGTGTTTGTTGATAAATAACTAGATGTACCATGCGGTTATTCTGATATTTGTCAAATTGCTTGAAGTTTATTGTTACCTGACGTTACGTTAAACTATTATTTTAAAGCTTTTGTTGGAAATAATGTACCGCTTTAATTATAATTTCAAATCAATTTTAACATGGCCATTATGATCATTAAACATGAAACTGATTAAACGGTATTTTTCCGATCACTAACAATATTAGATAGGCCAAAGATTTAATTACTCAATGTTGTAGACAATCATTTACTGCCTACGGTATAATAATTATATAATTATATAGCCTGTTTTGTCAAGGTAGTTAAATAAAATAAAACCGAAGTTAACATTTCGGGATTTTGACTAAAGAGAACTAATTTTTTTTTTCGAGAACATTTTGTGTATCAGTTTAATGCTCTTTGACACAATCTCTTGAAACCCTATTTAGAAAATGTATCTACATATATTCTATTCTTACTTTTTCCTCTGTAGATATTGATGGATATTTTTTCAAGGTTAAAAGTTGTCAAGTAATAGCTATGTCTTCATATACAATGAAATAGCTCATTAATTTATAAATTCCAAAATAAATGTAACAATGAATCCGATGACAGATCGATCGTCACGGCAGAGAAGATTGTTCGCAATTCAATCACGCGCTGGCATTAGGCAATTGTGTAGTTTAAGAAACTGATTCCGTAAGTACTAGTTCAATCCTTTTACAAAATCCACCGAGACTCTACGAAACGTAGACGAAAAGTATTCAATAAAACAATATTTTTTCTTAGGGAGGGGCTTAAGTTTCCGGCTCTTACACTCACGAAACGAAATTAGACTTTAGGTACTGCCCCATTCGAGCCAACCCATATACGAACTGTAGTCATGGGCTACAGCTAGGCTCTATAATATTTAAATTATTATTTAAAACTAAGATAAAAAAGACATCAAACTCGAGACGTAACCAAATAAACAGTGGTCAATTATCTACGGTCTGCTGAGTATGCAGTCTTTTTTGCATCTTCCATTATGTCGCGACTTTACTAATTGGATCAACCTGTATTTCGATACCTCCCACGTAAGTTATTGTAAGCCACAAAATTGCCGTTAGCGTTTTTACTGAATACTACACGAATTTGCATTGCTTAATGCATTCAAAGTGAAAAAATACCAAAAATCTTTTTTTTTTTCAAGGAAAGATACAACAAAATACGCCTGAAAAAAGGCGTATTTTGTTGTAACTTTCAAACTAAAACGGATTAAAAGTGCTCTACTGTAAAATTGTAATTTTGGGGTTACAACAACTTACGTAGGAGGTATCGATTTGATTGGGTTAAGAAATACGCGATGTAGTCCATTCGATACGAGGCTTTTTCTCCATGATGCTTTGAGCTCGTGCGTGATAATTCGTTCTTTATCATATTATTATAGATCACGAAATAATTATTGCAATTTGAATTTTTAATTTGCGCTATGAACAACTTTTTTTAATTCAATCTTTTTGAGAGAGAGCCATATGAAAAAGGAAAATATTTTTGTATGTGTTTTTTCAGTATTTTAAATAAAATGACGGTATATTTTTATATATTTTTTTAATTCATCAGACAACTTGAAGTTTGGTCAAAATCGTTTTTCATTACATATACTGTTTGATAAATGCAAAGCGTACAGAATGGGAGTGAGCGTCAATTTTGTTTTATTTACAAAATAGTAAATTAATAATTTTACATAATTTCAAAAGTTTAACTATCTATAACTAAACGAAATCATTAATACTTGTATATAATACTTGCATTAATAAATATAAATGTACATTTTACGATGTAAAATGTTATATATTTATGATCACAATTATGTTAGTCAATATTTTTACAATATTATATAAATCGTACATAATTTTGTTATACAAGGTCTGGGGTTTGACCATAAGAACGGTAAAATGGCTACCACTTTAAGTTTACAAAATAATATGTTACATATGAATCGGCTACAGGCATATTATAAAAATATAATGGACGCTGTTAAGCAATAGTGTGTCAACCCACAAAAAGTCAAATTTGGAGATATTGGTGTATTCTGGTAATGCGTCACTTATTTAACGTTATTAAAAAAAATGTTTATTTATCGAAATTAAATAAATGCAAAAAAAAATCTTAATTTAATGTTTCATGTATTTATATGGAAGTGTGTTTCATATTTTGCAATATGCAATAATCTCGTGTTTTTGAAAAACTTATTATAAGATGAAATTATTATACTAATTTGCTTTTAATTCAATATACCTTTAAACATAGAAAAGAACAGATGCATTTATATTTCTTCAAACGAATTTATTAAGAAAATAAGTTTGACATCTTAAGGCGCCATTTCTTGAAAGCCTGTGTCTTAACATAGTATTGCCTATCAGCGTCCATATATAAGTTTAATTCTGAGATGAAATTAAAATATATCAGGCTCTTGCATTAACTTTAATATCCATTCCGCACGCGCTATGCATAATAAAAAAAACACTGTTTTTGACTAGAGAACTAAATTCAGACACTTAAAAAATATTTCTCGCTGAATTAACATAACAATCACACGAAAAGCAACCAGTCGTAACAAGAAAAAAACACATAGAAAACGTTATATCTTGTCGATTATTTTAATATATAAAATAACGTAGAAAAGTATTAGGTAGTATACAGTGTGGACTTTTGAGAGCAGTCAGGGCAAATACTAATCTGTAACAGCCTGTATATATCCTAGGGCTGGGCAAAGACCTTCTAAGAGGAATGAAGCTTAATTCGCCATTTTGGTCCTTTGCGAGGCGGATATGTTTCAGAATTTCTGCCAACATAGGCAGGTTTCCTCGCGACGTTATTCTGTACTGTGCTAAATTTAAGCACTTTAAACCTTGAAAAAAAAGGAACTAACTTCAAAACTTACACTTGACTTACTTAGTCTAGTTATTTTTATTTAAAAACAACAAAAAATATTTTTATGACAATTCTATGAAGGTTTCATATCGGAAAGTATACTGCTTTAAACGAAAACCATTAATCAAATCAAGTTCCAAGTGTGATGGCAAAGACCATGAGAAAATCTCCATGTGCCGGAAGATATTCTGACACATGTATATCCAGCTCGTAGAGGTCCAACGTGGTGGATTAATTTCCCAACCTTCTTCTTAATAGAATGTTCACCCAGCAGTAGAAAATTTACAATTTGTTACAGTGTAGTAACAGTATTATACTATTAAAAATAAATAAACCACCTTTATAAGCAAAATACACAATTTCGCTTCAATGGTAATATGGGACGAATTTGAAAATAAACCCTTTGAAATATAAGCAAAATTAGTTAGGAAATTTTCAAGTTCTGAGTAAAAAGAAAGAAAGAAAAAAACATAACTATGAATTGATAACCTTCTTAAAGTCGGTTGAAAACATGTCCAAAGTTAAGAATAGTTTTATAAGAAGCCCCTACTAATAGTTAAGGTATCTGCCGCTTTAAACCTCAAAAGTCTACCATGTACAATTATTTTTCGTTATTAAATCGTAACGCGAAATTTATAGAAACCAAAACTAGCACCATAACTTATGTATGTAAATAGAAATTCGTGGTTGACTTACTAATTATAATTATATTATATAGATAATTTTATACAGTTTATTGCATGTTAACGAAACATGAATAATCCGTTTTAAACCTATTAATACTGGCTGTATAATGTGTTTTATTTACTGAATTTATGTTACTTTAATCAATGAATAATAAACAATTTTGCTTGTCCGTCTGTTTAGTTGAAAGAGAAATATAGGCTACTATTTTCATTGAAAAATTAAACTAATTAAAATATTTTTTCAAATTACAGCTACATTAATTTATGTAACGTTGATCGAAATCAACGCGAACGAATGCGCATGCGCATTGAATGATTCATTACAAAGAAAAAACATTTATAATAATACTAGAATCATAATGATAGAACCATAGAATAACATGAAAATGTTAATATGCAATATGATTTTTTTTTTTTTCGTATTTTCCATGTAAAATATAAAAGAAAGGGATATAATTTACTAAATCAACAAAATTTCTTTCCATTTTGTATTTAAAAGTAACAATAAAATAAAAAAAAACAGTATTTTTATCATAATTCAGATCAAAAAACGTTATTTAGCAATCATAACTAGTTTGTAATAAAAATGTTAGTTGATTTCGCATTACGATTTAATTCTGAAACACACTAAGATTACGTCAGAAAAGTCTATTTACATTAATTAAACCACAACAATCTTAGGAATCCGTACTGATTGGCTTTTCAACCAATTTCTCTTCAACGGCTTCTAATGTTTTAATTGGTTCAATATTCGTTACTTGTTTTGCTTCAACTTCACTGACAGCTTTATTTTCATTTGAAACAACTTCACTAGCAGCCTTAATTTCATTTGAAACAACTTCAGCGACAGGTGCAATTTTGTTTGAAACAAGTTCACCGGCAGATTTAGTTTCATTTGTAACAGGTTCACTGCTTGATTTAATTTCATTGGAAACAACTACACTAGAAGCTTCAATTTCATCTGAAACAACTTCACTAGCAAGTGAGGTTTCATTTGAAACAGCTTCTCCAGATTTTTCACTTTCATTTGAAAGAACTTCATTATTTGGTTCGGCTTTTTCAACTATTTCCTCTATTAATACTGCTTTCGCTTCTACATCACCATTTTGTTCGCTATCATTAACTACTTCTAGATCGCAGATATTTATATTAGCCAAATTAATTGCTTGAATAAGGCTTTCCATTGTCTTGCTATCTATTTTTTCTTCGCTATTGTCTTCGTTTTTAGCAACTTCTTGGTCATTTGGTTCAATTTCCTTTGGCGTGTCTTTAGCGCTTGATTCGCTTTCTTTAGCGTCACTGCATTCTTGGCTTGCTTTTTGAGCTTGTTTCTCTTTGTTCTTTTTCGATTTTGACTTTTTCTGTTTCTCTGGTTTTGGGGATTCTTCTTTGTTGTTGTTTTTGTTGGTCAGGACGTTTAGTTGGGTTTGCAAGTGCGCTAGACTCTGTCTTAATTGAGCACAGTTAGCTGCCATCGCGTCGACCTGGTTAAATTGTAAAAAAAGTAAATTGTAATTTAGTTTTAAAGTATTACTTTATCTTAAGAGGAAACAGGATTAATAAATAACAAGAAAGTGTTGATTCGGTTAAAGCCCATGCTCATATTTTATCTTTTATTAATTTATAGTGAATAAGCAAGAGCATTATACTGATATATGAATATAATATCAGGAAAATAGATATTTTTGATATAGATTAGCAAAATTATAACTGTATGATTACTCAATATTAAATGATATTTAGAAATTTTATCAATGTTCCCTAATACAACTACATTTTATTACGATTCAAAAGTAGCAGGACACCAGATGTTAAGTGATCACCCGAACAAGATTTGCAGCACCGGAGGAGCCACTAATGCGTTGCCAGCTTAAAAAGGAATTAGTAAGAAAAGAAATTACGAAGTAAAGGATTAGGGTGAAGAGTTAGGCATACGGCCCTCTCATTAGCAACTTCACACCGAACTTCTTTGCTTGCGAGCCAGCCCGTCTAGTACTTTTTACATAAACCATATCAATTAAGTTCGTCACTGACAACATACCTTGGCGTCGCTGGCGGGCGCGGGCGCGGGCGGCGCGGGCGGCGGCGCGGGCAGCGGGGGGCGCTCGATGTTATGCTCCTTTAAAGTGTTCAGGAGCAACGTGCGCTCCGCCTGCAATACAAGAAGGGAGGTGAACTGGAAGCTGATGAACAGTACTATGTCGAGCGAGTCTTTGATCTAGACACGCGGTAGCGTGTCGTGCCAAGTTCAAGAAGGAGAACTGCCATTACACGAACCATTTGGAGCCACTTTGAACCATTTGGAACCATTTGGAGACACCAAAACAGATCTTAGGCTACAATACATTATCTTATGTTATAAGAAGATATGATATGTTTTACTGTTACTTAAAAATAAATTTCAGGACTGACCATTGAACTTGGCTCTCATTTCACATGTATATAAACGTATAGTGCTGCATTAGCGGAATATATCATATCTCTTAATTGGACTTTTTGTGGATTGACACATTTACTTATTCAAATTATTTATTCATGGCAACATTATAAAAAAACTTAAAATAAAATATGGACATTGTCTTTTCTCATAAGACCCATATTTTAATAAAATGTTAAATTTCAATATTGATAAAAAAGATGCAAGCTGAAAATATTCTACTCGATATTTGTAAAATTAATACTTAACATAAATAAATTTTGACACATCAGTGACACTACAAATACAATGGCTGATTGGTAATAGAAAATGGCCATAAGGCTTTATTTTTACTCATCTGCGCAAAGTAAAGCAGGGTACTGTGTTTATCAGTATGTGGGTTTGTACCTGTGTGGCACTATTTAGACGAAACGCATAGGCCGATTTTGATATTTGTCATTTGATTCAACAGGAATGTCAAGAAAAAGCATAAACATTTTCAAAAATCAAAATGGCCGATTCTCGACGCCATAACGTGAAAACGAAAAAAAAGAAAATAAACGAATTGTGTAATTGAATAGGAATTTAAAATCGCTTTTAGATTTTTAATGTCGTTTTCCAATCAGAATTACCGTTAATGGTCTGTAATGATTTAAATTTGGTTAGTAACAATTCTCACTTATAAGATTTTAGACAAAAATGATATTGATTTGGTACGGCTGACTGCAATTGATCTTGTTATGCGGTCAGGTTCGTAATTACTTTTATTTAATTATCTCGTTAATTTTTTTTTTTGTTTTACATGTAATTTAAGCATACATTCGAAGTTACTAATATTCAATACATTGGGAGAATTTCCAATGTATTTCAGTCAGCTGTTGATCCTGCTCGTCATAAAAAAGATTACTAATAATTAACTCTTGGTAGGCAAAGAATTACGATGAAAATATCTTAGTAACAGAAATCTAGACACTAAAAACAAGCTGATAAAAAGACTTTAAAAAGTGCTATGAACAGCCTTTAACCTACCAAAAATTAAAAAATTATAATCATATACTACAATCTTACCTGTAATGTTCTACAAAGGCTCTGCATTTGTAATAAATGTTTCCCCGAAGCAGCCGCTCTCTCCTCGCTAGCTTGTCTCTCCCCACACATATCTAAGAGAGCCGTCTGCGAGGTCTCCCAGCGTTTCTTCCATGATAGCGACTCCTTTTCTAACTTTTGAATTTTCTTTGACATCTGAAACAGTAAAATGTAAGGCGAAAATTACATTTGTAAGTTTTTCTCTAAAGATAAAACAATTCTATAACCTAGTAACAGATATGTCATACGAAAACTGTGAAAGTTGTAAATAAGACACAGACAGTAAATTCTTTCAAGTGTAAAGCAAATAGAATTATATAAATCTTTCAGAAAATTTAAGAAAGAAACTTATAGGTATAGTTCTTGCCTAATATTACATTTAGTTTGTGTATTTTGACATAAGTTTGTTTAAATATCCAAATAAATGCCTGAAAGCGACCCCAAGTATATATGTAAATTTAAATACATATTTGAAAACTCAATGAGGCTATCGCAGATCTAATAAATCATCAATTAAGGTACATTCTATCTTTAAGAAACACAAACAGTCTTAACCACTAAAAACTCCAAAAATTTAAAAATAGTAATAACGTGTGTAGTATTACACGAAACATTTGGAGTCCTTTTGACGCCCTCATAAATCAAAAACTATTTCACATAACGAAACAGACTTGCAAGTTACATGTGTTCTAAATTTCAATTTATATATATAAATTATAGCCTTTGCAAGTTCCAAACCTACAGTCGTCGGTTCTTATTTTATAATTCCGAAAATTTGGTTTGCTGGTAGAAACTAACGATCAAACACAATAATTCATTGGTAGTTTTATAAAAACTAGCCAAGACAGCCTACAATACATTTTCTTATGTTATAAGATATGATATGCTATATTGTTACTTATAAATACATTTCAGGACTGATCATTGAACTTGGCATCCATTTAGATCTCACTTCTTTTGTCGTTGAAGTCAACAACCAAGACATTTATCATTATATTGAACTTGGCTCTCATTTCACATATGTTTTTGATTGGGTCCCCCTTTTGGTGGCAACTTTGGGGGTGGCTAAGTGGAATTATTCGATTTTTAACTTAACAACAATAAAATTAGTCAAAAAAACAAAACAAAAAAACTAACCTTCTCCATCTGCTCTTTAAAACCACCAAACAGCTGGTTACTCTTCACCAGAGCGTTCTGGAACTCGTCATATTTATCCATATACACCGCCAGCTGACCCTTCAAAGATGTTTCTGTACCCTGATGTTCCATTATCTTTGCTCGGTACTGAGCGAGGGTCACCTTCATCTGTTCCATTTCTGCTAGAATCCTTTCTTTTTCGGCTTGATGCTCTAGACTGGCTTTTTGAAGTTTGGCATCTGATAATTGAGATTCTAATGCCATTTGTTTAGCCATTTTGTCCACCTGTGGATGTAACAATGCACATTAATAATATAAATGACTACCGTTCACACGTTTTTGAGTTCACGTTCGCTTTTGAGTCGTAGTGTGATGTAATATAGCCTATAACCTTGGTCAATAAACAAGCTATCTTTAAACAAATTTTCCAAATTTGATCAGAAGCTTAAGAGATTACCCTCTACATACAAACAAATTGTAGCTCCAAAATATCATTATGGACATGGCTACATTGTTAAGGGAAACTTAAATTAGAACAGAATTAATTTAAAAAAAAAAAGTTATGTGTACTACACACATAATTACTCAAAAAAAAATCCTATTTAAATTATCTATTTTATGGAGACAAAGGTGCAAACAAACTAGTTGTTTTGTTGCTGAATTTCTAATGGACTTTTACAAGTTTAGAAATGAAAATTAACCTGCTGCTCTCTCAATTGATACTGTTGAACAACACTTTTAAACTTCTCCGTCATACTGATGTTGTCATCTCTCAGCTTGGCGTTCTTTTCGTTGTTTTGTTGCAACAATGCCGTAATTTCAGAGAGCGTATTCTGGAACTTAGTTTGAGTTTCTTTTCGTCTCTCCTCCTCCTCACGAATTTTAAGTAGAGATTCTTCCTGTAAAATAAAAAGTATATTATAGAGTTTTTTTAATTATAAGGTGGGAATTACACATATAAGTTTTGCTCTCAGACTTTCATAAAAATTTAAATATGTTGTTAGTCAATGTTTTACACATGAAAGAATTTCTGTCAGTGCATTTATTTTAAACAGGCACAGCTTTCGCAAGGTCGCCTGTCTGTTTTGAACATACAAATGTTTGTCGTGGTCTGGGTGTTTGTGTTGAGGTCCTAATGCGGGCCATAGAATGCGTTTATAATGAAGGTCAAATTATCCATAAAAAATTGTATACATCTCTAAATTTAATTAATTTATACAAGAATTAAATTATTATTGCTTTAAACAAGATATCATACCTTAATAGCCTTGTTCTGTTTCTGCAATTCCCGACACAGGTTTTCCAACTTCGATTTAACTAATATTGTCTTGTTGAATTCATGTTGTAATTGTTCTTTCTCTTTCAGAAGCAATGCATACCGTTTATCTGATTGTTTAATGTAGTATTGTAATTTCTTATTGTCTTCCATTGCTTGGACATATTTTTTACTAACTAATGACAGTTTCTCATCGTGTGTCGGTACTGAGTTAAGGGATTTCATTAATTGTTCAATGTTTTTGTCATCTTTCTTGGACCTATCGTCTTTCTTAGATTTCTTTGGTGGGTCTTGCAGTGGAGGGGTTGGAATTTTTTCCTGTTAACAAATATTGATGAACATATTAAATTTTGTATTTATAAGTAATATAGTTAAAACTAAAATGTTGATTTGTATGAACATGCTAATACAGAAAATATTATTGCAATTTTAAAAATTATTTTAGTGATACTGTGATTTGGAAGTTGGCTGTAAACACCAAACTGTAATTCATACAGGTGACATGGTAACCATAAACATTAACCAATGTGGTAAGTACTGTAAAAGCTGTCCCTTGCCATTTCTCCTGCAATTATGGTTATTGCATTTCTCCTTATAGTCATAATGAGACCTAATATTCTTTAGGCCATTAACTTTTCTCAATAATCATTAATCAATTAAATACTTTTAAAAGTATCGCCCTAAATACTGGCATTTTTATAATGAAAAAATTATTTTAAAATTGCTTGAGTTTGTTTATAAAACCATAGTAACAATGCAAGATGAAATGTTTAATTACTATATCATGGGGTATTAAATCAATTACGGCATCAGGTTCTCTTTAACCATAAAAGAATAAAACGTGCTTCGGAACGAAAATATCGTAAACATTTTGAATTTGGCACAAAGCCAATATTTTACAGGTTAACTTACATATCAAATTCGAATATGAGAACTCAAAATAATAAAAGCCTTTTTATACAACCTTCAATAGATATAATAAACCGATTAAAATATATAAGAAACGTTAATTGTACATATTTAGGCTGAAATTTTGAAAATCTGCCGTCACCTGATATTGTTTTATTTCTATTAATAAAACACGGCGGTCACAATTTTAAACTTACTTCTGTATTACTTTCAGCCGAAGCATTTTCTGACCCTCCTTTTATTACTTCTTCTGGAGAGACTTCCATTGTCACAATTTATTCTTACGATTTTGTCTAGCTAAACAAAACTAAAATTGACGAATGCCAAACCAAATGCCAATGTAGAATCTAAAATATTAGTATTACTAGTGCGGTGCTCCGCGGTCTATGGTAGTACTTGTCATAAGAACTATCTAAAAATAGGGTAGTTCATGGTTGCCAATTTAATTATCGATATTGGATAATATTTCTTACCCTAGTGGCAACATTGCATTTTCTGCTCATTCTTAACAAGAATTTTCTTTTTTATCATTAAATGTTCGGACCTATATTTTCCTACACATTTCTTGTTATTATAATTGTAACGAACACAAACTTTTCGCCGAATAATTGTCACTATCATTCACATGTATCAAGCCTATTTTTAAATTAACTTTTAAGCTACTGCTTGGACAGTGAAAGTGTTAGTTTAAAAATGTATTTGTAGTATTATTAATTCGATTAAAAATAATTGTCGATTATACGATTTTAAGAACAGCACTATGTAGTGTCCACACTTATTTTGCAAAATTATATACAACTAACATAAAAGACTATTTTCATAACATTTCATCTTGTTCATGTTTTTAATCTGACTAGAATAAATTACATGATATGAATGTAATATAATATTTTATATTATTATAATTTCTAGACGATAAACATAAAACTGCTAAAAACTAGTTTTTTGCGGAATTTAATTTTAGTGTTGCCTAGTTACTATATATTCTACTAATTAGGCAACCTTTGTAATTAATTTGAACATGTGAGTTTCCGATTTTTTTTAATGATTTCAATTTTGAAGGGTTTGAAATGATCTTTTCTTTAAAATATAAAAGAATATTTTATGCTAGTTCCAGATTGAAGATTATATTTTTATATGAATTTAAATTAAAAGTCAACATTTCATATTAATAAATATTTTTATGAATATTATTGATATTCATTAAATAATATTGTACCTAAATAGTTAATAATTTTGTAACTTGAAACTATATTTTGGTAGAATACATTGAATAAAGCTTACAACATAGCAAATGTCAAAATATCGCTATCTCTTTTTCACATTCATTCAACTTCATTCTATCAAAAAGAAGGAAACCGATTGGAGGTGAGTAATATTTTTTCTTTAATTAAAATATTCGAAATTTAAGTCTTCGCTTGAGAGAGAAATAAAAAAAATTGGTAATGTTTTGGTGTTGACGAATTTCCATATAAAAGTGAAAGCCTTACAGCTTTGTTTGTAAATTTTACTGACCGGGTTTAGTTCAGTGAGCCGTTATTTTTCAAGATTATAAGGTCAATGTGCTCTGGCTGTGAGCCTTGGGATGGGCAGATTTTACATATTTGCGCATAAACTGCAAAATTGCGGATTCTTCCTGGGCTCTAATAATAAAGCCGTTAGATATGCCGTCTGTCGCACGTCAATTCGACCGTTGTCCGGCGTATTGAAAGTACAGTTAGTCATATCATAATTACAGACTTTCAACCGCTCTTTGTTATGCTTTTTCTGTTTATTGAACGGATGAATCGAAAGATATAATCTTAAAATTCAATTTAGTTTCGTGTCTTTTTTATGAAACTACGATATAAGTATTATATATGTACATTAATTTTCAAATAATTAAAATCGAATGAAATAAAAATTAGAATTTTTCTTTGAATAACATTCTAATTTATATTTTCATAATATATATTTCTAATTTATATTATGATAAAATTATTAGAAAAGCATTACTATAATAACAATGATCCAATTGTCCAATCAATTTGATAAGAACATTTATTTCATTGACAAAAAGCAATATAATGTGAATCTTATCTTTTTATTATTATAAACATTATTCCAAAAAAAGAAAACCATTATCTATCCTCATGCATCACATTTTTATATGAAATGAATTAAAGAAGTGTAAAAAATTTTGTAACTTAAAATGAGAATATTTTATGTTTGGTATATCTAAAATGAGTAAATTGTTTAATTGAAATTTGAATTAACAAATTCCTAGGTTAGTATTCCCAATAAACAACCAATAAGTTGAATGTAACTTGAATCTGTAATTTAATAACAATATTATAAAATTATTAAAAGTCCTTATACTTAGTACAGTGCGATGCGGTTCTAAAAATTAACACACATAGACAAAATACCACAGTGTATGATGAAAACTTGTATCGTCTAACATGGATTTAATTACAAATAATAGAAAAGTATATGTTAAATTACAAAAGGAGGATTATTAAACGTGACTCTTGACATATGAATATAAATAATATTGAAATTCACTTGAAATCATCTGTCTGTCTCAGGTTTATTTTAAAAATAAACAATATCTAATTAATGTAATTTTTTCTCTTCTTGTTATTAAAATTAAAATATTTATGAAGTTTACAGATAAAATTACAGATATAATAAAAATTTAATTGATTCTGTTTAAATTTTGAAATTTATTATTCTGAGTATACATATCAGAATTATTTCTTCCAATATTTGAAGTTTGTCATTCTAGGTATACATTGTTAAATTTTTGGTTTCAATAATTTATTTATACCCTTTATTGGGTATAAATAAATTGTACTATTATTTTTAGAAACTGTTTTATTTAAAACTACAAAAGATGTGATATCATGACTGAAAAAAACAATTTTGCTGAATTTTCTGTTACTGTATAATTTTTGGGTTTAGTAGTTGTAGGTAGTTGCTTTCTGTATATTTTTTTTAAAACGAAATAATAAAACTAAATTTAGATACAGACAGAATTCAAAGAGAATAATTTCATGCTTACAATTTTTGGAGACAAAACAGAGATATAATGTTTCATTCCTTTTATGGGCTCAATAAATAAATGTCTGAGTTTATTGAGATAACAACAAGAATAACAAGCTAATTTGATCTTTAAGCAGATACATAAATTTCTTTTTATTTTGACACAATTAGAATATAGATGGCTGTGATAAATTTGTATAATACAGTGTGTTGTTTGTGTGTGTGTGTTTAGTATGATTGCAGTTTCTTTTGTTTTTATTTAATGTTTGTAATTTAGATAAATAAGTGACCTTTTTCAACTTTATATGCAAAAAGAGTGAAATATTTTTTTCTCGCTGTGCAATCTCCAGTTGTACTCAGGTAACCCGCAACTTTTGTTATACCTAAAACGTAATAAAAGATATACCTCATTGATACAAAAGCAGATTTTATTTTATAAATGAATTTTATTCATTAATGTAAAAAATTTTTGGTTTTTTAATTACGAAAAATACTTAAGGCATAATATCGTGCGCAACGTGACTCTTTATCTAAAAAACACAGTATCCTGTTTAAATTGTAACATAAACAATTTAATACGGAACACCTCAACGTTTACCAACACCTTGATTGCACCATATTCGCCGAGTGGACCGCATTTCCTCACCCGCGGTTGCCTTTGCAGTAACGCGATATCTGCTATCCATGATTACGTTAATCAGTGTTCGGTTACCGACTACACTGACTGTACTACCGACTAAGCTCGTGTCTTGTGTGGTAACTAGATGTGCTTCGCCATTTCACCCGGAATTTTGTGCGCTTTTTCACTAATTTTATGAATACGAATGTGAGCTTTTTTGTTTTTTATGCTATCACGTCTTATATACTCAAGCGATGGTCAAGAAACTGTATAGTCATTGTCAGGGGTACAGAAAATGTCACCTATGAAAAAAGAAGTCTTCCCGAGTGATAGTAAAATAATTTCTAGATCTTTACACTAATGCGAGTGAAGAAGCGAGCAAAAACTAGTGTTGTTTAGGTTATGATTTTTATCGTAATTCATATCAGATTGATAGTTTCAGAGATTACCGCATACAAACAAATGCATTCTTTTATGTCTTGCTAAATCGATATATTATTATACTGTCAGTAATATCACTAGCTGGTAGTAAAACGTTCTATAACTACTATTTAAAACTCAAAACTATTTCGTTCGGCGAGAATTATACATATAAGATTTACTCTCAGACTTTCACAAAGATTTACATAAGTTATTTCTCATTGCTTTACACCTGATCGAATTTACTGTCAGTGCCATATTTTTCATATTAATTTCCGTAACTACTTACGACGTATCTATTACTAGGTTACAAAGTTGATTTATATCGTTCTCGAGAGTAAAAATTACAAATGTAATTCTCGCCTTCGATCGGTTTGTTTTTTAGTACTTTCACAAATTCTCGTTTAAATTAACGCACAAAATGATAAATCTGTGTGTAATGTAAATCTGTACCTACATAAGTAACTGTTTCAAGTGCTTCTCGTCAGTTTTGTAGTTTTTTACGCTATTTTTTTTGTAAGTCGAAAATTGCATTGCACCTTGACAATATTCTAGCAATGAACCATAGACAACAATATGTCTAGACGGGATATTAAACACTAATATCAATCAAACGATTCCTGTCTCTCTATATGGTCTTAGCAGATCGACCTTGTTGAATAATGATTCCATAAACGTTATTCTGATTATTTTAACATTGCAACGATGTCCGTATACGAGATGTTTCCGCTTCGCTTGACGGAATAATCGGTTAGTGTTGTTTAGGTATCGAGTATAGATATCGGAAAAATAGTCGGTAGTTGTATCAATGTTTGGTTTTTGATTATTATTTTTTAATGATTAATGAGTTTTAATTCTTCTGTTAATAGATGTTTCTTCATTTCTATTTTCATTTCATTTTATTAAAAAATACATCACATTAAAAAATCTTTAATAAATAAAGCATATTATACCATACAAGAATATTATGACGACAAACAGGCGTGGATCTAATGTGCGTTGATGTTCTTACAGGATTTCAAAAAAATGTTCTTCTCGGTAGAGACTAAATTCCGAACCGGTGGTAGCTTAAAAAAAATCTATAACCAATGGAACTGTAACTTGACGATTCAAAAGTGCTGTAAATAACCTATTTTAATAAAGTATATTTTGAATTAGAATCTTTATATTTTAAAATCGAAAACAACTGAAAATATAACTTAGCAAAAACTGTTTTTTCTTTTTATCAGTGGGGTTTTTTCGCTTACTTAATATTAACGCGAATTTATTGATTTTTTTCATTTTGTTGATAATAATCGGTTATCTGATTATCGTTAAATACACACCCCTATCGCGATAAGTAGTGATGCATCCAGGTCATTAGAAGTCGTCGACTCGAATCCAATTATTTGATTGAATTGTTGAATTAAAAAAAAAGAACGAACAATAAGAAGCCACTTCGTCTGATAGATTATTTATTAAGAACAGGTACAGGTGTCAAATTGAAATTAACTTACAACGCCCAGGCAACTGTCGGCGTTGTTAATATATAGTTATACCCATGCCTAATTAGTGCTTTCTAGTACTAAGAATCTCTAAGGTAGGCAGCGGACAGTTCCTTATTGATCCCTTAAACCAGCTAAAAATGACTGACGGAAGCCTCGGACCATGACTTCATTTTGTCGATTTTTTAAAACACTTTAAGAAATTCACAAGGTTCTCAATTCGTAGCGTGTTTTTTTAATTTGAAAATTCCTTTATTATTCGAAAGTGTATAGTTTCATACTGGTCCTATAGAATTTTTATCAATGGTTAGTAGTTTGGATTTAAATTACGTATTTAGATTTTGAAGTCGGTGGCTTTAAAATTTTTAAAGTCATGATTATTTAATAACTACACGAAAGCCATCACTACGAAGTATAAGCCAATGCACCTTGTATATGAATGCAATATTTAACCTACTTGTAACGTAGGAGTGTTCAATTTTGCAACAAGTGAACGCTCGTCGCGGTCAACGGTTAAATTTACAATTTGATTTCTATTGTTCTCGCATTTCGCGATGGAGTATAAAAAACTTTCTATTTAGATTATTAACTTTTTTCATAGGATTTTATATTTTTAATCTGTGCCATTAAACTAAATTTTGTCTGTGTCAGGTGATTGAATAAAACTTGCTTCTTTGTTTTGTCCGCGTGTCTGACTTTTAACTCGTGCATCTCCATTTTTTTTTTAATTCAAAATACAATTTTATGTATAACTAGCTTCGACTTCAACTTCGTCCGCGTGGAATAGTTACTTTGGGCTAAAATGCATTATTTTAGAACAAATTTGGTTGGCATAAAAAAAGGTTATAGTGAGCTAACCTTAAAAGATAGACATATTCTGTCGCGGACTTTTTTTAGAACTTTTAAAGGGGAACAATTCTGTCATGAATGATATTTGCAAAATTTTAACCGCAGCGCACGCTGCGTAAGCTTTCTCAATGGGAAAATATCCCCCGATTTTGAAACATTCTTCATTGGTGCTCCGCTCCTTTTGGTCTTAGTGTGATAATATATAGCCTATAGCCTTCTTCGATAAATACGCTACCGAACATTGAAATAATTTTTCAAATCGGACCAGTAGTTCCTGAGATTAGCGCGTTCAAACAAACAATCAAACAAACAAACTCTTCAGCTTTATAATATTAGTATAGATTATGTATAGAAGAACATGTTCCTATAGTGTTGCATATTAAAATTTGCCCGCAAGTATTTTTTACTTATTAAAAAAAATTGTTGTCATTATCCAAGTGGCTGCAACTCTTTGGATATAAGTGAATGCAAACCTAACTGCGATTAAATGTATGCGCTCATAATGTATTCGCAAGTTGTATATCTAATTAAAGTTATTTTTTCTTCTTGCTGAGTTGCGTTTCCTATGTAAATGTATTAATTTATACAATAAAAAAATCTTGCGGGAAAATTTCGCCAAGAAAGAACATATATTCTATACATAATTATTCACAAAAAATATTTTTTTTATTGGATGCTGATAAGCAATAATGTTTCAACCGACAAAAAGTCGAATTTGGAGTACCAAATAAGTACTGAAAAAAGTTTGATAATTAATTGTGTCGAATTTGAGGTGTGTTCCATATTTTGCTTTATATACAATAATCTCAAATGTTTGAAAAACTTTATTAGATAATATATTCAATATATCAATCTGCTTTTAATTCAAAAAGGTATAACTTTTATCAAAAAAGACTAGTACAGGTGGATATAATCTTCTTCAAACATATTTATTAAATCAAAAATCAAAAATCAAAATCAAAATATGCTTTATTCAAGTAGGCTTTTACAAGCACTTTTGAATCGTCAATACAAAAACAAAAGAAAACTAAACACTAATTAATTAATTAATTTACCACCGGTTCGGAATGTAGATTCTACCGAGAAGAACCGGCAAGAAACTCGATAGTTACTCTTTTTAAAAGTTTTACGATGGGTACATACATTTATGAGTTACAAATATATTAAATACCCTGTGTGAATCCAGCTTATACTAAATCCAAGCATGTTTATCATCTATATAATCTTGAACAGAATAATATGCTTTAGCTACAAAGGATTTTTTAATATGTACTTTAAATTTCTTTTTTGTAAACTGTAACACTTTCTGCGGAATTTTATTATAAAAACGAATACCTTGCCCCAAGAAGGTAACATTGACTTTGCGGAGTCGAAACTTCGGCGTTATAAGTTTATCTTTTCTTCTCGTGTTAATACAATGCCTGTTACTGTTTTTATCAAAATAATTATATAATTATATAATGTTGTGAATATACATAATATTGTTGTAAATGTACTGCGATGCAACCGTAAGTATACCAACTTAATTAAAATCTCGAGCTCCTAGATTATAAATACAATTATGAATAGGTTTTAAATCTTTATACGCCATTTTCTCAAAATCAAGTCCGTGTGGCTTGACACAGTATTGCTTATCAGCGTCCAATGAATAACAGTTCCCGTATGCAATTTGCGCTGATATCTTGGACTAGTATTGGTTCGAAGATAAAGTCACCAGAGTTTTAGGCTATCTATATATAAAGTGTTATTAAAATCAGTTAATAGATTTTAGTTACATAAACTTAACAGACAGTTGTAATTATGTTAATATTTATAACGCAGTATAAATTAATAGCTTTCAATAGGCCATTAAACTTGCTATGACTTCGTGTAGGCAGGTACGTAGGTCCTCGGTAGTTAACTATGAGTAAGATCGAATTACTAATTATTTTACCGTTAACGGTTAAAGCTTTATTTGTATTATACATAAGGAAGTAATTTTGTCTTACATTTGCAAAACAAAACCAATTTTACGACACCTTGAAAACAACTACAGATTGTTAGAAAAAAAATCTCTTAACAATTTGAAAGGGATTTAATATATTAAAAATTACAGTACTTCGTGGTGAAAATTAAATATTTAGAGCAATAAAATTACTTTTACTTCTTGCTAACAATCGAATTCACGTAAGCCTAGACGAACTCACTAGTTGAAGTTTTAGTAACTGGCTGATTGGACGATTTAGCTACAACATATGTATATATTTCATATGTAATTGTGTTCTGATATGATTGGTTATGAGTCAGAACGATTACAGCACAAGGGCAGAGGTGATGGTTAGCTATCAGGTATTCACTTGCATCCGTACATAAATGATATTCCTAATTGACGTTGAACAAACGAGATCTAGTTTTATTCTTTGTAGAATCTACATTCCGACTGGCGATAGCTTCTTTAATATTTATTTTTTTCTGTTTTCACGATTCAAAAGTGCTTGTCGTCTACTCGAATATAATTAATTTTGATTTTGACAACTTTGGTCAGAACATCGATTTTATTATATTATATAACTATATAGTCTATTTTTCTTTACTTGTCTTATTTTCTAATAAATTTTGCGTATTTCTGGTTAGAAATACGCAAAATTTCTTAGAAAATCATGAGCTAACTCTTATGTGTGGTTACACATAAGAGTTAGCTCACTCTTATGTGTGGTTACACATAAGAGTTAGCTCATGGTTTTTTGGCACTCGGGTTGCACTTTCGACGACGTTACCTAGCAACCAGGTAAGAGATCTTTGGGCCAAGTCAAAGTTGGAAATTGGTACAAATTTTTAACGTCAAAACTACGAACGTAACATATCTATAGTTATTAAATATGATTTCAGAACATTAAGTTATTTTAATAAATCATTCTATTAGTATTATACCAACATTATGAAGCCGAACAGTTTTGTTTGTTTGAAAACGTTTATCTTAAGAACCAGTCCTATTTGAATATTTTTTAAAAGTTATATGACCTGTTTATTGAGGTTAGAGGCTACAAACCATCATGCTATGACCAACAGGGGTTCGAACGTCTATCAATAGGACAAATACTGATATTTAACGCGGGGTTGAAACGACAAAGTACGTACGTACGTACGTACTATTCATTAATACAGTTGATCCGCGGTAATCCAACATTTTTCAAGGCAGTTTCGGGTCGGGCGAATCCATGTACCAGAATTTTTAATACTAGCGTCTGAAATCTTAATCATAAATTCGGGTTTGAACTCTTGCTTAAGATTTACGTGTTCAATCCACTATTACCTGTCGTAAATAAGACGAATACGTAGTATGACAAATCACTACTCGAGAGTTTACTGACCTCACGATTGTGGTTTCTCGGAAATCGTAATTGCTACTAAAATCTGACAGAAACATCGATTTTTCGAGGAATCGTAACTAGAGTACAAAGAATTTTAGAACTATAGTCCATTTATTCATCATGCATAAATGACATACAGTTTCTATTGAAACTGTATGTCATTTATGCATGTAGATTATTATGCCACGTTAACGAATTGATTTAAAAGTTAGTCAATTTCAAAAGTTAAATCAGTACAATTAAACATATTATTTATACCGTATACCTCAAGAACTATAGATAAAATTGTCCAGCTAAATATAAATGCATTATTAAGTCAGCATCAAAATGGTAAAAACTTCGTAAACGAGGGAAAACCTACGTATAGTCTTTAACATTTATGAAGATCATTATGAACATAAACTAACTAATATTAAAGTTAATTCGTATGCCTTTTCGTCACCTTGTTATCTTAGCACTATAGTAAAGATGGTCTACACTAAAACTTCTCTTGTACATTTCTGGGTTGGCTGGCAGAAAATGCTGTAGTAGCGTTAAGTCCGCCCTTTGTACACTGTTATCTTTGTGCAATAAAGAATAATAATAATAATAATTATAATACCCAAGAAATTAATCTAGTAAAATGCAATTACTCATAAAGTAATAAGAAAATGACTCCGACGTGAGTCAAAGATTATTTTGCTTTCATTACTCAACTTTGTTTTCTTACTTTTGCAATAGACTTTGATAATATTTTCTTTCTAACTTTTTAATTGGTTCATGTAATAAATACGGCGTTGTCTTATAAAATTGTTTGCTTTGTTTATTAGATTCAAATGAAAGTTTATTGAAATGAAATTAATTATACTGATAATATAAATAGGACAGTCCTAATAACTGGATTATTTTTATTATTATCAAATTGATAAGTTTTATGGCTACTCATTTTTGTGTTAAGCGAAAGTTATGTGCACATTATATTAGACAAAAATAGATACTAGAATAGAATGGTATCCACATAATACACATTTCCGTTGAACAATGAAAAGCAAAACTTTCCACGAAAAAAATATGCTTCATGAAAGTAATCGGAATTTTGATGAATCACAAGATATCTGGATATAACCAGTATAGCTTATTCATTCCAAGTGTTAAATTTATTAAACTTATCCCATCGAAGAGAACTCCTATTATACCATCGATGTATAACATCTGGTAACACCTCATGTCTCCCAACTGCCGTGTTTTTTTTTTGTGTAAAATGTGAGACGTACTTTTTAAATATCGCATTTCATATTTCATGTTATGGCTTAGTTTGTTATGAAAGTGAGACGTGCACTTGCATTCGTAATGCTTTCTAATTTGTTTATACTATTGTTATAAATATTATTCTTCGGTAAAGTAGTCCATTATTTAAATATCGTTGTGTTTATTTATACATATTATAGAAATTAAAATGGTTGTCTGCGGTTTGATAGTAACTGTATAAATAAGTGTTCATATAATTATAACAATGTTGCTTGCTTGTCATGCTTATGCAATACACGGTACTTAAATTTAAAGTCCTATTAGGATGTCAAAATTAATTTACAGATCATATTCTGAGGTGAGAATTACATTTGCAAGTTTTACACTCGTAATTGACATAAAACAACTCTATAATTTGGTAAGAGTTACCTAGGTAAGCTGTGACTGGTAAAAAGTAAGGGCAAATTAAAAGTTCTTTCAGGTGTAAAGCAATGACAAACTACTCATGTAAGTCTTTACGAAAGTCTGAGAGCAAAAATTATAAGTGTAATTCTCAACTAAGAATTCCCTCGTCAATATCGTAACTACAATAGTTTGAAGTAATAAAGTTACTTTATATTATGATAGTAGTAAAAAATATTTTATGATTATTCGCTTGAGGAAAATGCAGCATAATTTGAGTGTACAAATTAAGTACTGGGTATTGATTTTAGTGGTAAGTACTAACAGGAAAACCATAGTGTATGCCAGAAGGGGACAGCGGCAAAAACTGTTTTGACTCTTTGTTGACAAGCTAATGTAAGTTTTTGTACATTATACATATGTATTACCTACAAGTAGGTCATGTATGGGAAGGGACATTCTTCAGTATAGACTAGTTTGCCTGGAAGAGATTGCTGTTAGCGATAAGACCGGCTTTGCACGCTTCTATGTTATCTTTTGTGATAAATAATATTAGTTTTTGCACGCGACTTTGCTCGTGACAAAATTGTTCTTTAGAATCTATCTATCTAATACCTTTAAAGGAGCAATTCTTGTGAATATGTATATTAAATCTGAATCTTGGAAAAGGCTCCAAGGTTTTTCATGAAATTTAGTATGCAGGGGGTTTCAAGGACGATAAATCGATCTAGCTAGGTTTCTTTTTGAAATGCCGTTATTTTATTTCGAATGTGTTTTTAAGCTATGAAAAACTGCTTTTTTAATTATTTAAACACGGTTTACCCATATGAATACGAGCAAAGTTCGGTCATCTAGGTACTAAATTAGTGAAGCTCCAATAATTTCAATTTTCTAAATGTTGATCCATTACAATAGATTATGAATTATGTTTTAAGGCAGGGGTTACTAAAGTTCGATCTGAGGTTTTGTGTTCGCTACAAATCAGTAAAATTAAAACGTTACTTTTTTATAACATGTGGTTATTTTAATATCCGCGAATTTTTAGCAATAGCGGAATTACCTCAACCCCTCCTGAATGGATGTGTTATTTTCAAACCTTATGGCCGATTGGAGTAATATTGGGCGCTTTTTAGTGTTTATTTCGACTAACCCCTTGTTTCTTAAAGTCGAAAACCTGGATTGGAAATTGGAGTCGAGTGTTAGTAGCTCGTATACGAAACCTTTGTATCCCGAGTATTGTAGAGTACCTACTTATATTGGTTTTTAATTACCTCTGGTTTATTTTTATAGATACTTGATTCAATTAAGTGGTATCTACTTGTAAGTCATAAAACTGAGCTCTTTATAACCCTCTTGTAGGCTATAATTCAAGGAGTAATTAAAAATAATTATTTATAGTACTAGTTATGGTACAGTTGGGAAAATTATCTATTATTTCATTTTTTCGTATTTATATATACTTGGGTAATTAAATAACTGAGACATTTAAAAAAGGAGCGAGTTAATATACGAAATTTCGTTTACTTGACTGACATATTTATTCCAGGTTTTATTCTTTAATCAAATAATTGGTTTTTATACAAATATAAGAGATCAAATTGAAATAACGCATCACGCATCACACTCAACGGCCCCCATTAAGATCTCATGACCTTGTGTCGGGGGTCCGGAAACACTCACAACACTAACACAAACACCCAAACCACGACAAACATCTGTATGGCCAATACACACGTTTGCCGTGAGCGGGGAACGAACCCGCGACCGTTAGCGCTTTAGTCAGTTGCAGTGACCATTGCGCCAACGCGTCTGTCATAATAAAGTAATGCACTTTCAAATGAAAACTGATTGATGATGAAGATGACGTAAAAGTATTAACCAAATTGTTGAAGCTGGGTCGAGTAATCGGTGAATATTAAAAAAAATCAAGATGAAGATTAAACTAAGATCATTGTTATAAACTAAAATGAGTAGAACAATATGTAATGCGTTATCGTCATTGCAAAGGAAATGCGCGTTTATTTTAACGATAACAATTACGAGTGCGTCTTAATTAGGACGTTGAATGAACTATTGTTACGATAATGGTCGTGACGTCTGTTCGTTTCGTCACTTTCGCCATGTATATATTTTGGTAAAGTAACAGCGTGTAAATGTCCCACTGCTGGGCAAAGGCCTATCCTATTTAGGAGAAAATAAAAAGCCTTATCCATCACGCTGCTCCACTTCGGGGCGGATATACATGTGTCATAATTTCTTTCAGTACATGCAGATTTATCCACGATGTACGAGACGAATTTAAACATAAATTTAGTACTTGAAAACTGTTTCCGAGGAAACTTTGGATCTTGTAAGCTCGTATGGAGATACGTATGGGCTTACCATTTATGAAAAAGAATAATTAAAACGTTTAGGTTAGTTTTTACCTGACTGCGCGACGCTAGGGAGAGTAATGTGTTTATCAGTCTATGTATGTCTGTATGTATACATATATGTGGGTTTGTACCGTTGTGGCATTATTTAGAGGCGTGAACGGATTTTGGGTTGTTTAATTTGTCATAACAGCGCGAATGTCAAAATGGTCAATTATGGCTATAATGTGAAAAATAATAAAATGAAAATCGTCGAATTGTGTCAAGTGGATATTTTTGAATAGGTATTTAAAAATAATTTCTAGGTTTCTTATGTCATTTTTCAATCAGAATAACCGTCTGGAATCTATTATCAATCGTAAAGTTGGTTAGTAACGATACTTATATGCTTATAGACAGAACTGCAGATGACTTGGGTTACGCAGTCGGGTTTTTTAATTTTTTATACTTTTGAATATCGATTCTGCTAACGCTGGTAAATATCCAACACATGCCCAGTTGATACCTTGTGTAAAGCATTTAGCAAACAGCACTTTTGTACAGGAAGCGGTGCAAATAATACTAATCAGTACATACTCATTATATACCTATATGTTTTGCGGTTTGCGTGCACCTGTCGTGATGCGACTGGGAAGCAGGTGCGACCCTTCGTCGAGGTAATTAAAAATGGATCAATATGAGTCGTCTGTCACAAGTATCGTTTACAAGCGCGTGTTAAAAGGAATAACGAAGGGTTTGTCGTTTTGTAGGGTTTTTTCCGCGTTTCTTGGTTTTTTTTTTAGCGTCGATAACTTGTTGATGGTATATACGATGTATATTTGAAAGGAATTACGATTTATAAATAAGATATCTTAGTTTTAATTATTGTTAACTATTGTATATACCTATACAAAAATATTACGAGTACATATATTTAATAATTATTTTCAATATACATTGCATATTTTCACGATTCAACAAGAATTTTAACTATAATTGATTCATCAGGTCTAATAAAAACAAAAACACTTTAATTAATTACATTATAGATACACTGATATTGTATATACACCGGGTATATGAAATTATCTATATGTTGATACGTTAAGCAAAAAATTTGTAACCCTTTTTTACGAAAATTGCGTGGACGGAGACTTATGAAATTTTATACACTTAAAGTTTATATAGAAGAGGAATGCAGAATGTTGATTTTTTTAATTATGCATAAAAATATTACACACACTACCATGTATATGACACACACACATATATATACTCTTTTGTTTATTATTAAAGTTATAAAAGTAATTAAAGACGTATAGCACATTTTGATGGAATTCGTCCGGTATGAACATTTCCGGTATGAAGTATCAATGTCTCATAATTAAAGGAAGTTAAAGAAATCGGTGGAGTAAACAGAGTTTTGGCCAATTCTTTGTCTGGTGGAGCCAGAGCGCTGTACAAACTTGTCAGGATCGGCTTGAGAATGATTTGAATATTTATCATATGCTTATTTTAAGAGAAGGTATAGAGAGAGTAGTTGCTTTTTTGTGACAAAACTCTTTAAATAAAGATAACAAAAGTTATATATGTGTGTGGTCACATTGAGAATAGGTTTAAATTAATTATGGTCGAATTTCGAAAGAAAATACTTCAGCCTACTTTGACGTTGCTTGACAGACATTTATTTATATCCATAATATCCGTAAACTCAACTTAGACAAGAATTACATTTGGATGCTGATAAGCAATAATGTGTCAATCCACAAAAAGACAAATTCGGAGATATTGGTAAATTTTGATACTACTTCACCTATTTATTCTTATTAAAAAGAAATTGAAGTCATATAAACTAAATTAGTACGGAAAAAGTTTCTTGATTAATTGGTTCGAATTGCAAGTGCGTCATATATTTTGCAATTTATACAATAATCTTAAACATTTGAAAAACTTTTTATTAGATAATATATTAAATATATCACTCTGATTTTAATTCATTATACCTTTTATCAAAAAATAAAACATAAAATGAATATATACTTCTTTAAACATATGTGTTACCTAACCTATTCTAGGTTTGACATTTTTAGACGCCATTTTCTCAAAATAAAGTCCGTGTGGCTTGACACAGTATTGCTTATCAGTGTCCATTTGTAAGTTTTACTCTCGTAACTGATATAAAAAAACTCCGTAATCTAGTATACGTAAGTATTTCCGAAAGCTGTTGCTATCAAAAATAAGACACTGACAGTAAAATTCATTCGAAGTAAATCAACGAGAAACGACTAACGTAATTTTTTATGAAAGTGATAGCAAAACTTATAAGTGTCATTCTCGTCTCATATTTAAAATAATTAGTTTAAAATTCAACTATTACGGTTATTATTTTGAGTCATATCCAGAATAAGTTTTTTGCGGTTAATTGCAATATTTTTTTAACGCCTAAACCCTAAATAGACTTGCGTCTGGTGCGGTATGAATAATCGTAATGGTTCCATTGTGGTTAGAAAATAATATGGTAACCGACTACTGTAGTGATTCATGCGGTCGATAAACCTTTAACTTCTAAAGCCTGTGGAGCCTTAAACCCAAATCGTTCATTGATTTAGTAATATCACAATGTGCTATAATCAATAATCTATAAATAGTAGCAAATCGAATGTGAGTAAAGAAATTAAATATTGTCGATGGATGTTCGGTCTACCGTTAATCGGATTACGGTAAATGATTGTCAGAAAATGTATTATTTAAGACGGTATTTGTTATAGAGTTTCTAGTTTGTGGAACTAGATTTTGAAATTATATGAGGTTCACAAGAATAAAAGATATACTAATACATAAAAACATGTAGTATTTTTAGATTTCTATTTTATTTAAAAAGTAGTCTATTTGTCGATAGAAACGTAAACTTTAAACGCTTGAAAACAGTAAAATAGTACACATTAAAATCCTTAATCTTTGACGTTTGCAATTCTTTTAAGAATAGCGTGACGGAGACGCAAAAGCAGAAGATTTTCGCCTGCCGAAAATCGCTCAACTTGCCTTGAAAGTTTTCAATTCGATAATATCTTATTAGGTCAGTTCTTATGTTTACAATTTCGAAACTTTAAGAAAAAACTAAGCTAGATTTCATAATATAACCAAAAAGGTTTACCTGCTATAAAACCATTTCTGTTTACGCGTAGGCGGTTTATGTTTAAGGTCGGCACTTTCATTAAACTACAATAGACCGTTTATAGTAAAGAAGTAATAACAGAAGATATCGGTCTATATATGAGATTAGAGGCTTATTACGCTAAATGTTATTGTGAGCCCTGTTTTAAGCGTATGCGTGGTCCGTAGTTTACTTACAAAATAGTACGAGTGATCTTCACTGTCGGCCTATATTGGCACATCTTTCTAGAGCCTCGCTTTAGCAGATACTATTTTGTACAGGACCTGGCTCGATTGGGGCGGTACCTCAATCTTATAGAAAATCGGCGTGATGTAGCTAATATTGATTAGCAATCTGTTAGCTAAAGTTTTGTACGGTGAGTGAGAGAGTCGGAAATGTAACCCATTTCCTTATTTACCTTTCATCCATTATTTATTTTTAAGCCTGCGGGTATGTGGTTCCCTCTTGTGCTGCAAATGTCAATATGCAGCAGTGTTAACATCATGTGTTCCGTCTGATCGTTTGCCGGTTATTTTTTATTAATAAAACCTTTCTAATTAAGGGTTAAGCTCACTTCAAATCCTGTAATGTAATAAGCCCTCCAGGACAGCGACCTGGGCTGTCGTCATTGGCGTCAGAGTAAAATGGGCGTCGCACACTAATATGGCGCCTTTATCCACGAATTAACAGATTAAAAATAAATAACATTACTGAAATAATAAATAACAGTTAGTTGCTGCAAAGTTATTTATCTCAGGTCTTGAGATGAGTAATATTGTCTACGAATTAGGAAAAATATGAACTAAATGGCACTAAATTAGTCTCCTCGAGGCGTCCCGGCGCGACGTAACGTAATTAATTAAACATTTCCCAATCGTAGGAAATGTTTGTTATATAAAGCAGATTTCATATTAGTGTCTATATTTAATTGTGACCTTTAAATTAGGTAACTTCGTGTCTTCAGCAACATTAATATTGAATTTATTCAGTTAAAAGTTTTCTACTATTAAGAATATAAATGCTTATAATAATTTTATCACTTTGTTCTATAACTAAGACTAAAAGAAATGCCTTTAACTGACTAAAAGCAAAATATACAATTTCGTTTCCTTGTACGACACATTCACATCAGTTATTTCGATTTCAAACCAAATTCCTTAACTGATTTCGATTAATATAGAACTAATAAATTCATGAAAGAAAATTACTATAGGACCAATCTGGAAGCATTTCCTTTCAAACAAAAAAAGGATTTTTTTAATCGGTTAAGAAATGACGAAGGGGTAACAAACATTAAAATCCTGAGATCCTTATTTGAAGTCAATAAAGTAATCGATGGACTAAGTTGTCTAGTAAAATATGATTTACTATGAAAAATCTCTATTTCAGATATAATCTAAAATGACTTCCACACCTTTCAACGTTGGCCTCGGAGACGGTTCTCGTCTGTCCAGCCGGGTTCTTCGCCCTCCCGGTGGTGGTCATACAGACATCTTCGGCGGGGAGCCCGAACCTACCCGGGGGCGCCGCCCCGCGCCTGCGACTGCAGCTAGTCTTATACAAGGTAAAAATTAATATTATTACATAAGTTATTCTTAGTATTGCCTTTTTACCAACCACCGAAGTCTAAATGGATGCTGATAAGCAATAATGTGTCAACCCACAAAAAGTCAAATTCGGAGATGTTGGTATATTATTTAGTATTCTGATAATTCTTTACATCTTTCAAATTATTCAAAAAAATTCAAGTCATTTTAACAAAATAAGTACGGAAAAAAGTGTCTTAATTTAATGATTAGACTATTGTAGTGTGTTACATTTTTTGAGATATTCAAGAATATCATATATCTGAAAAACCTCTTAGTAGATAAAACTTATTATACAAATCTGCAATTAATTAATTATACCTTTTATCGAAATAGTAAAGAAAAATGGATATATACATGGATAAATGGATTATATGTCTTTAAACCAATTTATTAAGACTATGTATGTTATCTTTAGACGACCATTTTCTCAAAATTGATCCCGTGTGGCTTGACACAGTATCGCTTATCAGCTTCCAAATATATATAATTCAAAGGTGACTGTCTCACTGACTGACATAGTGGACTGATCGGGGTGAAATTTGGCATGCAGGTAGATGTTATGACGTAGGCATCCGCTAAGATGATGATTTTGATTAATTCTACCCCCAAGGGGATAAAATAGGGGATGAAAGTTTGTATGAAACTCTGTCAATTTTAAACCGATCGGCCTGAGACTTTGCATGCATAAAGCTACTATGACATAGGCATCACAGAAATCGTAGACGAAGTCGCGAACACGAGCTAGTATATAATATAGAAGCAGGTTCTTCTTAGTAGAATCTACATTCCGAACCGATGGTAGCTTTTCAGTATTTAAAACATTTTTGTTTGTTTTGACGATTCAAAAGTGCGTGTCAAAAATCCTACTTAAATGAAGTATATTTTGATTGATTGGTATGTTAAGCGAGAATTACATTTGTTAAAGTTTTTCTTTTGTAAAAGATTAAAAACTGTAACCTAGTAACAGATACGTTGTAAGTAGTTATGAAAGCTTCGAAAATAAAGCACTCAGTAAATTCTTACAGGTGTAAAACAATGAGAAACATCTTATTTAAATCTTTATGAATACTACTTGAAGGGATATTAATATTTAAACCTAAAAAAAAAAACAAATTTTAAAAGGATTATTTTATTCGATTACAAAAATAAAAATAGAATTAGATAAACCTTGTGCAAACTGTACCTAAGTTCTAGCCGTTTTTAATCTTAATAATTTACGGATAACTAATAATATAATCCGCTTACGAAATCGCTAATACATTACATTAAAAATTTCAGGTCAGGGCGACGAACCGGCGAAGCCAACAAACGGCGCGGTGACCCCTAGCCAAAACGGTCAAGCGAGCGAACCCCAACCCCAAGAGGCCTCAGCCCCCGCCCCAACCCCCGAACAAGCACCTACACCCCAAACACCCCCAGAGTCCGTAACCCCCAAATCGGTGACCCCCAAAGCGTCGACTCCCACGGACCCCAAAAGTGAGGCTCCCAAACGCGTCCGTGTACCCCCCGGAGGTTTCTCTTCTGGACTCTGGTAAGAGCTCCTGCGTATTGTTAAGAATCTTTGGGACCAGTATTTTATTTACGGTTGATTGATTGCGCATTAATATGTATACAGAGTGATTGGTATATTTATTTTTTATTCGTACTGCTTTGTTACACCGTTGTTCATTTATATTATATATATAAGTGATGTCTGTGTTTGTCCCATAAAAGTTTGTATACAATGTAGCAGATTGAGAAACTTTGATACGTTATTGCACGCTTGCATACATTTCTTAGTTAGTAAAACAGTGTTTTACTATAGGTGGCACAGCAGTTGTATAACAAATTAAATAAAAATATTTATTTAAAAATATAATTGAACCGATTTGCCACGGTTGGTTGTCAGAATATCAGGAAAATATAAAAGATAATCAAAACGTTCCAACTACAACACGAAATTTAAAAAATACGGGAAATCTAATCTAGACTAGATAGAATTTCGTTAAAAAAATTATACTGAGCACATTATGGGCAATTTTTTTACAATAACAATTTAGGCACTTGTTTTTTTTTTGTATTCACAATCGTACTAAAATCTATTGTGTCTTCTCCATCCTACGAGACAATCTGTGCTCACAAGACACAACTGAACGCCATTGAAACAAGAATTGAATTGAATCGCATTTTTTAATATTTATCGTAATATGCACATGAATTCACTTATTTGCATTCAAAATTTACTTTATTCAAATAGTACGTTCTCTAGCACTTTCGAATTGTCAATTTACAAATCAGTCTTAAGTATCCAGCCACTATCGGTTCGGAATGTGGTTGCTTCATAGAAGAACCGGCAATAGACTCGATAGTGTGATAAATTTATCTGTATACAGATTAATGTACAGTATATGTTATAATACTGGTCCCCGGTTCAGTTTTAGCGTGGTTCGCTTGTCTATGATGGTACTTGTTTAAATCCCTCGCAAAGGTATTTTATTTACTCAATGTATTTCTTCAGTATATCGGATTATTTACGCATTTTTTTTTAATGAAGAACTATATTTTTATACCTGTCTCACGGTTTAGCTTGTGTCAAAGTGGCAACTCTTTGCTAGCCAAAAATGTAGACTTAATCTATGGTCACAAATTGGTAGGTTATATAAGTTATAGGTTTTCGGAGATTTGATCTTGTCGTTTGGCTAAAATTGTGGCAATTCTCATGACATGTGTCATGTTCCTTTTAATGCCAGTTGTTGGCACGGTACAGAAAACGTGTATTGTTATTACTGATTGTATTGTGCTATAAAATACTCTTCGAACGAAGAGTAGCCTTATAATGTTGGCACTAGGAACGATTTGATCGAATAGAAAAACGTTGGTAAAAGGAATATGAGCGTATTTGGCTTAAAATTTAAGTTTAGCGGCGTTTTTATACTGTGTTGGACTCAGACTGACATGTGCCTCCAGTTGTACTTAAAATGATTAGTAGCAATTTCGCTGTAGCGTTTTTTATTAATAGGTTTTGTATGCCTTCGCTGGCAAATGCGATTATGTATATTAATAATGATAATTGTATTTTTATATGAATTAAAATGCAATAAAATTTTTATATTTTGTTTTATTTTAATGTCCTGAAACATAACTTTAAATAAAATGATTTACATAACTTTTTAAAAGATTTTAGTGTGTCTTAATAAACATTTTAATACATACTAAGTAGTTGTAAGTTTACAAAAGAGTTTTAATATTAGTATGATAAACTTCAAAGAAATTTAGTACTCTTTGGTTATGACAACCATAGATACTGATCAATAAAAATGACATCCACAAACCACAAGATGAATCGATAAAATGTTAAAAAAATATTTTCACAAAATGATTGAAAATACAAAAGAAATGTAACCATAAAAATACCCTACATACCCATTTTGGAAATTATTAACACAGTAAGTATTTTCAAATTTAATTTCAAAGAAAGAAACAAATTATTAATTAAAGTAAAAGCTGGGCTTTTCATTTATTTCCTTGTACAAAATAAATGGATTATTTTAAACGCGAAGAATTATATTTGAAAGTTTTCTCCAGAAATATCCATTTAAATCAATTATCAACTAATATCAACACTTGAGAGTTATTATGTACTAGTTTATTTTTATTGAAACCGATGGCTAAAATTGATTTACTATATTATGCAAAAAAGTGTCATGTTCACGTTTTCTTATTGTTATCTAATTTCATAAAGAAATCATGATATTCATATTAATGTTATATGCAGAAACTTTGTCATTGGAATAATTTTATTTTGTGTCCATTAATATAATAGTTCAGGTATGGAAAACGGAGGCCGACAGTCTCGCCTTCTGGGGAGGCTGCTTGGGAAATTGCGTGGCGAGCACCGATACTCGACTCTTGATAAGAACTTCTCTTTTACATCTACTGGGTAACTAGCGTTTGTGTTAATCACAATGGATTTGAATGTTGCAACTTAGTAATTGACGTGCCAAATGGCATGGGTGTTACATATGTTCAATTATTCCTTTTGGCCTGCCACTGGAACTATCTTTTTGCCGTAATAAACTTTTGACAAACCCACAGTTGGAACGGTTTTCTGCAATTGTTATCAGACTTAGAACATATGTTTTGAGTTTTACGACACAATACAGATTTTGACACGAATTTCAATCCGCTGGGTCCTTGGCTCATAATGACTATAATTAGGTTTATATAAATAATATTTGCAGTTAATTATATATTGTTCAACTTAATTTTAAAAGTTAAAAAAAATTGTATATTATACATAAATGAATTCAAGAATTAATAGATCTATTTCGACTTATAAGACCTAATATGAGTAACTAGCTTTTCATTGCAGTTTCACTGGCTTTTATGGTTACTGCGTCGCTGCTATGAATAGTATCGTTATATAATATACTTACTTAATTACTTAATAAATGGGCTATTCAACGCAAAAATAAATTTTCAAATCAGTAGTTTTAGAGATTTCCTCCTACATAAAAAAACTTACCTCTTTATAACATAAATTAAATTTGTATAGATAAACAAGATAGTCTTAATTTTTTATAGCATGAGCGAAAGTATAGGCTGCGGTAGCGACGAAGGTACAGAAACTCCACCACAGGCTGATGTGTCTAGTGGTACAATGAATGATGTCCAGTTCGCTGCTAACATTGACCTTAGGTAAAACAATTGTTATTTTATAAAGCGATATCAATGTATTTATAGAACAAGTGCTACCTTGTAAACTATAAAGCAAATAAAACTATTTTCTGATAATCATATTCGACTATTTTCTAAGGATGTTGTTGGTCTGGGTAATACCGGATAAAGACTATTTATTTATTCACTTTATTGCAAAAAAGTATATTGAGCAAAAGGCGAGCTTAAGGCTATACTGTCATATCTTCCAGCCAATCTTAGGTCGAGCAAGAAATGGCTGTAAGCAGACGCATGAAGCAATATACTACCAACCTATACACATACTAAAGATTGTTTTGTTATAAGCAGCACCTATCAGAAAAATAAATAATGTTACTATATGCGAAAACACTTTAAGGTATGGTGGACAATATTTGACTCCGGAACAGTTGCCAGAATTCTGCAATCAATTACACCATTTGGTTGAAGTGATCAGAAATATTCAGTCGTACGCCAAGGTCACTGATGAGTATCCAAGGTTGGTGACGAATTTTTTTTCCATATTTTGAAATGTAGTATTATTTTTCGGCGTTATTAATGTTACGTTAGCTATCTATGACTAAAATTTTTTACTAACGAAATAATTTTTCTTGACAGTTATTAAATAAAGTATTAAGTATATAATTTAAACATAAAATAAAAAATGCGACATAACAGGATTGCGCACAATTGTTTTCTTACCTTTCTGCTTACTAGCGGAAGAGGTATTTGTCCAGCTTTCTGTCTTGTAGCGAACTCGAGCGTCGCTTAGAGCGAGAAGCGCACGAAGTAGCAGCCCTCGCTCGCGAAGTGCGCAACGCTCGGGACTGCGCGTCACGAACTCGCTTGCAGCGGCGAGCGTTACGAGCGGAGCGCGCGCAAATTGTCGCTCAACTCGCTAAACTAAGGGAAGCTGGTATGTTATAGTGTACTTTTTAGCCGACTCCGCGATGCAAGGGTGAGTAATGTGTTTATCAGTCTATGTATATATGTATGCATGTATGTGGGTTTGTACCTTCGTGACACTACGTAGACCAAGTGATACATCGTTTAATACGTCATAACGGCGCGAATGTCATAGAAAGTATAATAATTTGAAAAAATCAAACCGATCGATTTTAGACGTCATAATGTGAACAAGAAAAAAAATAAAACAGACGAACTGTGTCAAGTGGGACATCGTTGAATAGGTATATAAAAATCATTTTTAGGTTTCTTATATCATTTTTCAATCAGAATTACCGCTTGGAATCTATAGCGATTTATAGTTGGTTAGAAATGATTCTATAGTCTTGTTAGGCGGTATATCAGACCTATAATGAGTGTTGTCGATTGCTTTTTGGTTGACGCAGCAAGTATGAGCATCGCTTACAGCAAGTAGCGTATGAAGTGGTAGTGCTCGTTCTCGAAGTGCGCAATTTAAAAGTGCGTTAAACTGAGGGTACCTCGTATTGCTTAGTAATAATAACTTGACTTGTTTTTAATTTATTAAAGTATTCGGAGGTCAAGTGTACGCTCTACGATTTGTTAAAGCCTTGTACGGCGTGTGCGTTTTCGGTTTCCGCGTAGTCAGCTGTATTGCACCTGTATACAGGTACATATAGACATGCGTATGTACTACATTAGATGATAGTAAATAATGTAAAGGCAATATTTTTTATTTATTTTTTTCAAATACTTAAAAATATAATCTCTATTAGAGGTACGTGAACTAGAAAGCTCAATACGATTATCGGATCGCAAGCTCTTCAAGAGTTGGGAGGCGTTACGTGACAGTAATGATCCAGTCTCCTTCGAACCGTTGCTTGAAGAAATAAGAGTAAGTATGATCTTTCAACTAATGCATAGTAACACAATATCCTGTTCTATAGTCGTTGAATTGAATTGTAAATATATGAATTTAAGATGTACCGTTACGTAGGTTTGTGGACATTTAAGAATGAATGAATGAATGAATGACAAGTAACTGTGTAGTTTGCGACTTTAGTACCATTGAGACTTTGTGACACGAAATTTGGCTTTTTACTATTACGTTCTGTTACGTTCCTCCGATGCGTGAGCACTAAGTGTTAGTTTCGGCAAATCATCGAGCATTTGAGCATTTTCTATTTTGTTATATTTGTCAAACTTGTTGACAACCATGTGTACGGAATATAACGTAAAAGTCAATATAGACTATAATTTATCTATGGTAAAATTGTTTATTATTAGTTTAACAATCCGCCAATCTCTAATTGAGAATCGTGACAAATTAAGAATATCTCTGTCCAGTACTGTCAGTATTCAGAATCTTACTTCACGTTACTTCTATTTATTCTAAAGTAATTAACTCTATAACAGAACAAGCAAACCGCCCTGGACTGTCTTGTTCGCTTGATAGAGAATCGTCGCAAGAACCTCCCCTCCACCCGCATTCCGCGCCCCTTACCGCCCCCGCCAGGGGATGTTGAAGGTAATAACAGTATTTTTGTTTCAAAGTTGCCATTCTAAATAATATAGGCGTGTATGTCCCAGCCTGATCTTCTCTAGCTCTTTGATTAAATCTCTGAAAATCATTCGTTCAGCTAGTTGGAAGCGCCGCATAGAAAAGAGTCTAGGCTGTTAATTGAACTGCTAATTTAGGTACTTGGCTGTAACATATAATTTTTTCCAGCCAATAGTTCGACTGTCACAGACGGTAGGTAGGTTTTGTAGTTTCCATTTCCGTGGTACCCTTTGTAGGCGAAACAGCTTGATGGGGTTGATATGGGATAAATTTTTTTAGAATATTTTTTGTCGGTTGTTATTTTGTAATGTTAAAGTATACTTATTTATATATTGTTTTAAGTTGTATTTCACAAAATTATATACCGTGTTATAATTATAATACATTAAGTGGCTTTTCTCAACTCTTATTGATAATCAAATTGTAAATTTAAATATATATATCTCTGACTGACTGACTGAATATCATAGTCATTTATCGACGCACAGCCCAAACCTCTGGACGGATCGGGCTGAAATTTGGCATGCAGGTAGATGTTATGACGTTGGCATCCGCTAAGAGAGGATTATAACGTAGGCATCAGACATCACAGACGAAGTCGCGAGCATCAGCTAGTTTAAAATGAATGTGTACGATAAAATGTTATTTTATAAATTAAAAAAATGTGTATTTTTGTTTGGTTATTAAGATTAAAAGACATTCCACAATATTATTAATATTAAACTTATATCTTTGAGCTATTTTATCATAGTAAATATACGATCGTTCACGGCTGTCCGTCAAGACCGTTAGTAACGCTGTGCTTGTTTCGAATATTAATTAAAATTGATTTACATACTATTTTAGTTTTATTGCATAATAATTAACCATTAACGTTTAAAAATGTGTATGTTTGCAAGTTAGAAATAAATAACAACTTTATCCGCCATTTCTATTTAGTTCAACGAATATAAATAAGGTTTATTTATAATAATTAATAATATATATAATAATAAATATATAATATGCTGGAAGATAAGGCGAAGAATTAATGGCATGATAGTAAATAATAATCGCACTTGGCATAGTTCAGAAAAATCTATCACTATCACTTGAATTGAATATTAACATTATGAGTTAAATAAAAAAAAAAAAACAATATTCAATAATAATAAAAGCAAATTAATAGTTGCAAGAAAAAAAACTAAAAATTACTGCCAAAATAAAATGTTGTTTATAATGAACCTTTCAGATTCAGTACAAATAGGCGGTATTAGAAAGCGTCAAGTAAATCGTGGTGTTAACAAGAGAAGAAGGAAGGAATCGACACGGGAGCCCAGATCTGTACCATTATCTGGAGAACCCAGTCATCACAGTCCTCAGAAGGTTCCGTGTATTTATTGTAAAGAATCCCTTCTTTTAGATTATTTAGATGCCGATAAGCAATAATATGTCAACCCACAAAAAGTCTAATTCGTAGATATTGATGTATTCTGATAATACGTTCTTAACATTGTTCAAAAAGATTTAAAGTCATCTTAACTAAAAATTTAACTTTATGGAATGACGCAGTGGTGTAATCCACCACGCTGATTCACTGCTGGGCGGATACATATGTGCCAGAATTTCTCCCGGCACACGCAGATTTCCTCATGATGTTTTCCTTTACCGTCGAGTACGAAATGAGTTTAATACTTGAAAACTAAGAAGTGATAGTCTGGGTTTGAATCCTCGATCGTCGGTCGGTTATATTAAGATATATTTTTAGAAACCTATAAAACTCATAACTAAAAACCTAAAAGAAGATTAAATATCGAAAAATCTACTTCTCACAGGTGACGTTATACATCCAGGGCCCAGGGTCTGAAAGTACCTCTAGATTCCGTGCGGGCAGTGCCGGAGCAGTGACATTGGGTTCACTGGAACTACCCAACCCAGCTAGTGTGCGGGATATACTCTTCTTTACCACTGACTGACTTCGGGGTTACCGCTCTAATGGTCGCAAATATGGTGATTTCAAGATATTAACAGTTGTAATGGTGGTCATTAGGTTTCCGTAATCATCTGAAAAGGATGCTCTCCTTCACGCTTCTCTCTCAGCTGATATGGGGGTTCCAACAAAATAAATAGGTTTTGTTGACTATGATTTTTCTAATAAAAGAAATGATAGCATGGAATTGGATCTATCTTTTATTATAGAAAGGGGCTGTAATAAGATTTGTAATTACGTAGTATCTTTATTATAATTTCATTCCATTACTTTGTAATCTATTGCAATACATGAATTTTATAGATAATTATGTTTTATTTTACTAGTAGTTATAAATACTAGAAATTGGAAGATTGTTTTATTACAAAGATTTTGGAACGTAAAGAGTTAGGCTTTTGCCACGTTTAAAGGATATACATGTCTTGAAAGTTATCCAATAAATGCAAGTTCATTTTCAATATTTAGTAGCATTTGCTTCAATGAGATTAATTATAATAAACGAGTACTCGTATCTTGATTTGAAACCGCTGCGCTGGTTTTAGATTATCGAATGGAGTTAATGCTCATTTAGGTCACGCTTGTGAATTTCTAATTTATAAATAATAATAAATTTACCTGAATAGAAATAGATATGCAAATATCAATTTTAAATTGAAATTCAAAGATATTAAGATTATCTGAAAAAATATTCGCTATTATATAAACCACCAGCGATAATGACACTTTATTATTAAAAGTATTACATAAAGTAAATTACAAGATAATGTTAAATAGACGAATGTAATGAATCAATAATCACGATTTCTTCTCCTCAGCATGCGGTTCCGCTGCTGGCTCAGCCGGACTGGCTACTGCTTCTGGTTGTGCCGATTTCTCCTAAAATATAAAAAGCATGTTTCACATTCCTGCGTCCTTTGTCCCTTGCGAAAAATGCTTTTGGACAATCGGAAATATCTATCTAACATAAAGATTGTATCACATTCATTAATAATTAAAAAATTGATGTAAAAATTAAATTTTTCAATTCAACTGGACGTAAAACAGCATTTATGTAAAAGAGTTGATAGCATCATAGATGACGTCATTGACATAATAGTAGTTGTAAAAATTGTAGCTGATACGAGGAATGAATTCGAAATTCACAAATAAAATGGTTTACAAGAAGAAGAAAGAGAAAATTGTGTATTGATGAATCACGAGATCGAGAGGTGGAATTTTTAGCTCAGGATAATTTCATAATGGATACTTCTAACGCCGTCCTTGATAATGTGGATTCTGAATAGCAAAAAGATGCCAGTCTTATAAAAACATTCAAGAGAAACTATCAGTTATTAATGATTTTAGTAATCTGAACAATAAAGAATTACGTGCAAGATCAGAATATTTGTCAGAATATAAGAAATGCAGCGCAGAACGTTCATTTTCTTGTTTGAAAAGAATTAAAAATTACTAATGAAAATTGAAAGGCCAAAAATAGGACAAATAATTTAGTCATCCTGCGATTCGAATTCGATTTGTTTCAACAGGCGTCTGCTTGTAAATCGATGTACTGTAAAGTAATGTAATTATGATTTTCAAAATATAAGCAAATATGTTTAATATTTATACTAAAAATATCCGTTTTCATATTGTAAGTGATTAAGTTTTATTATTAAATATTTATTTCAAAAATTCTTTGAATCTCCACATAAGATTTAGGTAATGGGCGACATTTTTCATAGTGCCCTAGAGCGGCAATTTCAAAACCAAACGTCTGACTAAATTTAGATAGAAATTGTATGTGACCGATGGAAGAGTACAACAAAAAAAAGTACAAAAACAAAACTGTTTTCGAGTATTTGGGGGGGACATAAAATATAAATAAAAGCAAGTCCCCGACGCATTGAGAACCTCCTCGCTTTTTGTAAATCGGTTAAAAATTGTTTTTTTTTCGGAAATAATTAGGGACCTCCATTCCTATGTTTCCGCTGGATCCATAAATCCGTCTCGAACCCCCTATTATCGCGAAAGCGAAAAGAAATTATTCCTACATGAGTATGATCTCCGTTTATATTTACCGCTGGTGCGGCTTGTGAAGACGCTTCAACAGGGACCGCTGCGGGTGCTACTTCTTCCTTCTTCTCGTCATCAGGAGCTGGAGCTGACTGGCAGAACTACAAAAATAAAATATTTCTTAAATTCTAGTCTAGGTACACTTGTTCTATATTTCTATAATACAATCTTAAGATTTTAATCTCTGTTAAATATTTTAGAATTGGATTACTCAGTTTTATTTTAAAATTGACGAAATGTTCGGCAGATGCGAAACACCGAAATAAATGGTTGAATCTCTAATTAATGGAAACTAAAAAAGGAATATGAAGTTAAAAAAATGAAACTAGGGAGTCGACAACGACATGTTAGAGAGAGAGAGAGAACAAGACATAAGACATGAGAACGTTATGCTGTTTACTGTCACGACACACGAATCGAAAATCGGTTTTACTGTCAAGATGGACCAATAAATGAAAAACAAAAATTCGTTTTATATACCTTTTCCCCACGGCTTAGCTTGCGTTTCATGATTTTTCCATACAATGTTTTGATTTTTATTTCAACTCATTTTAAGAGTAAGTACCTAAATTGAGTGGCTAAATAGTTTTCGAGATTTTGTTTAGTTAATTATTGAAAGAGTGACTTCATTGTTTTATACATTCCTACCTAGAGATACTTTTAACATACGTGTCAATATAAAAAAAAAAACACCAAATAATCTCAATACATTCTAAATTTTATCTAATTAAGGTAAAAGATAAAATATCTGCGCCTCATTTACTAAATTTCACTTCAATGATGTATCTATTATAACGAAACATTGTATAACTTAAATAAATAAACAAAGTAACTAGCATTACCTGCACAGCCACGAAAGCAAACAATGCAATGACGGCTAGGAACTTCATATTTCTCCTGAAACAAATATATTAATAACGGACGGTACTCGAGCAAGCCTTATATAACCGCGGAAACGGTCTCAAATGAATCAGAATAAACTGTTTCAATCAATAAGCCGTGTGTTTATAAAACAACTGCGAAACAATTAAAATCCTTATCAATATTTAATTTTGTATGCCAATAAGTAGCTATTATGCGCGTGAAAAGATTTAAGTACCAAACTACCAAAACTCGTTTAATTAATCGGATGAGAGAGAATGTTTGATTGGCAATTAACTGGCAATGTACAGAAAAATATATTTTCCAATGTATCTTGATCTGCTAGACATGGCGCTAACGATATTTTATGTCATAATTACGGATTACTATCCGTAATTATGACATAAAATCATACTGATATTATGAAAAATATTTAAACTTAAATGAAATCGATATTTAATTATGTTTGTTTCGGCAGTTATTCCTTTAAAACAATTTAACAATTTTTTATCTGAATTCGACGCTGATAAGCAATACTGTGTTAAGTTACACGAACGTCATTTTGAGAAAATGACGTCTAAAGATGACAAACCTATTTTTAACAAATATGTTTGAAGAAGTATATATCCATCTTTACTTTTATTTTTTGATAAAAGGTATAATGAATAAAAAGTAGATATTTAATATATTACCTAATAAAAAGTTTTTTAAATGTTTGAGATTATTATATAAATTGCAAAATAAAGAATGCACTTGAAATTCGAACCAATTAATTAAGAAACTTTTTTCCGTATTTATTTAGTTTATATGACTTCCATTTTTATTAATAATGTTAAATAGGTGATGCAGTATCAATATACATCAATATCTTCCAATTCAACTTTTTGTGAGTTGACACATTATTGCTTATCAGTATCCAATTAAGACATAAACAAATGTACATGTTTATTGTACTCATATTGTTTTTATATTCAGTTTTGGAAATGAGTACAGCACAATATACAAAACGGCCAATATTTGATGGCCATTCTAAAGATAGGTTCTTAAGTTTTCTCGCAGATACCAGGATGTTAAACACGTATAGCAAAAAACATGTAGTTTAAATAAATAGTGCCACAAAGGTACAAATCCACATACATATTTACATACATACATACAATACCCTCCTTTGCGTTGCGCAGTCGGGTAAAAAGGAACAATAATAATGTATATTTAGCTTTAATTTGTTAAAAAAGATTATATTGTCTAAATTTAATATGACATCTAGCGCTCTCTAGCGACGAAATTTGCAATTCACTTTAAACTTTAATCCAATGTTAATTTCTAAACTCTATAGACTAAATAATTTATCGAATTCTTAATATTAAATTTAACAATTTAAACAGTTTTATACTTTACGTTTAATAATTTGTATATTTAATTTCTAAACGTATACGTGTCAACCTTGAGACGTTGGCATTTTTGGCATGTCAGTTCGCCAGCTCAATTTCGTTTGGCAGATGTGAAATTGTGATGGATTGATTGAAAATAATTAAATACAAACAGATACACGTAAATACACGGCCTAGGAATAATTCTAGTACTTTTAGGGAAGATTTTCTATTCTTCGATAAGCGAAGTTAATTTAAAAAATGGCTTCTAGAGGCGGTATAATGGTGACAGGAACGAATGGAGCTGATTACGAGCACAGGGAAAAAATAGCGGCTCAGTATCAAATAAGGTGAGCTTTGGGATTATTTTTACGTGTGTTGGGCGCTGGCTAACGCTATCTTCAGTGTGAATGTGACACGCGACATTTCGTCAATAGCCGTCAAATTATTTTTAGACAAAAGCTTGGTCGCGGAGGGTTTGGCGCCATTTATTTAAATTATGTGCTATCAAGACGTATTTTTATCCTTTAAACTGCTAAACAAAATATTAAAAAGTATTCCTAATAAAACCGGAAATAAATAAAATAAAATAACATCCCAATATTTTGTTTTTTATTGTACCTACTTTGCGCCTTAACATTTTACATCTTAAAGTGAAAGTGAAGTCTTATCATTTTTACAGAAAGTTTGAATACTTAAACACGTATCTACATATAATATAATAGAACTTTTCTAATTTTTTCAGTGCACTGAACAAATCTCGTCTGAAATACTGCGTGTTCTTTCACCATTTGCTATTCCTATTGATGTTGGCCAAGCTCTCCGCTGATATTCTGGATAAGTTGGACATATTCATACTCGAGATAGAGGAACTACAGATACCACAAGTAAAACTATTTTGTTAATTATTTAATTTGTGTAATCTTTGTAACCAATAATTTCACAAAAATTAGTATCTTTATGTATTTTAATTATCATTAAATTTTGAGTAGATCATGATTAATTCATGAATGCCACGAATGAAACTGTTTAAATCCATGTTATATATATTCATTAGTATTCTGATTTCTGCCTGATGAGGTATGAAACTTTTTTCCATCATCATAAGTGTTCCTGTCAATTATGATTTGAGACCCTTTAAGGATGAATCGGCATTTTTAGACAAACATGTACCAATTTAAACATCATCGTTTACCATTAGGCTTGATTCGTGTTAACCGATTGCCTATCAGTAAAAAATTTTTTATTATAAATTGAATTTCAAGATAAATTATATTCTAATGATACAAATGTGTTTTTGAGTTTGTTTATTATGCTTTCATGCCTCAACTGCTTAAACTGTCATCATGAAATTTTGTTTTAATGGTCAGATATATAGAACAGTTACTACAGCGTAGCTTGTATCTATGTAACTACGTTAGGATTTTCAAAAAGGTGTGATATCAAGTAAATTCTATTGATTTGGTTTGAGATTTCTGTATACTTTCACTTTTTACGTATTGTTCGTTTGTTTGTACAATATTTTTAGTTGTGTATATTTTATGAGATATTGCTAAATAATAACAAATTGAAACACACATTCCAAGTTGTGGGGAGAATAAAGAATCATATAATCATTTATTATGTATTGTTAGTTATAAATTATTTACATTTCATTTTCAGCCTCTCTGGTGGGAATACGTCTGGTGCCTATCATTGCTCCTCTCGTTTCTCGGCCTGTCAGCTATCAAGCGTAATAATGTGAGATACCTTCGTCGATACATATATGGTGTGATGGCTCTCGGCCTCGGACCTTTACTGTACTGTGTGATTTACTACTGCGGTGATGTGTACCAGTACCTGACGTTAGATGAAGACGAAGATGATGATGATATACAAATGTGGCAGGTTGGTTATTTTGTACATTGATTAGATGAATGAATGTATTCAGGCTTTTAGATTGCTTTGTTGCAGCTTGTCAGATTATAACATACAGTGTGAGTTTTTAACTGGGTGTGGTACCCCAAATCCAAACTATCAGGAATAGTGAAAGGACCCTTAGATCCAATTTTGATGAAAACTAAAACTGCATCATTAGTTTTTTCAAAAGTTTTGAACCTGAGGATTTAAAAAAAATAAATTTCATCCTATATTATTTCACTATCAGATATTGTTACTTATTATGATCAACGTCTGGGAAGTAGTATATTGGATTTTTCTATTGTTTACTATAGAAAAATATGATATATGCAAAATTTGGCTCAGACAGAAGAAAAAACACGGATTACTTATAAATCTTCAATTTATTATATCTTTAAATCTTATATAATTATAATCAGTAACAAATTGAACTTATTACGAGTAATGATTAACTTTATAATTTAATAGAAATAGAGAATTACTAATTGATTACATAAATGACTTAATTACATAACATAATGGCAAGGAGGCATATAATATGGTAGTAATCAACTACCAACAGTCGATATTTTTCACAGAAAAGTAGGAGTTTCCATACCATAAATAGAGGGCATGGTGTTAAATTTTTGTTATTAAATCCTCCTATATTCTGACAGTCAGATTATAGCATGATTTGTTAACGATATTTTATCTAACCCCCATATTAGTCCTAAAAATTGTATTACAAATAAATCTATTACATATCGTCGGGGATATTTCAATACCGCGTATCTAACTTGTCCTATAAAGTTAAAATTTGAATCAAATAGTAAATCACATAAAAATAAGGCTTATGGGCATTTTCCATTGCGCAAAAATGGACCTTATTGTGAAAGCTAGTTACGCGGTTTTAAACTAGCCCGACGATATCTGCCTTCGAAATCGACGTTATAATTTACCAAGTAACAAAACTACTCTATGTTCACTTCTCCAAAAATGTTATGTAACATACTTCATTGTGGCAATTGTTGGTTTTTTTAAATTGAGTTCTTTAATTTACTTATTTTCATATTACATAACATGTAAAATTAATTAATAGCCAATAGTTACTGCTGTTAATAATTAATAATACTTGAAACATGCAGTCTAATGATTAGTGTCAATAACATACCTATCTGAGGTATTTAATATTAACTATAGATATTTTACATTATTTATAAATAAATAAATAAACGCATCACACTCAACGTCCTCCTGGTTACCGCTTCGCTCCGGTGAATCGTAGCGTGATGTTATATATCCCATAAAAGGAAAGGAAGGCTTTAATAAACGGTCTATCTTACACAAATAGAATTTTTCAAATCGGATCTATATTTTTAAAGATCTATAAAAACTCACCATACAAATTTACAAACATACACATAAGTTTAACATCTTTATGATATTAGTATAGATTAACATAATGTTTCTGAATATAAGTAATAAAAAAAAGTAATAAAACTATCTCTTTTCAGGGCTATCCCTACGGACTGTTGTGGTATGCCTTCGTGCTTCTAGCGTCTCAAGTTCACTTCTTCCAGCTCTACTTTTCTTACAATTTGCTGAAAGCATGGCGGGCGAGAGGCGCGTACAGGAAAAGTGATTAAATGCACTATATAATAAGATATACTTTCCTGTTATGTTTATGTACAATGATATTACGTCTTATAATTACATAGAGATGATACTTGTGCTTAAAAATGATCTAGGACCTAGATTTTAGGCTGTTGAGCCTACTTCAAGGTGTAGTTTCAGAGATAATCATATTTATTATGCCCGTAATGAAATGTATAAGGAATCATAAAATTGTTTTAGCCCTTATGTGCATCATTTTTTTTAGTTAAATGAAATTGATTCAAAAACGAGAAAAAAAAATTAAATCAGTATTGTCACTTGACTGATTATTACATTTTTTTTTAAAATAATATAGTAACATTGTTTAGAAAATAAAAAAGATTTTCCAAATTGCATGATATGTGTTAAATTGAAACACTTTTAATTATGTCGCTTAAAAACCACCGCACATTTACATTTAAGGGTTAAGACTAATATCAAACAAATTAACATTTTGTTCCATTAATGACAAAATTTTAAAATTAAATTAAGCCTAGCATTTTCAACTCTAAATGTTACACTATAGGAATCAATGGCTTCTAATAAATTTTTATCCTATTAAGTAAAGTTTAATAGTTGTTTAAATCAATGGTAGCTATAAAAATTATGCAGTTTCTTTGCTTTCCTTTAAAGCTGCTTATTGACTTACGAACTGGTAGAGAATTACTCTTATAAGTTTTGCTCTCAGACTTTCATAAAGCTTTACATAAGTTGTTCATTGCTTTACACCTGAAAGAATTTACTCTCCGTGCCATTATTTTTGACGACATAAGCTTACCTAGGTAACTGTTACCGTTACAGAGTTGTTTTATAGCAATTACGAGAATAAAACATACAACTGTAATTCTCGTCTCAGAACTTCAGATAATATCTATAATATTAAGTGCAACGGATCGGTAACTATAAGGTTTAAAATCATTGTTTTTATACTTGTCTCATCTCGTCTTGTTCCTTTGTTATGAGTTTTTATACTTTTTTTATATTCAAATTAATTTATTGTATTAAATTAGGACATAGAACAAAATATAGCAGAAATGGTATTATACGGTGCAAATGTGTTGGAAGGTATGCCACTTCTGTTTTATTTTTCATATGTCTTTATTGAATTTATAAATTGTGACGTTTAGTTCATGATTTTCAATTTTACATGTAAATATATGCATGCATTAATTGCATGTGTCATGCATTGTAAAATTTTTTACATGTGAAATTGTTAGTGAAATTAATGTCATGAAATTAATTTCGTAATGTATTTTAGTTTTTTAAATGAGGTGATATGGACATAATTGCTGGTTTTTGTTTGATCTATATACATATAAATTGTATTTGCATTTGCGTCCGTTCATAAACACTATAGTAAGATGAATGTTAAGAATATCTAGTGGCCTATTTCTATAGATTACTTCAAGAACCAATTATATTTAATAACTATAGATATCTATATAGGTCATACTATTTGTCGTTAAAAAATCTGTACCCATTTCCAACTTCGTCAAGCTCGTCAATTGCCTTGTTGGCCCAAAGAGACTCTTGCCTGTCATACTCAGTCGCTACCTGGTTGCTAGGCAACGTCGTCCAAAGTGTTCTGGTTTCTGGGTGCCAAAATCCGTGAGCTCATTACATATCTATAGTTATATAATGTAATCCTAAATAACCTATAAATTTATAATCATAAACTTCTGTAAATATTTATTTTACGGATTTTGCACCTGAATTATTATGTAAAATTATACTATATTAGGAGTTTTATTTATTTTGGGTGAAATGTTATATTTTATATATTAAAAATTGCACAAATTAACTTTTGATAAATAAAAGGGATTAAAATAATCAACGCATATATTGAAAATAAATATTAATTGAGTTTTTTTTAATAATTCTGTAAAGCAATTTAATTTCCATTATTTCATACTTTCATAATATTTTCACTGCCACAAGTACGTGTGGATTCTGTTTGCCGTAATATTTTGGGTAATTTTTTATTTTAAAAGACAAATTATAAATAAATGTTAAATTACATAACACGTTGTAAATATAACATAGTTAAAAAATTAATGGTACTTAAAATAATTGAAAATAAATTGATGTCTATTTTAGATAAAAATATTAGAAATTTTATATGTTACAAACAAATTATAGTAATAGTTACCTAAGTGTACTCTTGAGTGTGTAATATAATAAACATTTGAATCTACCGTTTTATATTATTTATTTATTTTTTTCATCTTGTATATATGTATATACAAATAAGTACCTAGTGAACTTCACCAGTTCATACCACTTAATACATTACTAGGTCAGCCACGCACGCCATCTATTGGACATAATCCGCAGTAACTATAATTATTAAATTCGATTCTTCATTTGTTATTTTTTTATTTATTAGGACGAACGAAACAAAAAAAAATCAAATCTTACGAGAAGTTTCGAGTATTTTGTGAGACTCCTATATTTGGGACGTTAAGTTGAAATATAAACAATTAGTTACTAAATTAGTTTATGTAATTTGGAATCGTTAAATTAAAAATCAAAATTTTAATATTTTTCTGAACTAGTTCGGAATATCGTCTTTTGCGAAAAGAACCGGCAAGAAACTCGATAATTGTTAGTTTCAAAATAATTCAGTTATACTCACTAAAATATATTAAAAAAAAAAAAAACAAATAATACATTTATTCCATAGCTTAGTATTTGACAGTAACGAAATGAAGATTAACGTCTACGCCCACTTCAGCGATCTATTAATAAGCTTTAATTAGCTCTGTGATAATTGTTTCTGCGTTTTAAAGGACTGATATTCACCTCTGATTATAAATTGTCTAGATACCGCATCGCCACTCAACAGTTATCATTTTTATGTATCATCTTGGCAACCGGAACCTAGCGCCATTTAAGTTTGTGTGCTGTTGTACAACAGGTTGTCAAATTATAACATTTCAACACAAAAATAGTGAAATTTTTGCAAAATTATTTTTTTCAAATTTTTTATTGAAAGTATAATGTTTGACGTTTATATGTTAAAAGAATAATTAATGTATTATATTGTGTATTGTAGTACTTAAATATCATATATTTATTTTATTACATAGACAGCAGCCTAAACCAATGGAAATGTAACGTAACTATATTGGCAACACAGACTAGAAAAATATCATCTTCGTAAATTTAAAACATAAATATTAAAAAAAATTCTTAAATATGCATATAAAAATATGATATACTTATATAGATGGAATGTAATCTCCTGTCTGATTTCTGCGAAATATAATCCTACAAGACGCCGTTTTTAATTATTTTGGCGGGAGCAAAAACATATTTTTGATTATGAAATAAACTCATATATTCGAGAACTTTTTTTACCACACCATCGTCGAAAGTTCGACTTTGCGGGAGCAAAATGACATTTCTGCCTGAGAAAGGACGGGGAGAAAAGTACTAAAGCAGGTAAAAAAGTAGTATGCGAGAAAAAAATTAACCTCAGAAACCAAACAGGACATCTTTGCCCTGGTGTTTACCACTGGAGCCTTAGGCGAAGGATTATGAATTGTACAGTGTACACCCGGCAAAAAGTGTCCTGTTTTGTTTCCTTGGTTTATAAAACAGTATTGCTTTTCAGCGTCCAATTTACTTTTCCATTTAGAAAATACATATAAAAATTACACCCCTAAGTTACTCCTTCATCTAAATCCTATCTATCTGCGTGATATCACTAATATCTTATCTTTATTTATTATCACTTAAATAAAATGTAATTTAGAAAAAAAAAAATATAAATAATTGTCGATTATCCGATATTATTGTCATTATTATAAAGACGTCAATGACTCGAAATGTTAAAACAGATAATTATCTAATTGTAAAATAATTATAATGCATATCTAATCTAACTTTAAACGAATGAATGAATGAAATAAATTTTATTTTGCAACAGGATATTATAAAAATGTAATGATAAAACAAAATGCAAATTATTTGATTTAACTGAATACTTTATCACAACTAGACTTAAAAAAAATTCCTCGTTTCGTATGTTGAGCGAACAGCGATATTACATGTACTAAGTTATTCGAGACTTTGGAACAGATTATCAAAATTAAATGCGTAGACAAATCTTCAAATCTTTGTAGTTGACAGTTTAGGATTAGTAATTCTAGCGTCTGCGACCAAGCCTTTGTAGTATGGTTATATCAGGACATGTTGACCATAGAATTGCATCGTCATCGAAACTGAACCAACATGTAAAATGATAAAACGAATTTGCTCAATTAGTTTGCATAAAAATATTATTATATAATTTTAAGTCATTTACTTATGAAGAAGATTAAAATTGTTTTTAATTACTTTTTTAATAATCTGATTAAATTGTATGACTTGCCGATTATACTAATCGATAATAAATATTTCGATAAATATATGTATACTTATCGATAATATTTTAATACCTATCTACTGATATACTTGTTATCCTTTTTATTATTGTCTGGCACTGCTAGCACTTTCTAATTTTCTGTTTATGCCTTTAATGTTATTCTAGGAATTTTCATGACCACAGATAGGAAATACCTTATGTAGATTAAAATCATAATTAAAGTATTGAAAATAAAGCCTGATACCATGTATAAAATATTTAGTTTAATTATTTAAATGTATGTCAAATGTATGTGGCGGTTTAAAAAGGAATTAAGGATAAATAGGAATTGGAAGTGAGGAAAGGAATTGGGCAGAATGTTATGCTTCCGGTTCTCTCACTCACCTATATGGTTACAATATCTAAATACGCCGATCTTCTGTGCTCGTTGTTCTTGTTCTATAATTGTTGATTAGATTTTCTTTATCATATATTTGCGCTCACTCTGTGTAAGGTTTATGGGCTGTCAAGTGACTGTATAGTCTGCGCGATTATTGCTATTGTGATTCTGGGGCATTAGAATCAGATCCGGTTAGCTGCCTCTCCGCTACACGCCGCTGATATGTAAACACATTAAATGTTGGTTCCGGCAAATCATCATGTGTTTACCAACAACAAAACAGTTCTAGTATCGTTGATTACATTTTTTTATTATATATTGGCACTCTATCGGCGTAACGGTTATGGACTGTCATGTGACTGTATAGTCTGTGACATTACTGTTATTGTGATTCTGTGGCATTAGAATTCAGATCCTATTCCTAGCTCGCTCTCCTTTACATCCTTCCGTTTCGGAAATACATTAAATGTTACTTCTGGAAAATCATCGTCTTTTTACCATCATTAAAACACTCGTGGTACTGTTCCGGCTCTTATACTAGCTGTAGTCACTGGGCCACAGCTAAACTACGAGATGATGTCGTGCTATTTAATTGGATCAGGCGTTACTTTGCGGAAAACCCGTTCTCCTACATATTAAATCCTCCTCGCACATGCAGAATGACTCATTTCTTACTTGTGTTCCGTATGCGTGTGCGTATGTTGGAGGACGGGTGGTGCCCATACTGTATACCAGAGAGCTGTATATTGTTTCGCGGATTGCAAAAGTAGTTCTGTAATTATTCACGACGTCGTTGGTTATTAGTTTAGTCATCAGGTCATGACTTTTTAAGATCTAGTCTTAATGTGACGCGTCGTTACGTGCAGGTCCGCGCCAAGCCTAAGCGGCACCGTCGTGCGACTGTTTAATATGCGCCTATTTTACTCGACTGCGTGACGTAAAAGAGGGTAATGTGTTTATCGGTCAATGTTTGTATGTGGATTTGTAACTTTGTAGCACTATTTAGACCAAACGCGTGGGCTGATTTTGATAAATGATACGTCGTCTGATTCGTCATCACAGCGCGAATATCATAGAGAGCATACAAATTTTACCGATAAACCGATTTTGGACACTGTATTGTGAGAAAAAATTGAAAATCGTCGAACTATGTGTTGGATAGGCAGAATAATTTTCTACCTTTGCTCTTTTGACATTTATAGAAAAAAAAGATAAACTTTTTTATCTGTACAAAAATAACTTGTAAGAATTTATTGTAATAGAAAAGGAACACAAGTAAAAAAACCTAAAAAAATAAAATATATACATATATCATACAGTGTAATTCTTTCTTGAAGCATCCACGGAGTAAAAATTAAAATCTCACACTATGTCAAATGGGGTATCGTTGAATAGCTATTTAAAAATCATTTATAAATCATTCATTTCAAGAAATTGTTATGAATAGTATAACAATTTCTTAAAATTTTCAAAAACTTATACAATTGTTTAACTAATAAACATTTTCCAGAAATCCGTTTTCACAGATAAAAAAAAAGTTTTAATAATTCAGTTGATTTTCTTTTCTGCTTTTTAGAGACCTATTTATATAATCTTTAAAATTACAACAACCATTTACTACAGCTCGGCGTAAAAATTAAAAAGATACGCTTCTATGCAAAATATTTTGAAGTTCTCGAATCATACTTTTCTGCTGCTCTTGAACTTATTTATATACTATGTAAAAATGTTTTACGAGAATAACTCTCTGAGAATCTAAATGAAATCTGAGGCCTTCGTATTCCATTTGCGAAACCGAATCATTACGAAAACACTAAATAGTATCCTGGTCCGGAATGTAGTTTAAGGGCGCACTTTTACCACTCTGGTGATCTCTGGGTACCCTGATTCAACAGTCTGATCAAGCAGTTCCATTTAAAATAAACACCAGAAAAACAGAAGACATCGACTATATAGCTACAACCTGCCATCATGCTGCTTCAGCAGCACAGCTTTACTAAAAATACTTGCCGCTCGGATGATTTCGATGTAAATTGCATATTTTAAATACAATTATCTATACTAATAATAAAATTCTAGCGGGTCGCTGTCTGTACATAGAAGATATATAAAAAAAAATATTATAGGGGGCCTATAGCAACGCAATAGAACCCAAAACAATGATTTTTAGAATTCTTATCTGTTTGTCTGTTTGTCTGTTTATCTGTGCGTTTGTGCACGCTAATCTCAGAAACGGCTTATCCGATTTAGATGCGGTTTTCACTAATATATTGTAGTAAGGTTCACTTAACATTTAGGGTTTGTTTCATGTCAATCGGTCCATAAATAAAAATGTTATGTCAATTTAAGGAATCACGTTGAACATATTTTTTTGTGTTTATAACTAAATACATGAAAGTATATACAGTACTTACATAAAGAAATACATTTTTAAAAATTTTGTCTGTCAGTCTGTCTGTCTATCCGTTTGTTCCGACTAATCTCTGAAACGACTTAACCGGTTCTGATGGTACTTTTTACAGTTAGCAAATGTTATAAGGAGTGACTTGGGGTTACTTCTATTTTAGATATTTTTAAATCTACATATATATATGAAAAAAATTCTAACGGGGCGCTGTCTGTACATGTAACATATATGAAAAAAAAATATTCGAGGCCTTTACCTACGCAATAGAACCCAAAACAAAATTTGTTAGAATTTTTGTCTGTTTGTCTGTTTATCTGTGCGTTTGTTTGGGTCGCTGTCTGTACATAGAAGATATATAAAAAAAAATATTATAGGGGGCCTATAGCAACGCAATAGAACCCAAAACAATGATTTTTAGAATTCTTATCTGTTTGTCTGTTTGTCTGTTTATCTGTGCGTTTGTGCACGCTAATCTCAGAAACGGCTTATCCGATTTAGATGCGGTTTTCACTAATATATTGTAGTAAGGTTCACTTAACATTTAGGGTTTGTTTCATGTCAATCGGTCCATAAATAAAAATGTTATGTCAATTTAAGGAATCACGTTGAACATATTTTTTTGTGATTATAACTAAATACATGAAAGTATATACAGTACTTACATAAAAAAATACATTTTTAAAAATTTTGTCTGTCAGTCTGTCTGTCTATCCGTTTGTTCCGACTAATCTCTGAAACGACTTAACCGGTTCTGATGGTACTTTTTACAGTTAGCAAATGTTATAAGGAGTGACTTGGGGTTACTTCTATTTTAGATATTTTTAAATCTACATATATATATGAAAAAAATTCTAACGGGGCGCTGTCTGTACATGTAAGATATATGAAAAAAAAATATTCGAGGCCTTTACCTACGCAATAGAACCCAAAACAAAATTTGTTAGAATTTTTGTCTGTTTGTCTGTTTATCTGTGCGTTTGTGCCCGCTAAAAAAGATATGTCAACTTATGGGGTCACGTCGAACATTATTTTGTGATTTTCACTAAATGCATGAAAGTACTTACATCAAGTACTGTCAGTCTGTTTCTTACGACTAATCTCTGAAACAGCTGAATCAAATTTGATGGGACTTTCACTCGCAGTTAGAGGATGTCCATTAATAACGTGAGGCCCAGCGAAGGAAGTGGGAATGGAAGAAAACAATCACAAAATATCACAAAGTCTAAAAAGTTCTTAAAAACATGACAGCAGCCCCTATAGCTAATATTATAAGGATTAAATTAGGATTTATTAGGATTTATTAGGATTAGATTAAATTTAAATTATTACTACTTATATTAAAAAAATATTTATTTAAATATTAGAATTACACGATAACAAAATATTGGAGAAACCAATAAAATAGTAAACATTTTCCGAAGTAAGAAGGGAAGGTATACATCTATACAAATAAATAAAATTGATGTATCTGTTTGTAATTTTAAGTAAATGCATATGAAAGTATACACGGTACTGACAGCAAAATTACCAATTTTCAAATTGTTATATATTGTCTGTCTATCTGTCACTCGATTTGTTTCGTCTAATATCTGAAACAGCTGGACCGATTTTGATGAAACTTTCACTAGCAGAAAGCCAATTTTATAAGGAAAAAAATCGAAACCAATGAAATAGTGATTAATATCTGATTCAAAAAGGGAGGATATATATTATATTAATATAATCATTTTAAAAAATAATATATTTACTGGGTAATTTTTTTACTGGATATGATAGAACAAAACCGAAACTATAAGCAAAAGCGAAAAATAATTTAAGTCACAGAGCCGATTTTGATTAAAACTAAAATTGCATCATTAGTTTTTTGAAAAATAAGTATTCCTAGCCAGAACACGTTGATTTTGCAAAAAAATAACATTCTGTAGTATTGCACCATCTGATACCTTCACACATTATAAAGATCAACTTTAGTAAGGTAATACTATACAGTAAACTATAACAAAAAGAAAAGGCTATTTTTTTTTACAAAATTCTATCAAATTCTTACATTAATTAAATCTTTAGCAACGGGATGTTGTAACGCTAATACCGGGTGAGTACAATAGCCGAGTCCAGTGAAATGTAGATTTTCAACAAATTGATTCATCTTTTTAAGAATTATCTAAATCTACCTAGGTAACTGAGTAGATGACGGGGACCAAAACAAACGTGACATTCTATCAACTTTGTATAACTCACATAGAAAAAAAAGACAAACATAAGAAGTTACTGTGAGTAATTCATTTTTTATATTTTCGATTGTATTGTTCACACTCTTCCTCACTTTAGTAGGTGACTAGCATTTTGATGCAATTTATAAAGAAATCGTTCGAAGTAACGCACATTTTTTTCTAAACTTACCGGAACCCATGATTTAACACACATATTTGATTATGTCTATGTAGAATCGAATACTTAACTTAATTTATGTATAGATTTAATGTTATTTTGTAAAAAAAACCTTTTCCTTTAATTTGCCGTTTACTATTACTTTCCAAAAGTTGATCTTTACAAGTGACACTATTTTGGTGGTGCAATAATACAGAACGTATTTTTTTTTTAAATGTAATGTTTGCTTTGCAGGAGACATGCCAAGCATTCTGTAATCCACGCGAACGAAGTCGCGGGCACAGCTAGTTTAATTAATATATAAATAATTTATCACAAGGTAATAAAAAATAAACAAAATACAGCGAATAAATAAACTAACAAACGACAAAATAGATATAATGTAATGTAATTTTTTCATTTGAAATTTTTTAAAGTGTAGGCTAGGGTCCGGCTCCTTTTTGACTCAACGCCATCGTGCGCCGCACGACTTTGCACGTATGGACGGCGCGGGCCTGGTTACGTGCAATCGAGTTTTTAACTTATTTTATTTTTTACTACTTAATCATACTTGAAAGAATTAATATTTTGATTGTGTTACAAGTTGCTCCTAAAGACATGCGTGTAATACCTGGGCCATATGTTATGATAATAATGTAATTAATTTGGATCTACTACTAATCCTATGTAAGTAATTAAGTACTGTTGATAAATAGTCTTTTCTTTGACTTTCGTAAAAATGGCTTTTCAATTTAGTTGTATCATGTTGAATGAGATTATAAAATAATATAGACGATAATGAAGGATTAATTGGCATAAATCTAAACGAATATAAAGAAAACTATGGTTTTTTTATTTTTTTGTATAAAAACCTTTTTTACCGATTTTATTTTTTTTTAACTGTAGAAAGTTACATTCTGTATTTTTTTTTAAGAAAATAGAGATCCCTACGAAAATCTTAATAATGTGACATGACCGAATAAACTGATTTTTATAATTATTTATTTCAACAGTAAATAGCCCCATTATCCATAAAACATAATAGCTAGATTGAATTTCAGTAATAATAAGATTTTGGTATGAAATAATGGTTTTTGTAAAACAGGCAAGGAGAAAACGCTTTATCGAGCCACTTATGCATATGTACTAATGAAATTATATGTAAATATTATGTTGTATTGTTAGGAATATATCATAAAAGTAAATAATACTGTATTTTGTCTATGGTAGCTCGTTGATCAGTTAGTTATTATAATATATCGGCAGTACGCACCCTCCCTCTCTCTAGGATAGATTGCTCGTCTTTACTCTCAGAAATATATTCATAATTACGAATAAACTAGTTACCAGAACCCCAGAGATAACTTAACAGTATGTACATATATATTCTTTATTAGAGCTAAAATAAAGTAGGGAGATGGCTTGGTGTAAGGCGAGAATTAAACTAAACTATTTTGCTCTCAGACTTTCATAAAGTTTAACATAAGTTGTTTGCCATTGCTTTACATTTGAAGGAATTTACTGTCAGTGCCTTTATTTTTGACTTATTTATTTATTTAAGATTCACTAGCAGTAACTACATTAACGAATACAAAGGTAGTATATTTACCTACATTATCAAGTTAGATGCATTCCCTTTTAAGGTGAATACCTCATGCCATAATAGTGGAGAAAGTGCTTTCGTACTGTTCCTTAAACGAGTGTTATCAGATTAAAAATTGTCTTATATCAATTACGAGGGTAATTTTTACAAATTAAATTTGATATTTGCATAAAATATACTGAAGGAATGACTGCAGCCCAAACACATTTGCAACACCAGGGGAGTCACTAATGCGTTATCAGTTTAAAAAGGAATGAGAGGAGAAGAGGGACAGGAAATAAAGGAAGGAATGTGGAGGAAAGCATTGTACTGCCCTGGACGACCCAGCCCGTGGGTGTCAGTGGGCTACAGGTCAAACTGTCGCATTTATTATAGTAATAGAGCTTACTTTTAGTAGATTTTTCTATACAGTAAAATGTGTAGGTTTTCTCACAATTATTTCATTCACGATCAAGTTTTAACCTATAGACTTCAAATTTTTACTGCTTTAATAAAAATATTTTGATTTTGATTTTGACCTAGCTAATAAAATATGTTTTTCTCACGATTTAGTTTTTAGTAAATTATACGTAAACCTGGAAGTATATTTACAGTTATCTTTATATACCTCTTTCTTCTGTATTGTGAACATGTAACTCACTGCTATGCGGTTGGACTGCGATTGGTTTTGATGATGTTTTTTTTTATGTGTGTTTAAGTCGATCCTTCGATGGTATAGATTCAGAATTAGACACGGGAGTTGGTAGAATAACGTCTGTCGAGTCCCGTAGTAGGTATTATAAACGTATATAAGATAAAAAAAGAAAAAATAAATATACCTAGATATATTTCTTAACACTGATCTAGCAATTTTCAATTTTATGTAAATAGGCTCATTGAAAAGATCGAAAAATGATCGCAAAATTATGTAATGGTCTGTTTTACAAATATGATATTTCAGGCCAAAATCTTATTACTGAAATAAAATATAGCCTTTAAATAAGATATACGTAGAAATTGTAGCTTTTAATTAATAACTTCATTTATTTAAATATGTATAATTGCTTTTTATTTTAACAATAATTACGTAATAACATGTGGCCAAAACTACATGATACCTAGAATATAATTATCAGCTTAATAGCTTTGTGTTTTGTTGTAACACAAACTTTCTTAATCCTTTCAGACCTGTTTGTAAAGGATTACTACTTGAAGTGTTATAAATCTATATATAATTTTAATATAACTATGACTTTCATTTTGTTTAATTGTTGTCTTTACGACGTCAGTGTAAAACGTTGCGACGTCATGAAAAGCGACGTCTTGTCTTGAAAATAATGATGTGCATTACAAAAACGCTGTAGCCTACTAAATACAGATCGTATATGGATCGACTAGGAGCTCATTCTCATAGATTGGGGTGATGTAGCTAACATAGCTGAGTTTCGTACGGTGAATGAGAGAGCCGGAAGCCTAAGCCCCTTGTCCATTCTTGTTCTTACGTCTTACTTCCTTCCATCTCTCATTCCTTTATAAGCTGGCAACGCATTAATGGCTCCTCTGGGCTGCAAACGTCACGTCCCTCGTGCTTTAAGCCAACTGTTTTTACAAAAAAAAAAAAAAAATTCGACATCGCATCATAATTGTGTTTTGATATTTACTAATAAGTTATTTAATTATGTCTAACAATGAAATTCACACTATTTTAGGGTGTTTTCAAAATTTAGTCAAGGTTGGATTCTCGACCCCACCGATCAATCTCCATCGTGTTTTCTCCATTCCACGTGACATTGGCGAAATAACATGTGCCTAACTGTTCTTCTCCAAGATCCAATCTACCAAATATGGTTTAGAAGTTTAAGCGTGAAAAAGCATCAAACAGACGGACAGACAGGCAGAGTCAGTTTTACATTTATGATATTATAATAACATTGTAGTGTATATTTCTGAAAAGTTTCCAAGGAGTAAAGAAAAAGCGATTGAATATGCAGATTTTTTATTTTTTTTATCAGTCTTCATCAGCGATTTGCACGTCGTCGTCAGATTCGTCGGCCGTGGGCGGACTCCCAGCATCCGCTGTCTCCGGCGTTGTTCTCCGCCATTTTGCTCGGCGATTTTGAAACCATGTTTTCACCTAGGGATAATATTAATATTAATATTAATTATAATTATTCCTTAATATAATATTTTAAACTTAATCTAACTGGTACAAAATTTATATGGGAGTGAAATTAAAATAGATATTTTGATTCTAATTATTAAAATGATGGGTGTCTTGCAAAATAGGGCATGGCTCAAAATAGTTTAAGAACGAATGATCTTTTTTTTTTTAAATTAAGATCTTTACCTGTCGATCGCTAAGTCTTAACGTGGCGGCCAGGGCCCTTCGCTCATCAGGGCTCAGGTACTTGCTGGCTCCGAATCTTCTCTCCAGGGCGCCCGTCTGAGCTGCACTGAACCTCACCTGACCCCCTTTCCGCCGACCCCCCACCCCCCACCAGGGACTGCAGCATGATGGCGGAACTGTAATAAAATTAAAATTATACATCATAAACACCATACAAATTTCTGAACCTATAAACAGTTTATATTGGAAAATTGAATCTTCGTTTTAAGCATTTTTCTTTACTTATCATGTATGCTTCTTACCATTTAAATCTTTTGATTGAAATTGAAAAAAAAAACCCAAATCGGTCCAGGTCGAATTTTAGCGAGACAAACGAACAGCATCTCTTTTTTATATATACAAGTAGATATATAGGTATTATTATATACATGGTAAATAAAAAAAAATTATAATATACATCATCGGTTTTTTAAACTATATACTACAAATTATCTGTTGTTCTGTATTTTAAGCAAGAAATGAATATATAACAATAAAGAAAAAAACTTAAATAACATAAGTGAATTAACGTGAAATTCAGTACATATATAAAACAGGAAAAACATGTAACATAACGTAATTTCTGCAATTAAATATCTTTAACACGGTGTTAAAAAGGCGATTAGTGATAATACCAGGAAAAATGTTTATCATAATCGTGCATAATGTAACATAGTTTGTCCTAATTGTAAAATATGATAGCTATCGCGTGTGATTGATGATACTGCGGCTGATAACTGAACGATGTGTTTTTATTATTTTCATATCGTTAATTCGTTATGTTTATTTTTGACAGGCACGTTGGCGCGGTGGTCACTGCAACTGACTGAAGCGCTAACGGTCGCGGGTTCGATCCCCGCTCACGGCAAACGTCTGTATTGGCATACGGATGTTTGTCGTGGTTGTGTTAGTGTTGTGAGTGTTTCCGGACCCCCGACACAAGACCTAGAGGTCTTAATGGGGGCCGTTGAGTGTGATGCGTTTATTTATTTATTTATTATTAATATAATTTAAAGTAAAGTTTATTTACTTTGTTTCATTAAAAAAACTATTTTCAAAATTTGGAATCAAAATCTGCAAAAAAATCAAAGATGATGAAACTAGATGGTGCTCGCGATTGCGTCTACTTCGAATTATTTAACCCTATTTTATATTATTATAATTTATCCCCATTTTAACCCCTCTTTTCTAAGGCTCTAGAATATCTCTGTAGCAAATTTCATTTAAATTGGTTCAGTGGTTTAGGCGTGATTGCGTAACACAAACAACTTTCGCAGTTCTAATATAAGTAAGAATGTAATTTTTTCAAAATATTTGTAAGTAAGAATTGTTAAGTAAACAAAATCTGTACAAATGTAAAATTTGCGTTTGATATCTAAACTTAAGTGTATTTAAATACATTTACATAAATTTTATTTTCGGCTTCGTTCGCGATGTAGACTTTTTTATACCAGACGAGTATCAAAAAGTTATTTTTCAGTCTGGCTGGTACAACACACGCCACCTACTATTAATTGTACTATACATATAATCTACTCGCAAGTGCATATAATAAGTTGACGAAAATCTTTCGCAATCGGATTCATGATACCTATAGCACATATGAATGCTGATAAGGAATAATGTGTCAATTCACAAAAAATCGAATTCCGAGATATTGATATATTCTGATGATGCGTCAGGTTTTTAATATGATTCATAAATTTTTCAAGTCTTCTGAATTAAATAAGTACAAAAACGTAACTTAATTTAATCATTTGAATATTAAAGTGTGCTTAATATTTTGCAATATGGAAATAATCTCAAATATTTGAAAAACTTATTATTCGATAAAACTTATTTAAGTAGAAAAGAGAAAATATATTCGTCTTCAAACAGGTCTATTAAGAATAGGTTTGACAGCTTTAGTCGCCATTTTCTTAAAATGAAGTCCGTGTGGCTTTACGCAGTATTACATATCAGCGTCCATATACGAAAGTTGGTTTTTCTACATCCTAACAAGAGCTCGCACCACACTCCTAAAATATTAAAAATTAGTAACATTAAATGGTCTAGTGGTTAGAACATGTAGATCTCAACCGATGACAACCCAACCCCGACTAGCACCGCTGAGTTTTAAGTGCTAAATTTGTGTTTAAATTCTGACACACGAATATTCGCCCCTAAACCTTCTCCTTAATAGGAGAGGAGGCCTATGCCCAGCAGTGGGACATTTCCAGGCTGTTACTTTTCTTTTACTTCACACATGAAATGGTATCATGTATTACAGATCCCTATCACTTATGCGGTGGACCGGAACCTGGTTATCAATGAATTATTTTGATGATAAATTACGGATTAACGTCTTGTCAAATCAAAACAGATACCAAGACTTGACGAGCGATGACATAACGATCACCGGAAATTAAGATGATTATTAAGTAATTAAATTGTTTTCTATATACGTGACCTAATCAATAACATTCGTGCAATTACGCAATAAAAACTAATTAATCAAACTATATCGCTCTTTGGCAACAAACAGCCTAAGGGCCGGAAGCGTGACATAACGTCACCTCGTGCAACGCGATGACGCCGTGACGCGAACAATTTTTTACGTGTATCATAAATAATCGCGACAGGACGTCGCATTGAGAAAACTGACGAACACATTAATGTTAACACATTAATAATAGTATTATTAAACACTGTAATATACTCGTATGTCAAATGCCTGATATATTTTAGGTCATTTACATCTAACTTTTTCGGTTATATCAGGTTCTGCTTATTAGTCTAGTCCAGTTACTGGCAAGTTACTGATCTTTACACAGAGCGATTACCATCTGACATCCGCAACCCCTGACGGCAAGGCTGTAACCATTTAGACTAGAGTAATCTCCTTTCTAAGACGAACGATCATTATCATGTGATTGTGATAACACCCGGGACCGAGAGCTGTACGTGTTCTTCAAGGAACGTCGGGGAGTGTAGTGTTCTACAAGGACGAACCTAGAAACAAATATTTTTACAAATATTTGCGCCGAGTGGAGGTCTAACCGCCAAGAGTCGGCGTTAGAAGTACATTCAGTACCACTACACTGGAGCGATCGTCCTAATATATACCTTATAAAAATATATATGTACATTTAAATATATATTTTCCAGTTATAGGCTCTTAAGTGCAAGATTGTCACATGCACTCCTTTCTTCAAACATCTGCTTAGAAAAAAAGAAAATAAAAAATTCCTTAATATTTGGCATGTAATTATATATCATTATTGTAGATCAATTGATATCCTTAGTGTAAGAAGAAAATACATTTGGCTTATGAGGAATATATGAATATGTGCGAACAAAGAAGGACTAAGATCTTATTCGTAGTGTTTGTTTTTAAAATGTTTATGTGTGCATCGCAAAAAACCAGGAAGACACGTCGCAGAATTTTAAGACGCAACGTCGCAATGTTCACCGACGTGACGCCATAACGTGTCACGGTGTGACCTCATATCGTGTTTATGTATTTTGGTTCAATATATTACATTACAACAAATAAAAAATCTCTTTGCATACGAAAAACTTTCTTTTATTATAAATTTTAACCTAAAAATGTGTTTTGCCTCACTGCATTAACATCGACAGATTTTTAGGTTTAATATAGTTTTTAATTCTTCTATTAATATTTTTATTTGTAGTGTTAAGACACGTTGACGAAGTGGTTACTGCAACTGACTGAAGCGCTGACGGTCGCGGGATTCATACCCGCTAACGGCAAACGTCTTTATTAGCCATATGAATGTTTCTCGCGGTCTGGGTGTTTGTGTTAGTGTTGTGTGTGTTTCCGTGTTTTCGGACCCCCGACACAGGGCCATGAGATCTTATTGGGGGCCGTCAAGTGTGATGCGTTTATTGTGTTTTTCTTTTCTCATTATTTTTCGTGTACATTTTGTAAATATTCTTTGTATATTCCTAAAAAATATTATTACAAAGTTAAAATTAGTTGTTTCTTTGAATTGTTTATTATGTATTATAAACAAATTTTCATCCTCATACTTTTTAAAATGATAAACACAATCAAATCGATCGGCCATTTTGTTAAAATTGAAAAGTCATTTAAAAATGACACACGTGTTCCGATTTAAGTCCGATATATATATCTTATCAAATATTTTTAAGATTTTATTGCTGATCGACTGTATTTTATGTAGTTTTTGAATATTGATGTTATCAAATATACTCAGTCGTAATTGATTCATTGTTAATTAGCTTTCCTTGTATCAATAATTTGTGTAATACCGATAACGGTCATTTTTATTAATAGATCTATTAACGTATTATGTATTGGTGTTTCTCTATGCTTTATTGGCCAGAACTAATGACTTACGGATTTTTCGAATTGATAATTTTATACGTTCAACGAAACGTCAACTAATGCAATATGGCAACGTGTCATTAAGATGTAACTTTATAATTTTCAATTTACAAAAAGTATTCACTATGTTATATAACTATATAAAAGACTAGCTGTGCCCGCGACTTCGTTCGCGTGGATTACAGAATGCTTGGCATGTCTCCTGCAAAGCAAGGTTATAATAGTCTGCGGTGCTGCTCAAGAAAGGAGCTTCTTACTTTGGATTTGGGAACTTTCTGGTTGTATTTATAAGCAGACTCTAATTCAGATATTCCTCCACGGTTTTCACTATAAATGTTGAAGAAAAGTGTTTTGTGCTAGTCTTTAAAATTTCAACTGTATACCAGTATATTCTCGCCGAGGTTTTCCTTGTATGAACTTTAAGGGATCGCAAAAAATACTTAAAGGAGTCTCGTGTCCGATTTTAAGAAATCTAAAACTGCATCATAAGTTTTTTTAATTTCATGATTCTCCTGACCTGGAATTGAACCCACTAATTAAAAAAAAATACATTCTGTATTATTACACCACCTACCTAATAGTGTCACTTGTAAGAATCAACTTTAGGAAAGTTTTAGGAAAAGATTTATTTTTTAACAAAATAACATTAAATCTATACATAAATTAGAAGTTAGGTAATCGATTCTATATATATTAAATATACATATCAAATATCTGGGTTAAATCACGGCTCCCAGTAAGTTTAGAAAAAAAGTCTGCATAACTTCGAACGATTCGTTTATTTGCATCAAAATGCTAGTCACCTACTAAAGTAAGGAAGAGTGTAAAGAATATCAAAAATATATAAAATGAATAACTCACAGTAACTTCTTTTATGTTTGTCTATTTTTTCTATGTGAGCTATACAAAGTAGATACAATGTGACGTTTGTTTTGGTCCCCGTCACCTACTCCGTTACCTAAGTAGGTTTAGATAATTCCTAAAAAGATGAATCAATTTATTGAAAATCTACATTTCACTGGACTCGGCTATTGTACTCACCCGCTATTAGTGTTACAACATCCCGTTATAATTTAAAAATTTCACTTTTAGGTATGATCGTTTTTTGAAGAATTACAAAAGATTTAATTAATGTATGAATTTGATAGAATTCTGTAAAAAATTTGCCCTTTCTTTTTATTGCAGTTAACTATATAATAATACCTCTCTGAAGTTGATTCTTATAATATGTGACAGTATCAGATGATGCAATCATACAGAATGTTAATTTTTTTCCAAAATCAACGTGTTCGTTTCTGGCTAGGAGAATTTATTTTTCAAAAAACTAATGAAATAGTTTTAGTTTTTATTAAAATCGGCTCTGTTACTTCTTTAATTATTTTTCGCTATTGTTTATAGTTTCGGATTTGGTCTATCATATCCAGTAAAAAAATTACCCAGTAAATATATTATTTTCCAAATTATTATATTTATATAATATACATATATCTTCCATATTTGAATTAGATGTCGTTCACTTTTTCATTGGTTTCAATTTTGTTCCTTATTACATTAGCTTTCAGCAGTGAAAGTTTCGTCAAAATCGGTCCAGCTGTTTCAGATATTAGCCGAAAAAAATTGAGTGACAGAAAGACAGACAAAAATTTTAAGATTGGTAATTTTGTTGTAAGTACCGTGTATACTTTAATATGCATTTATTTAAAATTACAAACAGACATCAATTTTATTTATTTTTATACCTTCCCTTCTTAAATCGGAAATTGTTCACTATTTTATTGGTTTCTACAATATTTTGTTAGCGCGTAATTCTCTTTTTTACTTATTCATTAAAATAAACATATTAAAAAAGTAGCTAAAGTTAATCCTTATAATATTAGCCATTAAATACGTCATGTTTTGAAGAACTTTTTAGACTTTGTAATATTTCGTGAATTTCTTCTTCCATCTCCTCTCCCTTTCTGGACCTCACGTGATTAATGGACATTCCCTAATTGCTTGTGAAAGTCCCATCAAATTTGATTCAGCTGTTTCAGAGATTAGTCGTAAGAAACAGACTGACAGACAAAAAATTAAAAAATTGATTTTTTGATGTAAGTAATGTATATACTTTTATGCATTTAGTGAAAAGCATAAAAAACTGTTCGACGTGAACCCTTAAATTGACATAACTTTTTTTTATGAATCGATTGAAATTAAATAAACACCAAATGTTAAGTGAACCTTACTGCAATATAATCATGAAAACCACATCTAAATCGGATAAGCCGTTTCTGAGATTAGCGGGCGCAAACGCACTGATAAACAGACAAACAGACAAAAATTCTAACAATTATTGTTTTGGGTTCTATTGCGTATGTAAAGGCCCAAATAATTTGTTTTTTTCATATATCTTCTATGTACAGACAGCGACCCGTTAAAATTTTTTTATATGTATAGATTAAAAATACCTAAAATAGAAGTAAGCCTAAGTCACTTCTTATAACATTTGCTAACTGCAAGTAAAAGTACCATCAAAATTGGTTCAGCCGTTTTAAAGATTAGTCGGAACAAACAGATAGGCAGACAGACTGACAGACAAAAATTAAAAAATGTATTTTTTGATATAAGTACTGTATATATGTATGTACTTTCATGCATTTAGTGAAAAGTACAAAATAATGTTCGACGTGAACCCTTAAATTGACATAACTTTTTTTATGAATCGATTGAAATTAAATAAACACCAAATGTTAAGTGAACCTTACTGCAATATAATCATGAAAACCACATCTAAATCGGATAAGCCGTTTCTGAGATTAGTGGGCGCAAACGCACTGATAAACAGACAAACAGACAAAAATTCTAACAATTATTGTTTTGGGTTCTATTGGGTATGTAAAGGCCCAAATAATTTGTTTTGTTTTTTTTTAAATATATCTTCTATGTACAGACAGCGACCCGTTAGAATTTTTTTTATATGTATAGATTAAAAATATCTAAAATAGAAGTAAGCCTAAGTCACTTCTTATAACATTTGCTAACTGCAAGTAAAAGTACCATCAAAATTGGTTTAGCCGTTTTAAAGATTAGTCGGAACAAACAGATAGGCAGACAGACTGACAGACAAAAATTTTAAAATGTATTTTTGATATAAGTACTGTATATACTTTCATGCATTTAGTGAAAAGTACAAAATAATGTTCGACGTGAACCCTTAAATTGACATAACTTTTTTATTTATGGACCGATTGACATGAAACAAAGCCTAAATGTTAAGTGAAGCTTACTACAATATATTAGTGAAAACCGCATCTAAATCGGATAAGCCGTTTCTGAGATTAGCGTGCACAAACGCACAGATAAACAGACAAACAGACAAACAGACAAACAGACAAACAGACAAACAGACAAACAGACAAACAGATAAGAATTCTAAAAATCTTTGTTTTGGGTTCTATTGCGTTGGTAAAGGCCCCCAGTAAGATTTTTTTTCATATATCTTCCATGTACAGACATCGACCCTCTAGAATTTTTTATTAGTATAGATTGTGGCACCTATAAAACCAGACATTTTAGTCGATGTTATTTAGCAACCTGCTAGCGATTGAATATGACAGGCGAAACATGTTGTACCTTGGGAAAGTTAAAAGTGTTTACAGATATTTAAAATAACGTATATATAGTTAATAATCTATAGTTTAACATAAAAATATCATTAGCATATATGCCACAATTTAGACAAGTGTAGTACAAAAATCAGAAATCAAATGAATGTAACTCATATTATTACGACGCGACGTCGCTACGTGTACGTAAGGATCACGACGTGACGTCAGAACGAGCCGAACGCGACGTTGGAACTTAATTGTTTTTTTTTTTATTTAAAAAATAGTTGGCAAAGCAGCAAGCAGAAACCTGATGTTAAGTGATCATCACCGCCCTTGAACACTTGCAGCACCAGAGAAGCCGCAAATGTGAGGTAAAAGAGAATAGAACGAAAGTGAGGAGTTTGGGAGGGGATTAGGCTTCCGGCTGTCTTACTCACTGTACGAAATGCAGGTATTTTAGCTGCTTTAAGCCTATCTTCTGTTAGAGTGAGGTACTGCCTTTATTTTATTTTTTTTTTATTTAAAAAGGTACATCAACATCACACGTATTAAACACTTATAGATAAAACAAAAACTTCAAATAATATTTTGAAGCCGATATGAGTTACAATTAAAGATACACACAACGTTTATAGAAAAACTTATTGTCTACATATTCATATAACAGGTGTGTATCTAAATTACTACAAAACTTAACAGAAACAAATTATACGATACAAAATGAAATATAAAATTTGGAGAGAAGATAAATAATGACTGCCTTGGTCGAGCTGGCCTGTATGCAGTCAGTAGGCTAAAGCTAGGGTCTACTTCAATAGTAAAAATTCGTCTCTACTAGTTGAGCCGCTAAAAGTACTGACAGATTCCTGTGTGTTCGTGCATTTTATTCATAACATTTAGGTATGGAGGTATAGGAATGTAGACAATATAAGGAAGCTGATCAGCAATTCTATGTTAAGCTACACGGACTCTATTTTGAAAAAATGGCATCTAAAGGTGTCAAGCCTAATCTTAATTTTGTTTGAAGAAGTATATATCGATCTATTCTTTTCTATTTTGATAAACGATATAATGACTTAAAAGCAGATTGGTATAGTAGAGTTTTACCTAATAAATAATTAATATCCGAAATATTAAGTAAAGAAATATTTTTCCGTACTTATATAGTTTAGATGACTTGAAAATATTTAGAATAATGTGAAATACGTGACGCAGTGTCAAAATACATCAATATCTCCGAGTTTGACTTCTTACGGGTTGAGAAATTATTGCTTATATCCATATAATCTAAGAGTTATAGATTATAATTAGTGAAATGTACAAGAGTCCATAGCCTTAAAAGTTAAATTCGTAATCAAAATCAAAAAATACTTTATTCAAGTAGGCTTTTAAAAGTACTTTTGAATCGTCAAAACAAATAAAAGTTGCTTAAAATAATGAAAAGCTACCACCGGTTCGGAATGTAGATTCTACCGAGAAGAACCGGCAAGAAACTCTTTTAAAATTATGTTTTTAAGTATATACATTTAAAAATTACAAATGTGTATATTAAACATCCTGTATGAAATCCAGCTAATCTAAATCCATGCATTATTATCATCTATATAATCTTGAATTTCCTCTAATGAATTATTTCCTCTTAATAATAAGTTTATTACTAATGTAATATTACTAATTGATTATAAACATTTATGAAGACAGATAACTATTCATTTTACAACACCATTAAATTAATAAACATTTCAATAATATTATATCAGTATATTTTTATTTCAATTACAGCCAATTGCTTTCAATTATCGCTTATCTTTACAATCGAAATGTATTTAGTTCGTTCGGGTAATCGTGATCCATTGCTTGCGATTCTAGCAGTCATCGTACTTTTTAGGTTTATTAGAGTTCCGCAGTCATAGTTAGGTACTGTTATAGTTTCGCCATTTCCGTCTTTCTATCTAAAACTTAGGTAGGAAAGTCTTGATATTAGAAAGTAATTTGATATTAAAAATTAATCACACCTATAATGTGGTAAAATTTAATCTTGAAATTTTTTTTGAGTACATTTCCTCCATTTAAAATGGGGACGAATTTTTTTTCTTATTGGGGTGTGAGAACTTATTTGATTTTGAGGTCCATTTGAAATATATAAGGTTTTCAATTACTAACAAATATTATTATACGATAATTACCTTTGTAAGTACGGTAAGTGAAAAAGTCGAAAGCATAATTCCTCTATTATTTTTCCTACTTCCTATTTATTCTTTAATGAATTGTTCATGTGCGACGTTGATCACTTAACGTACTCGTTTGTTAATTGTATATACATATGAAAATAAAAATATGTGAGTCTGCAAATTTTGACAGGCAATCACGGAACCATGTACTGCGCGTGGACCTACTCGCACTTGGCCGATTTTTTTATTTGCACAAGACATTGATAATTGAGTTATCGTAATATCGATATAGCGAACGATTTACTTCGAAAATCCATTGCAAGTGACTTTTTTAACCGATTGCCCTAAAAGGAGACGCATTTTTTCCTATGTCAGTCTATTGTAACGATCTATCATAGGCGAGAATTATACTTGTAAGTTTTACTCTCATTGTTGATATAAAATAACTCTGTATCCTAGTAACAATTATCTCGGTAACCTAACAAAAACTAGGAGTGTTTAAAATAAAGCACTGACGGTAAATTCTTTCAGGTGTAAAGCAATGACCAATAACTTATGTAAATTTTTATGAAAGTTTGAGAGTAAAACTTACAAGAGTAATTCTCGCCATACATAGAATCACAGATACATATTAGAGTTTATAATGTAATGTTATTGTATATATAGCAGTAACATTACATGCTTTAGTGAATATTTGTATTTTTTTCTTATTAATTCGATCTATTTTTATTTAGTAGTATATTTTTATCTATTTATTAAAAGAAAACATATGTTATATAATGTTATCTTAATACAAATTTATAATGTTCGCTCGAACAGGTCAAAAGCATGTTTTGAAAATTTTCAAGGAGTAAAACTAATACATATATGACTATATATGAAAAGACTTTTATAAATTTTAGCTAATCTAACATCAAGGAACGAATGTTTAACAAATAGGCGATGTAAGTAGTGAAATGGCGAATAGGCTAGGCGAATAGTAAACGTTATCAAACCACATCATTTACCTAGTTATTTAATTAAATTACCGAATTTCATTCAGTCCGCTATAGTAAAGAGACTAGGCAAGTAATTAAAACGCTAGCTATAAATATCTTATAGCTTGTTAAAATCGGATCTAGGCTGTGGTAGTTTCTCCTTGGCGGCAAATACGCGTTTACTCTATGTTTTACATTTTTCTGTCTTTTACTAATTAGAAAAAGTGTTGGTCGGACACTCTCCTTATATCTACCATCCGCAAAACGAGGATTGCATTTCGAACGGTGAGTGAGAGAGCCGGAAGCCTAACCCTGTCCATTGCTTTCCTTACGTCCTATTTCCTTCTATTTTTCATTCCTTTTTAAGCTAGCAACGCATTTGTGGTTCCTCTGGCGCTGCAAATATCCATGGGCTGTAACGCCTGTTCATTTGCCCGCTAATTAAAAAAAAGTGAAGAGAGAAAGAGAGCAAGAGTATAAAAAAAATTAAGACCAACCTCTGTCGAATCCATACGCCTGTCGTAAACTGTACGGGTTCGTCACGAATCTATTGACAGCCAGCTGGTTCCGTAGAATCTGATCCGACTTTATCATATGGTCACTATATCGACTTAACGGGTGTCTCGTGTCGATTTGATATCCTGTCTTCATTCTGTAATCCGGCCAAGGGGTATTAGCCTTTATCGGCGTCGGATATATTGGGTATGTGTTCCTTCTCTGTTCTAAATTCACTTGCATCTTCATATATTCGAGTTCCCTTTGTACTTCTGACATAACGTTGAATTTCGCTTGCATGTCTTCATGTTTGTTTTTGTTTTCCACCTTTTCACTACACTTTAATGTATCTTGTTCATTGCTCGAGTGCTTCTGTGTTTTCGTCGAATCGCTCAAAATGTCCTCGATGAGGAACGATTTTTTTTGTCGGCAGTCGCACATTTCAACGGTAAACTTGATACTGCCCAAATTATTATCAATAATATAGATAGAGGATGTAATTGATAGCTACTTGTTTAATGGATATGGCTAATCTATCCGCTGATAGCGGATAGTGCTGCGATTCAGACGATATTGGGAAGTGATTGCGGGTCTTGTGTTTTAGGTCTTAAAGTTGGTTTTTGCGTGTAAATATTGGTTGGTTGAATGAAAAGTCCAGTGGTTGTTGGTATATTTTCTATGGGCTTTTAAGGTTATATTGACAGGTGAAGATTAGGTCATTAGGTGTTGGAGTGTTGTAATGCACGGGAAATACGGGATTATTGAATGCTGTCACTCGTAGTGTAAGTATTAGGGTGACCGAGTTACTAAGTGTTTTTATTACGTGTAGAAATATCTATTACTAGCTATACTTCGCGATTTTACTCGCATTTATTGTTATTCGCTTATACATATACGTAATAGCTTAATGTAATTTAGCCTAAATATCCGCAGTGGAGAAGCATGGTGGATTAAGCTCCAAAATCTTCTACTTAATAGGAGAAGGAGGCGTTTGTTTAGTAGTGGGACATTTACAGGCTGTTATTTTACTATAAAATTGGCTATGAAATGCATTATTATTATAAAATTAAGTCGCTAAATCTTCGGATTAGTACGTTAAAACTTCGGCTCCATGTAATTATATATAAAAGATAGTTATTCTACTAACTATTTAAAACTCCGCTGCTCCTGTTACACTGAAGGGTCCTTGACCTCGCTCTTTCACTAAGAATTGGCAAATATATGCACGCGTCTCATTTATCCCGAGATTTGCAGGTTTCGTCTCATTTTTTTAAATAAAAATATACATACGTAGCACCAAAAATACGTTATGGACTAAAAAAGGAAGGATTTTCACACTCAACGGCCCCCATTAAGATCGCGTGAGACCTTGTGTCGGGGGTCCGGAAACACTCACAACACTAACACAAACACCCAGACCATGACAAACATCCGTATGGTCAATACAGTCATTTACCGTGAGCGGGGATCGAACCCCCGCCCGTTAGCGCTTGAGTCAGTTGCAGTGACCACTGCGCCAACGTGTCTGTCGAAGCAATTACTAAGTTAATTCAAAATAAATTTTACTGGTAAGAGTCAGTAGCGCGTAGTAGAACACTACCTTCAGTTTTAATATTTCTAACGCGTTGTATAATAGCAGAGTTAATGTTTTTATGAAAACATTGAATAATTGAAATTCATAAAGAGTTAAACGTTGCTTAAATGGAAACATTTTAATAAATTGTTTTCGTACGCAATAACAACGTCATGAATGCGGAATCCGTCTGCCATGGCGAGGATTTCGTTTGACCACAGATTAAATGTGATTAGAGCTCACAAAATGTGACGAAAAATGTAACTTTTGCTTGAATTTTCGTGTTCTATATTTATAACTAACTGATACTCGCGATGTCTGAAATCTACGAACTTTATGCATGCAAACTCTTAGCCCAATAGTTTAAGATTGACAAAGTTTCATACAAGCTTTCATCCCCTATTTTATACCCGTGGGAATAGAATTAATCAAAATCCTTTCTTAATGGATGCCTACGTCATAACATCTACCTGCATGCCAAATTTTAATCCGATCCGTCCCGTGGTTTGGGCTGTGCGTTGATAGAGCACTATGGTAGTCAGTCAGTCACCTTTGAGTTATATATATTTAGATTATAGTCCTGCTTCTCCGACTTCATCTGGGAATTTTTTCATTTATGTTCACCGATTACTCGAAAACTGCTGGACCGATTTGGTTTATTCTTTTTTATTTAAAACAGTATACCCTTGGATTAGTTCCCCGCTCACGGCAAACGTCTGTATCGGTCATATGGATGTTTTTCGTGGTCTGGGTGTTTCTGTTAGTGTTGTGAGTGTTTCCGGACCCCCGACACAAGATCACGCGATCTTAATGGGGGCCGTTAAGTGTGATGCGTTTATTATTATTTATTTATTAGTCCCATAGAATTTTCATCAAAATCGCTTCTGTAGTTTGGTTTTAAAATCAAAATAACTAAAATATGAAATATTAAAGTAAACGAAATTAGGTACTTCGCTTTTGAAGTGGGTTTTTTTTTAATTTTTGTTAATGTTCTTATTGACAATTTCGTTCACATAACTCTGTAGACAAACAGTTTTAAGAACCAACCACTTAATTTTAAAAGTGGACTTAGATAGAATTTTGACCTGGCTTTCATTAGTAATGTTTAATTTGTTAAAACAGAGGGTACGATTTTATAAAAGTTTCGTTTAAATAAATGAGAACAGTGCAAAGATGATTCTAATCAGGGCAAAGGCCGGCCCTTTCCATAATCGATGAATTGATTAATTGATATTGCTAGCGTCGGGATGTTAAACATAAATACCAAGGCATATATAGATTTCTTTCAAACGATTTCAAAAAGGAGGTTCTCAATTCGTGGTATATGTTTTGTTGACCGCAAAACTCAGGCTTTTCTTCATTGAAAATTCCTTTTCTCATTAGGATGATGATAAGCAATAATGTTTACTCATAAAAAGTCAAATTCGGAGATATAATTTTAAGTTATTATTAGATAAAAGTTTCGATTGTAACAATCTGTTTTTAATTCATTATACCTTTTATAAAAAAAAATAGATAGATATATACGTCTGCAAACAAATTCGTTAAGATTAGGTTTGACATCTTCAGACGCCATTTTTCTCAAAATGAAGTCCGTATTGCTTGACATAGTATTGCTTACCAGTGTTTATTTTAAAGGGTATACTTTCAGTTCAGCCTTATAGAATTTTTAATAATAAAATGTATATATCTGTATCATAATTATGTATGTATTGTCCATATATGCTCTCCTTTAAAGGACACAATTATTTATTCATGTAACCTCTACGATAACGACTCTACATTACCTCCAGTAGTATCTCTCAAACGGATTCCTCTCGAAAAACAAAAGGGGTGAACTTGCAACCAACCCTGTAATTAATGGCGGGAGTTTTTCTACCTTTTGTTACGGAAGGGCAGCTAATTGTCTCTAATTAATTGGGGCTGCGTATTTTTAACCCCCCTCTATATTCCCTTTGTCTATATACGGTTGACGACTTGGGATGATGCGAGAAAGTATTCACGGGAATATCGACTGTGTTACTTTTGTTTAAGGGTGATTTTGCTTTAAAGTATTTTTGAAATAAGTATCATATTGATGAGTGGTTTTTGTTCAAACAAGGGTCGAAATGGTAGAGTTGTGATTCATGATTTAGGAGCCCTAATTGGAGCTTTATTGTTTTGTTCGGATGTTTGTTTGTTTTTGATGGATCGGTTTATTGATGGCTTTTGTTAATCGTGAGGAATTGTGGCTCTTGTTGGACGATATAAGGCATTGAAGCCAACCCTACACCGCTGCACTATTAACGTTCGATAAGTATGTGTTGAAGCTGAGATAGTCTAGTGGTTAGAACACGTCGATCTCAATCGATGATCGCGGGTTCAAGCTTCGGCTAGCACCACTAAATTTGTTTTTAAATTCATCTCGAGCTCGGTGAAGGAAACATCATGAGAAAACCTGTAGGTACATATATGGCGGGAGAAATTCTGACACATCTATATCCGCCTCGCACTGGAAAAGTGTGATGGGTTTCTAAGTATTCTCCTTGATAGAAGAGGAGGCCTTTGCCCAGCAGTGGGATATTTACAGGCTATTACTTTACTTTACTTTAAGTATATTATGTCGTGTCTACATAATATAAGATCCGAACAGTAGTCATATCCAATTTTTATGTATGGAATCATTTACAGTTCGGTTCTAAGTTATAAAATCGATATTTATTAATTGTTACGTTAAGGTGGACAAAATGGGGGAAAGAAGAGGTCTAATTGTGTAAAATTATAGAGATAGTTAGGAAAACAAATTATGACTTTTGATAGAGATTAAAACATGCCACATTCTGATAGATAAAAGCAGCGTTTTGATAAAAAAAGTTCTCAATTCGTAGTTTTATTTTCCTTTTCTTTTACACCAGAACTCCGACATTTCTAATTCGTTTATGTATTTTAAACTTTCGCGATTTATACTATTCATATTTAATACAACGGGTCTCATCTCGATAACGAATGGTATATTATTGCCTCTTTTATTTTTATTGTATTTTATTTTTAATCGATTTTGTAAATCCTTTATTTTATTTGAAAGGGTTCTTTTAGATTATTAAATATTGATTTAATCAACATTAGTTTAATAGTTTGATTTCTAAATCAAAACAACAGGAATTTGTATGTATGCTATGCTTTGGTTTTGAAGTAGATTCATTTAAAAAATACGAACCCATACTCCCACCTTCCCGTATTTACGTTCATGGCTAGCGAGATACAGCCACGAGCCAGCCCGTATACGAGCTATAGTCGGTACGCTACAGTTAGGCTCTATTTCAACTACACTCCAATAATCATGAAAACATTTTAATAGCTTTATTTCTAGATAATAAAATAACATAATATATCAAATTTGGCGTGACTGTCTAGAGCGTTACAGTGTCTTATCAAGATAATCCAATCAATTAACAAAACAAAATTACAATGCAATATTTTGTATTATGCCACATATTATGCTCAATGGTAACTGCTTCGTTCCTATGAGTCGTAGCGTGATGTAATATAGCCTTCTTGAATAAACGGGCTAACTAACGCTAAATAATTTTTCAAAATTAATCCAATCGTTTCGGAGCCTCTTCTATGTAAATAAACAAACAATCAAATCTTTCCTCTTTATATTGTTAGTGTAGATATAACATTTTAATTTATATCGAATAAGAAAATAATTTAATTATTGAAGATATAAAAGTAATTACAATCGAATACATATACTATATACATATACAAAATTATACAAATAAAACTTAAATAAACAAATAATTATATAAAGAAATAAAAAGATGAATTATAATAAATGAAATTAATGACACAATAAATTAAAACGATTATAATATTAGTAAGGATGTTTAAGGATTTCGATGAAACTTTACAAAGTTATAGTCTACACATCGTATCTATATAGTCTATATACACGAGCTGTCTTACGACTATTGGTGGATGTATAAATGATGTTAGAATGGATCAATACTTGTTTCTCTGAAAACATTAAACAGATTTTGATGAAACTATGGCTGGGATTTTTATCAACATACCAGGCGGGTGATGCCGCGGGCGGGGACTAGTATAATAAAAAGAGTTAGTGAAGTTAACTCTGAAATCACTATCCCTATGTTATCAATTATTTTATGTATTTTTTTAAAACAAAATTTAAAAGAAAACGTGATCGAGGCCATGAATAAAAGCTAGTGATTTATAAATATTAGTAATGTGCCATATATACATATCCGTATCCGTGTATCCATTCTTTTAAGCTGATCTTTTTCGGATCTTTCACTTTATTAATTTCAATTAATAGATGATTTTTTTGATATTTTTTGTTGAGTGTCATACCTAACAAAAGTGATGTCTTGCCTACGGAAAGTGTTAAGTGGCGTCAGCTATTGTTATTCGTTTAGTGAAAATGTTAAGATCCAATATCAAAATCAATCAAAATCAAAAAATACTTTATTCAAGTAGGCTCTCACGAGCACTTTTGAATAGTCAATACAGGAAAAAAAAAAAACATAAATAATGAAGCTACCACCGGTTCGGAACGTAGATTCTACCGAGTATAAATATATAGAGTAAATTGGTCAAATTAAAACGATATGCAGATGCTGATAAGCAATAACGTGTTAATGTTAAGTACGAAAACTGAAATTCAGATATATTGATTGATTCTAATAATGCGTCACTTATTTAACATTATTCCAATAATTTTGAAGTCATCTAAACTAAATAAGTACGGAAAATAGATTCTTCATTTCATATTTTGAATTTCAAGTGCATTCCATATTTTGCAATTTATATAATAATCTCATATATTTGAAAAACTTATTATTGGATAAAACTCTTAATTATACCAATCTGTTTTTAATTTTTTGTTTTGACATGTTTAGACATCAAATTGAAGTCCTTGTGGCTTGACACAGTATTGCTTATCACCGTAAATGTGTCAAGTAAGTCGGAAAAAATACTAATACGCAGACAATGCCGCGGGTGGGCGCTAGTCCTATCATAATTTCATAGCATTATCTCCGTAATACGTAATTGAGTCAATGTGACGTAATTTAATATTGTTTATCTTTACCATTAGATCACTCATACATCAAACCCGAATTACATTGTCTTACAATTTATCTAGTCTCAGAAACAAATCGATTTCTTTTCCATTGTCCGCAACATTATTACACACACACAGAAATATACAAATAAATAACACATAAATTAAATTATCACGTTCTGAATACATTGCGTATTTAGAATGCTATTGTTCTGTAAATGGCGGTGTTAAAAAGCAATGTATGGTTTACAAGTGGTTGTTACAATTGAGTTACAATGCGGTGAACAGCGGGTGAGTCGATATAATGGGCGATTACTTAAGAGCCGGCTGACAGCCCTAAGGGATTATAGTGTTGGTTCAAATATATATATCATCGATATCGATATAAATTTAAGTTTGAGATTATGTACACTAGTAGTGTTTAGTGCAGTAGAGAATAACAAATTAGTATTTGATTTTGGAAGACCGCTAATGTTCTTAAAAAAAATAGCTACGAAGGTATATGAATGTTATTTTGTATAAAACCCACGTTTCGATGAAAATGTCGGTTAAAGCTAGAATAGAAAGGTGTGTTAAAAACCGTGAATATAAAAAAGGTAATATCTTAAACCAATTATTTTACGTTACTGAAGTTTTTCGTTTTCTTTTTTTTTTTAAATATATTATTTATAATTAATACATTTTATTATATAAATTCAAAGATGGTATTTAATAAGAGAAAAACTACGAACCGCCACTCTCTCCTCTTGCTAATTTCGGAAATACGACGTGTATTAGAAATATAAGATATTATCACATTCGAGAATAAGCTCTCGATATTATCTTTCGACGTCGTACCTGAAACGATTTTTGATCAATGTTTTGTAATTGTAATATAATATTAAACAAATTCACACTGACGACAACAATTGTAACGTCATTCAAATAATTAAAGCTGGTTAAAATTGATTTTATGTATATTACGTTCCTCTATTAATGCTAAATTCTAATCTCTATAATTATAAAGCATTAAAATTACAGAATAAATATGTTTTCAACATTTATTCGATCGAATAGAAAACTATATCGATAAAATCCGTCGACATCACTAAGACTATCTTGCAAAGCATTGTATTGATTTTGACTCTATTTTTATTCGGACGGCCCACCTGGGTTGCATAAGCTGTCGAGTTCAGATGTCATATAACATCAAGTGTGCCCGCACACAACAACGACGTATCAACATAGACGGATTACATTCATATAGGAAATATGATGTGCGTTTTGTGTTATTGGAATTAGTACTTTACAATATTGTAATAGAGCTCAATTTAGGTTTGATGTAGGTTTATTGTAGGCACTGTAAGCGATGTTCGAAGTACGTGTTTAAATGTTATAATTCAATCTTATTTGTACGAAAACGTTTATGTTACGAACGGGATTTGGGAGCTAATTTACGTTTGTTATGGAGTTGGGGTGTTCTGTACTGTACCGTACTGTATTAACATGTAAATATCCCACTGCTGGGCAAAGATTCCCTTTTAAGGAGAAAGCTACATGTGTCTGAAATTCTCTTGACACATTTAGATTTCCCCACAATATTTTTCATCGAAAACTAAAATGAGTTTTACGTTTTAAACACAAATTTAGCATTTCAAAAGTCATTCTGCCATTTGACGAAGACGCAATAAAACAATATTAAACACGTGCCTAGCTAAACAGTGTTTAAAAATTAAACATCGCTTAAAATCTTATCTAATTTGCTTCACAGGTAGTAAAAACTTATTAATATAAGTTGACAGCCAATTTAGGTTTTATAAATCTGTTAAGCGTATATTAAGCTACGTCTAAAGTACGTTAAACTCAAAAGTGTTCTTAGACGCGGTTTTGTAGTACGGATTTTTTACACACGCGTTTAACGTATGTTTAAATCTTTTATAGTAAGGCAGAGTATTGCTAATTGGGATGATCTGATATATATATATTATGTTATCTGACTTACTAAATGCTAACGGCGTCTTGAATTGTCGACTTAAGTCGTAAACGACGTCAAATGGTCTCTGATTTAGTCGTCGATGATGACATTAACTCTGACCTAACTGCATTCTAAGTAACTTTATACTTTCCATGATAAATAGTGAAATTAATTTAAAATCAGCTATCATTATTTCAATAATTGTCATTCTTTCATAATTCAGTGATATTACGTGTACAGAAAGTTGAAGTTTTTTAAATTATACTTACATGGGCTTTGTGTTGTAACAATAATGATTGGTCTTAATATACCTATTTTAATATGGTTTTTTGTCTGTCTAAATATCTCTTTATTTCTTTGTACAGTCAATTAATATATTATTGAAACAAGGATTCTTTAAGACATTTAAAAGACGGACACACTTAAAATTTGGTACACGTTTTGCTTATGTGATACAAAGATTAGCAAAGATTTATTTTGCGAAAGTATACTTCAGAGAGGAGACCTCTCCACAATTTTACTTCTACCAACTAAGATAGGGAGTTTTCATAATGCTTTTAGAATTTCGAGTTTATTTATATTATTCCCAGCAGTAAACCGTCCCCTCAATAGTAAATCAATGCACTCAAGTATAGATTATCGTTAAATAATAATAACGTCGTAATGTGAGCCTTAGCTATTACAGAGAAGTGGCCCCGACTCGAATGTTCGAGTGACTTTATTCCGCCCTATAAATTTGAACGGTTTTAGGCAAAAAAGATACATTTTATTTACAATTAGTTCCGTAGCTTAATGAATTATTTTAATCAGAATTGAAAAAAAAAAGGTTATCAAATCGACTGACGTAAAAGATCGTTGCCGAATGTGTTTCGATTTTAATCAGTTTTGAGTAACATTCTAAGGTACACGTAAAGATTTGTTTTTTAATGAAAAATATTTTCGGCGACTTACAATTAAACTTGCAGCTGTGTTGAGAGTTGAAAATATTCTAAGCTGTAAATTTTTGTATGAATATACTCTGACTGCACTGGAATATGCTATACAATATTAAATGCACTGACGATTAATTGATTGGTCATTGTAGCATGTAGAATGTAATTATAAAAATATGAAAGTGCTACAAAGCTTTTGTAAGTTTTCTTGTTCAACTAAATTTTAAGGCATGATTTAAATTTGCAAGATTTACTGTCGTTATTGATACAAAAAAACTCACTAACAGTCGTAAGTAGTTCCAAAAGATTTGAATATCAAAAATAACGCAAATACAGTAAATTCTTTCAGGTGAAAAGCAATGACGAACAACTTAAAAGTAAATGTTTATGAAATTCAGTGCAAAACTTATAAGCGTACCTTTCACCTAATAATGTTTTTTATTACCGTACGACGGAACCCTGTTCAAAACAGGCTGTACTAATTTTATAGCCCGCTAGGCCGCTACCTGCATTCTTCATAAACGGCGACAGCCTTTTACTACCAATTAACTTAAATGATCGATGGCTTTTATTTGTGATATTTTGAACCTTTTCTATAAGACAATAAGACACATTTCGCGGCCAAATTTATGCTCGCTCAAACATACATTCACGAAGAAAATGGAATTGGAATTTTTAAATTTTTATTTACGATTTTAATTTTTTTCCTTTTTTTAGGTAAAAGCTTATTATAACTATTTATATATTATTAGATCTGTCCCCCGGTTTCGCTTGCGTTTCATTTCGATATTTCACAGTACAGAGATGTCTAATCCATATTAATTTTATAAATATAACGTGACTATGTATATCTAATTGTTTATTACGTTTTCACGTTGAAGTAGATAGAATTTTGATGAATTTTAATATAGGGATTGGTTGACCCTAAAAGAAGGACATTGACTACTTTGCGTCGCTAAAATAATACGTGATAGGGGTGAAATGGGGGATGAAGCTTATTACGTAGACGAAGTATTGAGGACCATCTCGTAGTCAAGAGCGGATCCAACTTCGCCGCCATAGGGGGGGGGGGGGGTCACCTAGTTGTGGTCAAGTCACAAGAAGTAATAATGTAAGTTTGATAATAATCGATACAGGTGTAAAAGTTATCACTTCTTCTACTTCGATGGGTAGGTTTTTATGGACGTTGAGAAGTGCCAGTCCGGTTAAACGTTCTTTAATCATACAAATTATATTAAATTAATTAAATATTAAAGGTACTTGCATAAAACCTATATTGTGACAAAAAAAAATCATGGTAATCATCATGTCATTCATCATGTTTAACAATTATAATTAGTGCTCTATCTAGGTCTTGGGCCCAGCCCAGAGGGGGGTCTCCATGACCCCCCCTGGATCCGCTCTTGCTCGTAGTCTATATATAAACTTCTTGGATAAACCGAAAAAGATAGTTTTTAAATCATATCGATAATTTTGCGATAACCGTGCTTAAAATAAACACCTGCTAGTAATATTTTATAGATAAAGATTATAATTAAAATTCCCGCAGTGAAAAGAGATTATAAATATACACATGGAAAAACCTAATCGCCAATAATTTCATTTCATGTACAACAGATAATTAAGATAATTATGTATTGTAACATATATATTTTTTAATTGACTATTGTTTTTTTTTTAAATTCAGATTGAATTGCAATAAATTTATTGATCTTTCATTCAATTACATATATTTAGTTGCAATTATACATGTACCGGTTGTCTCGAGAGTAAACGATTATCTTAAAGAGTGTTATATCCTTAAAAGTTTCTTGGTTACTAAGATCCAAAATCCAAAGCCTTTTTGTGAAAACTAAATATCGATAAAATATATGTAAAATCACGACTTAAGTCAATTTTTTTAATGCCACGGCTACTAATTTTTATTTTTCTTCATTTTTATTACTGCTTAATAATTAAAAAAATCACCTCAAAGCAAAACACAATAATTAAACAAAAAAATTAAAATAACAACATAAAATTTCCAATTATTCACCTAAGGTTATCAGCTTTAAATAGGTAATTTTTAAGATCTAGTAACAATTTTTTCAGCAATTCGATGTATATATTTTTTATCATTTTAGAATTCACATTAGATGCGTTAATTTTTTAGACAGCTGGCAGATTTGCGTTAATTTTCTTATAATGTGAGTCGTCAAAGTAAAGTGATGAAATAGACAACATCAAAATATCTTTATTTAAAATTATGAATTTACATTCTTTCATTTCATCTACCACGGTTTCGGAAAAATTAAAACTCAGACTTGAGAAGAAACCGCGAAAGAAATTCATCAAGGCTCTTTTTTCCGTTCTTATTCTTTTTTACGTCAAAATTTATTACAAATGATAAAATATATAGAGACAGCTTTGAAGCGATCGCCTCAATTCCATGGTGTGTCATCATCTACAAAATCTTTAATATCGTAGTATCCTTTAGCACACAATCGTGTCTTTATAATCTTTTTGAAATTTGTTATAGAAGAATTTTTAACGTTTTATGGCATCTTGTTGTAAAAGACAAAAACTTAAAATTAAAAATCAGGCAATTTTTTGAAGGACGTGTAGATTTGAGGTCTGATACCTTTAATTATTTGAATATCACACTCCTAAACCATAAGAATCAATAAAATATCAAATTTTGTAGCAGTGGCATTCAAGAAATCGACTTATCTAGTAATTTTTCTAATTAATTATTCTGCATCAACAACTAGTGAATAATTATTATATTATCTGTGAGCGATCGTCCTAAATCGTGAAACCGAACAAAAACATCACGAGAAGGACATCCCGGTTGGTTTTTTATGCGAGTTTTTTGTGGAGAGGCGATTAAGAAGCGGAATTTTTAATTGCTCTCTCTTAATTGTTTGAGAGGTTCGTTTTGGACGGCAATAAGTTATGCGGTGTCGAGAGGATGAGTGACATTCGCCTGCTATCAATATTTATGGAAACAGATACGATTAATTTAATAGGAATATATTATAATCGAAAAAACTTAATTACTTTTTTAAATATTCGCGAAAAATCATAATCCATTCTTATTTTTGTAAATTGTTTGTAAGTTACGCAATTTTTACGAGCGGTACTTTTATTTTTTCTATTTAGAATAACCTGTGCGAAGCGGGACGGATGACTAGTTAAATAATTGCTAAAATTATTTACCAATACATGGGGATAGCTTTCGCATGGGAGGGGTCCATCCAGGGCGATACGAGGGAGGAGGGGAGGTGGGGGAGGGGAGCGGGTTTATATGTCCAGAATGTACAAAAATAAATGTTCGTATGTTATGATTCTAAATGCTAATCTCAATTATTTAATTATATAAACCATTAGCATTTGTTTAATGTACTAAGTATAAGTAAGTCGTATACGGAATCCGGAGCCCCTAAACCCATTATATACGCCCTGCCGTTAAAGATACTATAACCACTTACTTCAAAGTCGGTCAATTAAAAATTTTTCAATAGTTGAATTGAATGTTGATGTCGTTTTCAATACCTCATTAATATTCGTCTGTTCTATCATTGTATGTTTGTGTGTAATATAAGTCCATATTAACAACACTATTAAGTTAAGTTACTTTTTATTGTCCGTTTTATAGCGTCGTTAACTGTCGGCTTCTCGGAACTGAAGTAACGCTTTACTTATGAAGTTATAACGCTGACGGAAACCGAATAATTATTGTTGAATTCGTTAATAAATACGTGTTTGACAGACGAGTTGAACATTGGTTAGTAGGCTTCGCCTGCGACTATGTTTGGGTTGATTTGGATTTTTTATTAAATTTTATTTATTCGTGATAGAACCAGAAATCATCAGTTTATAGAGTGTTTTTATTTTTTCAATAAAAATAGCTAGTAAATGAGCAGTAAAAAGTAACAACTTGTAAATGTCCCACTGCTGGGCAAAGGCTTTCTCTGCTCTTAAGGAGAAGGTTTAGATCTTAATCCGCCACGCTGCTCCACTGCGCGCGGATATATGCGTATCAGAATTTCTTTTGGCACATGCAGGTTTCCTCACGATGTTACCTTTAATAGCCGAGGTAAAGATGAATTCAAACTCATATAAATTATTTTATAAACACATGTAAATGAGCAAGCAGAAAATTAAGTGATCACCGACGCACGGGGACATTTGCAACCTAGAGAAGTCACTAATGCGTTAGCAGATAAGAAATTAATAAGAGATGAAAAAGAATAGGAAGTGGGGAAAGGAATGGGAGAGAGGGTTACACTTCTGGCTCTCTCACTCACCGTATGAACCACAGTTACATTAGCTACATCACGCTGATCTTCTGTGAGAGTGAGGTACAGTCGAGACAGTCAGTACCGATGGACAGTCGAAACAGTATTCGAGCTGTAGTCAGTAGGCTAGGCTTTATCTCAATATTATACCGTTACAATGTTATTTACAATATACAGAATTAATTATCATTACAAGTATACTCAAACAATGCGTTTTTTTCATCTAACTTAATCTAGTTTTTACAAACATTAATTTCAATAAACAATTTGATTGGTTTATTTGAAAAGTTGATATAATAAATAGTTTTCGAACGTTATAATGAGAAGGAATATGTTGTGAAAGAGATGGATGTATTTGAGTATGTTTATTTAAAGGAATATTAAGTAAGACGTACATTTAGTATTAAATAGCTGGTGCTCACGACTTCGTCTGTGAGGCCTACGTCATAGTAGCTTTATGCAAGCAAATTCTCAGCCCGATCGGATTAAAATTGACAAAGTCTCATACAAATTTTCATACCCAATTTTATCGCCTTGGGGTATAATTAATCAAAATCCTTTCTTAGCAGATGCTTATGTCTAACACCAGCATGCCAAATTTCAGCCGGATCCGTCCAGTGGTTTGGGCTGTGCGTTGATAGATCACTATGTCAGTCAGTCAGACCTTTGTATTATATATGTTTAGATTGTTCTCTCTGTACTTTTAAACATTAACCTCAAAATTATATATATGTAAAGAAATATAACTGACTTCAAACAGAACTGTTTTGTCAATACAATAAGCTGCATTCTTCATTACTTCATTTTCCACTCTTACGCCAGAATTAAACTTATACTGCCTTACTACAAAAGATTTAAACAGACGTTAAACGCGTGTTTAAAAAAATCCGTACTACAAATCCGCGTCTAAGCACAGTTTTGAGTTAAACATGCTATAGATATAGATTAACATACGTTTAAGTGAGTTTAATAGATGTCTAAAACCTATTTCAGCTGTCAAATGTAATGTTTAACATTTTATCAATAAGTTTTTTTATGAGCTTATTCGTTGTTAAGCAATTTAGATAATATTTTAAGCAATGTTTAATTTTTAAACACTGTTTAGCTAGACACGTGTTGAACATGGTTTTAATGCTTCTTTTGTAGTATGACAGATAAGTTTTAGTCTCCTAAATAATACTAAAAACTCTGTAATCAGGTAACAGATACGTCGCAAGTAGTTACGAAAGCTGTGTACGAGAAAATAAGGCACCGACAGTAAATTCATTCAGGTGTGACGCAATGAAAAAAACTTAGGTATACTTAGTGAAGTTCTAGCACTGTGTGGGTAAAATAAGCGGCTTTAAAGAAGATCGAGTAACTGCAACTGCAAGTTTTCATACACACCGTTATTTGAATCAATGAGATATCATTTTTCATGATATATTTTTACTCCGTGTACTTAAAATTAAATTCATTATTGACAAACCTCCATCGAAGTTTATTTTGGGTAAATGGTTATTGCTTCGCTTCTACGAGATGTAGCGTGATGTAAGATAGCCTAATACATTACTTAATAAAGAATCTATTATATGCAAAAAGAAGTTTTCAAATCGGTCTTGTACTTTCGGAGCCTATTTAAAATCTAGGAGCAAAACTTATAAGTGCAATTCTCGCCATAGATGTGGTTTTTTTTTCAAATTTAAATTTAATTTGGTTCTCAATTGGTCAAGAAATTTAGTCAAACTTATATACACATTTCTTTTTTAAATTCGGTAGAAATGTTTATTTTTTATTTTAATAGAATTGTGGCAATGTTTATTTTTTAGTGGTTCGTAGTCCGTAGCACGTGGCGCTACGTCGTAGACGTAATTTGTGGTTTCTACAATATGTTCCGAAATATATTTTATTAATTATATCTTAATAATTGTTTCAAACTCAAACTCAAAATATACTTTATTCAAATGGGCTTTTAAAGCACTTTCGAATCGTCAAGTTACATGTCATATTTTCATTTTAGATTTTTATAAAGCTACCACCGATTCGGAATGTAGTCTCTACCGAGAAGAACCGGCAAGAAACTCGATAGTAACTCTTTTAAAATCATTTATACATAATGTATTTTTATTACATTTTAATTATGTTATCCGGATAGAAAATCAACGCTTGTCAAATCCACGTCTCTTTGTCGTCAAAATATTCTTGTATGGTATAATATGCTTTATTTATTAAAGATTTTTAACGTAGGCTTTAAACTTATTGAGTGGCAAATGTAAAACTGTTTGCGGGATTTTATTATAGATGCGAATACCAAACCCCAGAAAAGATGAACTGACTTTATGAAGACAAAAGTTTGGTATGAAAAGTTTATTTATATTAAAGTTTATTTTCCATTATAAAAAAATGTAGATATTCGAAATGCAAAATATTAAAACCTGCTAAATCAATTATTCTTGCTACCTCACCGTTATCAATTTAATGTAAATATGTATATAATGAGAAATAGCACGAATAAATTATTCTAAAAAAAAAAGAATATTTTTACCATTTAATATTCAAAAAGAAACCAATAGATCCTCGTAATTATTTTAAAGTTCAAATACTCAATATAAACTCTCTTTGAAGAAGTTAAATAAATGTACTCCATAAAACACCCTTAATTATAATCATTCAAATAAAAGAAATAACACAAACAATAAATCACAATTTCAAAACGGAACAATCTAAACAATTTAACATAAGCAGAAAATAATTTACCATTTAAAAATTAAAATAAAAGCCCTGGCAATGAAAGCACTATAACACTAATCTGTGATAAAAACAATGCTACAATTACACAGCTCCTAATTAAAAGCGCGTACCAACTGTCAGCTTAATTATTATTACAGCGTATTACTTATACAGCATGTTCTAAATTACCATTGTAACTAAATAATTTTTAAAGTTAATTATCTACGAAATAAATAAATACGTTTCTATTTGTTTTGTTGAAATGTTTGTAGTTTATCGTTTGTTTGAAATTGTAGCAATTTCGTACACCATGTATAATTGTTACGTATACGTAGATGATGTACGCTTAATACAACGTACGTTAATATGTCAAATGAATACATAGCATTAACAATACAATGATGGCAACGCACACAATTAGGGACGTTGGTTGTTCGCGGAGTTAGAGTGCGTTGATAATTATAATGATCAATTTTATTATTTTAACTGACTTCAAAATAAGGTTCTGTATTCGACCCGTATGTATGTAAGTTTGTATGGACGCTATTAAAAGGGTTCTCGCTATTAATTGCTATAAAATTAAATCGAAGGTTTTAGTATATGTTAAAGTCTGATAAAGATATTTTGAAATTATCAAAGGGACTCTTTAATAATTATCAATAGTTCTGTTTGAAGTCCATACTTTTCTACAAAAAAAAAACTTATATAATGAGTAAATAAACAAAATTGATAATTAATTAAATACGTGAGGTATATGAGGTATTTTTATAGTTAATTATGACTTTTTAATTTACTCAGATATTTAAGCTATATTTTTTATGTGTTGGTATGTTTAAATTGGCAATTAGAGTTAGTTACACAGCTATATACTTACTGTTCATGTAATTAATTGTTTCATTAACGATTAATGAGTACATAAATACAGTAAGTACATTTAAACGCTCATAACTATCTATATTATATAGAAAAATACAATGTTAAAAATTGAAGTTAAAACTATATATATAATATCCTAAACTAGCATTTAATGTCCTGTAAACTTATTTTCTGTTATTTAAAGTTTTATATCAATGATATTATACTATAGATAAGTAATAAAGTCATAAATTTCGGCGCCCAGAAAGCCAATCACTTTGGACGACGTTGCTTCGCAACCAGCAAAGAACTGAACATGACAGACAAGGCGATTTTCAACGTCAAATAGTATGAACGTATTATATCTTTATTTTAAAATATCATTGTTTTATATACAAAAAATTCCGAATGAAAAACATAAAATAAACATTAAAATTAAGTCATAAAGGATTAAAATCTAATCCAACACGTATTGTATCACAATTTATCATTCAATAAGCACTTTATCTGGATACTTATAAAATATAATTATTATATCATGCGTCGAGATCGTGAAAATCATTTTGGTATGTAGGATTAGAGATAGCACGAGGAGCATCAAACAAGCTAATACCTTAAGCGTTATTTGTCGGTAACTTTTTACGGAATTTGAATTGAACCAGTCGTGTCGAAAATATTTTCAAAGTCCATTATAAAAAACACAACTCGAAAAATATAAGAAATATCGAAATAAAAAAATTGAAGATTTTTTTTTATATACGAAGATATCAGATGTTAATGTATTATATATTAAAACCTTCCTTAAAAATATGTAATAGAATTGCGAAAACCTCATCCAAATTGAATCAGTAATTTTTGAGATAATCATATGTACATAGATACGGGACGATTACAGAACATATTATATCTGAAGTGGATGAGAAAGGATTGGATTCGCATTTAAACTATTTAATGGAACATATATTAGTATGTAGGGTATTACTACTTACATACGTTAATCCAAGATATAAACTATAAGCTATTATCAGTTTTATTATAATTATTATAACCGATCTATATTCCATGAGACACGTGTAAAAATTGATAAGTTGATTGACAGGTATTAAGAACGAGAGACTTCTTAGAAGTGTATTCTTGATGTGAGTATTATAAAAAAATAAATAATTAAATACATAGTTATGATTTCTTACTTTGGAATGGTGTGTGTTCTATTCGCCGAATTCGTTTTCTTTCGGTTTATCTTACAAATATGTATTGTTAACTTTTTCTCGTGGATTCATTTGCGTTATTATAGATTTTATTTTTAAATAATGCGCTTATATACATAAAATAATGACTATGATCAGCTAAAATAAAATACCTTTCAAATGGCACCACATTTTTTGTAAGTTCAGTGCTACCGGAGTTTATTTCACATACAAGATTCGCTCTCTCTTTATTATATTATAGACTATTATACACAAATAGATGTCTGTATAACCTATGTCCACCATGAAACCATAAGCTATCTAAAAGTGAATGTTACTTATAAGTTTTTCTTTAAAGTAGATAAAAAAGATTTAAAAGCAATCGACTTCAAAAGCAAAATAAGCTATTTTTTTTATACCACTTTACACATTACACTTTTATACCACTTATTTCGATTTTAAAAACAAAGTACTAAGCCAATTTTGATAAAAACTCTATGGGACCATCTAACAGTATACCCTTTCGAATAAGATAATATTTTTAAAATCGGTAAGAAACACGATGAAAAAAAACATTCATTACGAAACCTCCTTTTAAAATCGGTTGTAAATATAAATAAGCAAAGCTTATCGCTTTATAATTTTAGTATGATCGCGATATAAATACAGTCATTGAAGTAATAAAAATATGATAATAAATATCAATCACATTATAAATGAGGCAGAAAGATTAACAGATATATATATAGATAACAATAAAGATAGCTCGACCTTTATTATTATCAGTCTCTTTTACTCAAGTGTACTTTAGGCGAGAATTACACTTGTAAGTTTTGCAGTTACCACTGCGCCAACGTGTCTGTCAAAATTTTATAAGAATTACATAAATTTTTAACACTGGCTTTTACATCTGAATAAACTTACTGACTTGACTTGACAAGGACATTACGTCGGTTTTCTTCACCGGGCAGGATCAGCCTTTTCCCGAGCTAACCCTGCCATCTCTTTCTAGACTATGATGGTCTCACATAATGAGTTTAAGGCCGATACCCTGTAGAACATTGCCGAACGAGTGCTAGTAGGCATATATTTCACTCGACCAAGACCTGCCTCTCGGCAGCTCACATGGGACACACCCGCAGAGAGGCAAGATGGTATATCAGTGCCTCCAGAATTGCATCCCAAATTATAACGTTCAATAGATTTTCGCACGATCCTGATAGACGCCAGCCAGATCGAGCCCAAAGATTGAAGAGCTTGAGCTTTATTTAGGATGGCAAGCAGAGGGATGTCTATCCTTCCTAAAAGGACCTTGGCTTCCAGGCTATGGAGAATGTGCGTTACAGACGTAGCTGCTGAACAGCTGTCTGAACATACTCCAGGTAAGCCGAAATTTTCGGTTAATTATACAGATGGCTTACCTGGAGTATTCCGTCCCGGAATGACATTGAGGCCAGTTGGGATGGGTCTGCATTGGTTCAAGTTTCCTTGCCACAAAGGTTACCAAGATAACTATTACCAAGTTAGAGAGTTGTTTTACATCAGTTGCGAAAGAAAAACGCACAAGTGTGATTCTAACTTAAGAATGTGTGATAGGAAATTATCAATTTATTTTATCGTAAATAAACTTTTGCGATCAGTCGGATCGAAAGTTTAGTCTTAAAGTATTAACTGGCTTTAAATTTATATTAATTATATTGTTTTTGTTATTCGAATACTTTTATTATCTCTGAGGAGGCGTGTACGGTAATCAATATTTATAATTCATTTTCATTGATGTTTAATTATACAGATGGCTTTCGAGCCATATTAACGATTAACGTTAACAGGGTCATAACTGGCCATATGAGGAAAAGTTGCCCTTTTGTAAAAAATAAGAAAAATCACACATGAGTCACTAATATTTTTTTTACTATTTCTTAGAGCTGAATATAATATAGTTATGTTTCAAACGCCTAATCTACACGTCCTTCAAAACAAATCACCTGAAATTTTTACTTAAAGTTTAATCGCATTCGCATCAGCTTACTTTAATAATTCATTCTGTAAAATAAATGTAGTAGACTGAATCTTAAATACGCTAAAAAATTACATTGGATTGCTGAAAAATCAAGATTTTTGAAGAAGGGTTGAGACTCAAGGTAGAGGCAATCATGGATCTAATAATAATTTTTTTTCCAATCTACATAATTCATTTAATTTATTTTTGTTGCTTTGACGCACGTCTAATTAATTACCTGATAACATCAATATCAAAACATGTATAAACGCACGTGTGACGGTTCTTGTTTTTCTGATTTCGATTTCCTTCGTTACGGCCGACCAGATTTTATTTTAAACTAGCAATTTCTTGCAACTTCGCCAGCGTGAACTTGAGAATTAAATATCTATCAAACATTCAACCCTACAACCATTCTTTTAAACCCATTAGGGTATGGATTTTCAAAAATCCTCTCTTAGTGCACACTTACGATATTTTCATGTTTCTAAACCTAGCGGTTTCAGCTATGCATAGATCGATCAATCAGTAAATATCTCAGCCAGTCAGTTTTTATTTGATGATGTTTTTATAATAAAAAAACACAAGATAATACGCATTTTATATAGATAAAATATACTATATGGCGAGCCTTAAAAAGTGGTAATCAGTTAGTTTCGGAGTGATTTTCATCGCTGTTACACGAAAAATGCACAATCCGGTCTAAATCTGTATTTATAAGGTACCGGACATTGAGTTTACATGTTGAAGCCCATCGGTGGATTTGAATAAGGGAGTCGCTATGACTTTGACAGATGACAATTTTCTTAAAACAGTTTTAAGAGAAGTCAATTTGTATTCACTTCTCTAAAATCTGGCAGGAGATTTAGGCCCTTATGGATCGGGGGCACTCATTGATCACGGAGCTCTAGGCAAATGTCTAGTGTATTTAATGGAAAAGAGGCGCCTGAGGATCTCATGATCCTGTGTCAGGGGTCCAAATTTATAATAATACCCATTTCTCTCATTGGTCCTATAGAATTTTCATTTTATTTTAAAATCAAAATGACTGGATTTATGCCGTTTAAGTAAACGAAATAACGTATTGTGCTTTTGAAGTTAGTTTCAATTTTTTTTATTGTGTGTCGATACAAGGTGTCAATATTACTGACCAACACGTATTTTGAAACATCCCCGTATACATAACAATAAGATAAAAACTCCCGCCACACCATAATCATTTGAACGAGCAATACGCTCGTCCGACTCACGTCTCGCGCGCGTGTATGTGCACTGGTGTGCGTGCTGTAATAGAGCGATGACGTGATTTCCTGCGCTGAGTTATTGCTACTGTACCGGCGCTAAATGCTCCGCGCGCTATAACTTTGTAGTGACGTACATTTAATTTTTTTTTATTTCACCTAAAAGCCTGCTGTTCTCTTAGAAGATTGGTGTGAAGTAGATAACATAACTATCGTTGTCTTAGATTTTCGCGATTATTATTCATTGAAATGAAACTATTTTAAACGGATTTAAATCGCGTATATTAATTATTTTTATCATCCCGACGTTTCGAGCACTTTGCAGCGTTCGTGGTCACGGGTAGACTAAGGTGACATTTGTCTATTTGAGATTTGAGAAAAATATTATTTACAACTACCGCCAACGGTTTCTTAAATGATATCTTGAATAACGTTCCGGTTGCACGCAGAAGGCACTAACTGTATCTTTTGGTCTGGCAGTCTGTTGGACTTGGGATTTTAAATTTTTAATGAGCGGATCCCAGGTGTTTGAAAGTCTCCAACCATCTTCTCTATTGAAGTTCGGATGTTTTTGAATTTCAATAGCCTCGCGTATCATTCTAGGAATGAATCTGTGTTCTCTAGCGAGGATCTGTGGTTTATCAAATCGGATAAAATGGTTAGGTTTATCCAAGGCATGTTCACAAACTGCAGACTTTGAAGAACGCCTATTCTTGACATCTCCTATGTGTTCCTTGACCCTAGTACCGATGCTTCTTTTTGTTTGGCCTATGTAAGATAAACCACACTCACATTCGAGTTTGTATACTCCCGCAGTCTGTAAAGGAATATTACTCTTGATAGGTCTCAAGAACTGGCTCACTTTCTTATGAGGCTTGTAGATAGTTTTAATCGAAGCTCGCTTCAAGATGTTGCCAATTCTGTCTGTAACTCCCTTCACATATGGTAGAAATGCAGGTTGTCGCTCAACTGTGGGTGGCTTGATACGGCTTCTACGATGCTGGCGAGGCACGGGCAGCTTGTTCTGGTGGAGTGCAAGCTTGACGTGGTGTAGCTCGTCCTCTAGGTGTTCAGCATCGCAGAGATGGTGGGCTCTCTGAAACAAAGATTTGCCAACGGTAGCTAACTGACTAGGGTGGTGGTGTGAGTCACCATTGAGGTATTTATTAGTGTGTGTGGGTTTCCTATAAACTGTGTGACTTAATGTGTTGTCAGGATTCTTGATAATAAGAATGTCAAGAAAAGCTAAAACATTATTTGCCTCTAATTCCATAGTAAATTGAATGTTATTATTAATAGAATTAAGATGTTGTAAAAATGCAGACGTCATATCACTAGGTAATATTGTGAAAGTGTCATCTACGTACCGCTTGTAAAACCGAGGTGTGATTGGTCCGGAGTGAAGAGGAGAGGGCTCTTCACTCCGGACCAATCACACCTCGGTTTTACAAGCGGTACGTAGATGACACTTTCACAATATTACCTAGTGATATGACGTCTGCATTTTTACAACATCTTAATTCTATTAATAATAACATTCAATTTACTATGGAATTAGAGGCAAATAATGTTTTAGCTTTTCTTGACATTCTTATTATCAAGAATCCTGACAACACATTAAGTCACACAGTTTATAGGAAACCCACACACACTAATAAATACCTCAATGGTGACTCACACCACCACCCTAGTCAGTTAGCTACCGTTGGCAAATCTTTGTTTCAGAGAGCCCACCATCTCTGCGATGCTGAACACCTAGAGGACGAGCTACACCACGTCAAGCTTGCACTCCACCAGAACAAGCTGCCCGTGCCTCGCCAGCATCGTAGAAGCCGTATCAAGCCACCCACAGTTGAGCGACAACCTGCATTTCTACCATATGTGAAGGGAGTTACAGACAGAATTGGCAACATCTTGAAGCGAGCTTCGATTAAAACTATCTACAAGCCTCATAAGAAAGTGAGCCAGTTCTTGAGACCTATCAAGAGTAATATTCCTTTACAGACTGCGGGAGTATACAAACTCGAATGTGAGTGTGGTTTATCTTACATAGGCCAAACAAAAAGAAGCATCGGTACTAGGGTCAAGGAACACATAGGAGATGTCAAGAATAGGCGTTCTTCAAAGTCTGCAGTTTGTGAACATGCCTTGGATAAACCTAACCATTTTATCCGATTTGATAAACCACAGATCCTCGCTAGAGAACACAGATTCATTCCTAGAATGATACGCGAGGCTATTGAAATTCAAAAACATCCGAACTTCAATAGAGAAGATGGTTGGAGACTTTCAAACACCTGGGATCCGCTCATTAAAAATTTAAAATCCCAAGTCCAACAGACTGCCAGACCAAAAGATACAGTTAGTGCCTTCTGCGTGCAACCGGAACGTTATTCAAGATATCATTTAAGAAACCGTTGGCGGTAGTTGTAAATAATATTTTTCTCAAATCTCAAATAGACAAATGTCACCTTAGTCTACCCGTGACCACGAACGCTGCAAAGTGCTCGAAACGTCGGGATGATAAAAATAATTAATATACGCGATTTAAATCCGTTTAAAATAGTTTCATTTCAAAGATAACATAACTGCATTGCGTTCAGTGAGTAACAGAACCGAATGCCTAACCCCTCCCTTCCCTTTCTCTACGCTCTATTTCCTTTCATGCCTTATTATTTTTAAGCTGGCAACTATTTTTTTAACTCTCCTGTGAGCAACGGTGATCACTTAAAATTAGATCCCGCGCCAGCTCGTATATCAGCTACTATCATACAAAAGAATACTACACAATAAAATAAAACGATTAAACTGGTTCATCTGGAAATACAACTTCTGTAATGATTTAAATCCCAGAATAACAGTAACAATTAAACATTCTTTGTTGTGTTCATAATTATAAACAAAATACACAAATTAGTACATTTTCAGTAAAATGCAAAAAGGCGGATAGAAAAATAATTAATAAACTAGATTTTAATCCAAGGTTTCACCTCAAAACTCTGTCATTTAATAACCCATTTTAAAAATTATTTTTTATTTTAAAGGGGTTCATTTACAAACTGATTCGATAATTTGGTTTTTAAATTAAAAATACTGAAAAAAATATGTCATTAAAGTTAACGAAATTGCGTATTTTACCTTTGAAATCGGTTCCATTAAAAAAAAAAGTCTTAGGTATAATGTCATAAAGTCACGTTTTTTACTATAGCACCATTCGTTATAGAACTGGATTTCATCTACACTACAACCATAATTCATGGGCTTATAAGTTAAGTGTACAGCCATTTTTCCCTTTAAGCCAACCCAACTCTTCTCATATTGCAAATATCCATGGGCGACAGAAATCACTTTTAATTAGATAAATCAACTTGATTGCCTAATTTTTATATAAAAAGTAGTATTTGTAAGATTCATAAATGATTCACATGTGGTGTCCTTGATTGATTATCTATTTTGATTGATTTATTGATAAAACAATCAATCATTTTTGCGATAGTGATGTTTATAGCTTACATGTATTAATTAGGTGAAACAAAAACTTTGTACCCCGTTTTACGAACATTGCACAGACGGAGGAGTATGAAATTTTACACTTACAGTTCTTACAGATTTTTTTTCGTGAATTATAAATATGTAAAAAGGTATCTTAAAAATTAAACGTTGAAACATTAATAAGTGATAATTAATTAATATTATACTATTTAATGATTACTTTTTATTTAAAACTATTATTTATGCTTTTTTCATTCGAATAAAGATTATTGTTTCACTTTGGCCTTAGACGTTATCCAAATTCAGCCAATCTCTGTAATAAATATTAAATATAAGAGATTAGTTATGATTATAGACAGACACTAACAATTTTTTCGCTTTTATGATTAAAAGTATTATAAAAATATTTCAAGTAATTTACGATAATCTTATTTTATATTGTGATTAAAATTATTAAGTTGATATTCCTTAATTTTTTGAGCCGACATCCGTTGTAAATTACATATTGATATTTGTATGATAATACCTGATAAACGAGCAGGTGGGTCACATGATATTAAGTAATCAACGCCGTTCATTCAATTAAAACTTAAACAATTAGTATTAAGAATCGTAAAATACATAAAAATTTAAATAAACAATGGTAATTTGGCAACTGAACATATTAAAATAGTTATATATTTTATTACACGAAAATATATTTATTGAGGAAGGGCTTAGCTGTCTACAGCTCGTATACGAGCTGGCTCGACCGGAGCAGTACCTCACTCTTACAAAAGGCTAGCGAGGAGTAGTTAAGATGAGTAAAAGAGCCTGTGACCTAACACTCTCTCCCATTCATTTCCTTTCGTCCTATTCCCTTCCAACCTCAATCCTTTTTAAACTGGTAACACATATGTGGTGCATGTGTCGATGGGCTGCGTTAACTGTCGCGTCAATAAAAAGGGAAGCCACAAAATTTGGATTAGGTTAAGACAACATGGTATACAATTGGAATTGTAATGGCAGTGAGTAGGATTCAAAGTTCAGAGAACTAATGAATATCCGAGTCAAATGGTCATCCTGCAACGCGTTGGCCGAAACAAGACACAAATAGTTGGTTTCATGAATTGCTAGGTTAAGATAACATGGTATACAATTGGAATTGTAATGACGGTAGGATTCAGAGTTCAGAGAACTAATGAACATCCAAGTCAAATGGTCATCCTGCACTGCGTTGGTCGAAACAAGACGCAAAAGTGGGTTTCATGAAGTGCTGTGTCGTGGAGGGAAAAGATCCCTTAAGGGTATTTATTTCTAGAAGTGAACGTCATTTCGCTCAGACGACTGTTTATTTCCAAGAAAGCATTTAATATTCTTATGTTACGTAAACGCAGATTAAATCATGGGTTTAATACTACATATGTCTGGGACTATTATTTTAAATTGTATTCCAAAATAACCAAGTCATTATTATTTGTTTATACAATTTTTATCTAAAACATGTTCATTCAATGATCAGGGTCTTAAGACTGATAAAAATTCATTTTTATCCCTTTTAAGAATGTCGCCGTATCAGGATGCTCGTAAGATTATGCGTTATTTCGTTTTTTTTTCAGTATACTTTATGTGTAACTGTGATTTTATGAAATTTTTATTTTGATAAAGAAAATGTGATGAAAAATATTTTAGATACACAAATAATATATGAAAAAAAATGTTTGTCTTATTATAGTTTGTTAAATATTATATTCAAAATCAAAATCAAAATATGCTTTATTCAAATAGGCTTTTACAAGCACTTTTAAATTGTCAATACAGAAACAAAGCAATAATTAATTAATTAATTTACCACCGGTTCGTAATGTATATTCTACCGAGAAGAACCGGCAAGAAACTCGATAGTTACTTTTTTTTTAAGTTTTACGATGGGTACATTTATGAGTTACAAATATATTAAATATCCTATGTGAATCCAGCTTGTACTAAATCCAAGCATCTTTATCATCTATATAATCTTGAACAGAATAATATGCTTTAGCTACTAAGGATTTTGTAATATGTAATTTAAATTTCTTTTTTGTAAACTGTAACACTTTCTGCGGAATTTTATTATAAAGACGAATACCTTGCCACAAGAAGGTAACATTGACTTTGCGGAGTCGAAACTTCGGCTTTATAACTTTATCCTTTCTTCTCGTGTTAATACAATGCCTGTTACTGTTTTCATCAAAAGAATCAATGTTGTTGTGAACATACATAATATTGTTGTAAATGTACTGCGATGCAACCGTAAGTATATTTATTTGCTTAAACTAATGTATCGCCTTTTTATATTATATTATTTATTTACATATATTATACTAATATTCGTAATTTCAAATATTAAATAGCACTACTGAGTTTATCAATCTGCATAAACTAATGTTGACGACAATTTTAGAAATAACTACCTGCGTCATAACAAAACGTATAATCATGTACTCGTATATCAGTGAAGCATCATATCTTTGTTTTTTTTTCTATAAATAAATAATAAACAAATAATTTGAATCAAATTTTGTCAACTAATGTTAGAATATTTTTATTATTTAATATTATTACGAGTACAATAGAAAATGTATATTATTATTTAATAATATGTTATAAAGACAATCATAATATTATAACAGACGCATTTATAGGCATAAAATAACAAAAAAACCAAACAAGTAATGATTATTATATTTAAAAAACGTGCAGAATTAGTACTTAAGAAACGAACGATATTTCTAAACAGAATTGTGGACGTCTCGTAAATGTTACGCCATCCGCTCCACGAGGGGTGGAGAAGGCAACAACTCATAAAATTAAGCGATTTGGATGTGAGTTAGTCTAACTGTGAGGATCGTCGAGTTAACAGCTCACACGCTCGTTCGGGACTCGCTCGGAACGCGTTCGGCTCCCAATCGGCTCGCTCCATTGTTACCGACAATGCGTTGACACAACGCTCGGAAGTGGCATAATTGACTCGAATTGTTCCACTGATTGTTTTTAACGAACGCTTTTTTTTATCTGTGAAGTTTTTTTTTGTGTTCTGTGATTGTGGATATCGGACCGGTCAGGTGAGGTATAAATATAAGTTTTTTTAATTAAGATGGCATATAATTACGTTAACGAGACATGTAAATTATCATGTTCGTTTTGAGGTATATTTTTTGGGAGTTTTGTTTTGTTGCAATGTTTGTTTAGTACACCGCCCGGTTGCCCTAAGCAATTGCTATCAAGAAATCAAATATGACATCAAATTGATTGATTGATTGTCATATTTTTTACGGATATTCTTACATGAAATCATGATTGATTATTTCTTGACAATTTTCATTTAATGAATTAATTGCTTTTTAATTACGTTAAATACTTTATTGTTTTTTTTCTTATTGAATCAGAGATACGGTTTATAAAGTAACTTGAAGATAAATAGAATTATTTTTATCTTTTAATTAATGTACTATATGTGGTCTTTCCGGGACTTTTTACTTAATGTAATCTATTCGTATTAAAATCACGTGTATTTTGGCGGGATTGAGTTTTTTTTTTAATTTTTTCTTGTATTTTAAATTTCTTTGTTGGATATTGAAAGTACGTAGGTACTAAAAATTGTGATCAATTAAGAAAACAAGACCTTTTTTTAAAGAAACCGACTCTAAAAGCAAAATACATTTCATTTACTTAAATGATAAACTTAGCCCAATTATTTTGATTATAAAACCAAACTACTGAATCGATTTTAATGTTAATGCTATGGGACCAATCGAAGCGTATACCTTTTCAAACGAAAATATAATTAACCCTATCGCTTCACCCTTTTTTGTGTTATCGGTGAGCATACATAATAATGTCCCCGACGAATTGAGAACCTCCTCTTTTTTTGCAAGACGGTTGAAAAGAATTGTAAATATACAATTTATAATATTTAACAAGTTTTTGTTTGTCACTTAAATTATACTTAGATAAATTAAGCATCATGTATAAAATAAAGGTACTTAAGTGGATCGTTTAACTGTTAAAAATGTTCCATGTAACGTAATATTTATTTAATATGGTATATAATATATATTTTATGAGTTATATTATTCCATTACTATCGTGTATCGTAAGTAGATTAAATGAAGATACCTAATTGACACTTGCGAGTTTTATTAGACCTATTATTGAGAATAACTTATAAAATTTTCTACCTGGAAATATTATTAATTTATTCCGTTTTTTATATCATAGCACTACCTACCGCACGCGTCTTCGTTCGTTTTTATGAAGATTTTAAAATAATACGTATGTTTATATTAATTATTTATGGCTATCTAGTACAGGGTTTTAGTTACATTCGGGGTTTCTTTTAAATTTTTTTGTCTATTTAAAAAAAAGAACCAGTAGCTAAATGGTACATAGGAATACCCTTTATTTGGAAATGAGGTACCATAATATAAATTACAGATTTATATATTAAAGTCTATTTTTTTTTTAATAATTTTGACTTCAAAAAGTGACAGTTGAAGGTGTAAGAAGGTAAAAATTAATGATAAACAAATATCTTGAAATAAGTTTTTTTTGTACTTAAGTTGTTTTGATGGAAAAATTGTCTTGGTCCGAGAAATCTACTACTTCCGTGTTGTTGAGATCTATAAAAAATCTGCTTAAATAATTATATAAATATACATATTTCTAATACAGCATTTATTAGCAATAGCCAAAATAATATAAAAATTTCATAAATATAATCATGTTTTTTGTTTTGTGAATGTAAAGCGACAGTTTAATTTAAAACGCATTTTTATACCCAAATATAAAATATAGCTGTCCCACGTTCATTCGCGTTTATGGTTACTGTTTCGCTCCTATGAGTCGTAGCGTGATGTTACATAGCCTATAACCTTTCTCGATAAACAGGGCAATTAACACAAAGATAACTTTTCAAATCAGTCTCGTAATTTTGAAGCCAATTCTTTACAAACAAACAAATAATTTAATCTTTCCTCTTTATAATTTTATTGAAGGCTAGCATATGCCTACGGATTCGCCCGCGTAATCTGTTGATGATATATTAAGGTTTATCAAAATCTGTTTAATCGTTTTTCACTGTACCAAGCATCTATACTTACAAACTTCTAGAACCGATATGGTGCAGTCGTGAGAACTCATGGTTCGTAAGGGTAATTAGTTTCATTCAGGGTTTGTTAGAATACTATGATTCTCGCGGTCCATGTGATGTCTCCATTTCGAATTACACTAAAAGACAACCAAACACACACACGCACAAATTTTGCATTTCATTAGTTTGATCGTAATACTTGGTAATTTTAATTTATTTTATTAATTTATATACCTACTAACAATATTACATAATAATAAAAAGAAAAACCTATTATTTTGCAAACATAACAGCATTTATGTAATATATTTACAATTATGTAAAAAATAGTGTTAAAAATGGCGTAAAATAGAATTGCATATAAATACGCAACATAAGACACGCATTAGTAGATAACGCGCCGATAGTACGAATTGTTGTGAAAGCCTACACTGAGGTGCGCACGCGCAGGCTGACACTGATCTGTACTTATGTTATAAATGCGAAAAGTAACTGTCGCGCAGGGATAACAACACTCCAATATTTCTTGAATATATACATAAGGAAACTGTATTCATTTTTAATGGTTGATACATAAGAGGCAAAAGAATTGTGAGAACATAGTCAAACTGAAAAGACAGGTATATAATTTTATTTTAAGTATTAGTTATTAAGAATTGTATTTCAACTAGTGGTCGCCTTGCGGTCGGAATTCGAACATAATTAATTAAATTTTCAATCAATTTTACTTGAAAAATTAACAAAAGAGTGTATATTTATGCATGTGTCGTGTATTTTTTATGCATAATTAAAATAATATATTAGCATTTCTCTCTCTTCTTCTCTATATAATCTACTAGCAGTTCCTCGCGGCGTTGCCTGCGTATACTTTAATACCCCTAGCACAATTATAAGGGATGGTTTTTAAATTCAGGGATATAAATGTTTATTTACCCTAAGAAATATGCTATTCGGACAAAAAAAAAATTATCAATACAAACTTCACCACTCCCGTGCAGTTCAATAGAGGGATATTCGTGAGTTTTATGGTTCATGTATTACTACTATGATCCAGAAGTATGTATATTCAATTTTAAGTTAATATGACAATGGAATTAAATATCCCAAATATCGAGAAACACTTTCTTAGTGGATGCTTACACCCTAAAAGGCACCTACAGCCGAAATTTCAAGTTCGTAACCCCAGCGGTTTAGGCTCTGCGTTGATGAATCAGTCAGGACAAGTAATTTTATATGTATAGATAAGTGGGCGAAATTTCGTATTCCTCCGTCCGCGCAAATTTTCTTAAAACGGGGTACAAAGTTTTTTCTTCACGAATTAATATATAGATAATAATTATTTAAATTCACTCATCCCCTTGGTGGTTTGAGATTCAATGATCTCTAAAACCCAACATACCGCAATTTTAAAGCAATTCGTCGCGTCCCCGCCAAACTCCGTCATTATTTGAGCGTTTTTGATAATATTTTGTTATTTGAAAGAGTTGGTATTTTTTGAATCGGTTTCGTGGAATTTTCATCGAAATCGGTTTTTTTATGCGCGTATTTTGCTTTTAAAGTCGTTTCATTTTTGAAGACAGTCTTAGGCTTAAAAATAAGAGTAAACAATATTTGTAAGTTTTATTCTCGTTATTGATAAAAAAAAATCAAATTTAAATGGGTAAAACTGTTTCTGGGTTACAAAGTCGTTTTATATTAATTACGTATGGAGTTTATATCGCACATACAAAATTCGCTCTGTCTTGATTGTATTAGTATAAAATATAGATATAGTATTAGTACAAATAGAGGCTGATAAGCAAGAATGTGTTAATCCACAAAAAGAATCCGGATATATTAATGTTTTCTGATAATGCGACATGTATTTAAACGAAACTAAATAAGTACGGATTTTTATATGAATGTTTCGAATATTGAAGCGTGCTTAATATTTTGCAATAATCTAATATATTTGATTTTTTTTTTTATTATACCAATCCACTTTTAATTCATTATACATTTTATCAAAATAGAAGAGAAGATGGATATATGCGTCTTCAAACTAATTTATTAAAAATGGGTTTGACTTGTTTAGACTTCATTTTCTTTAAACATTAGTAGTAGTTTGCTATAGTATTGGTCACACATTGGTCAACAGATATCCTATTCAGTTATCATTAAAATTCACCAAGATTCAATGTATCTCTGTGAAGCAACTTGTAGGCCATTGAGAGGTTCGAGTCCCTTCAGAATTGGAGGAGTCTCAGATGCACTCAGGGTACCTGCGTTAAGTGCATTGGAGTCGTACCCTTTTAGCGTTTTAAGTCAATTCCTAACTGCACTGGCTATATACAACATAGAAATGTAATTGGACGCTGTTAAGCAATACTGTGTCAAGCCACACGGAATTCATTTTGAGAAAATGCCGTCTAAAGATGTCAAACCCATTCTTAACAAAGTTGTTTGAAGGCGTATATATCCATCTTTTCTTTTCTATTTTAATAAAATGTGTAATGAATTTTAAGCAGGTTAATATATTTAATGTGTTTTCTAATAAAAAGTTTTTCAAATATTTTAGAGTATTGTATTAATTGCAAAAAATGGAATGCACTTGAAATTCGAAACATTAAATTAAGTAACTTTTTTCCGTACTTATATAGTTTATATGACTTGATACTTTTTTCAATAATGTTAAATAGGTGACGCAGTATCATAATACATTAATATCTCCAAATTTGACTTTTTGTGGGTTGACACATTATTGCTTAACAGCATCCAATTGGTATATGGTTTAGTTATACTAGGATCTTGCTATGGTTTCGTATGGATTATATTTATTATTGTTTTATTCTGCGTTGAATAATATGTATTTTTTAAATATATTTAATATTTATTTTACCCTGCCCGTTGGTTTGTAACGTTTTCGTATTTAAACCTGAAACAATTTTCATAAATTTGATTACAAATGGATGCTGAAATGCAATACTGTATCAAGCAACACGGACTTCATTTTGAGAAAATGGCGTCTAAAGATGTTGAACCTATTCTTAACACATGTGTTTGAAGAAGTATATATAAGTATATAGATAGGCTAGTAAAGATTTTTATCCGTACATAAGTTTTTCAAATATATGAAATTATTTCATAATCCAAAATATGGAACTCATTGATCAAGAAACTTTTTTCCGTACTTATTTAGTTCCAATGACTTGAAAATTTTTTGTATAATATTAAATACGAAATGCATTATCAGAATACATCAACATCTCTAAATTTGACTTTTTGAGGGTTGACATATTATTGCTTATCAACATCCAAATATAGATTGGATTTATCTTTGGTTTACGAAAATAAAATATTAAGGAAGTCAAATAGAGGATGTAAATTGTATTATTCAAAATATGTATTCTATGCAGATGAAGTCATGGGTAGCAACTGTGTGTACATATATATTTGTGTTTACATAAAATGTAGTATTCTCTTTATTTCTACGTGCACTTTTGCTCGAGAGCTCCTCGGGCAAATCTTTATTTAATATCGAAGCTCTGAAACTTATTGATTGTTAAACATCTCCAACCGGCTCGGAAAACAAAATATTTCCGATTTGAATCAACAATGGAATCTCTGAATTATCACTTTGATTTTATTTTTTGCGAGAGAGAAAGCTAAAATTAGATTTACTTATCGAGAGTTCCTTTAATGTAATAGGTTGTTAGAAACAGTAAATTATAATTGTATAACGAGAATTACGTTTGTTAGTTTTACTCTCGTGATATAAAACAACTCTGTAACCTAGCAACAGATATGTCGTAAGTAGTTACGAAAGCTGTGAATATTAAAAATAAGGCACTGACATCCAACTTATGTAAATCTTTATGAAAGTCTGAAATCAAAACTTATAAGTACGATTTTTTGCTTAACAACGCGTATAAAAATTGACGGTTTTGTTTAGTTTTGAAGAATATACTGGTAACGAGTTTGTAGCTTCTCTAGTGCTACAAATGTCGATAGGTGACGGTGATCACTTAACATTAGTTGTCTCGCCTGCTCATTTGCACGCTATTTTAATAAAAAACGGATAAGTCTGCTTAATATAACCTACAAAATTTACATGCTTATTAAAAAATTAACAGCCTATAAATGTCCCACTGATGGACAAAGGCGTCATCTTCTATTAAGGAGAAGGTTTAGAGATTAATCCACCACGCTGCTCCACTGCGGGTTGGCGGATATACATGTGTCAGAATTTCAGCCGGCACGTGTAGGTTTCCTCATGATGTTTTCCTTCATCGCCGAGCTCGAGATAAACTTAAATACAAATTTAACACATGAAAACTTAGTGGTGCTGATCCGCGTGTTCTAACCACTAGACCATCTTGGCTCACTTGCTTATTAGTTCATTAAAATATGAAATAGACATTGACAAGATACATATGAAAATGTAAGCATCTATAGGTATATGGATCAACATGATTTGCTTAAAGAAAATTACCGAGAGAATTACAAATATAATTAAAAATCCAAATGAAATTGCTTAAAACTCGTTAATTCGTACATTTAATTGTTTAAATGTTATTAAATATAAACATGACACAAATGCAAAATTATATTTAATTAAGAATAGATGACATTTTTTTTCAATTCAAACCAAAATATACCTTATTCAAAACTCGTAGGTATTATAATTGTAAGCATTTGACATAAGTATATAACGTCTGACCTTATAAGAAGTATCTTAATGACGTCAATTGAAAACTAAAGTAAGCATAATTTAAAACTATGGGACTTTATAATGCAAAGTAAGTGACATTGAGCGTCGTGTAGGCAGAAACGATTACACTACGCAGATTATATTAGATTCATATTACTTAGAAAAGAAAACCGCTTTTTAAATGGCTATAAAATAGTATTTTTTATTAGGAAAGATAATAAATGGACCTGGAGCCTACTGTTGCTATTAAAATATAAAACTGTCGCTATAAAATTACATACTAAAGTTGATTTCAGATTTTTGTTAAACGAGTTAACACTTGTTAAGTTTTATTTATATTGTTTAGTAACAGCCTGTATGTGTCCCACTGCTGGGCAAAGCCCTCCTCTCCTATTAAGAAGAAGGTTAAGGAGCTTAGTCCACCACGCTGTTCTACTGCGGGTTGGCGGATATACATGTCTCAGAATTTCTCCCGGCACATGCAGGTTTCCTCACGATGTTTTCTTTCACCGCCGAGCTTGAGATGAATTTAAATACAAATACTTACAAGTGTAATTCTCGTCTTAAAACGCCTTTACCTGTAAGAATGCGTCATGTTTTGATAGAGATAGTTTTACACAATTAGGTCCATGTGGCTTTGTTAATTTGTGTTTAATTTCATGTCATGCTCGTGATAAAATATCGCTATTGTGTTTCTAACACTGTAAGTAAAATAAGTTTAAAGGAGAGCGAAAAATCTGCTTAATTTTTCATAGAAACAAATTTTAATCAATGGTATATTATGTTAAATGATATATTTTTTAGATTGTGTACTTAAAATTATATTTATTAATTTAAAATTATATTTATTACGGTATCTGGGTAAAATTATGCAGTTTTATTTTTCCGTAAAACTCTTAATTTAGATTTAAGTTTGTTTGGAAAATGATCAGAACAGTTGTCATTCCTATTAATATTAATAATTCAGATTCATCAGGTAGTACACTGCGAAAACAAGTTTCAGTCTAACAAATTATGCTAATTTCTACAAAAAAATGATAATTACACTAGTAGATATTACATTATACTTTGAACCAATATAGTATACTTGACGGAATTGATTAAATATGATCCATTTTCGATAAGCGTTTACATTTCGGTGTATGATAAAAAGCGATTCAGTTTATGGACCAAAAAGAGTTTTACAAATAAAATGTAATACATAGTAATATTATTGTACATAGGTACCACAAGAAGTGGATTATATACTCAAACTTACATATAAATAAAAAATAATAATAACAAAGATACGATTAACGATTGAGAGATTGTTGATATTTCTAAAACAGTTTTGGCGCTAAATTTTTCAAACAACTGCCATCGTAAAACAACTGAAAGAGCACTTACATACTGCGTAACTACTAAGGTTTAAGATAACTGCTAGCATTTTGTTGTATCGATAACTTTTTAAACTATATAATGACTGACTTTTTGGGAAATTTCGCCCTTGTGCGTCTTGATGTTAAAAAATAATTTCGATGTAGTTTTAATTCGATTTGACAGAATCAGCACCTCAATGAAACCTTTTTAAATACATTAAACAAACATCTTCCATCAATCTTTCTAAACGTTCACTTAATATAATCGATAAGTCATCGAACGCTCGATGTATCGAGATTATAATATTAATCGATAGACCTTACTCGATGCGGAAGTAAGCGACGTGTGTGGCCCTTTGATATCTCCGACAATATTAATAATGTGATCATTTTATAAGCCTATGAAATTCCGACCCTGTCCCCATGTAATACGGTCGTTATTTCACATAAAAGAAAATCAAACGGCAAATTAATTTTGATGTGATAATAATTTTAATGTCCGTCGGAAGTTAGGAGTGGCGAATCGGGAAAATGTCGGATGATTTTCAAAGAGTCTTGTTAATTCTGACATTTCCTGTGAATTATAATTTTTTTTAATTATTTTTAATAGTGAAAACTCTTTGATTTTTGTAATATTTTCGGTCGTAACTGTTGAACAGGAAGCCTGCCTTGTGAATTGGATGCTAATAGAATAATTACGTTGGTATTAATTTTAATGGCGAAGTGTTTTTTTGATGTCGCCGCTTGTTTAAAAATGTTTTCGTTTAGAAATAATTTTATTTACGTTTTAATGGTTGATTGATGTTACTATTAAATAGTTTTCTTTATGTATTTTCGATGTCAGAGTTTTTTATTGTTTTGTAATTTAACGATTTCAGTAGTAGTCTATAAAATCAATCGATACTAAATCTATTCTTTAATAAATAAAGAGAATGAATTTTGTATTTTTAAAAGTTGTGGTAGGTGTGTCTGTATTAGAAAGATATATTATTTACAAGTAGATACCTAATCGATTCTGACAAAATTTTTGGGGTTGGGGAAAGTCATTGTTTTTAGGCTTTTGATTTGATATATGTAAATAAATACGATATTCATAGTAGCGGCGGTTAACTGTTAGTTTACTATAAATTTCAATGTCTAATTTAGCTCGATACGATGCTGCGTACCAGAGATGTAACAATAAAGACAAACAAATTGATTTTTAAACCGCGGGCAAAGGTAGTATTCTCTACAGCGAGAAAAAATTAATAAACCCATTCTTCGATGTATTGTTAGTTCACATGCGACATAGATCATATAGCTATTTCATTCCGTCCGTCTGTCGGAATGTATCGGTTTCGCGTCGGGTATGCGAACTGTGATATGATGCACCCCTAACGGCTTTGTTTCAATTTGACGATAGGGTTGCTTGCAAATAAATTTCTATTTGGTCTTGCGTTATTGTCTTCCTAAATAAATCAAAATATACTTTATTCAAGTAGGCTTCCACAAGCACTTGTGAATTGTGAATATAGAAACAGAAATATATTTAAATTGACGAATCTACCACCGGTTCGGAATGTAGATTCTACCGAGTGGAACCGGCAAGAAAATCGATAGTTACTCTTTTAAAATGTTTTATAAAACAATTAAGAGTTACAAATATATTAAATACTATGAGTGAATCCAGCTTATACTAAATCCAGGCATCTTTATTATCTATTTAATTGCGTACAGAATAATATGCTTTAATTTAGGACTTTTTGATATTTTTAATATATTTATAGATCGTCATCTAAACTAATATTATAAAAAGGAAAGATTTGATTGTTTGTTTGTTTGTATTTAATAGGCTCTAAAAATGTTAAACCGATTTTTTTTGCGTGGGTTCGCCCAATTATTGAAGAAGGCTATATTACATCACCCTACAACTCATAGGCATAAAACAGGAGGCAGCTTGTAGAGAAATAGATTGCAAATTAATGTTATTGGATATCAAACGGGAATTAATTGTCTGCCAAAATTAAATTAGATTAATAAGTAGCAGGCAAATTACGGCGATCTACCGCTATTGCATCGTGATGCAATTTGACAGTTGATTTTTGAATTTTGTATCGAACGAAACAATTCAACTGTAAAAATGTAAAGCATGATAGCGATAGCTCTGATATTATATTCTGATAATGGATATATAACAATATTCAAGAAAATTTCAAGTCATCAAAATAACTACAAAAAAATTGCTTCTTAATTTATAATATTTTTTCGAATATTGCAGTGTGTTTCATATTTTACAATAAAATAATCGTGAGTATTTAGTGTTTGAAAAACTTATTATAAAACTTCATTATCTTCATTATACCTTTTAATAAAATACAAAAGAAAAGATAAAAGCTTCTTTGAACAAATTTATTAAGAATAGGTTCTGATATCCTTAGACGTCATTTCCTCAAAATGTAGTCCGTGTGGCTTGACATAGTATTGCTAATCAGCGTCCAAATAAGATAATTGAATATTTAATTTATTAAAATCCCAAAACTGATACCGATTATGTAGGTTGGGATATTAGTTAAACTCTCTGAACTTTGTCATTTTTTTCTTTGATGAATCACTCCATAAGCCCGCGGCGTCAGCCCTACGCACGTCCAATAAAAATCAATCAGCGCTTACCGATGATAGTTACATGTTACACGTTTTTGTGTGTGTGCGATCAGGGGGTACGGGGTATCGATGACGAGGGGTAACGCGAGCCTAGATAGAGCACGGGAGGGTAAGCGAATCAAACGATGGGCCTTTATCTCCGTGTCTATTTTTATAACTCACCTTTGAATAATATTGTGATATTTATATTTTCCATTTCATATGTTGTTGATGGCTTTTTATGTATTCAGTAATAGCGTGTTGATGATAATTATTAATATTGAAACAATGATTTCTTTTCATTTAAAACCGATCGTTTATTCATTCGTAATGCCGCGGATCCTCGTTGTTTCATTGCATATAATAAAGTAAGCTATCGAGTAGACACTTGCAGTTAAGTTTAAAATAGCCCGAACAGAACCCTGGCGATCGAAACACTCACTCAATTAGACTCAAATCGTCCGTTTGTTACAGGAAGCGGTGAAAACATTCAACGACTTCAAAGCCGCATTCGACATCAAACGACCCAACTAGCGTCAATCCCGAGTGGCTATTAAACGCTAATTCAATCATAAAAACAAACATGAGAGACTATTTCCGTACGATTCGCGGTTGAAACTTACACATGAGCGAACAAGACGCGGTCGAATGCAAGCGAGATATACCGAAAGAGTCCGGAGAGATGCAAACTGTAGTGTCCAATTACGCAGCGCCGAATTTGATTAGACAGACAGACAGACTTATAGATGTCCACGGTTACACCGACGCGTCATACACTGAGTACCAATACGGGGAGGAGGACAGGCTGAGTCCTGACGTTCAAGATGAAAAGATTAACGTTGACGATGAAGACAAAGACGAAGAGCTGGTTATAGCTGATGATGACATCTCCGAGAAGAACGACAGCATCGAACAAAGAGATGACACAGATAGTGCACAAGCTGACGATACTCATAATGTAAACGATAGCGTGGATAAAGAAAGCGTCGAACCATCATGGCATCCGCACGTGTATGGTAAACCGCCAAAGATGCCAACGCCGCATACCATAGAATACATCTTGGGATTATCGAAGAACGGTGATGTACCCAAGGAGGAACCGAAGCGATCGACCGTGAGTCAATTAATGAATGTAAAACGTAATTTTGATAACAAAAAGAATTTTACGTTTCAAGAGAAGAGTACGCAAGTGCAAAGGGACTTGACGGATAGGAAGTTTAATATAAGTGTGCATAAGAACAAGCTGCAAGAGCAGCTGCTACAGCGGGGTGTTAGAACTAGTGACAGTGAGTACGAGACTGTGTTCGCGTTTAAGACTGACGAGCCGCTGAATCTCTCGGTGCCGAAGTCCAAGGACTCGCCGGTGTGGAGCGGCGCTGATGAGGACAAATTAGGAAAAGGTCAGTATGCCATTAATACCAATGATTGTATTAAGTAAAGTAACAGCCTGTAAATGTTCCACTACCGGGTAAAGGCCTTGTCTTCTATTAAGGAGAAAGTTTAGAGCTTAATCTACTACACTGCTCCACTGCGGGTTGGCAGATATATGTATGTACGTATGTACATTTCCCCCGGCTTATACTTTCGGCTTTATTTCTTCACGATTGTTTTCGTTATCGCCGAGCTTGAGTAAATTTAAACACAAATTTATCACTTGAAACGCCAGCGGTGCTAGTCAGGGTTTGAACCCGCGATCATCCGTTGATATCGACGTGTTCTAACCACTAGCCAATCTCAGCTCTTTAAATGATAGTATATAGCTATAGAATTTTTATAAGTTCATGGATTTTGTCGCCCAAAATGTTAACCTATTTGGACAACACTGCCTCGCCATTACCCAGAGACTCCATATAATAGACGACAGTATCTTCAGGATGAGGAGCCAATTGACGATCTTGACAAAGTTGGAAATTGGTACAAATTTTTAACGTCAAATAATATAAACGTAACATAGTTACAAAAAATATTATGAATCATGCGAGAAGCACTTGATGAATTTATTTTTAAATCAGTACAAAGATAGCCTATCTGGAAAATCAAAGTACAATTTGTATTTTTAAAATAAAAGTCCATAATTAATGAAAATGGTTTTACTTATTATAAATGATTAAAATAATTGCGACTTTGTTTCATTGCAGCTAACTTTTATATCTGAATTAAATATTATAAACTACCTTTTCGCAATCATAAATGTTACTCTATGTAAGCATTCCCTTTGAAGTAATAAATTGCAGTACTTATTGAGTCGATCGTTTGAAACGATTAACTCGGATGAAGCCGACATAAGCATTTAATAGGTCATCGATTGATCGCAAACGAAGCCTTTAAAGCGGTCGTATTCATAAAGCCATAATATAAACGTAAACAATATGCTTCGAGCGATTACTCTTCCCATCGATATAACCATCAAAAATCCCACACACGCTGACAAATAAACAAGCGATTCCACGAAGTTTGTGGTCGAGAGGTTGCCATAAACCAACTTGGGCAGAGCGACGTATTTACGATCTGAAACCACACGAAAAAGCGACCTTTGCCCCTAATTTGAAAGTTCATATTCCACCGTCGTTTTAATTATTTATAACGTTTTTAATTCTAAATGCGGGACTATAAACCGGTGGAGTTGTAAATCACAGTCAATTAGTTGAAAGTGCTCGGTGCGGTGCGCTTATATTTCGGGCCGTGTAATGATATTAATATATACTGAATGCATGTGCACGTGCTCAACAGCTTTGTTTGAGAGAATTGTTTATGCGATGTAATGAGCCTTATTGATTGCTCGTTTGTTGCGTTTGTCCACTCTATCGTATCATCGGATGTAAATAAAACGTACCGATATTAATCGAATTAACGTTTGAGCGTATCTTTTTCAACTAATTCGTTGTTTGTTTAGTTGTGTCTATTTTATCAATTTTGCGATCTTATTTTTGATTATGTGATCATCAATGATGATTTAACATCGCAAAGGCAAAACGTTTAAAATAAAGACACTTAATTCAGCGATTATAAATCTTACATTTGCTCTATCACAAACAATACACTTTACGACAATCAATAATGGATTCTTGTGTCTAAAACAGTCCGCAAAACGGTCGTCGTGGTGCCCTAAAACGAGTCTTATTACAACCGCATAAGACATACCAGGGTTGCTGACCCTCTAAAAGCAGAAATAGCCCCTATTCTAATCTCAAGTCGCGCTTGCATTTATAATGTAGCGTTTTAATCGAGCTCAATACGCGACAAGATTTAGAGTGCTGTCTTGGAACAATATTGCACGCGATATTCGCCCTTAATGGCTGCTAATAATGACTTGATTGGTATTTATGAGGTATGTGTGTGATTGTGAGATGTAATTTGAACGTCCGAGCAATAAGCTATCGGGCTATGCAGCTGCGTCCGTCACTAGGGTTGCCAACGTATATTTAGATAATAAATTTATTCGGATTATTAGTGAGGTGATGACGGTTTATTGCGTCAATCGTCTGGTTTTAATGTGTTGATGAATTCGCCTTGTCACGGTGCTGTGCGAACCGTATGTTCATGTTGGTGTCGTTACAGCTGTAGGTATTTTATATTTTACTAATAGCTTCATAAAGAATCTAGAACTTAGAGCAACTTTTGTGCAAAAAATAAAAAGGAATTAAGGAATGGAATAGGTTTTATTATGTACTAAAAAAGGCAAAGAATTAGAATATTCATATCATTTTCTAGCGCTTAGGAATTTCATAAAAACTACCAAGCCCCGTTTTACCCCCTTAGTGGTAAAATTTTGCAAAATTCCATCATAGTGAGCAACGACGTCCTAAAACAAACCCCCATGCAAAATTTGAAACTCTTAGCAACTTGTAACTTTTCTGAGATTTCGTGATGAGTGAGTGTGATGAGTGACCTTTCGCTTTTATCTAAATAGATTTTTTATTATACAGGTAGAAAAAAGTGTGTGAAGCGATAGAAAAATTTGGTATTAACTTTTGATTTCATCAGTTTTCGATACAAAATCCCGTATCGGTTTGAAATTATATATTTTAAACTTTCGCGATTTATATTATTCATATTTAATATAACGGTTCTTATCGCGATAACTAATGGTTGTAATACTTTTTTTATTACCCGACGTTTCGACGAAGTTGCATTCGTCGTGGTCACGAGCTCATGCGTCAAATATGAATAGTATAGATCGCGAAAGATTAAAATATAGTCTTTTTGATATAATTCACAAAAAAAACATCAAATCAATTAATACGTTTCAAAATATTCAAATCATCAATTGATTATTTCAATTAGCGTTGTAACGAGGAAACGGTTCTTCTTATCAGTTCACACGTGATTCAGAGATACTATAATTACTTACTAGAAAAATCACAGGGTGCCTTATGGTGCAGTATTATCTACTACATAATAAATAGTCTATATTAAACTATATACACAAAACGAATGTTTCGTGATTGACAGTTAAGACATAATCACTCACTCGCGTTCACGGTCATTGCTTTTCACCTATGAGTCACAGCGTGATGTAATATAGCCTATAACCTTCAATAAATAAACTATTTAACACAAAAATACTTTTTTATTTTGAACCAGTAGTTCCTGAGACCACCGCGTTCAAACAAACTCTTCAGCGTTATAATATAAGTATAGATATAACATCACGTTAATAATAAAAGCGAAGAAGCTGTTTTACTTCCCCACGATGCGTACAAACATAAGACGAGTTGAAAGTTATAATATGTAAAAGGCTTTTTAACTGACTGCTTCAACAATCCACGTCCCAAACCACTGAAGGGATAGGGCTGAAAGGTACGCAGATAGTTAGAATGACGTAAGGCGATGAAATGCGCGTCCAAATTTATTTATTTACTAGCTGTGCGCCGCGGTTTATCACGCGTTAATTTGAAGAATAATGATATTTAATTATCATCCGCCAACCCGCAGTGGAGCAGCGTGGTGGATTAAGCTCTTAACCTTCTCCTTAATAGGAGAGGAGGCCTGTCTCCTGAAGTGGAACATTTACAGGCTGTTACTTTATTAGTTTTATGATATTTAAATAAGGTATACCTGAACTACTTGAATCGTATATTGTTCACTATTTCGTTGGTTTCGATTTGTTTCCGTATAACCCTCTTTAAGTAGCCTAAGTTACTTCATATAACATTAGCTATATGAAAGTCCCGTCAAAATCGGTTCAGCCATTTCAGAGATTAGCCGGAACAAACACACAGACAGACGGACTAAAATTAAAAAAAAAGTGTGTTGTAAGTACCGTATGAACTTTCAGATGTATCTTGTTAAAAGCTGTTAATTTCAATTTTATTTACACAGACAGACGCTGCAATTTGATTTATTTGTATAGATTTATCATTATTAATTGCATACACCAATTATATAGATTTAGACACACTTAGTATAATTACCACAGATAACATAGTGATCAAAGTTAGTGTGGAGATATGAAAAATAATGCAAAGCGATTTAAAGCTAAATTGATACTTTAAGTTTGATGTTTTAATATAACTTATTATTTTAAGTTGGCATCCTTGAATCTTTATCATGGGATTTGCAAATCATCTGTAAGTATGCTTTTTGTGTTTGTCTGACGTTTTTGCGTTTGTTTTCTTAAAATTTAACATATCTATTTGTCTATTAAAGATAGATACATGTCAGACGTTTTATATATATATTGTATGTTATTAAGTTATAAATACAAATATGTTATTGTATGTATAAATATAATTATGTTATTAAGTTATATTTATAACTTAATAACTTAATAAAATTTACAGAGTTACAGCAATAAGCATTATGTTGTTTCTCAGGATATAATTCACTCGAGTTTTCAGTCGCATGGTTATTGTTTCAATCCTATTAGGTTATCGTGATATAACATAGCCTATAACGTTTTTAAATAAATAGCGAATTTTAAAGTCGGATCAGTACTTGCAGACATTCTTATTTACAAACAAACTATAACTCTTTATACACGCGCGGTAGTTTTTGTATGAATTCGGAATAAATAAGCAGAATCTAATTCTTCGAAATCTATTTTAGGACATTGTTAAATACGTGGCTTTTGTTAACGATATTTGTATAATATTGTCACGGATTAGTTATGCCAGACATAAAGCTAGATCAATTGAGGTCACGAGGTTATTATTACTTAACCAATTGTTATTAAAGTTGAACTAGTCGTTTAATACTTGATCAGTCTGTTTAAAATCACTAACGAATCAATGATAATATTTAAACACGGAGCTATTAAAAGAGTTACTGTATCCGTCTGTTACACTTTACTAAGCCGACTGAAAAATGTGTAATAGAAATTTTGTTAAGTAGTCCTAAAGCGAAGCTCGGTATCAATGAAGTTAATTTCAAATATTTAATTTACTGAATTAGTCTTGTAATTCAACTAGCTGTCCCTCGCTGTTTCACTCGCGTTTATGGTTACTGCTTCGCTCCTATAAGTCGTAGCGTGATGAAATATAGCCTAAAGCCTTGCATGATAATTAAGCTATGATAGCATCCTTGTCACTATTACAGATGTGTTGTTACATAGATATTCGTGTAATATTATGTAATTATATGTTAATATAGCGGTTTCTCGCGGGTTTGTCCGCGTATCGCTTTCGCGGTTTGTCGTCAGGTTTTAGGTTTAACTTTTCCGAAATCGTGATTTCACTTGACGATCAAAAAAAGAAAGAAAGAAAGTCATAAGGTAATTAATTCGTTTTTTTTTTTGTTTTTGTATTGACGATTTAAAACTGCTTGACTACTTGAATATTTTGATTTTTTGATAATATCAATTCGTAATATACATAGTTATTTTTAATTTTCTATGATTTATATTTTCTGTATATATTGTACATTGATGTGAATTGTACATAATAGTTTTACATTTGCCACTTAATAAGTTTAAAGTCTACGGTAAAAAATCTTTAATAAATAAAGCATATTATACCATACAAGAATATTTTGATGACAAATAGGCGTGGATTTGATAAGCGTTGATTTTCTATCCGGATAACATAATTAAAATGTAATAAAAATACATTACGTATAAATGATTTTAAAAGAGTTACTATCGAGTTTCTTGCCGGTTCTTCTCGGTAGAGACTACATTCCGAACCGGTGGTAGCTTTATAAAAATCAAAAATGAAAATATGACATGTAACTTGACGATTCGAAAGTGCTGTTAAAGCCCATTTGAAAAAAGTATATTTTGAGTTTGAGTTTGATAGATAATTAATATTAACATAATAAATATTTTCAGAGACTTTATCCATATTTCTATTATCAGAAATGCCAATATCAATTTATAATTTTAATTGAATTTTTTTCAATATGTTCACCGCGATAACAAGCGACAGCCCTATGTTATTTGATGGCTTTTACCAGTAAGTTTAGCGATGGTTAATGAGTCCTCTTGTTTAGACGCGGCTCACTTGCAAACGCTTACTTTTTTTGTTTATCCTCTTTAGGCCTGTGTAAGTGGTTTAAATTTTTGTGTTATTTTTTTGTTGGTATAGATAATTTGTTTCAGTATTAAAATTTTTTATAATTTATTTTTATATAAAATCAATTATAGTCTTATTATAATGAAGAATGTTTGTACGTTAAATTTAATTTTTGTAACATTATTTAGACATTAAGAAAACCTTTTTTTATATGTTTAATGAATTTAGATATCTCTCCAAAATAAAATAGCGAATTACATAGAATTATAAATAGTTAGACATGACGTACATGTTAATTGTCAGGATATATGTTGTGAAGTAAATAACAGTTTCGTTTATATAAATTACAAAGAAAGTTTTACACAAGAAAATCGATACCTCCTACGTAAGTTGTTGTAACCCCAAAATTACAATTTTACAGTAGAGCACTTTTAATCCGTTTTAGGCGCCTTTTTTCAGGCGTATTTTGTTGTAACTTTCCTTGAAAAAAAAAAAAGATTTTTGGTATTTTTTCACTTTGAATGCATTAAGCAATGCAAATTCGTGTAGTATTCAGTAAAAACGCTAACGGCAATTTTGTGGCTTACAATAACTTACGTGGGAGGTATCGAAATATACTCAATTAAGAATCACACTTAAAAGTTTTAGTCTCAAACTTTAATAAAGATTTACATTTTATTTGTCCTGAACGAATTTACTGTCAATGCCTTTATTCATGACACCTTTTGCGTAAGGTTACCTAGGTAAAGGTGTTACGGTTAGTTGTTTTATGTCAATTACGAAAGTAAAACTTACAAATATAATTCACGTATAAGAATGAGTAAATATTTACTTATATTAATAGAGACTAAATATGCATTTTAATACTTTTTAACAATTTAGAAACATATAATATAATACGAGTTATACTCCAAATTTACGTTTCAATATATAATATACATCAATATAATAAAAAATAATTTATTCAAACTAATCACAATTTCGAATCATTCTTACTAATAATAATCACACTCTTATCGGTAACAATCATAATTGACTGACAATAATCGTTATTTTTATTTAACATCTGAACGTACTCGTGAGTTATTGCGATGTTGAGTGCAAGTTAAAAATACAGTACTTGTCTGAAAGCTCTATATTTGATCGGAACACTTAAGCCGTCCCGAGGGCTTTCAGCGAGCTTTAATCTTCGTGCTTCGAACCGCATAAATCAGTGGATTAAGTGTCTGCTATTAATGACGAATGCGCTTACGACTGAGATGACATCTGATGTCCGGTGTGAGCATTTGTTATTATTACAGGCTGGCGACTTGCGCCGACTACGGTCGGGCACATAGATTTGCCCCCTATTCACCCGCTCAGTGGTGAAATTTAAAAATGCCGATGCACGTGGATAATTATTTATAACTAGTAACCATATTAAACTTCTTGGCAGTTACTTTGAAAATGATTTTAATACAATCACGAAATTTAAGTAACAAAGACGACAGATTGACAGGTAGAGTTAATTTCACATTTAGAATATTAGTATAGATAGTCATTTTGTTTCGAAAACGTTTCATTCATCTCGCGTTTAGAGAAAGAAAACATTGTAAACGGAATGTTCCAGGAGAAATTCTGATACATGTATATCCGCAACTCGCAATGAAGCAGCGTGGTTGGTTAAGCTTTAAACCTTTTTCTTAATAGGAGTTGGGCCTTTGCTTTTGTCATTTATAGCTTTTTATAATAACGCATCACACTCAACGGCCTTCATTAAGATTTCATGACCTTGTGTCGGGGGTCCGGAAACACTCACAACACTAACACAAACACCCAGACCACGACAAACATCTGTATGGCCATACACACGTTTGCCGTGAGCGGGGATCGAACCCGCGACCGTTTGCGCTTTAGTCCGTTGCAGTGACCATTGCGCCAACGCGTCTGTCAAATAGCTTGTTATTTTACTGGACTTTGAATCCGCGAGCATCGGTTGTATCAATGTGTACTAACCACTGGGCCATCTCGGTGACTATAAACGCGAGTGAAACCGCGAGGGATATCTAGTAAAGTATAATATTGCTATCTCGAAGATCAGAATCACGTGGAAGCTGTGACCTAATTACTATTCAGATGAAAACGATAGCGATCTTCGATTTCCTAATGTCAGTTTTGAGATTCGATTAAGATTGACAAGGGAACTATGATCGTGGTGTATGAAAACTTTCGACAGTCATTAATCGAAATAGCTTAAGTTTATTCCCGTGGTTGCATTTGTGTGAAGTTGGTCAAAAAAACTTCAAAAGCAAAATGCGTTATTTCGTTTTCTTGGATGACATACGTATTCGTTTCAGTTATTTTTATTGTTAAACTTATTTTGATAAAAAATATTTGAAAGTAGGTATAACTTTTCCATTAAAACATTCAAAATCGTTTAAAAAATGAGGGAGTTCTGAGGTTAAAACATGAAAAAAACACACTACGAATCGAGAACCTCTGTCTTTTCTAAGTCTGTTAAATATTTTTACACTTTCAATAAACTAGTTAGAATGAATTCACTTCTGGCACTTGACCCGATGTTTATAACACGACATAATCTCAAGATTGTAAATCGCATTACAGTTTAGTGTCTTAATCACATATCGTACCAGTGTGGCCGCGGCTTAAGGCTTTTAATCCGCACTTAAACCACGGATCAAGGAATACTTGTAATGACACATCATTACATACATTAATTACATAGACTAGCTACCCGCCACGACTTCACACGGCTTAACATTTTAAAACTTTTTAAAAATCAATAAAATAGAAAATTTTAAAATACCCCCGTCAATTTACTTTTTGAGACCATTTCAACGAGCCCCAACACGATAATATTTTTGTAAGACGATGAGGAGTCGTACATCCTGCTGATTCCAGATGATGCAGCATCAGGTCAAGGTTATGTTTATATTAAGCATAGTAAATTTCAAGGCCATTGGTTCAGACCTACAATGTCACAGACAGACACACAGATACACTCGTCAAACTTGTAACACTCCTATTTTTTGGTCAGATTAAAAAAAATTGTTTGATGAATCGTATTTAATTAGTCTTAATTAATCGTAATCGTAAAACATGAAAAACCGGTTAAAGCTAGTTAAGACTCTTCAAGATGTTTCTCACCTATACAGACTATAAAACAAAACCCTATCAATACTAATGACACTTAATTGTTTATTGTATACATCCTATTTCAATCACCTTTATCGTTTCTCAGCGATAATAAATCTCGTGTAAAACGGCCTTAGATGTCGTCAGTCTGCGGTCGCATTTATTGTTTTTATTTTTCGACTCTCATGCAGGACCCTCTTTCCAACTGGGCACGCTGGGCACTTGCCCAGGGCCCCGCGATCCATGGGGCCCTATAGTTTCAATCCGATTATGGAAAAGTGATTAAAGCTCTGCCAAGATTACAGGGGCCCCATTTTACGAATGTGCCCGGGGCCACCGATAAGTTAAAGACGTTCTGCTCTCACTGTTTAGTGATGTTTTGTATGACAGTAGAGTAATATAGCCTATAATCCTTAATAATGCAAAAAGATTTTTTCAAATTGGATCAGTAGTTTTAGAGATTACCCCTATTATTATATATTTCATTTTTGAGTACTCTTACAATACTTTATTGGATATATCTTAAGTAAATGTTGCAAGAAGACGCGCTTAATAGCTAGTCAAAATTATCTTGAAAATGTTTCAAACCCAAACAGACAATAAAATAAAAAACCCATCAATACTAAAGACGTCTAATTGCTCAATATATATAACGATTTTCTTTTTTCAGCGACAATAAATCTCGCGTGTAACGTGCTTTGATGTCGTCAGTCTGCGGTCGCCTTTATTGCCTTTGTTTCTATCCCCATGTAAAATAGCTCTAAAGATCTAAATAGTTATTTACGTTGCGAAGTTAACGATCAACCGATCTCGTGATTGTGAAACATGCTTTTGTGTGAATTAAAAATAATGGACCATTATATCTCAATGGGATGGATATATTAATATCGCTTTTTGTAACATTTGACGGTTCCGTATTGAAAACAATCCGGTGATTATTTCTTTCTTTGCCTTTTCACAAGAATAATAGATTGGTAGGCTAAATAGAGATTATTACTTTTGATTTTTTTTTGCACGTGCTCGTGAGAGCCAACTTGAATAAAGTATATTTTGATTTTGATCATGTATTAATTGGCTACTAAGTAAGAGGTGGAGAGGATCAGATGGTAATACTTTTATGTAAAGCGCCGTGGTAATTTATATTTAAAACACTCATATCGTCGCTCTATACGTGATACCTTTTAACTAACAATTTTGGTAAATATATATTTTTCTCAGTGAAAACGGTATTCAAGTACTTTTATAATAATGATATTTCGTAAAATATATCAAGTCTAAATCATTTCAAAATTTAGACATATTTATTACAGTTGGCTTCAAAAGAAGTTTTTTGCCTCTCTTGTAAAGTTCGGCATTTTGCATGTTCAAGCACGAGCAGTATCACATCTTAATCGACTATGTAAATCGACGATTTAAAAGCCTGGTTTAAAAAAGTAAACAGAATTTGAATAAAAAAATGTTATTGTTATATTTGTTCACAAAATATTCGAAAACGTCTTTACCGATTTGATAATTTCTCTTTTTACTTTCAAAGGGTATACTCATGGATACTATACAATTATCATCAAAATCGGTTCAGTAGTTTGCGTTTAAAATAACTGAAATAAGTATATCCAGTCGATATAATATCAAGTACACGAAATTAAATATTTTGTTTTTGAAGTCGGTTATTATTTCTTTCCAAAAATCTTGTAAAGCTATTATATGGACGCTGATAAGCAATACTGTGTCAACCCACACGGACTTCATTTTGAGAAAATGGCGTCTAAAGATATCAAACCTATTCTTACTTAATTTGTTTAATGAAGTTTATATCCATCTTTTCTTTTTTTTTACAGGTATAATGAAATAAAAGTAGATTGACTTTTTGTGGGTTAACACATTATTGCTTATCAGCATCCATAAGGTATGTCGATTAACCAAAATAAAAAAAAATGCGATAAAATACAATTATATTTAAGACTAGTGAAAACCGCATCTAAATCGGATAAGACGTTTCTAAAATTAGCGTGCACAAACGAACAGATAAACAGACAAGCAGACAAAAATTCTAACAATCACTGTGTTGGGTTCTATTGAGTTAGTAAAGGCCCCCAATAATATTTTTTTCATATATCTTCCATGTACAGACAGCGACCCGTTAGAATTTTATAGACTATTGTAACTTTTAATTATGCATTATTATTTTTACACGGCAGTCATGCATCCACAAATATTCTTAATACTAGTCCTTAAATAAGTCATTAATTTCTATTATGTTAGGGTTAAAACCACATAAGAAGACCCTTCGTGGAATATTGACACACATGGCGATATATTTCCTATTCAACTGACACCGTAAAGAATGAAAGAGACAGCCAAACTTCCGCTGTAAAATAGCCAGCGGCTGGACTGGATCTACGAAGTAAATTTCTTACATTTAAATTTACTTTTTCCTATATTTATTTAGACGGTGTTTATCGCGGCGGTTCGCCTCAGCTTTATTGACGTTTTTTAGTGTTGCCAGTTAATGTATTGTTAGTTTGCCTTTTTATATCGTGTTTATGTTTTGTCAATTATCGTTAAGGTGCTTAATGGAAGTCTTTGAAAACATCTGTATTTGTTTTTTTTGTACATTGCTTTGTAACACAATTGTGTGTTTAATAGTTTTATTAAATTGTGTTTTTCCTGGTTTAATTTACTATGGTATGGCGCCCAGAATGTTGTGTACTTTGGACGACGTCGCCTAGCAACCAGCTAGCTGACAGATTTTTTATGCAAAAAAGTATGAACGTAACATCTTTAGGTATTATATATAATTAATTTTGGTCGTCACATTCATTTCTCGGCCACTTATCGATTATCACCAAATTCCACTTTAAAAAAATATTATTGATATTACATAATTAACTAAAATTGAAAATTTTGGTAATACATGTCTAAGAACTATCAATAAAAAACACTCTTTCAAATAAAAAAAAAAAACCGCATGCAAATCGGTTCACCCGTTTAGGAGCTACAATGCCACATCCAGACATACGGCGGTCTTACTTATAACACCTCTTTTTGCGTCGGAAGTTATAAATGCATGTACCTATATTTACATAGTTCAATCATTTTAACTTGTCCATTCCGTTATGACTTTCTCCATATTTACGTTATACGCCCAAACAAAACATGAGAGCAATTTTATCATATTTTCATGATGTAACGAGACACAATTCCGAGTATTGTAATGTATATGTGTGGGCGACGTGTGATTCTTAAACCGCTCTCGTCAGCGCGGGGGGGCATGGTGATGAGCAGAGCGATTTAATGCGTAAAATAATAAATATTCTCGATTTTAGGATCATTCTTAAGTTATACAAATGTTGTATAAGGTTGACAAATTGTTGATTTATACATCGACAACATTTCTATTTTTTTTATTTATACTAAATAGTAGAACTTTTATAAATAAGTTAACTATGTTCTTTTGTTTTGATTTTATAAAAGATTGTTTACTTTCTAAAACTTAAAACTAAATAAGAAATGCATTTTTAAAAGATAACCATAACCTTAACCTTTAAAAATATATAAAAAAATGGGAACTGTCAACAGCATATCCATAAAAGTATAAATACAAATTTTAAAAATCAATTGTATAACATAAATGACTTCATTAAACAAAAAGAATAAGATCGGTTGCGTTTACATGATCACAGAATTTTAACTATTTTTTTTTTAAATACATAAGTAAATGAACGAAAAAACCAAGATGGTGACGTTAAAATTATTCATAAAAAATATATATTAACGAGATCGCGAAGCGTCGCCAGCGTGTCCACAGAGCTACAATAAAATTGCCAACGACAATCATTATGTTTTTCTCACGTAACGCGCGACGCCATTATTAAGAGGCGCGTGTGTCCGTGATTGTTTTATTGCAGCTTTGATATTAATTGTAGGCTTGATTTAATTGTGTGTTCAAGGTTATACGCATCTATTATTTTAACAATATTTTCTTAATAAGGTATCCAAATATTCATATTCATACACCATTTAGGGAACGGATTTCCAGCCTGTGAAGCGCGCCCCACTTTGGGGACGTTGCATGATTTAAAGGGTGATGGGGGGGAGGATGCTTCGGTTATAATAAAGTATCTTTAAAGATTTTTAAAAAAGGGGAGTTGGGATGGTGCGGCGTCTTCTGTTACAAAAAAGGAATTTTTAAACTTCTACTTTTATCGTTTGTTTCATTACAAATACACACAAAATTTCATTATAATTGGCCCCCTGTTTAAAAGTGATACACGGACAGAAGAAATATATATATATATATATAGATATATGCGTATTATTTTGTTGTAACAAAACATTATTTATTTTGTTGCATACGAAATATAATTACACCTGAAATGTGCGAAACGATTTAATTAAAACATTTCTTCAATTAACATTCTCAGCTCCAGACCGGTAATATTTAATAAGTATTTCATTTCTGCAAGAGCTGAATTTCGTGTATTTTTGAGAAATTTGAAGCCACTTTACATTTTATTATTAAACTATCTTTTGCTCGTGCTAAGTTTGATTTCTCTATTCAAAATTTGAATACTCGTTTCATTCCTTTAGGTTAATTTTTCCAAAATCAGGATATCTATGGTATAGGGACTATGTACTATTCGCATATCTTTATATAACTACTTGTGTTGTTTGACTGATTCGTCAACGCAGAGCCGAAAACTATAAACTTTGCTATAAACTTTAAATTATGGCTGTTAATTTATGTTTTGCGTCACACAATAATAAAACGTTAAACATAATGTTTAATCTTAAACAACGAATAACTGTCAATTTCAATATTAAATTTCAATCGTCGCTGGGTCCGAAATAATTAATTTAAATAATTAAGGATATGGATAGTAAAAAAATCGAGTACATTACTACTGTTATTGTTACTAATTGAAACACAACGCACACAATTGTTCATGTTCATATAGTTTATAAATATATAATATGAATATATATATAACTAGCTGGTGCTCGCGACTTCGCCTGCGATGTCTGTGATGCCAACGCCATAGTAGCTTTATGCATGCAAAGTCTCAGCACGATCGATTTAAAATTGACAAAGTTTCATACAAACCTTCATACCCCTTGGGGGTACAATTAATCAAAATCCTTTCTTAGCGGATGCCTACGTCATCATATACATGCATGCCAAATTTCAGTCCAATCCGTCCAGTGGTTTGGGCTGTGTGTAAAAAGATCACTATGTCAATCAGTCAGTCAGTCACCATTAAGTTATATATATTAAGATATAAAATAATAATAATTATGAATATATCAATTTCATACACGCGGCAAGTTTATCTAGTCGGTCAGCTTTAGGTAGGATAAAAATGGTCAACTGTCAACATTAATTCCAACGGTCAACTATGTAATAAAGTTAAGTTGTAAATAAATCGTGTGAATGTGTCAATTATATAAGTATTTATAATAACATGTATATAATTTATTTAATTATATTTGAATTGTTTAAGGTTACGGAATAATAATAAAATTCACACTATTTATTACGTGTGTAAATAAGGCGTTTTCTAAATTTAATTATGGTTGGACTCTCGACCCCATCGAATAATCTCCATCGTGTTTTCTCCACTCCACGTGACATTGGCGAAATAATATGAGCATAATTCGCACAACTCAAAGCCACAAATCAAAGAATTGCATTGAATTGTAAACTCAATTCAATTCTTTGGTTAAGGTATTTTAGAACCTGTAAGCTATGATAGTGCGACGTCTACTAAGTACTGAGGGTAGAAATATAATTAACTAGCTGCCCCTCGAGGTTTCACTCGCGTTTATGGCACTGCTTCGTAATATAGCCTATAACGTTTCTCATTAAACTGGCTATCCATTACATAAAGTATTTTTCAAAACGGATTGATTGTTTCAAAGATTATTAATTTCACGTCTTTATTATTAGTATAGTTGAAATCAAAATCAAAATATACTTAATTCAAGAAGGCTCTACGATCGTTTTGACTCGTTAAAAAAAGTATTTAAATTAATGGGAAGCTACCACTAACCACAATACTAATATTATTATAGTTAGTTACAGATTAATCTAGCAAAACCATGTCAATAATAATAGTGCAATTAAACCCTCTGATTTAAATGCAACTTTAACAAGATAACGACATATTTATTAATAAACCATCCCATAAAAACTAATTACATTCATAAGTAATAATACCCGTCAGTCGACTATGAATGGGCCCACAGCCCCGGGGTCGTATTTCACACTCGCGCGACAACGCTAAACATACTTGCGTCCGAGCCAAATATTTTAATTGCCGTCGAACGCAGGCTAAAAGGCCGGATTGATCGCGAATGCTGAGCGACGTCTCTTCACCGCTGGATTTATCGACTGTTTACTGAGGTTAATTACGGCTATTTCGCGTGCTTCGAGAATAGGGGTGTCGGTTTGTGATTTTGAATTAGTGTTATTATGGCCGAGTTTGTTGTGTTGAAATAGAAATTCAATTTCCAATTTGGAAGTTGCTTTAAGGATTTCTTAATGTATTTGTGTTTGTTAATGGGTTGATTTCCTCGTTTCATCCCTTAAGGGGATACATTTTGGATAATTCTTTCTTAGCGGATGCGTACGTCATAATGACTATCTGTGTGCTAAATTATTTGTTCAGCGGCTTGAACTGTGTTGATAGATCAGTCAGTTAGTAACGGTTCCCTTTCATATACCTTTATAAATGATTACCCCCACAATTGGAGAACTAAGACATTCTATGGTTTTATTAGAATAATCAACTGGTTGTCCTTTGCGGTTTTACTCGTGCTTATGGTTATTACTTCGCTTCTACGACTCGTAGCGTGATGTAATATAGCCTATAACCTTCCTCAATGAATAAACTATCTAACATAAAAATATTTTTTTTCAATTCGAACCAGTAGTTCCTGAGATTAAGGCGTTCAAACAAATAAACACACTTTGTATAGATTAATTAATGAATCATGAGCTCACGCTAAGATTAATAAAATTAAACTCATATTTAATAGTAAAAGTATTTTTATTTCTATTGAAACCTTAAAAACAAAACATATCACGAATACGATACTTTAGTTAAATTACAATAAAACTTAACAAGACTATATTAAGTGTAACGAAACAATTGAATACAAAATTTAACATCTAAATCACCATTGCAGATTCAAAGCTGATGAAAAGAAAGAAATCCACCGAGGATGTCCGCTCACCTCTTGGCGGTGAAGGGTCAATGACCAGCGAGGAGGGTGAAGAGGTCGGCAGGCGTAAGAAGGCTCGCACCACCTTCACGGGTCGACAGATCTTCGAGCTGGAGAAGCTGTTCGAGGTCAAGAAGTACCTCTCGTCGGGGGAGCGAGCTGACATGGCGAAACTGCTCAACGTTACTGAAACTCAGGTTAGTTTTGATTAAAACACCTTAAACAGGGACGGATTTACGTATCGTGCCGCCATTTTTTCCCTACGTCAATACCTGTGTAAATTTAGTAGTAGAAAAACACTCTTTAAGTATAAAGAAAAATGTTTAATAGATAGAATTTTGGTCACCCTAGTGTCACCCTGGCCACTAGCCCTTAGTGTCCCTATAGCAGATCCAGCGCTGACATTAAATATAAACAGTCTTATGGGCAGTTAAAATTCTAAATACTACATTAAAACTTGCGTTAGAAGGGGATTTTAACTCGCATCCCACTAATCTGTGCTAGGTGCCATTAAGCTATGGATCTAGAGCATTTGATAAGCACTAATATATAACATAAATGATAGTCCAAGGATCTCCCTCAGCGAGAACAGTTTGCTAATAGTTCAGATAATAAGTAGTTCAGATTCAAGCATTAGATCAGTGAGTGAAGTGGACATTTACAGTTATCTTCTCCCTCACTGACAAGAAAGTGAACTAAATAAACATTTACATTCCGAACTTAACAAAAATTAATTGTTATTTGCTTAGGACAATACAAAGATTTAAATTGAATAAGCGATAAGCACATAAACACTTATGACATAAGTTTTCCTTTAGCAGTAACTAATGTACATTAGGATTTAGATTCTTAAAGTAGTCTCACATAGTGTTCGGCAAGAATAACACTTACATTTGTAAGTTTTACTCTCGTAATTGGATACTGATAAGCAATAATGTGTCAATCCATGTGTATTTGGATACTGCGTCATCTATTTTTCATTATTCAAACATTATTCAAAAAAAAAAAATAAGTCCTATAAGCTAAATAGGTACGAAAAAATTAATTAATGTTAATTAACTAATTAATGTTTCGAATTTAAGTGCGTTCCATATTCTGCAATTTACACAATCTCAGATATTTGTAAAACTTTTTGTTCGATAACATATTAAATATGTCAATCTGCTTTTAATTCTTTTTAATTAAATATACCTTTTCTCAAAATAGAAAAGAAAAGATGGATATATACGTCTTCAAACAAATTTATTAGGAATAGGTTTGACGTCTTTAGACGCCATTTTCTCAAAATGGTGTACGTGTGGCTTGACACAATATCGCTTATCAGCGACCAATTGATATACTCTGTAAGTTGGTAACAATTACCTTAACCATACGATAGCAGTGAGTGTCAAAAATAAAGGCTCAGTGAACTATTTCAGGTGTAAAGCAAAGTCAAACAACGTAAATCTTCATAAAATAAAATTAATATTACATAAGTTATTTGTTGCTTTTCGTCTGAAAGAATCTATTGTCAGTGCCTTAATTTTAACATTCACAGCTTTCGTAACTACTTACGGCGTATCTGTTACTAAGTTACAAACTTGTCGGGAGGGGCAGCGGATGCGCATGCGCAAGCGATCCCGAGGCCTCTCCATTTCCGTGCTGAGGAAAACCATCGCATGGGTTTTAGTGGGTATAAATCGCCACATAACCCGATCTCCCCTCCCAGGGAGATACTCGATGTATCTTTCCGAAGATTTCCCCTTCGTAACCAAAAAAAAAAATTAAAATAAATTATCGTTCAAGAGTATAAAACTTACAAATGTAATTCTAGCCTAAGAAAAATAACTTATGTGTTAAAAAGTCGTGTACATGCCTTAGCGCTAGTCAAGAGTGAAAACTTATCACACATAATTCCTCAAGACGAGATCTACTGGATTTAATTTGTGACTAATGCCGCGAGCAGTCCGCGTCTGTCAATAGCAGATATTTAAAGCTTAACATATTAGTCCACTAATTACTTAATGGGTCATCACCTCGTCGCTTCCAAGAAGTCTTACCGAATTAAACGCTCGACAGCATGCGCGGGCGCAGGTGACAAGCGATTGCGGTGTTTGTTTTTTTTTTTGGTTTGCTACATACTTGTCAACTCTTCTATATTTATATCAAATAGTGTTCGCCCAGTGCTCGGAATTCGATTGTAATTTATTTAAATTATAAGTTTGAACATAAACAGAACAGTATATAGTTATATCTGTGGGTGTGTCAAGTACATGCTAGTGAGTGTAAATTTTTTTTAAAAATAAATTTATGATTTTTTTTTTCACAATTCAAAATATATATATGAACATTCCACACCCATAAATTCCATACTCCTCCGTCCGCGCAATTTTTGTAAAAAGGGGTATAAAGTTTTTGTTTCGCGTTTTAATATTTAGATTATGGCGCAAAAAAAAAAAAAACAAAAATGATTCAATTTCTTATGAAACCATGTTAATTCATCATGTTTTAAGAGTCCTCCGCAAAAATCAGTGCCAAAGAAAAATATAGGGGTTGCTTAAGATTAAGACGCTTTTCGATTTTTATATGATATGTTTCGTGAACAGTTTTCCTTATCAAATAACACCCTCGGCGAGTGACCAAACTCTTCTTATTGGTCATTTAAATGGACGTGAAACAAGCACTTCGAATTAACAAAAGTTTTTATTGGTTTCGAAAGTTAATTCTGTTTTTAAATTTAACATCTATACTAATATAACAAAGAGAGAACGTATTTTATATATTTTTTATATTTATAGGGGAGTAACCTCTGGAAGCAATGAACCTGTTTTAAAAATTATGACACCATTTCAAAGGTACATTATTCTAGATCGTCATAGACTATTTTATGTATATATACATACGTATTATTGCAATATAAAATCTATAGTGTATATTTTTTTTCTTTTCCTATTTAGCAGACAAATGGCGTATTTCTAGGCACACATACGTGTTAATAAGGAAATTATCGATTTAATGATTGAACTGAATCATTTTTTATAATGCAAAATTATAATGAAAAAAAATTGATCGAAAGTTCGTGATTTTCGTTCGGGGTAATGTTACCAAGTAAAGACAAATAAAGATAATTACACTATACATTACCTTCGTCCTGAGTGATGCATAAACAAACAGACGGTGTGTATATAATTACATATACATATCATTTCATATAGGTTAACGTATTTTGTGACCATTACGATTACTATAAGGGGGTGGCTTAAAACTTGGAGCATTTACTATAAGATACTAAGTATAAATATAAGCTTTGGTTTCTTAGCATACTTGACTTTTAACATTCAAACCCTCTGTATGAAATCAGTTTGGAGTCCTCGAGAGCGTTTTCTGACGTTAATTTCAAGAGTTTTTTTCAAATGCCGTAATATTGCGTCCATCATTTGACAGTCCGTAATCCTAGCGAACTGTTATGGGGTCCGGAATTAAATGGTTTTTAAAAAAAGGATATTAAACTTACACTGTTTTTATTGGATATCACTTGAATACAATCAGATATTGGACCCTTGGGCAACCGTTTCTGTGCGCGGATAGATACCCACTATTGGAAGTAAATCTAAGGCTTGACATTGAAATGCACAGAGTCAGATAAATTTTACGTCCCCTATATGGCGGCTCCCGTATACAAGCAAGTCGACGTTTAAGCGGCTATTCTCTCAAAACGGTAACGCAGATGTCATATGTGCAGAGTTGACAAATTCTTTCGCTCGAGCAAGTTAATGGCCACCGTCTTATGCGGTTCTACGAAATCTTAACAAATTAAGTGCTTAGTTACCAGCTGGGGCTGCGCTTGTTTTGATAGGAGCAATTCATGAGCGGTAGCGTTAAGATCTAAAACTAATTTATTTTGTATTGCGAAATAAAAATTATTATCTATATTAGGTATCAAAAATAATTTTGTAATGTATTAAATAAAAAAAAATAGTTTTCATATTTCACACGTAACATCTTCAAGAGTAAAAATTAGTTAATATTTTTGTTTTCACAATTCAAGTCTATAATTATAGAATAATATTGTAAAGAGTTAAATTTGTTTGTAAGATTTTATGTAGGAAATTATCCAGTACGCCATATAAGACTTCTCATAGGAGTGAACCAATAGCCATAAGCGCAGGTAAAACTACACCAGTACATTATAAATGTAATTGAGTAATTCTTAAAAAGAAATACTATTTATTTACTAAATTTAAAACCATAAATTACTAAAAATAGAAAACAAATAAGTTAAAACTTAATACTTCAACGAATGCTACTCGCTCTCACCACGCACCACACTACAACTCAAAAGAGATAATTATACCATTCAAGGTGGTATCCTCCCGCTGACGGGGCACACATGGCGTCACTAATTAAAGCATGGTGTCCCATCACACCATGCACTAAACAATGTTAAATTAATTGATGGCTTTAGTCTCAAACGTGATGGGGTGAATTATTGTGTATTATTTTAGAATATTTGGGCTGATAAGCAATACGATGTCAAGCCACACGGACTTCATTTTTAAAAAATGGTGTCTAATGTTCTCAAAGCTGTCTTATTAAATTTGTTTGAAGACGTATATACCCATCTTCTCTTTTGTATTTTATTAACTGGTATAATGAATTAAAAGCAGATTGGTTTATTGAAAAGTTTTATCCTAAAATATTTTTTTCAAATATATTAGATTATTGCATTTTGCAAAATGTTGAGCATACTTCAATATTGGAAACATTAAATTAAGAAACATTTTTTTACGTGCTTAGTTTAGATGACTTACATTTTTAAATAATGTTAAATACTTGACGTATTATCAGAATAAATTAATATCTCCGAATTCCACTTTTTGTTGGTTGACACATTATTGCTCATCGGCATTCATTTACGAGGTTAAGGTGGCGTTGTATTGATTTTACAATTTTAATTTATTTGTAGCATCAAAGGGCACACAAAAGCTCCAAAGGTACCAGCTTAAAAATGTATTGAATTATAAAGCAATAGAAGATTAAAAACAATATATTAGTCTACCCGTGACCACGAACGCTGCAAAGTGCTCGAAACGTCGGGATGATAAAAAATATTTAATATACGCGATTTAAATCCGTTTAAAATAGTTTTATTTGAACAATATATTTATTACCGATATTAAATAAAACACTTAGTGTACTTATTCGAGGTTTTTTATATTGCGAGATTGATTTTAATATGTTAATTCACAAAATGATTAAAGTGTACTGTGTAACTAAGCTAACTATTCTATAAAACAACATTTCATTATGAATAAATAGATTTTTAGGACAGTAACCCCTCGTGGACGTCTCCAGAACACCCTATCCAAGTTTTATCACAATCCGATCAACGGACAAACATAGAAACATTAATTTTTATTTATATATAAACGAGTGAAGGTTTTTAATAAAATGGGAAGTATTAAAAATAAATTGTTTTATAATTGGTGTATGAGACAACCCGGAAATTGATTTTATTAGTTTTTTATGAAGTCTCTTAAAGCAATTTCCTTTTTAAATTACTTGAAATATGTATTAAAAATTTTAATGTTTTTTTGTTAATTACAATATCAATAACGTTTTAAGAAATCTCTCTCGAGAACCGCTCGATCGATTTGACTGTTTTTCTTTTTTGTTCGTATTTGTTAGTACTGACAGGGCAATTATGGGTGCGCTATCGCAATGATATACATTTTGACATTAAACTTTTATACAAAAGCGTAACAAATACTGTAATTGAAACGCAGTACGATAGCTCACCGTAATTTGTAATTTAAAATCAAACTATTAAAACTATCCATATATAGGTGAGTCCCTATTAATATAATGAAATAGAAACCACATAACCGCCAATAGCTTCACATGCAATTGACTAACTTGTAGATGATTCGAAACATGACATTGCAAAGAAAATAAGGCTTAACCTTTAGTTACATTTTTTTTTAATTAATTAAAATAAATTATGTAAACAGATTAACAACTACATTTATAAAAAAATAATAATAAAAAGTACAGGTGATAAAAAATATAATAAACAAACAATAAATAAATACCAAGCCAAATTAGGCGTTTAGTAACATTTTTAGTTGATACTGTCAACTAAAAATTTTAGGCTTCGAAATAGGCGTTTCATTACACCATCTATTTAAGGGTTAAAAAAAATGATAAAATGTATATTGCTCTATATCACACGGAAAATTGTTACAAAACTATTGATATCTCATCAAAATCGATTCAGAAATGGAACACACGTACATAAATTTCCAAAATCATAACCCCTTATTGGCTTTGCGGTAGTCGTGTAAAAAGTGTCTTCATTTACACAGAACCTACGATAGTAATATACAAGCTGCATTGATCCCTACATATGAATGCTGATAAGCAATAATGTGTCAACCCACAAAAAGTCAAATTTTTAGATATTGATGTATTTTGATACTACGTCACCTATTTAACATTATCCAAACAAATTTTAAGTCATCTAAACTAAATAAGTATTGAAAAAAGTTTCTTAACTCAATGTTTCGTATTTCAGGTGCGTTCCATATTTTGCAATTTATAAAATAATCTCAAATATTTAAAAACTTATTATTAGATAACATATTAAATAAATCTATCTGCTTTTGATTCAATATACATTTTATTAAAATAGAAAAAAAAAGATGAATATATACGTCTTCAAACTAATTTATTAAGAATAGGTTTGACATCTTTAGACGCCATTTTCTCAAAACGAAGTCCGTGTGGCTTGACACAGTATTGCTTATCAGCGTCTATATAAAAACATCTCAAGTGTAATACTACACATTTGTCACCTCATAAACGGCCACGTGTTCAAATATTGACGAGAAACCAATTAACAGAAGCGGATGTTACGGAAGCTGGCAAAAAATACGTCTTATTTAAGAAGACGTTTTTCTATTCGGATTAACAAGTTTTTGTGACCTTTTTTTTTGTTACATAGTACCTGATAATTTAGTAAGTTAATATGATTATTATGGGGTATTTAGTGGGTATATTCATGTAGGTTTTTCTTATAAATTTTTTTGTTTGAGATTTGTGACATTTTTATGAATTATTAAGTGTTGTAATTCTATACTTATATTATGAACGAGAAAGTAACTCTAAGTACGAGATTATTGTATATTGAAAAATATTAAACACACTTCAATATTCGAAACATTAAGTTAAGAAACTTATTTCCATACTTATTTACTTAGGATGACTTGAAAAATTTTTGAATAATGTTTTAATATATGACGCATTATCAGAATACATCAATAACTCTAAATTCTTTTTGTGGGTTGACACATTGTTGCTTAATAACGTCCAAATATAAATAGATTGAATATCATATTCCATGAAATTTTCTAACCTAATCTTTGTTTATATTGCTAAGTGGTGCTAATTAATTCACTATTATATTACGGATTGTCCGTCTGCGTGCGCCTCGAATGTTCATAATCATAGCAAGAAAAGCATCGCTAATTGACTCGTCGCCACATTCGATCTATGTCATAAAACTGTAGCAATATAAAATGATCTCTGTTACTAGGGTTTAAAGTTTATTTTTCCTTAAAACATCGTTGGAGGTAAGACGTTTAGTTATTGAAGTGGCATTGCAGTCTCCGGGGATTTCTGTGTGTAGGGTGATTTTAATTTGATGAGTTTATTTTGATTAATTATCAGGGAAAATCTTTTGATGATTAAATTTTGTTAATTCTAAAATAACGTTCTATCTGTTTTGTGTCTTTCTTTCTTGTTTAAATGTTCGTGGTAACATTATTTTTTTTATTCTAGATTACTTTTTGTTGGGTAATTCCAAGAATGTTAACAATACATGTAGTTTAGTAGACAACTTTTATAAAATACTTCTCACATGGACATAGATGGTATGATAAAAAAAACGGTCAAGACCGAGTCGGTCCCACACGGGTTCCGTAGCATCGCACAAAGTATTTAATACTTTTGTAAAAGAAACAAGAGAGTTTGTGTCCGAGTGGCTTTTTAATTTTTTTTATTTAAGTGGCAATAGAAATACTCTGAAAATTTTAAATTTGTACCGATTATGGTAATGAGATAAGTACAACCTGTAAACAGGCAGACGGACGGACAGAGGAGGCATAATAGTAGGGTTCCGTTGGAATCTCTACGATTACGAAATCTTCACTAACAATGCTTTAAGAAATTGTCGTTTAAGATCTGCATAGATTGTTTTATATAATAATCTATAACTAGCCGCCCCTTGCAGTTTCACTCGCGTTTATGGTTACTGCTTCGCTTCTATGAGTCGTAGCGTGATGTTATATAGCCTATTACATTCCTCAATAAACGCAGTAACCAACGGAAATAGATTTTTTTTAATCCAGTAGTTTCGGAGCCTATTTAATGCAACCAAACAAACAATCAAGTCTTTCCTCTTTAGAATATAAGTTTAGATGAATATTATTCTTTTCACATTTCAACCCACGACCCAAAAAGAGGGGTGTGTATCTGTGTGTCTGTTGGTGACATCATAGTTCCGGAACGAATGGAACAACTTTGATGCGGATTTTTTTGTTTGAAAGCTGATGTTATCGACATGGTTCCTAACTATAATGAAAAGATTCGTTCAAACGTGTGAAGGATATCAGCTCTTTTTTAGTTGTTGAACGGATCTGAGCAACTATTCGTCTAATAAATTCGAAATTTACTAGACTCTGAATGACTAGGTATCTAAATAACTAGTTACATGACCTTGACCTGATGCTGCAACATCACCTGGAATCAGCAGGGTACAACTCCTCACCAACTTTCAGCAAAAGTATTGGGGCTTATTGAAATCGACTCAATGAGTAATCTACTCAACGGGGACTTTTTTTTAAATTTTCAATTTTATCTTGTAAGATAGTCATATATCCGTTATAGATAAATACATACAAATTCAGAGATAAATAGATAATGATAAAAACATTTGACTTATATTGTCGAGATAGTCATTATTATTATAGATCTTTATCAACGCGTATCAATGAATTATTTCGTTCGTCATAATAAATCGCAAGTGCGCAAGTACGCTTTGATAATTGGTCACTGATAAGCAATAGTGTGTCAAGCCACATAAACTTCATTTTGAGAAAATAGCGTCTAAAGATGTCCAACCTATTCTTAATACATTTGTCTGAATAAGTATTTATCCATATTTTCCTTTCCATTTTGATAAATTAAAAGCAACTTGATATCATTTAATATATTATCTAATAAATTGTTTTTTTAATACGCGAGATTATTGTATAAATGACAAAATATGAAACGCACATGAAATTCGAAACAATAAATTAAGAAACTTTTCTCCGTATTTATTTAGTTTATATGACTTTATTTTATATTGAATAATGTTAAATACATGACGCATTATCAAAATACATCAATATCTTCAAATTTTAATTTTCGTGGGTTGACACATTATTTCTTATCAGCATCCAATTTAAAAGTACAGTAATACCCCGGACTTACGCGATAGGTAGGACTGAGCGCTATCCGCGTAAGTCGAATTCGCGTAAGTCCGGGGTACAATTTTGCATATAAAAACATAATTTTGATTGGAGACTAAATAAAACAATAATTTACGAAATAATTAATATCTAATTCTAGATAATATGACAATATATACAAACTTCGGCGTTCAAACAAAAAATGAATAGACGAGAAAATTAAATCGCGTAAGTCGGGGTATTACTGTACTGCACCCAAAGTACGATTACTTTTTTCATCGGTATTTTTTAACTTATTTTATATACATAGATGATAAAAATCCTTGGATTTAGTATAAGCTGAATTCACACAGGGTATTTAATATAGTTGTATGTATTTTACAACTTTTTAAAAGAGTGATTATCGAATTAGGTAGAATCTACATTCCGAACCGATAGTAGATTCATCGATTTAATTTTTTCCGTTTTTGTATTGACGATGCAAAAGTACTTGAATAAGCCTACTTGAAACAAGTATATTTTGATTTTGATTTTTTTTTCTTTTACTTTGATTGACTGCAATATGGGCGCGATGTCGCTCAAGTACCTGCATTTTATACGGTGAGTGAGAGAGCCGGAAGCCTAACCCTCTCTACCTTTCATTATTTTCTATCCCTTTCATCCTATTTTCCTTTAAGCTGACAAAGCATTTAAGGCTTCTCTGCTGCTGCAACTGTCACTCACGGCGGTAATCACTTCACATTGGTGACTTGTTCGTTTGCTACTTTCAGGAAAATGGGACTCATATATGTTTTAACTAACGTTATAGATACTATCTTTTCTTTTAAGAATTACGCAAACAAAACCTGGAGAAATAGTGCCATAATTGGTAGCATGTGTCCTTGACGACGTGTATATAAAATTTCTTGGTTCACATAAAAAAGCGAAATTCCGTTACGTTTTAAAACACGCTGTATAAAGTGTGTTCGGGCACATGTCATCTCTTAAGTGTTTTTGTCATCCCCCGCGGCGAGGTGCGACTGCGCTGCGCGCGCGCTTGCTCTAAATTGATTCGACATGCGAGACCTAATTGTGATCTTGCTTATTTTAATGTCTACTAGATTTAGCTCGCGGCTTCGCTCAAATTGTATATATTTTACCCAACATACTACTAGAGGGTTATGGTTGTTAACCGACTTCAAAGAAGAAGGTCCTAATTCGTAGCTTATTTTTAACGTTTGTTACCTCAGAACTCTGTAATTTGTGAACCGATTTTGATTGATTTTTATTATATAATTTTTATCAAAATCAGTTTAGTAGTTTCGGTTCTCAAATCAAAGTAACTGAAATTAATATGTTATCCAAGCAAAAATTGCGTATATCGTTTTGAAGTCATTTTTTTTAAATGTCATAGTATCGAGTGTGTATTACACATACTCATAGTATACTTAATATATACATATATAATATAAATGTATGTTTCTTTGGCACACTCAGCAGCCTAATTGTGTTGATGGCTTTTAACATATGACGTGTCTTTAATACATCTTGATTGTAAAAGTGACCTAGGCTGTTATGTATTAAAAAAGTCAAATTTTTCATAATTTACATAACGGGTCTTATCGCGATAACTAATCGTAATACCTTTCTATTGCCCGACGTTTCGACAAGCTTGCATCCGTCGTGGCCACGAGCTCGTTATATAAAATATGTATAATATACATTGCGAAAGTTTAAAATATATAGATAGGGTTTTATTTTTATATTAGCTAGTGCCCGCGACTTCGTCTGCGCAGGATTAGTACTTCGAGTAGCATATTTTTTTATTCAAGATCCTATCTATCTTTATAACAAAACTCATCGAAATTAGAAAGAAAGAAAATTTTATTTAGGACAAAAACTGCAGACATAAATGTAGAAAGTAAAATAGTCACATTAAACAAATAAAAAAAATATATATATATATAACAATTACACACTAAATATAATTCAAATAACAAAAAATAACACTGCAATTTTATAAAAAAAAAATTAACGTTATATTTTGGACAATTCACGCAATCTTTGTAAATAGCCTGCGTTATTGTGATGTATAAGATATGTTATTTTAAAGTTTCAATAAAATCCATTCAGTAGTTTGAACGAGCAACAATCATCCATAAATCCATACAAAATTTTGCATTTATAATATTAGTAAAAATTGGTTAAGTCTTAATTTTGATAATGTTTTACGTTGCTTGTGTAAAATTGCACAATATTTATTAATAATTTTCGACGGATTATCGTTAAGACAATCTTTGTTAAATACTAGCTGGTACTCGCGACTTCGTCTGCGATGTCTGATGCCTACGTCATAGTAGCTTTATGCATACAAAGTCTCAGCCCGATCGGTTTAAAATTGACAAAGTTTCATACAAACTTTGATCTCCGACTATATCCCATTGGGCGTGGAATTAATCAAAATCCCTATTATTGTTAGCGGATGCCTACGTCATAACATGTACCTGCATGCCAAATTTCAGTCCGATCCGTCCAGTGGTTTGGGCTGTGCGTTGATAGATCACTATGTCAGTCAGTTACCTTTGAATTATATATATTTAGATTGAGGTATTGATAACTTTGAGCCAATGGGCTAGTTGTTAACACAGCGATTTCGACTGATTGTAATACTTTTATAAAAACTTTTGTTATGAAAAAAATGAGAGTACACAGACTTACATTAATAGTTAGGCTAAAATTTTGTCGCGGTTAAACGCGTTACGTAATTAATTTTCATAATTATGACATAACATTATCTAAGTGAAATACAGTTTGTACTTTTAAATATACCAACTTTCGTGTTGACTATACTAATATTATAAAGAGGTGAAATTTGTTTTTAAGTTACAAATGTAGGGAGTAATCTCAGAATTTACTGATCTGATAAAAAAAAATTGGATCGATCGGCCCGTTTCTAAAGGAAGGTTATAGGCTATATTACACCCCGCTACGACTCGCAGAAACGAAGCAGTAACCATAAACGCGAGTGAAATCGCGAAGAGCCGCTAGTTTTTCACATTCCCATTCAAACAGCTTAAAAACCCAATCACATCAATTTTAGATACCAATAAAATATTCCACGTAAATTATTTACCAATTGCGTAACGCAAACATGCGAAAACAAACAAAATTCAATGGACATTAATATTGTGTGATCGGTTGTAATTAAATTATACCCAGCCGGATTGTTCCAAGCGATTTCCAGCTTAATTACCTTTATATAGATCACAGAATCGTATGTACATAATTGCCCATCAGATATTCATAATCCGAATACAAATAGATGGCTCTTTGAACGATTCACTTTTGGAAATAATACCTATTTAAATCGGTCAATGGAAAAAGAACTCTAGTAAGTTAATATAAGGTCTATATTTCCTTTATGTTATTGATAACGAGCGAGTAGACTCAGGGTTGCCAAGCAACGACATTGGCTTCGTATAACAATTCTCTTAATATTATATTATGTTACATTTTTCGTATTCGGTAAACAGGACATAATTGGTAATGAATGCTATCGCTGTGATAATATTTCGTCAGAAAGTAGTAGCGGTATTATACAGATTAATTATAACAATATGTGGCAATGATTAGAATAATTATCACTTAGATATTAATGTACTAGTGGTCGCTTAGCGGTTGGAATTCGACCGTAGTTCATTAAATTTTGAACTGATTTTAAGATTAACCACAGATAATCTATTCTTAATTTGACTACAGACAACAAACAAAGGAGTATGTATGTGTGTGTAACAGATACAATAATCTCATTTGTTTGAAAAACTTATTTTTAGATAAAACGTTTCATTATACCAATCAGCTGCAATTGATTATACTTTTTATCACAATAGAAAAGAAAAGGATATATACGTCTTCAAACACATTTATTAAGAATAGCTTGGATCTTAAGACGCCATTTTCTCAAAATGAAGTTTGTGGGGGTTGACACAGTATTGCTTATCAGTGTCTTTATGCATGATTAAAAAATATTAAGATTCTATATTCCTTCTCTATATTAATATTAATATAAATATAAAATAATTATAAGTGTGCAAAATTGCATACTTCTCCGTCTGTGCAATTTCCGTAAAAAGGGATACAAAAATTTTGCTTTGCCTATTATTATATAGATTATATGGACACTATCGATAGTATTTTAAATGCGAATGAATGTAAGATGGATGGATGTAAGTTTGTTTATCTCTTACATAAAAACTACAGAACAGACTTTGATGATAATTTACACTATTATAACTTATAACATTAAAGAAGCGCCAGAGGAAACTACTGTTATATACCATCTTTTTCTGTATGTCATAAATTTGAAAAAATAAAATTAAAAAATTAAATGTGCCAACCCTAATTTACGTTCTGTTAGTTCACGACCGCCAAATGGATCGTCAAAACGTCGGTCGATTGGCCGTCGAAAGGCCAATATAAATTAATAAACACCAATCGCGGGCTTAAGGTTTAATGCATTCGATCGTAAATCTTCTTAAGTCGTCACTAATGAGGTTTCCGACTGGCCCTTCCTTTATAATGAAACAAGTTGCTGAGTGTTTGCGGGTGTATTAGTTTTTACAAGTAATTAATTGAAAAAATTAAAAACTCGACTGCTTAACAAGACCATAGAGAATTCGTTACTAATCATTATAGATCCTAAACGGTAAATAGTATTGATAAATGATATGAGAAACTTTAAAAATGATTTTTAAATACCTTTTCATATATACCCTATTTAACACAGTTTGATGGTTTTAATTTTTTTTCACATTATGGCGTCCAAAATCGGCCGTTTTGATTTTTCCAAATAATTATACTTCCTATGACATTGGCACCGTTATGAATTAAACGATGTCTCATTTATCAAAATCGGTACACGCGTTTGGTATAAAAAATGCCACAAAGGTACAAACCTACATACATACGAGTACATATAATTAACATATTGCTCTCCCTTGTGTTACGCAGTTGGATAAAAAGCGTCGAAGTATAACTTTTTTTTAAAGTGTTAATTATGAACAATAAATTAGCCGAATAAAAGTTATGACGAAATTAATTGTTATTGATTTCAGGTGGTTTAATATGTTGAGAGGTAAAGTTTAATGGTTTACTAATCTTCATGCTTATTAATTTTTTTGACAGGAGTAATGATGCGAATCGAAATTGTTTCATCTATCTTATATGTTTTGTCCACATAACTTTTAAGTTAAAAAAGAAGTTTTTAGTGAATTTCCGTCATAATAACTATATGTTTAGGCAGTCAGTCACGGTTCCCTTTCATTGTTACTTATATTGTTACTTTTGTTTTCGTTGGAAAGTGTTTGAAAACGCGATAAAAAACCTCATATATCGACGGCACTTTCCAAGTAATTAAAAAAAACTAAAAACCCGACTGACTAATTTAAACGCTTAAAATCCGCCAATTTGATTTTTTAAAACTGTTTGTATCCGGTGAGATCCGTGCTAATAAGAAGAATATATATTATTTATCAAAATCGATTAAGCCGTTCGTAGTTAGAAGTAGACAGAAACAAACAAACATACATGCAAAACACAAAACCCTTTTTTAGAACATCCAATAAAAATTCTAAAACGCAGCCAGCCCTGACCACAAAACCAATTTACGAGCACCAAATCGTCGATTACGCCGGCCATTGGATACGTAATTTAAATTAATAAACAGCACCAGCCATTAATATTTGATGGATGGAGCAATAACCGCGCCGTGACAGCCCTGGCTCAAACGGCCCGCCTCATTAGAGTACAAAAACGCGCCGCGGGAGATCACTAGGCAACTCTTGTTTGCTCGAGTTTTTATACACGTTCTGTTTTGTACAGCCCTGGGTGGATTATCCACTGGATGTTGGTGGAGTGGGCTATGTGACGCTATAAGACGCTACAGTTTAGGCAAGTTTCACACTGACCCCTATTAGCAACTTATGCACAGCCACCCAAAAACGATATGATATAGATTTCTAGAGACAGTTGTGGAGAACGCAAACTTCCAAGAGTTTTTTTAATTCTTAACATTAATCATTATTTTTATAAATGGAAATCCTAGAAAAGCTAACAGCACTGACTTTCTAAAAGGACTTTAATTTGGCTGTTTTTTTATGCGTCTGTTATGTGATATACTTACCGATTTTTAAGTGATATCTATGATTCATATGTAGTAAATAGATTATACCCCAAGAGTTATTTAATTTTTCATAAACCACCTAGAACTCAGGGTTCTGAATGGTAAGTTAAAGAGGGTAAACGTTCTTCCGCTAGAGAAAAATGGCAACATTTCTGAGCCGCGCAATTAAAGATGTCATTCTGACGGAACATTCTTACGTGTCGAACGTATTATTTTTCCTATTTTTTAGCAACATTTTGTTTTTTGAGAGATGGGATTTAGCAAGGCTTGCTGACGCCAGCAAATCTCTTGCGATTAATGCCATTGATTAAAACTGGTGAAAAAATAATAGTGTAGATTAACGATCTATCAGTGGACGGTCATCTTAAGTCGTTTAAGCTTGACATTTTTTGCGACCAGAATTATTTCGCAATAGTTAAGCGACATCTTTTTTTTACAGAAGCTGAAAATTGATAAGAAATTTCTTCTAATTAATCTTACGTACGACCGCTATCTTATTCATATTTTAATTAATAACTTAATTAATTTTGCATAACATTTTTTTGAGGCAATTAAAATATTAATTATTAAAATTAGTTTTTTCGATTTCAAAAAATTTAAATTTATTTGGTTGTTTTTTTGTATATTATATATATTTTTTATTTGTGAACCTGTATTGTACCATAACAGCATGTAAATGTTCTATTTGTAAAACCTACTCCTATAACGAAGAAGTTCAGTACAGTAACCCACCACACTGTTCCATTGTGGATTGGCGGATATATTTGTCTCTGATTGCCAATTCTCAATACGTACATGATTCTTCACGATTCATATAATAAAGATCATTGCTTTTGATTAATGATTTGTCTATTAAGGTACTCCCGTAAAAATAAGTATATTTTAGGCGAGAATTGCACTTATAAGTTTTGCTCTCAGACTTTCTTAATGATTTACATAAGTTATTTCTCATTGTCTTACACCTGAAAGAATTTACTGTCTGCAACTTAAGACGTATCTGTCACTAGGTTACAGAGTTGTTTTATATCGCTCTCGAGAGTATTACTCAGAAATGTAATTCTCGCTTTACAGAAACTCATAATGGAAATCGGCCACATTTCTTGAGTTATTATTTAATTTTGACTAAACCAGATCCTATTAAACAAACATAATTAATTTCAGTTATCCCACTAAAGGAATGTTTTAATTTCTGGAAGCGGGCAATAAATCCGGCGTCCTGGCGGCAGGGCTACCGGCATTCCGATCTAATGCGACGGAGACCGTTAAATTTTACGTTCTTTTTTTCGAATGCGGCAATTTGATTGGTCAATTGTGTAGATTTTTTTTCGGACGTTCGTTTGGAGGCTTTTGAGTCTTTTAAATTTTAGGGCACGCAAAAAAGTAGTTTTAGGAGTTTTTTTTATTGACTAAAAATTTTAAGTAGGATTCGTTGTTGGAATAATTTCAGTGATTTTGTTCAATGTATATATATAAAACTTTTAGCAATTTGTGTAAATATATTTTTTTATTCCTCTATAATAATCTTTTGTAAATTATCATTTACCTACATTTTTTAAATTAATATTTATAGATCGATATTATAGATTTAATAAATTATACACATTGCAATGACAAATAAAAAATATAATTTATAGTTTTATAAAAAAAGAAATTTCTTAAAAAATATACTATATAATGTTTATACTATTGAAACAAAAAAAAAACTATTGGAGTACTTTAATTAAACATTATAGTTAAAAAATCGTAACAATTTTATACACGGCAACCCTATCCTAAACTATTCTAGTACTAATGAAGATTTTTTATCCTCTTGAAATGTTGTTTGATGGATAAAGACAAAATGTTTTATTGCCTCACTTTACACTTATTTTTTATTAATCCCCGAGTTAATAATTATGACAATTTTAATGGCTCGTTATTTATATAGTGAGGTTTAGAAGATATTTAAAGGGCTTAATGGAGATACAAGGATGTCATTTGGGCATGTTTATATTTGATGTACTTTATCTCGTGATTTAGTATGAGCCGGTTTCCGGGCGTTGCGTGTGTATTGTGATAGGTTTCTGTGTCTGTTGTTTTTATACTTTGACTAGTTGTCGCTCGTGGTTTCACTCCTATTTGGATGCTGATAAGCAATAATGTGTCAACCCACAAAAAGAATTGAAATCTAATTTGGAGATATTGATGTATTTTGATTCAGTGATGCCTATTTAATATTATTCAAAATGAATTCAAGTAACTTAAACTAAATAAATACAGAAAAAAGTTTCTTAATTTAATGTTTGAAATTCCAAGTGCGTTCCATATTTTGCAATTTATACAATAATCTAAAATTTTTGAAAAACCTTTTATTGGATAACACATTACACATGTTAATCTGCTTTTAATTCATCATATCTTTTATCAAAACAAAAAAAAAAAAGAAAATAAAAGATGAAAATATCCGTCTTTAAACAAATTGATTAATAATAGGTTTGACATCTTTAGACGCCATTTTCTCAAAATGAACTCCGTGTGGGTTGACACAGTATTGCTTAACAGCGTCCATTTATGGTTACTTCTTGGCTATGAATCGTAGCTTCATGTAACCTTTCTCAATAAAAAGGTTAACCAACGCAAAAATAATTTTTCGAATCGGATCATTAGTTTCAGAAATAACTCCCCTACATACAAACTGACAAACAAATTTTACCCTTTTCATAATATCAATACAGATGATATTCCCGAAGATTTCCGAGAATTTGCCTTAGTAAAATGTTATTATAAACAGCCTACTTTTTGGAAAATTATATGTTCTCTATGGAAATGTTTTCATCCCCTACTTCATCCCCTTTAACTTTTATTTTCGGAATAAAAAGTAACCTATATCCTTTTCCAAGGTCCAATCTATAATCGTACCAAATTTCATCAAAATAAACAGGGGACAAAATAAGAATTAATTATATCGGTAATTATTTGAAGTAATCGGGGGATATATATAAAAAAGTGTCCCAACGAACTGAGAATCTCTTTTTTAAAGTCGGTTAAAATAGATGAAATACCTATCCTATAAAGATCGACCTAATTTACCGTCCTTCGTCTCAACACCCTGTTCGGTCAAGCGTGAACATCAGTTACAAAGACCGAAAAATTCTTTGATCCACACCGCCCAATCTCACAGTTTTTATACTGGAAATTAAGAAGAAAAAAAATTAAACCTAAAATAAGCTTGTTACCAACTTCTTGTGAAACAAAAGTACAGTTTAACCTTTTTTTAATATTAACAAAGACATATAAGTCCCGGTCAAAATTGTCGGGAATAGTGCAAAACCGCGTATCTAGCTTTTACAATAAGGTCCACTTTTAATCAAATGTTAAATTTCATTATTAATAAAAATCAAGCTAGCTAATGATTACATTAACGATATATAAATACTTAACATAAATAAATTTTGACGTATCGTCGGTGACCACAAAAATAGTAACAATGCGCAATGAAAAATGCTCGTTACTAATTTAACTATAGAAAAAGCTAGATACGCGATTCTGAAGTATCCCCGACGAAATTAGTTTATGTAAGAGATTACTAATCGTATGATAATTAAAACAAACAATTACTACCCATAAATTGATGTTGGATTTAAAAAATGTATTTTTATATTTAAAACGAATAAACCTCATTGTAAACACAAATAAGCTCGACGAAATCTATTTGAGTAAATATGAAGTAAACATAATTAGCCGTCTCGATGACGTCCCGTCGATATAAGATGAATACAACGAATTAAAATCATTTTCCTATACACAGCTAATACACCATCATTAGATGATAAAGAAAATAAGAAATCCGACGAGAAATTACACTTGCATTAGTAATGTTAAAAAGTTAGCAGAGTAATAACAAAAGCAAGTACAGTGAAAGTAACAGCCCGTAAGTTCCCACTGCTGGGCTGGGAAGTCTCCTCTCCTATTAAGGTGAATGTTTAGAGCTTAATCCACAACGCTGCACCACTCTGGAGCGGATATACATTTGTCAAAATGTCTCTTGGCACATGCAGATTTCTTCACGATGTTCTCCTTCTAGCCAAACACGAAATGAATTTAAACACTTGAATTGAGATCGACGTGTCCTAACCACGAGACCATCTCGGCTCATAGTAATAATATTATAGCTTATTAGTATTATAGCAACTCGTAAATAAGCCCATAACATCGCAAAAGCCTTAATTTCCTTCGAATCACACAAATAAACAATCAAACAAAATCACGAGAGCACTCATCGTTCACTTAACGATACAAACTAATATTGTTCTGAATGAACTTCACATGATTCTTATTGCAAGGGAATAAAGTTCTTAATTGAATGACTTTTATATTAGCAGGTGGAGAGTTAAATTGGTCGTAGCGTTCTTATTTAGTTGATAGTGTTGGGGCGATCGTCGATATTGACAATTGAGTCAATATGGATGATGTTTTAAACGATTGCTTGAATTAATTACACGGTGTTTGTACTTTATATTCTATTTTTAAAAATTGTATATTGCGGTTTTTTTGTAGATGTTATGTCAGTAAATAATACTTATAAAGTTTTACTCGACGCCGACTTCGAACTTTTTACCTGGCACCGACTTCAAAATGTGGTAGAAAATATTTATTTTTTACTTTTTAGTTTACTTGTTTCGGTTTCGTAGTCGGTTTGTTTATTTCAAAAAGTTTTTATTATTATTGGTTGCTCTAGCGGTAATAGAAATAAACATTTATTCAATATTAACTCTCCACCCATTACGGTTTATGATATATAGCCCTCTGAGTGATGGACAGATAGGCGGAAAACGGAGGCTTAGTAATATAATCCAGTTGACACCCTTCGGGTACAGAACCCAAATAAAAGACATAATTCGTAAAAAAATAACTATAATAACTATCGATACTCCATAGTCACATCCCTAACACTGTCAATCCCTAACAATTTCGAAAACACAACTCCCTTCACTTTGGAATCTCGTAAAGCATATTCAGCGTTATTGCGAAAGGGACAGACATACATTTCCCCTTACGTTAGAAAGAGACAGAAACAAAACAGGATGACGAACAGTTTTATGAAGGGAGTAATGAGTTAAATTCACGTTAAATTGCTCGTTTAATAAGCGATGTCATAAACTACGAATGCTTGTTTGTTTATTGTTTGATTGTTTATGAGTATTTGTGTATACAGTTTTAAGGTGCTTTTATGTTTTATGTAAGGAATATATTATCATAAAAATAAGTGATACTGTAGTTTCTCTGTGGTATCACGTAGAAACTAGAGACTAGAACCCCGCTACTAGCTGACCCTGTAAACGTTGTTCTGCCATTTTCGACTGTTAAATTATTTGAATAACATTCATACAAAACCTCTGGGCTGGGTCCAAGACCTAGGTAGAGCACTAATTATAATTGTTAAACATGATGATTAACATAACCTTTAATATTTAATTCATTTAACATAATTTGTATGATCGAAGAACGTTTAACTGTACTGGCACTTATCCTGGTCCATAAAAACGTAGAAGAAGTGATAACTTTTTACCTGTATCGATTATTATCAAACTTAAATTATTACTTCTTGTGACTTGACCAAAACTAGGTGACCTGGCGGCGAAGCTGGATCCGCCCTTGCTCGTGTCACAGTATTAACACCGTGAAACAAGTTTTCTATAAATATATGTAGATGTCTGATATTTTATATATATAGATGTGTGTATAATGTATTCAATACGAGACGATTCCCGCGACTTCGTCTCCATAGAAACTTTCGTCCCCAATTTCACCCTCTTCATATTTTACTTCCGATACAAATTAGCCTTTTACATTATCTTCATCCAAGCTGCAATATTATATACCAAATTAAAACAAAATTGGCTGAAGTGAAAAAATTTTGGTACGTTTTCAAAGAGAGATTATTCTAGATTGTCATAGGCTATATTTAATGTACGTGCTTCGACGTAGGAACGGAATGGAACTCCATCGTATGGCTCAGATCCTGACAGCAATTAGACGGCACAGATTTCATCAAATACAATGAAGGTCTAAGGTCGACTTTCACATAATGCTTTGTATATTGGAAGCTACCTTCGACAGAGAATCCAGGCTAATTACTGCTAAATCGATTTCAACAGTATAGATCGTTATAAAAATAAAAACGGTTTCTTGTCAGGTCTGAGGTTTAACTTTTCCGAAATCGTGATATATGCAAGACATATAAAAAAAGCAAATGACATAGTTATTCCAGTAATTTTTATTTTTAATACAAATTACTAAATCAAATTTTTGATTAAAATTCTATGGAAACATATGGAGAGTATGCCCTTTTTACCAAAAGCAACATAGGAATTAACAAAATTGGTCAATCCCCAATGAATTGATAACATCCTCATTCTTTGGAAATTAAATGAATATTTTTATTTCGATATGAGGTTAACGTCAATTTCCTAACATCAGACACGCGGCCCCAGGTCCAGCTCTTTCTAAGAACTTTAGCAAAGTAAATGGCGATTGAGTATGATTTATTCAGCCATTAGGAGTTAAATACAGAGTGTACAATGTTGTTTAGTTTCAAACTTGCTAGTGTAGGTATTCAACCATACTTTGGATGGATTTAATTAATATTGTAATATATATATTTCTTCTATGTGTGTGCACTGAACTCCTACTGCTGACATGATTTTGGTAATTTTTTTGTGTTTGAATAGGTTTATAGTTGGTTTGTATTCATGATTGAACCCGATAGATGGCTCTCTTATACATAGGATAATGTTCCTCGGGTCCCTTAAAATTTTATAGAAGTAGGTATACAAATTTTTAAAACAAATATTTTTTTACAATAACGTATTAAAAATACACTGAAACCACAAAAACTAGCGCGTTTTTTACGAAATAGAAAATTTTCGAGTTTGCAACTTACTACAACGCGAAACAACAACTTATTAAAATTTAATTACATTCTGAATACCACAGAAACGCGAAGGCAAATATGTATCGTTTTTTATTTTTGTTTGAACAGTAATTGTCAGATTCGATTTTCAAAAGTTCAAATAACAATTGTAATATTGGAAAAATCAATATGAAAGAAGCAATACAAACGTAAATCTAATAACAATTTCTGTTAGCACAACTAGCTCCCACAACGCTACATCTCAATTAGCGAACGTCTATACCCGATCACGTTACAATATTCAGAGCAAGTCGGAAATAATAGTTCTCTTGACAGCCCTAAAACAACATGGCGGCGTTACATTTAGAGCAACCTGTACAGCGGCCGTCCATTTCGCGCCAATTACACTGTGTCAAACATTCCGTACACAGAGAGAATCACGCAAACAGAACACCCCAAAGTAATCTTTAAAGGACTATAATTAAGAATCAAATCAGCGTGACGGCGGTGATCGAGCGTGTGATGTCGCAGAGCGTACAGCATCTCGCTCGTTGAGGGGAAGTGAGTTTTATGCGGGTGTGTTAAAGTGTAAATTGGCTTGGGTTGGACATCAAAGCAAGCTCATGCTGTGTATGATGTACTCCACAATAATATGGAGATATTCGAAAATGGTTGTTAAGGGGAAGTTTAGTGCGTTTCTAAATTTAATTTGTATATTTTTTTAGTCTTTTTAGATGCGTTATTTTAAAACACGTTTTAACATTGTGATTTTTAAAGTTATTTAAAATTATATAAATAACGATGAATAATCTCTGATTTTATAATCGTAAATTAACTAAATTTAGACGACACAATTTTGAATGACTGAGCTTTACATCCTAAACATATCATAAGGTTTCCAACGAAGCAATTAACAATATATCACGGCGAGGCAACTTGGCGCAGCGCTGAGGAAGTGAATATTTGAGTAAAATCTTGAAATTTAACTGCGTTTGATCGCCTTCTCAGAATCACGCCATTCCTGACCTTGATTTATGTCGATATCTCAGTGTAAATGACGGTTACTGCCGCTAGCATTGCTCTGGTTTGGCATAATTCGCTGAACGTTAAATAGCCTTACTGAGGACTTAATGACATGTTGTAATATTAATTCTGGTGAATGGTTTATTTACTTGTTGTTGTTAATTTTTGTTTAAAAATATCTGTCATTTTAGTGGGGGAAATACTTGATGTTAAGTTATCAACGCAGATCATGGACATTTGCAATATCGGAGACATAAATACGTTAACAACTTAAAAAAAGACAAATTAAAGAGAATTGTACATAAAGAAAGGAATGTGGAAGGGAGTTAGACTTCCGGGTCCTTCACTGACTAATTGTATTACTTCACGCTGATCTTCTGAAAGAGTGAGGTACTAAAATAAAAAAAAATAACACTTTCTATATATAACAAACTATTTTCATAATAAAAATAAATCTAATCAAGCGATTTACAAATTCGTCAAGCCATCAAAATTCGTAAACATTCACAAACATATCTTAATTTACCAATAATCTACAGTCAACAAAGATATTTGAAGACCAAAAAGTGGCATTAACACAATCCATTTACGCTACCCCTTAAAGCTAACCATAGAGTATTTAACGGTATATTACAGAGCTGGCAATTTGGCGCGACGCAGAGGAAGACGATACCCGATGTCGTTTGATCGTTCTCTGAATCACCGCTATTCCTGTACCTGATTAATGTTGGTATCGTTTTGCGATAATTGCTACTTATATTGTTATATACTATGATTTTCCGTTATATTTAAAGTTTTATAAATAGATTTTCGGTTTTTGTGACTTTATATAAAACCTTTTTGCAGTAAAATAACATGATCATAATTATGGTTTAATAACAAATTTGTGAATTATGCAACGAAAATATTATATTATAACGTTATTATTTGTATTTCAAATCATTTTGAATTAACAAAATATGTCAAAATTATAAAATATAAAGAGTAATGTAAAAAAGTCCACAGAGAAAACGGCGCCGAAAACCGCGCGTTTATTTTTAATGTAGCTTAATCTTCATTTGAGTTTAAAATAAAAAAAAAGAATTAAGCGACAGCCCTAGTTCCAGAGGTTAATTAGCGCAGCCCTCGCGGGCCCCCACGACTTTATGACGATTTAATATTTTTTCTTTGTTATCTATGCCAATTATTTTCTTTGTACCGTTCGAGCTTATAATTTCTTTATTAGGACTTATAATTGTGACGCTTTGCCTTAATGAGCGATCGTATTTTTGAATATTACGTATTTTTTATTTTCTTTTTTTTTTAATTTTTGTTTTTAAAATATTTTGTCATAAATACTTGTAATTTTAATTAATTACATACTTTGTAGCAAATAAGACCGACTGTTTATTTATGGCAATTTAATAATTTAAAAAAATATTTAAATTTATAATAAGATACCTATTCCGTATGAATGTATATTGTAGAGTCAATTGAAAGTCCCATTAAAATGTCTTAAGCATAACATTTATTATTAAAAGTAAAAAAAATTATATTATCGAATCTAAAATTCACAACTCGCATTAAAATTTTTATACATAACGAGACATCAACCAGTGGGATTATGCGTCGATTCAAGATGTCACTAAAATTGACCACCACGCTGTATCTCGGATCGTACCAATGTATGTGTATTTTCGAACACATCCTATATTACAAATCCACATTCGCCTTGCAGTATGCGCACACGCAGTTAATTGCGAGCTTCCTGCGATAGAGTTACACTCGCGCCGCTGCGCCCGCGCCGGCGATTGATCTCCGCGCATCCGTCGCGTGCGCCTGCGCAGATACACGAATGTGCCATTTTTATCATTACTACATTGTATACAACATGAGAGTAGACAAGATCCAATTTTATAAGCGAATACCTATTGGGAGAAATTTTAGAACCTGTGTTTTCGTCAATCGGCAATAAAACAACGTGGTGGATTAAGCTCCTATCCTTCTTCAATACGGAAGAGGCCTAGTAGTGGGTCATCCCTATGTCCTTCTTTTGAGTTGAAACTACCAAATACATTAAAATGCACCAAGCTGATTATATTTACGTTAATTATCTTTTTTATTTTGATGGAGCCAAGCGTAGACTACAGCTCGTACATGGGCTCACTCGACCGTCTCCACATACCCACAGATAATTAATGTAAAGTAGTTACTACACACTTACTACAGCTGTTTATTTATTTATTTACTATGACCTGACCCGTTAAAGTCGGTTGCTTTTTTAAGTCGTTAATTATTAAAAAAAGTCTTAAAAAGGTATCAAACAAACAATTAACTTAGCATTTAGTATTCATGTATTTTAAATGATCCTTATATTCGTTCCAGCATCGAAAGTAACGTTAATTGCAAGTTTCCTGGGCTCAGATTACGCCCGATTGATTTCGTACGTCGTCGCCCACTCCCCGGATATTAGCACTAATTATATTATACGTCTGCGACTTTGTCCGCGTACACTCGTTATAGTAATCGACAGAAAGAAAAAAAAATGTTTATTGACAAACACAAAACCATATAAAAGATCCAAACAAAAGAAGAATAAATACAAGATAAAAAGAAAGTAAGGATTCAAATTAATAGCTCCATTTCTAGTTGTGATAATTTTTGATACCATAGTTTTCGATCGGATTTTTTTTTTGAGTAATTTTGCATACATTGGCTGACAGCGTTTCTAGCGAGAGGCGCGGCTATATGGAGGAATACTAAGAATAGCTATCGATAACGTAATCAAAAATTATTGTTAATCGAAAATTACGTTATTGAAAGCTATTAAAACAGGACTAAACACTCAATTCAAACTGTAAATCATAATCATTTTGTGTTTGTGTATTTTATCAAAATCGTATCTGTTTGTTGTCCATTTGAAAGAAAATTCCTTTTTTTTTAAACTTAATTATAACAAGGTCACGCGATCTTAATGGAGGGCCGTTGAGTGTGATGAGTTTATTTATTTATTTATTTATTTATTTATAATTATTACGAAATTTCGAAGCGAAGATTTTAAGATGCAATTAATGAAGTTATAAAAGATGCAACAGTTCTGTGAAATATAAAAAAGTCCGGATTAAATTGTCTTGTTTTAAATTTAAAAAGCAGAAGAATCTAGTCCTAATATTAGAAGATATAAAAATATAAACACCGCTCTTTCGCGGAATAGCGAGTTTCTTAGTAACAAGTCCCTGGTGTCGTGTCGGAGATGAATATTGAAAAATGGCTTGAGATGTTATACCGTTCTATATTTTTATTTATATCTACTATAGAGATACATGCTTTGTTTCTGAATATCTTATATTCTATATTAGTAGATTGAATGATTTTATTTTCAGTTATCTGTGTATATCACTTATGCTAAGTATAACTTTCCTGTGCTTAATGCTGTGTTTGTTTGTATAAACGCGTTATTTTAAATAGGTTTCGTCTATTTTTCCTAACTTGTTTTATTTAGCAGGCAAATTTAGCCAACTATACTTCTAACCATACATATGAGAGATGACAAAATTATCAACAGAATGATTATACAGAATCATTTTTTGTAATAAACAATAATATTCGAAAATTCGTGATTTTGTTACCAAATAAGATAAAAAAGTAAGTAAAAGGAAGTAACAGCCTGTTAATATTCCACAGCTGGGCAAAGGCTCTCCTATTAAGGAGAAGGTTTAGAGCTTAATCCACCACGCTGCTGCGGGTTGGCGGATATACATGTGTCAGAATTACTCCCGGCACATGTAGGTTTCCTCACGATGTTTTCCTTCACCGCCGAGCTCGAGATGAATTTAAACATAAATTTAGCACTTGAAAAATCAGTGATGCTAGCCGGGATTTGAACCCGCGATCATCGGTTGAGATCGACGTGTTCTTACCACTAGGTCATCTCGGCTTATCAAATAAGACAAATAAAGAGAAATAGACTATACTGTGAGTTAATTATTGAGGTAGGTAGTAGCTGTAGCCGAAAACTCCGGTTGACTCGGCCAGGGCAGTACCTCACTCTCACAAAAGTATCGGTGTGAAGTAGCTAACATAGTTTCGTACGGTGAGTGAAGTGTCGGAAGCCTAATTCCTCATTCCTTTTCTTATTTCTCTTTTCCTTATCATATCTTATTCATTTACAAGCTGGCAACACACTTGTGGCTGCTTTAGTTCTGCAAATGTCCACGGGTGGCGGTGATCATTTAACATCAGGTGTGCCGCTCCTTTGTTAGCTATAATAAAATGAGATATAATTTTGTTTTGCGTAATATTGTGATTTATTAAATTTGATCGAATTCGTAAGGCGGGAATTACACTTGTAAGCTTTACTCACTTAATTGATATAAAACAACTTTGTGAGACACGGCTAGTCTTCTACCCTAATATTACACAGAGGTAAATTTGTTTGTAAGTTTGTATGTAGGGGGTAATCTCTGAAACTACTGATCCGATTTGAAAAATTATTTTCGTGTTAGATAGCCTGTTTAGAGAGGAAGGTTATAAGCTATATTACATCACGCTACGACTCACAGGAGCGAAGCAGTAACCATAAACGTGAAGGAAACCGCGATGAGCAGCGAGTCAAAATAAAAACACGATGAATAGATTATAAGATTATATAAACTGCACACATACAAACGATATTTCTACAAATCACTAATTTCATAAAGAACATTTAAATTCTTTTCAAGTCCCCAGTAACATTTCATCGCTAATACACGTATTATTTCGATCTCGTATTTTGTTGGCTAATTTGACAACTGTCCGTCTGTCCGTGTTTTCTCGGTAATATCTCGTCTTCGGTGAAACGCATTAAGCCTTTCAACACATCGCTTCTAAGATATTTCTTTGTAGTGATTAAGACGATTATGTTTGTTTGAATTTTTTATTTTATTTTTGGCTGTTGACGTTTTCACTGTGTTCCGAATTTGATAACAGGTGGTGTTAGTTTTAAGAACATAGTTATATTTTTGAATTCTTTGAATTTTCAATGTTTCAAAATAACACTTTAACGTTTTTTATAACGTAATTTACTCGTTTATTTTATAAATGACTTTATTTATTAAGGATTTACATATCTGTATGGGTTACACTAGAAAGTGTTTTTTTAGTCAATAATAAATAAATAAATAAACGCAGCACACTCAACGGCCCCCATTAAGACCTCGTGATCTTGTGTCGGGGGTCCGGAAACACACACAACACTAACACAACCACCCAGACCACGACAAACATCCGTATGGCCAATACAGACGTTTGCCGTGAGCGGGGATCGAACCCGCGACCGTTAGCGCAGTTTCAGTGACCACTGCGCCAACGTGCCTGTCAAATGAAAAGGAATATATGTTAAAAAGTAGCATGTATTTCAGGAATTGACAAATTTTTTTCGTAATAAAGCATGTTATTACAAAATCGGAACAATTAACCCAACTGTCCTTTACTTCACTTGTAAAAAAAAAAAAAAAACTTTAATCGACACAAAACATCGTCACAAATTAATATCACAAAAAAAACCGAACTGTTAAAAAAAAGCTTACCAAAAACAATGGTCCTCTACAACCGAATATCTCAAACAATTATCAAATGAAACAAGTACACCGACTCTTTTCATCGCGCCCTGCACTCTAAGCCTCCCCCCACCCCCCCCCCCCATTCCCCGCGACCCCCCGGTGGTGAACGGTGATAACGCACGCCTGGGGGAGGATCGTGGCAACGCTTTTATTTTAATGATGAGTCGCCGTTTAAATTGTGTCTATTACGTGTTTTTCGTAGGGCTGCGACTCGAGTAGGTCCTAAATTTAATTGTTTTTTTTTAATACAAAAAAAAATGTTGTAATCTACAATAATATTATAAAGAGGAAAGATTTTATTGTTCGTTTGAATTGGATGGGTTTCGAAACTATTTGACCAATTTTAAAAACTTTTAGCGATGGTTAGCCCGTTTGTTGAGGAGAGTTATAGGCTTTATTACGTCACGTTAAGACTTATAGCAGCGAAGCAGTAACAATAAATGCGAGTGGAACCAGGAGGGACAGCTAGCATCTGTTAAATATATTGCTAACTCTGATTGACAATTAAGTTATATATACTTGAACTTGAATTTCATCACTTATCAAAACGTTTGTCTTGACATGTTTCCGAAGAAATATACCATCAAGCACAAAAGCGATTAATATTAAATTATCGATATTATAAGGTCACACGAAAATTCCAATACAGATATCCAATTAAAACAAACTTATATCACAAGTCACGATTTCGTATATTTTTCACAAAACAATATATAAAATTGAAAATGCTGCAGCATCAGGTCCAGGTTACGTCATGTATGTTATTTGAATACAATCACCAATAGAAGTTGCCATCCATTTAACAACAAAAAAACGGGCTGATACCCTTCAAAAGTCTGAATATATCTTTCAAACAAAAAAAAAAAAAAAAAACTGCACAAAAATTTCCCTACATACCACAGACACACAGTTAGATACAGAGAGACACAGATGAAACGTCAAAGGCAGTTATCGAATACTTCTTATGTATAGCATTACATTTTCGACCCCACCGATAAATCTCCATCGTGTCTTCTCCATTCCACGTGACAATAGGCGAAATAACATGTGTTTAATTGGCACAACTAAAAGGCATTAACCAAAGAATTGCATATTTTAAATTGCCACAATATCCTAACGCGCGGCAGCCCTAGCAATTCCTTTTGACGTAATAAAGTAAGTGTTACAGGGCTCAAATTACGATGTAAGTCAGCGGTGCTCGGTGTCGGGGTTCGAGTCTCGGGAATTAATAAGTGAGACTTAAGCAATCGCTTTGTGAACGTTTTGTGAGGGATTCTCAATAATTGAGTTCTATTCGGCAGATTCGTGAGTTTGTTGCCACTAATCTTTGAAATTTACTCTTAAAAACTATTATTGTAGGCAGTTTTAATGCTTTCTTCATTTTTATTTGTATTGTTTTTCTATATAGTGGATCATAGTTTATGATATTGTTGTAACGACGTTTCAACTTTGGATATGTTTGTATGAATTTGTTCCGTTATGGACAATTAAAATTAATCGCACTTATAATTATTTGAATCGGAAAAGAAGAGGTTTTTAAAGCGGCTTTTTGAGATGCAGGTATGTAAGGAATAATAATTAAAAGTAGTGTTATATTTAAGATCACAGATTTCTTATCTATCTTTATGTGTTATTTTCTTGGTTAGTTAATTTCTTATTTTACTCATGCTTTTTTGTTTTTATTTTTTTTATTATCCTCGTCTAAATGGTTACTGACTTGCCTTCAGGAGTTGCGGAGGTCAGATGGCAATCGCTCTGTTTAAAAATCAGTAACTTGTCAATATCTAGATTAAAATAGAACGCAGACCGTGGTATAACCGGGAGAAATGCTAGATAGATGTTGATAATTTATATTAAAATTATAAAGGATAATAATGAATTCTTTTGAAAATAATTAACAACAATTTAATTAACATTTAGGTCTTAAAATGTTGCTACTTTTAAATTCATTTTATTTTAAAGAATTTTATACAACATATTCTATATTAGCTGTGCCTGTATTACCGACCTTTTAAAAGTGTAACTATAGAGTTTCTTTTTTGTTATTGTTGGTAGAATTTACATTCCAAACTGCGGTGGTAACTTTTCATTATTTTAAATATATAACTTATATTTTAACGATTCAGTGTGAAAGTGCACGCGAAAGTCTACTTGAAAAAGTGTTTTATATTTTATTGATTTGAGTTTATGTTTAAATTCCATTGTTTAGTACCTAAGCTTATAAATAAATATATAGAACATTCAATATGCAATCCTAATTAATATTATATTGCGTACGTTATGGTAGCTTCATTAATTAAAATATTTTTTGTTTACGTTTCAAAAGTGCTCTTTAATGCCTACTTGAATAAAGTTTATTTAGATTTTGATATGCGCTAACTATTCAATTGATCATCATACAATTTTATTAACGCGTCATTAAGAATACAGGAAAATATATCACAGGAATAAAAATCTTTTTTACAAGATCGTCCAGCATAACAAAATCTACGTCAACACGAGCGAAGCCGCTATGGGCAACTTAGTCTAGTCTGCCCTTCCATCAGAGATGTGCAACGTTATTAAGCTACGGGTGTGTTAAACCCACCAATAGGATCACTTAATTTACATAACTTAGCTTTACTTTGTGTAAAGAGGTTCAACGAAATCGTTTTAAACCGAATTCCAACAAAGATAGAGGTTCTCAATTCTTCGGGACTTTCATATGTATATTCACCGATTACACTAAAATGGCTTTACCGATTTACTTTTGGTTAATTCCTTTTTTACATAGAATTAACATCAAAATCGGTTCAGTAATTTGGTTTTAAAATCGAAATAACTGGAATAAATATGTCATCCAAGTAGAAAAATTGCGTATTTTGCTTTGGATATCGGTAACCCTTTTTTGAAAAAAGTCTCGTTGCATACTAGTTGAAGCTCTCGACGCTGTTCAGCTCTATCGCAACTCTGGTAGAAAGGCTGTCTAAGATAAATGGATGTTGGTAAGCAATAATGTGTCCACAAATAGTCAAATTCGGAGATATTTTGTATTCTGATAATGCGTCACCTATTAAACATAATTCAAAACATTTTCAAGTCATCTAAACTAAATAAGTACGGAAAAAAGTTTCTTAATTTAATGTTTCGAATTTCAAGTGCGTTCCATATTTCGCAATTTATACAGTATTCTCAAATATTTGAAAAACTTATTATTAGATAACACATTAAATATATCAATCTGAATCTTCATATCAAAATAGAAAAGAAAAGACGGATATATAATTCTTCAAATAAATTCATTAAGAATAGCTTTGGCATCTTTAGACGCCATTTTCTCTAAATGAAGTCCGTGTGGTTTAACACAGTATTGATTATCCGCGTCCACATATCATTTAGCTGTCACCAACACCGCGTTAACGCTAGGTGGCGCCACGGCCATGCACATAGCTAATACATCGCTAATATATACATAACGCATAATTGATACATATTATGATTATATAATAACATGTCCGCGTTCCCGCTGACCGCACTTATGTGATTGACGTGCGGTCGACTCGTTCAATCGATATTATATCTGTGGATCTGATGGCTAATTGTATGGTGATCGTGTTTATATTGAAAGCGATACTGATTGCGATAGAATATACAATCGATTTCGATTGTAACTTTAGTCAAAGTCAAAATCAAAATATACTTGACTAACCGTCCTTTGCACATTCGCGTTTATGGATACTGCTTAGAATCTATGAGTCGTAGCGTGATGTAATATCACCTTCCTCAATAAATAAACTAACCAACACAAAAAATTTTTTTCAAATTCGAACCCGTAGTTCCTGAGAGTAGTGCGTTCAAACAAACAAACTCTTCAGCTTTATATATAATTGTAGTATAGAGTCAGGTAGGTTCTCACGAGCACTTTTGAATCATCAGTTAAAAAATAAAAAAAATAAAAAAGTGATAACATTAATTGGAAGCTACCATCGGTTCAGTATGTAATCTACATACGTACGTACCTACGTAGAAGAACCGACAAGAAGCTCGATAGTTATTCTTTTAAAATTGCCAGTATATATAGTTTAAGTGAGTGAGTGAGATTTTTATTCATATTTAATATAACGGGTTTTATCGCGATAACTAATGGGTAGTAATACCTTCTTATTGCCCGACGTTTCGACGAAGTTACATTCGTCGTGGTCACGAGCTGACTGGTGTACCGCGCGCCCTCCGGCGACGAGTGCGCGAGTTTAGGGTAGGCGACGAAAAACGTAGTATAAATCGCGAATCATTAGCAGGTGATTGTGATAACAACCGGGACTTACAGTTTTACGTGTTCTCCGAGGCACGGTGGGGAGACCCACAAGGACAAACTCCCAGACCTAGGAGCAAATATTTATACAAATATAAATATCTGCCCCGAGCGGGGATAGAACCCGCAACCGTCGGCGTTAGAGGTACATTCAGCACCACTATACCAGAGTGATCGTCTAATATTTAAATGTATACTCTATTTTCCTTTACCTGTCTTATTTTGCAGAAAAATATGGCGTACTTCTAGCCACATAAGAGTTAGATATAAAATTATCGATTGAATGATTGAACTGAATCTATTTTGACAGACGCGTTGGCGCAATGGTCACTGCAACTGACTAAAGCGCTAACGGTCGCGGGTTCGATCCCCGCTCACGGCAAACGTGTGTATTGGCCATTTAGATGTTTGTCGTGGTCTGGGTGTTTGTGTTAGTGTTGTGAGTGTTTCCGGACCCCCGACATAAGGTCATGAGATCTTAATGGCGGCCGTTGAGTGTGATGCGTTTTTCATTTTTTTTTTTCATTTTTATAATTTAAATATTCAAAAATAAAAATCATTAAAAAAAATCATTATTTTAGTTCGGGGTACAAGTAAAGAAAAATAATCTATACATAGGTGTATTGTAAAACTGTGATGTCGAAAAAGTTATATCCGAAATATTAGTACTACTAAAACTAGTAGTTACTAGAATACTTCCTGTGAGAATGATTTCACCTATCCATCTACATGTCGGCTAACTAAGTTACATGTCACATGCAAATGTAAACGATGCCGATAACATACCGTTTGCGGTAAATTCTGTCGTGAGTGTAAATCACTCACGACAGAATTGGTTTTGATGCAGTCCAGGCATGTGTGATGCGGCTGAGATGTACACATGCGGCTGTGTGTACGAATGTTTATTGTATTTATATAAAGGCTTTATATTATAATGTACGAATATAAGGTAAATTTGTATTTATATATGGATGCTGATAAGCAATAATGTGTCAACCCACAAAAAGTCAAATTCGGAGATATTGATGTATTTTGATACCGTATCACCTATTTACCATTATTTAAAAAAAATGATGTTATATAAACTAAATAAGTACGGAAAAAAGCTTCTTAATTAATTGGTTCGAATTTCAAGTGCGTTCCATATTTTGCAATTTATACAATAACTAATAATAAAACTTTAAATAAAAAAAAAAAATAAAAAAAAAATAAAAAAATAATAAAAAACTTTAATAAAATAAAACTTTAATAAAACTTTAACTTTTAATAGGTCTTAGGCTTGGTGCCAAAATAATTCAACCTCATTTTTGCCACTGTGGACAAAAAGTTGACGAGTACGGCCACCACGGTCTTTCTTGTTTTAAAAGCGCTGGCCGTCTCTCTCGCCACCATGCTATAAATGATATCATCCGTCGGTCTCTTGCCAGTGCAAAAGTTCCGGCAACATTAGAGCCGATTGGCTTAATCCGCAAAGACGGTAAGAGACCAGACGGTATGACCCTTGTAGCCTGGAGGCTGGGTAAGTCACTGGTGTGGGATGCTACTTGTGTTGACACCCTAGCAGCATCTCACATCCAGTCGGCGGCATCGATGGCGGGAGCAGCGGCAGCAAGTGCCGAACATTCCAAGCGGCGCAAATATGAAAACCTTGACAAGGCTTTTATCTTTGCTCCGTTCGGAGTGGAAACTCTTGGTCCGTGGGGCCCAGACGCTCGTTCTCTTTTTAAAGACCTCTCAAAGAGGCTTTGGGAGTCAACTGGGGACCCAAGAGCTGGCAGCTACCTCGGTCAAAGGATCAGCTTGGCCATTCAACGGGGTAATGCTGCCAGTATTTTGGGAACTTTACCCAGATGCAGTGGCTTAGATGAGGTCTACAATGTTTTGTAAAATATAATCCTTTTTTTTATAGTAATTAAGATGTAAATAGTTTAATGTATAATCTTTTCTTTTATTTTTTTTTAATTTATGTATATAAATTAATTGTTTATACGAGTATATTAATAAAAGTAAAATTATTTAGTTTATTAAATTAACTGAATTATTTGTAATATTGATTTTTAATAAACTTATAATAATATTTAAAAAAAAAAATACAATAACTTCAAATATTTAAAAAACTTTTTATTAGATAATATATTAAATGTATTAGTCTGAATTTAATTCATTATGCCTTTTATCAAAAAATAAAAAAAAAGATGGATGTATACTTCATATAAGGAATTAAAAGCAAGTTGATATATTTAATATATTGTCTAACGAAAGTTTAAAAAAATATAAGATTATTGTATAAATTACAAAATAAGGAACGATCTGGAATTTCGAATTAATTAAGAACCTTTTTTAGTTTATATTACTTTATTTTTTATTAAATAATGTTAAATATTTGATGCCCTATCAAAATACACGATATCTCTGAATTTCACTTTTTGTAGGTTGACACATTATTGCATAGTAAACCTGCTATTACCAATGAGAGAGTGAAAACGTTTTAAATTCATAAATTAGTTAAAATGGATTTAGGAGCTTTCATTCACTGCACCCCACAGTGGGTTTGAAAACATCTCACCCCGCTCCATATATATCACAGTTAAAACAATAGTTTGTGATCGAGCACTCCCATTGTTATTGAATTAAATAATACATGGTCCATAATTGCGTTGTTTTAATTGCGGTTCAAGCTAAGCCTAATTTAGGTTGCCTATTTATTGCTGTTTACCGCAGATATTTAAATACTAAACGCGTGTAGATTTTATGGGTTTTACAACCGACTTTAATAAAGAAGAGGCGAGAATTACACTAATAACTTTTTTACAGTCAATTTTAGTTTAATTCCGGCGTGACAGTTTTACAATAGTTAGATATATGTACGTATGAATCTTACAATATTCAAAAACGATTTTACTCTCAGACTTTAATAAAGATTTACATAAGTTATTTCTCATTGCTTTACACTTGAAAGAATTTACTGTCAGTGGCTTATTTTGATCTTTACAGCTTTCGTAACTGCTTACGACGTATCTAATACTAGGTTTACAGTTGTTTTATATCGCTTTCGAGAGTAAAACTTACAAAGGTAATTCGCGCCTTATTACCTGTAAGGCGCGAATTACTCTATAATTACGTTACTCTATAATTTATTGACTAATTTTATAAATTCTTAATAATGCTTGCTTTAATATTGGTTTCATAGAATTTTTATCGAAAACGGTTAAGCAGTTTGGATATATAATTGTGATATCAAATTAAACGAAATTACGTGTTTTGGCTTTGAAACCGGATGCTTTTTTTAAATCTTAATTATTATAAATTTATTAATACTGCTAATAGGATTGATGTACACATGACTTCGAGAATTGCCTAGCTGTTGGTGTCAACAATATTATCACGTGTATGTAAATCGTTGGACCAATTTTGATGATAGATGTACATTGGATCTCGGAGAAGAGCACAAGGCCTTTTTAACGCGAAAATAAATCTTTCATCTTCCTCAAGTTATGGATATTAATTTATAAAGCCCTATTAGACTTAGCCACTTCTCGACCCAAATATCTATACATTTTTACATACCTTTAACAAAATTCACCAAAACTAGTCTAGCATTGAAGACATGAAAACGAATACACTGACTGACATATTAAAATATTAGTATGAATTAAAAACATTAAAAGCTGACAATGTAGCCGGGCTGGGTACAACGTGTGGCACAACAAGCACAAATCAAAGAAACAAGGCACAATTAAGACGAACGTGTGGAGTGGACACTAATTGTGGACTATGGACCACTCGAGCACAGGCCATTAGTCCACTGGCTCTATCATTTATTTTTAATCGACTTCAAAAAAAGAAAGTTTTGTATTCGAATCGTATGTATGTAAGGTTATATGGCTGCGAGATTCTCAAAAACTATTATTCACATTTAGATGAGGTTTTCGCTATTTTAATGCATATTTATCAAGGTTAATTTAAACTCACAACACCAAGTTTTTGACTTCGCAAAATACTACAGAATTTTTTGCAGTTTTCAATGAATCATTTTAAATTGTATACTAAAAAGTCTTTAATAGCTAAATTATATTATTATGTACAAGATTATATAGACGATAATAATGTGTGTATTTAGTATAACTGGGTCCCATACAGGATGTTATATATACATACATACATATTTGCAATTTCTAAATGTATATATCAAAAGAGTACCTATCGAGTTTCTTGTCGGTTCTTCTCACTAGAATTCATATGACACCGCAAAGTCAATGTTACCTTATTGGGGCAAGGTCGTCTTTATAATAAAATTCCGCAGAAAGTGTTACAGTTTAAAAAAGAAATTTAAAGTACATATTAAAAAATCCTTAGTAACTAAAGCATATTATTCTGTTCAAGATTATATAAATGATAAAGATGCTTGGATTTCGTATAAGCTGGATTCACACAGGGTATTTAATTTATTTGGAACTCATTAATGTATGTACCCATCGTAAAACTTTTAAAAAGAGTAACTATCGAGTTTCTTGCCGGTTCTTCTCGGTAGAATCTACATTCCGAACCGGTGGTAAATAAATAATTAATTAGTGTTTAGTTTTCTTTTCTTTCTGTATTGACGACTCAAAAGTGCTTGTAAAAAGCCTACTTGATTAAAGCATATTTTGATTTTGATTTTGATATAAATACTTATTTTAATCTACTCGAATAAAGTATATTGATTTTTATAATAAAATATTTTAGGATTCAATGAAAATACTCGGAGATAAACAAATGGACTTTTTAATAACCAATAGCAAATGACAAACGATTGATGCGATCATTAAAATACTGGTTTGAATTGACTCATGACTTTTGTAAGCTTGACAAGTATTAAGGTCCCCATCTACATTTTATAATAGTCCTAAATACTTAACATTTGGACGCTGATAAGCAATGCTGTGTCAAGCCACACGGACATAATTTTGAAAAAATGGCATCTAAAGATGTCAAACCTATTCTTAATAAATTTGTTTTAAGAAGTATATAGACATCTTTTCTTTTATATTTTGATAAAAGGTATAATAAATTAAATGTAGATTGGTATATTTAATGTGTTATTCATTTCAAAGATTTCAAATAATTGAGATTATTATGTATGTACATTACAAAATATGGAACGCACTTGAAATTCAAAAAAATAATTTAAGATTCTTTTTTTTCTTACTTAATTATTTATATGACATGATTTTTTTAATGATCTTAAATAGGTGACATAGTATCAAAATACATCAATATCTCCGTATTTGACTTTTTGTGGCTTGACACATTATTGCTTATCAGCATCCGTTTATAGTTAATAAGCAGGAGCGAGTATATATGAACAGACTTCACGCCGAAGCTGTCCAAAATTAGTATTTCTTATAAAATCTAAAAGTCAATAGTAATTTAGCTTTTAATCGGAATCAAAATCAGAAAAATACTTTATTCACGTAGGCTCTCACGAGCACTTTTGAATCGTCAATACATTAAATAACAAAAAAAATAATACATCAATAGTGAAGCTACCACCGGTTCGGAACGTAGATTCTACCGAGAAGAACCGGCAAGAAACTCGATGGTTAATAACAGTTAATAATAGTTTAAATGCAATTCAACAAAATATGGACCCTGATCTCATGCAACAATATGTTAACTAATTTGTTTGAAGAGGTATATATCGATCTTCTTTTTTCTATTTTGATAAAATATGTAATGTACATTGCAATATTCGAAACACTAAATTAAGAAATTTTTTTCGAACTTATTTAGTTTGGATGACTTGAAAAATTTTTGAATAATGTTAAATACATGACGCATTATTAGAATACATCGCTATCTCTAAATTCGACATCTATATTTTCTTATTAACGACTGCTTGATATATATATTTTTTATAAATATTAGTTGAAGAAAGCGATGTGCATTCTCAAGTGGGTATAAAGTGGATTTTAATTGGAGAGTTTAGTTCATTCGCATAAACGACTGGCCAAGACGAGTCGCGGGTTTATTTAAATGCAAATACAGACCTTATAAAATATTTTAATTAAAATGTATACCTTTTCGGATATACTAGCGAAAATCTTTTTAAATTATGTATAATAAAGAAATTTATTTTAATTTTAAATTTTGTAGTTATATTAAAGTTTTAATTTTTTTTTCATAAATTATGGCGCGAATTTGCGAATGCATAAAATATTCTGTCAATGTTATTTGATTGTATAAAAACTTTAACAACATAATTGTTGAAGTTTTTATAAAATTAAAAAAAAAACGTTTTTTGTAACGATATCTCTAGCGATATCTGTCAATGAGCTCACCGATATAATTATTGTTAATATTGATAAAAACTGACAATGATTAATAATAATCAACGACAATAAAAAAACATTAATCTAATTAAATACCCAATTAATTACCGAAACGTGTCGAACTTCAAACACTAGAATAAATATATATTGTTAAACAAATAAATAAGGACCGTTGTTTCGTACGCAGTACGTATACTCAATTAAGCGCGTGTCCCGGCATTTTTATGCTAATGTGCACGCCGGTGGTCCGCTTGTAACACTCGCGCCCGACTCGCCTTATCTAGCGTGGGGTTAGAAATATCGATTTTTTTTTTAATTATAATCGAGTGGATATCGATAAAGTTTTGTGTATTTGAATAGTGATATTTTGTAGCTATAAATGAACGTTCATACTATTTGACGTTAAAAATTTTTACTAATTATTAGCTTTAAGAAGCTTGTCAATTGTCTTGGTGGAAATGTTACTCTGATCTGTTATTTCGGTTGCTAGACAACGTTCATAGTTTCGAAATCCATGAGCTTAAACCATATCTTTAGTTTTATAATACCATTTTCAAATTTAATAGTGTCTATAAGATAATTGCAGAATTGTCTTATTATACGAATAACTCAATCGTACCGTTGTCATCTTTTTTGACATTTTTAAAACCTTCCTACTATAATACTATATTTATATTAAATATAAATTACTATATTTATAATAAAATCATCTCTTTAATTTGTATGATTCAAAATAGAACGACCTACTTCAGAACTATCGTCACTAAAAATAAATTTATTTAAAATATTTAAAAACGTTAGCTTGAATATGATTTTAAAATAAAAATTGCATTTTGTAATCAAGCCTTTAAAAAAAGAACAGAAACTGACTTCAAAAGCATAACACACGACACCATTACTATACTGATTTTGATAAAAAATATGAGGTAAAAAAAAAAGATTTTTTAAGCACTTCAGAAATGGTGTTCTGAGGTCACAAACATTAAAAAAACATACTGTTCGAATTGAGTTCTTCATTCTAAAGTCGGTTGATAAAAAGGTTTTAGCACAGTATTAGCCTGGGGCGGATTCAGCCCTTAAAAAAGGTTGTGGTCACAGCCACCGAAATTTGGCCAAGTGCGAGTCGGAGTACACGCTCGAGTTTTCGAATTCCTCAACACGTAAATATGTATCTATAAAAAATTTAACCAGTATGTTACAATATATATTCAAAATTGAGGGTTGAAAATCCCTGAATCACTCACGCACGATATTTTTTTTTAATGATTTCATTGTGCGTGTGTGTGACGTCACAAGTCCATTAGGGTTATGGGTATGGCCACCTTGGGTGAAGTCGTCCTTGATGTTAGCTTAAACAGTACATTATTTTAAAATAAATAACAATCTTTTTTCAAAAAGCGTTGTCTAGTCAAGTAAAAATAACCGGTTAAGTGTGAGTCGAACTAGCACATGAAAGGTTCCGTACTATCGTAAAAGATTTAACGCTGTGTTCTATCTAAAAATCTATACAAATAAATAAAATTGAAGTCTCCGTTTGTAATTTCAAACTAATAATTTTTCACTGAATGTATTTGAAAGTATATGCGGTACTAACATTAAAAAAATTAAAAAGTTTGTATATCTGTCTGTTTGTTCTGCTAATCTCGGAAACGGCTGCACCGGTTTTGACTCTCATTTGTAGATAGTTAAAATTATAAGAAATAACTTCGGCTTCTTTTATTATACAAATTTGTATTTATTTTAATTAATAAATAAAGGTTTGTCGATGTGCTGTACATTTTTAAGTAGCGAAAACTCCATCAAAATCGAATTAGTAGATTTTGAGAAAATCGCTGCCATACAAACTTACATAAATACGAATCGAATACAGAACCCGCTTTATACGAAGTCGGATAAAATGCATGCGTAAGGCACCTCTATTCTAAAAGTAATTATTATAAAACGATTAAAGTAGATAAAACAGCCAACCGCTCCAGTACTGGTCAAAGGCCTCCTCTCCTATTAAGAAGAATGCTTAGAACTTAATCCGCCACGCTGTGTTACAAGTTCTCTCGGCACATGCAGGTTTCCTCGCGATGTCTTACTTCACCGAACTCGAGATAAATTTAAACACAAAAGCACTTGAAAATTCAGGCGGGTATGAACCCGCGATCATCGGTTGATATCGACGTGTTCTAACCACTAGGGCATCTCGGCTCCAAGAAAGCCTGTTTTAAATCGCTTTATAACTTCCAAAAGACCGATCCGATTAGGCTTAATTAGCACCTCCTATTATATTCAAACTATTTTAAATCGATTAAGCTACTGCTCATTCCGTTTTGTTTTTAAAATCATGCGAAAATAACTCTTAATACTTAATATATAAAGTTTAAAATAGATTTAAATAAATTTAAAGGTCTGATATGATTCTTATTGAAGTCAAAAGTAAATCTCGCTTTAGTAAGTTAAGCGTATACAAAGTTGTATTTATACTATATAGAAAATAATTTAATATTTTTATGTTAGTAATAAGAACGATTATTTGTTGAAAGATTTTTTGATTGTGTGTTCTTGTCATTGGCGTATATAAGATGGGGGGTTTAGGGAGTCCCAGCGCTTACTTTAGAATACGACCTACTTGTACTTGGATAATAAGCAATAATGTGTCAACCCACAAAAAGTCAAATTTGAAGATATTAATGTTTTGTATCAATGCGTCATGTATTTAACATTAAAAACTTAAAGTACGGAAAAAAGTTTTTTAATTTGATTATAATGTTTCGAATTTTTCTCAAAATGAAGTTCGTGTGTCTTGACACATTATTGCTTATCAGCGTCCAAATATAAGTAAGTCGTATACTAAGATGGGCCGGATCCCCTGTGGTCCTTGTGGTCCTGTGTAGGTGTAATGTAATAATGCGTGCGACATTTCTGTATTGCCAAAATAACTTGGTTTATTGTGTTATCTGTGTTGAAAATGTCGCTTGTTTATACCTCGTTTTCAACGCAGAATTGGGTACAGATATGTTTAGCATATATGGACGCTGATAAGCAATACTGTGTCAAGCCACACGGACTTCGTTTTGAGAAAATGGCGTTTAAAGATGTCACACCTATTCTTAATAAATTTGTTTCAAGACGTATATATTCATCTTTTCTTTTCTAATTTGATAAAATGTATAATGAATCAAAAGCAGATGAATTTATTTAATAAGTTTTCTAATAATAAGTTTTTAAATATTTCAGATTATTTTATTAATTGCAAAATATGGAACGCACCTGAAATTCGAAGCATTGAGTTAAGAAACTTTTTTCCATACTTATTTAGTTTAGATGACTTGAAATTAGAATGCATAATGTTAATTAGGTGACGTAGTATCGAAATACATCAATATCTCCAAATTTGACTTTTTGTGGGTTGACACATTATTGCTTATCAGCATCCATATATAATTTTATTATAGTCCATTTTTCTTTAATTGTCTTATTTAGCAGACATGGCTTATTTCTAGTCACATAAGAGTTAGATAAGAAATGATCGATTAATTGATTGATATGAATTCTTTTATATAATACAAAATTGTAATGAAAAAAATATGTTCGAAAATTCGTAATTCGTTCGAAGTATTGTTACCAAATAAGGACAATTAAAGAAAAATAGACTATACTGTTAAAAGTACAGATTTTATAATAAAGAGTTTATTGAGATAGCGGGTAAATTCTTCTTCATTACATCCTTGGTTTTTATTCTTCTTCATGTTTTACACCTTTTTATCTGTCAAAGTATGTGAAATCAGGTGACAGTGACTGTTTTCATTAAAAAATGTAAATTAAAAAAATAGCTTCTTTCCGTCGGCACCCGTGTCGATCCCAATTGAAAACATTAACTGTCATACTACAAAAGACGCATTAAAACCATTTTCAACACGTGTCTAGCTAAACAGTGTTTAAAAATTAAACATTGCTTAAAATATTATATCAATTGCTTAACAGCGAATAAACTCATAAAAAACTTATTGATAAAATGTTATACGTTACATTTGACAGCTGAAATAGGTTTTAAACATCTATTGAACTCACTTAAACGTATGTTAATCTATATCTAAAGCATGTTTAACTCAAAACTGTGCTTAGACGCGGATTGTAGTACGGATTTTTTTAAACACGCGTTTAACGTCTGTTTAAATCTTTTGTAGTAAGGCAGTATGTATTTATCTATTCTTTATTACAATTGTATTAACGACAAGCTATTTTTTCGAAGCGAATTCCGATCTATAGATAAAAGAATGTAACCAAATTACAAAATTTTTATTTTATGAAATCGGTTAACAAACAACACAAATGCTTTTATTAGTAAATTGGCGACATGATTGCTAATACTCCAAGAGGCAAATTTTCTGTTGATCTGATCGCATCCACACTTTAAAGGAGAACCCACTCTGGGCTTCTTTGAAGATTGACTAAAATTTTAATCCAAATCGCTACAGACGTATTGGAGTTCGTAAGGAACATACATCGGTTTTATATATTTCTAGATTATATCACGCTTAAGTAGATAATTATTTTATTATCAAAGCGTACACTTTATCAAATCAGACAGACAGTCGAACTATCTCCAGTATAAGACACTAATCTCTACATTTTGATAATAACTAGCTTAAAAAAACTCGACAAATCATTTAAATAAATAATAAACACACAAAAATAATCCCAGTTATAATCGATTAGTGACCCCGATAACATAATCTCGGACTGACACATTTACAACATATGATGGAACATTAACACGGACATAAGTGCATTTTTGGCCAATAAGCACCGCCCACTTGATGTGTTGCCAAATAATTGTTGTGAAATCTCCGACCAATAGCCGACGAGTATCGCCCGGCCTAGATACGCTCGGCCAATAGCGTGCGAGCTAGATGCCCACGCGCATGTTTTCGTTTGCAATTCAATGAGTTAGCTAATTATTGTTTTTCTGTATCTATTATTTCATTCATGGCTGTTTTGTTTGATTATTTTATTACTTTTATACGTATTACGAATGTTATAAAAGATTAAGTACGACGAACAATAAAATTCGAAGTAATTAAAGTTATAGAGATACTTTTAAACTTAAAAAGCGATTTGATTTAGACTTTTTTTTAATACCAATTGTTATAATTAGTTATAGTATATAATATTAATATATAATAATTTATTTTTTATTCTAAAGCAGCAGTAATTTATATATTCATTTTATATTAAAAAAATGTACCTATGCAGAATTTATCTAAGCCATCACCTATTATTATTTAAGAAATTGTAATCAAATGTTATTTCATTAATATTTCATTTTAACTTAACAATTATTTCCTTATTAAATAACACTTCGATACAATGCTTATCATATTTCGTAGAGCCGACGGATATCTTTATAATATTGCGAACATAAACTGTCTAAAAAATAAAAGAGCTTACATAATCTGTAAATTATTATATCCGTAGGCACTTTCTATTTCTGATTGGAAAAATTATTGGTAATGCCTTATTTTTGATATTTACAGCTTTCGTAACTACTAACTACATATGTGTCACAAGGTCACAGAGCTGTTTTATATCAGTTTAAAACAATTTGTTAATAACCGAACTGGATAACATTTGGATACTGATATGCAATAATGTGTCAACCCACAAAACGTCTAATTTGGAGATTTTGACACACTAAATATTTAAGTGATTCCAGATTTTATTCCAGGGGGCTATTTGTATGAAACTATTTTGACAGTTAAAGAAACCTTTTAATTATCAAAATGTGGTATATTCAGTACAAAAACAAATAATAAATAATAATAACAAATAACGCATCACACTCAACGGCCCCCATTAAGATCTCATGACCTTGTGTCGGGGGTCCGGAAACACTCACAACACTAACACAAACACCCAGACCACGACAAACATCCGTATGGCCAATACACACGTTTGCCGTGAGCGGGGATCGAACCCGCGACTGTTAGCGCTTTAGTCAGTTGCAGTGACCATTGCGCCAACGCGTCTCAAAAACAAATCAAAATATACTTTATATTATAGTTTTTATAGTTATTGTATATTATAATTTTATTATTAGTCTTTATATGTAGTTTTTCTACTGAACATTATTCGAGTAGATTTTTACAAGCATTTTGAATCGTCAAAAATCAAAAATATATATGTGTAAATTAATGAAAAACTACCACCGGCTCGGAATGTAGATTCTACCGAGAACCGGTAAGAAACACTATACCAAAAGTCAGAAATCGACTGTGATCTTCGGTTGAGATCGATCTGTTCTAACCACTAGGCTCATTTTGTATTTAATGTAGATAAAAATTTTGTAAAGTTTACGATGTCATCTAGTATATTATAAGGAAATTCAACTCAAACTCAAACTGTATTCTATTCAAATAGGCCTTTACAAGCTCTTTCGAATCGTCAATTTACAAATTTGTGATGTCAGTTCCACGTTAAGCTACCACTGGGAGTGTGGACTCTACTGAGAAGAGCCGGCGAGGAACTAAGTAGTTACTCTTTCAAAAATATTTTTGTACAATATTGTTTGATACAATTAGCTACAGTTATCCTGCGAGAATGTCAACGCACTATTATTCCACGCTTTATCGTTAGTGTAGTCATATACTGAATAGTATGCTTTTTCTTTTAAAGGTTTTTAATGTAAACTTTAAATTTGTGAAGTGGCAAATTTAATCTTGTTTCCGGGATTTTATTATAGAAGTATACTTTGTCCCATAAAAGAAATATTAACTTCTCACAGTCTGAAACTAGGAGTTCTTAGCTTATCGATATCTTACGAGTAGCTTCGTGTGTGTATGTTGTTTGACACTGTTCCTTCCGAAGGTATTAATATTTTGGTGGATATAATTGAGATGGAACCGTAAGTATCAGTTTCTTCAGACACCCTAGCTCCGAGATTATAAACAGCTACGACGATTACCGAACACTATCTACAAATAAATTGAGCATCGTCTAGTAAAGTGGCATTTCATTAAACGCGGTATTATTATATGTATATAATTTGGTTTAGTGCCAACGCCGCGTCCGCAGTGCCGGAGCGCCGCATACACTTGCAGATATTGCGATCGCGGCGATGTAGAGCCGCTGGATGCGCTGGCCTGCTGTGCGTAGTTTGCGGGGTGGACTGAGCGCAGTTTATTGAAGATAGGCTTTGTGTGTTGGATACTTCTTATATTTGGTTTTAAATGATTAATTTGATACTATTGGTAATGTCAATATAATTAAAATAAAAGTGTTTCAAATTTTAATAATATTATAAATAGTATTGTGTGTTCATTTGCTTGTTACACTTTCACGCTTCAGTTAGACAATTGATTATTATATGCATACACGTTGTTAAGGGTATCATAAAGGATGTGATACATTTCACCTAAACAAAAAGTTCTGTTCTGTTGAACTACCTTTGCGTAATTTTTCAATTCAATTATTTAGGTACATGGCTTTTAGTTGTGTCATATCAGTACAGATTATTTCACCAATATAACGTAGTAATGCTTATAAGAAAATTCAGCTAATAGAATACTAATGTGCAACAATTAAATTATAATTATATTGATCAACATTTAAATTGCGAAGTTTTTATACATGCATATGTAGGTATGTATAAGGACTCATTTATTGCCTTTTTGACATAGGTACTGATTTACAAGCTAGATTTAATGAGCTTTTATTATCTAATTAGCAATTTAAATTATTTTTCTTACATAAGGTACAGATCTCTTATTCAGTAATTCCATATTAATTTTTCAATTTTAATAGATCTATCTATATATTAATACGTGAAGCAAAACATTGTATTCCTTTTACGAAAATAGCGCGGACGCGGGGATAAAATTTCCCACTTATGGTTTGCGTAGAAAAGAAGGGAAGACAGCTAATATATTTTTTTTAAATAAACAATACACACACAACCATGTATTTGACACATACACGCATACATACTCTTGTCGATGGTCAAACTTAAACATTAAATTATAGTCGAATTTCGACCACTAAGCGACCACACATTTAAATAATTATACCAAAAATAAAACAAACGTCAACAAACAAAACAAATCCTTCTTCTAACTAAAAAGCCATGCAACTAAATGATTATCCCAACAATGGCAGAAACGTCTACAACATACACAAAAATGAATCACTAGGATTAAGATGAGAACTACGTAGCAATAGTCCATCCAGCATCTCTAAGTCTGCTCCACGTAGCCAGAGCACTGAGAGCAGCATCCGGCGTTCATATCACGGGGCCTTCGAGATTTACTTTGATGTTATCTCGAAGTTACATATTTATTTCCTGCTATGTATTAATGCCTTTCGAATTCTCTGAGCCAATTTCACTGTCTTGTACAGGAGTCATTTGATTTCTGTCTGAATTTTTTAAATTACTTCTAAATATAGGTAAAATGATATGAAATGTTAAAGATTTATATAATGTATTTCCTGTATGTTAGGTACATTCATATTATTTAACGTTAAAAAAACAATAACTCTTTGGTAAATGACTCTTTGTTGTGCCAATTAGACATATGTTATTTCACATATGTGACGTGCAAAGGAGAACACAACGTTAAATTGTTTTTCAATTTTACTTATTTTATCCATTTTCAATTTTGACAAGCACGTCAATTGACTTTTTGGCTCGAAGATACCACAGATATTCATATAAAAAATATTCGTAAAGCTATTTTGATCTGATGTGATGTGATTTGATTTATTTAAAAGAGTAACTACTGAGTTTCTCGCCGGCTCTTCTCAGTAGAGTCCACATTTCCGGTGGTAGCTTCACGTGGAAGTGACATCACAAATTTGTAAATTGACGATTCGAAAGAGCTTGTAAAGGCCTATTTGAATAAAGTATATTTTGAGTTTGAGTTTGATATCGTATCATTAAATTATATTTACATTTGAGATGTTTGATATTTAATAGAAATAGTTTTTAATTTTATTAATAGGAGTTTTTATTTGTGTTTAGCCTTAATTTGTTAATATTATTTAAGTTACTAATATAATATGATGACTAAATAAATATGCTCAATTTACTCAAACACAGTGCCATTTACTTAAGTGTACTTTACTTATAATTTTAAATTATTAAGTAGCGAAGATTAACATTTTAAATGATGTCTTTATATCTTTAAAAACAATCGATACAAATATTTATATAAAACCAAATATAAATAACAACATTATCTTTGATTTATTGGACGTGTCTTTGTGCCGAATGGTAGAACACCTATTAAAACGTCGAAAAAATTCACGAGAAAGTTATGAAAAGATTCATTTTCTCATACGTTTTGTATGGAACGACTAATACAGTCAACATAACATTAATGGCTCTAAGGCGATACAAAGTTCGCCGGGTCAGCGAGTCAAATCATAATATGATTTTGTAAAGATGTTAATTTAAAATAAGCCATATTATTTAATCACTGTAAATTACAAGTAATTTTTTTTCAAGTTAAGTAAACATAGATAAATAAAGGAAAATAAAGATAAAAGATACCAATGATTCACCTTGAGGCGTACTGCCAAGAAGGCTTGGCATTTCTCTTCTACATTTCCTTTGATAAAAAAACTACCAGCCTTGCGGTCGCCAGATACCTCAAGGAAATGTAACACAACTGAAAACAAAATCGGTTCCCTTTATACTACAGTCTCAAGTTTACACTGCAAATACTAAAACCATACAGAATTTGTACATTACATTTATAATTTTAATTTATTTTTATCGAGATAACGATATTATTGTTATATCTTGATTATCTGTGATGTAATTAATTAATTCACTTCTTATATTTTGTAACACTTTTGTTCCTAGTAAAAACAGCCCACTTGTCAGCTTTCTTTTTATTTACCCTCAACCATAAACAGTCACACTGCTGCCCTCTGATACGTTCTCTTTATTTTAATATATAACAATTATGTATATATTTCAAATTTTACAAACGATTTATCAAACATTTTATATTTATCCTGACAATTACATACAACGGGAAAAAATTGTATTTTTTTCTATATTTTAGAAGATATTTTTTAATATTTGCGCATCAGTGAAAAACAGTCTCAAGAAGTAAGTTTAATTAGAGCTTAATGTTTAGCCATGTATGTACAGACTATTTACAGAGAATCTTATTCTTGGTATTTGATTTAAAATATTTTATTGAAAATCATTATGACTACAATTTTACAACTAACAATGTAATATTAAGTGTTTGGGTTTTGTGAAAATAAATAAATTGATTTAATTATTAAATATGCGACTTTTAACTGTTCGTTAATTGGAAACAATACTACGTTCGTATTGAATAAAAATTAAAGTGTACTATAATTGACAATTGTAATGAGAATTAAGCTCTTGTGTTTACTATAGAAAAGTCTATTATATGTTATTAATTAATATTGGATCCGAGTTAATTTCACACTTAATTCATTTTTAATTTGGAATAAAACTAACAATATATTTTCATACAAACGTAGTTAATTTTAATTGGGTTATATAATGTCGAATTAGAATTTCTTTTAACGATCTAATATCTACTTCAAAAATATATAAATCTATTTCAACAAAGGGTAAATTTGTTTATTGAATTGGAGGTAATTAAAAATGAAACATTCGAAATAGTTTACAAGCTGCTAAAATAACGAGCGCATAAATTAATCAATCTGTCAATGAAAAATGCTTTATTTATATTAAAAAAAAAAAAAAAACAAATTATAAATTCTATACATACTAAAAATAAAATCTGTGTATAAATAAGTGAAACCAAAACTTTGTACCCATTTTAGAAAGTATGAAAAGAAGTATGAAATTTCGCACGCTTAGTTTACGTAGATAAGAAGCGAGGAATGCTAATATTTTTTTAAAATGTGCATATAAAATACACACACTACCATCAAATTGAGAATCGATTTTCGTGGTCAATCTTAAAATCGGATGAGTAATTTAATGAACTTCGGGTAACGAGGGTAGGATACAAAAGTGTTGCTTGAGACGGCATGCATAGTGAGAAGGTTCCTCAGCCTGCAGCCCTAGCTACAGGACGCTTGAGGCCATCTCCACGTCCAATGGATACATCTATTTTTTGTTGTAAATACATTTAAAAATGTATAAAATAAGTAAAAAGAAAAAATAGGTGAAATAAATACACTCTTTTCCAAATCTATACACCTTAATAGACAATCCATTAATAATTACAAAGGCATGTAATATCCGTGCTACGAACATTCGGTGCAGCCGACACTCGAATATGATGCGGTTTCGACGATCAATAGATATGTATCGATTACATTGCGATTCCGATGCTTCGTTAATTGACGAACGACCCCGTTTGGTTTTAATAGACTAGTCAATATCATTCATTATTTATCCTACACTAACCGTAGTTATGGCTAAGCCTATGTAGGGCATTTTACTAACGTTACTAGAATCGATATTTCAAAGTAAAAAAAAAATTCGTGAATTTTTTTTTATCCTTTTTTCATAATCTGTACGAGTCTACGAGATACAGCGTTTAAATTTAAAAAACATTTATTTTAATTTAAAAAAAAAAAAAAAACAAGAACTAGTAATTTTAACCCTATTATGTATATAAGGTAACTAACTATAAATCTTTTATGTATACTCGTATAAGGTAAATAACTGAGTTTTTATGTAGGGGATAATCATTGAAAGTGCTGATCCGATCATTTGAAAAATTATTTTTGTGTTGGATTAGCCTGTTTATTAACGAAATTTATAGGCTATGTTACATCGCGCTACAATTCATAGCTGCGAAGCAGTAACCATAAACGTGAGTGAAACCGAATGTGGTAGCTTATTATAAAAAGTCACAACGTCAAATATTAAGTATTTTAGTTCTTCTGTTCTTAGCGTTCATTACAGACAATTCTTCAAGGTGAATCTCCGAAAAGATTGATCTATTATAAAGGATATATTATGTTTCCTTTTACAAATAGTACCGCTGGTCCCGCTAGACTGGAATCCGCTACTTTTTATAAAGAATATGCTTTTTAAGTTACGGCTTAACTTTAATAAGGGTGTGATGTAAAAACCGGAATGTAAATATATGTATGTATGAGTCGTATGGTCAAATAAATTGCTTGAGCAATTTTGACCAAATTCTTAGACAATGTTTAAACCAGTTCTATAAAGTTTGTTAGCGATCGGCTCAACATAATCTAATTGGATTTTAGCAAGGTTCTAAAGTAAAGTCTAGATTCATTAGTTTTATGTATGTCTCTATGTTTGTTTGTACGTGTAAAACACATATTACGGACCCGTTCAGCCCGATCTTTGTTTGCCCGGCGCTCAATCATCGATAATTTAAATCCTCGTGTATTGGCTATTAGCCGGCCGTGCCTAATGAGCTGCAATAATGCCAATGAAATATAATGCTCGCGTACCACCTGACGGCCCGACGATCGTTCCGCTGGATGCGACAGTACGCTTTCGAAATCAATATAAACTCCAACTCAAACTTAAAATATACTTTATTCAAATGGACTTTTTAAGCACTTTCAAATCGCCAAGTTTCATGTCATTTTATTTTTGTTTTTTAGATTTTTATAAAGCTACCACTGGTTCGGAATGTAGTTTCTATGAGAACCGACAGGAAACTCGATAGTAACTCTTTTAAAATCTTTTATACACAATGTATTTTTATTACATTTTAATTTTGTTATCCTGTTAGAAAATTAACGCATATTAAATCCACGCCTCTTTGTTCAATATATTCTTGTATAGTATAAAACGTTTTTTATATAAAGATTTTCTTAATATAGACTTTAAACTTATTAAGTGGAAAATGTAAAACTGTTTACTATATACTGTACTTTCTTCGTTTAGGTTTTTACGAGCACTTTGGAATCGGAATACAGAAACAAAAAAAAATTAAAATTGATGAATCTACCACCGTTTCGAAATTGAGATTCTATCGAAAGGAACCGGCAAGAAACTCGATAGATATTCTTCTAAAATGTTCAGCAACACATACATTTAAGAGTTACAAATATAATAAATACCCTGTGAAAGAGATTTTATTATAAAACGAATACGAAATAAAAAAAAATTGTTTTATATCTTAGTCGCGTTTATACTTTCACATGCATTTAGTTAAAACCTGTTAATTAGAGATTGCAAACAGGCAATTCAATTTTTTATTTATTAGTATAGATGTAGGCCCATCCAGGTGGAGCTAGTTCGCGGCGCGTTTGATCGCTGAAATGTTACGATCGCAGTGAAACAGACGGATTACTTCACAGTTATTCACGGCTCATTATTATTAATTCGGTTATCTGCGCTCTTACCGAATAATATTTTAATGCTTCAATTAATTTCTATCTTCATAAAGATAAATGTTTCGTAGGTATATGCTTTCAGTCGACTTCAAAAAGGTTTTTCATTCGTAATTTAACATGTTGTTTTTTTAATGTTTGCTACTTCAGGGGGCTTATTACAAGCTCAATTAAAACCTGCCCTGTTCCAAGCAGTTCAGTTACTGCCTGGTATTTTGTAGCCGGTTAGTTACGGTTTTTCCTTTATTGTCGTTTTTGCTTTTAAACAAATAATAAAATTATTTATACTTACATAGATATAGAACTTTGTAACAGATTTTGAAAATTCTTTTCGTATTTGAAAGGGTATACTTTCAGATTTTTTCAGCGGTTTCAGATTTTTCAGCAGATCGATTCAGCGGTTTGGTTTTTTTAAACCGAAATAACTGGTATGTGTAAAATTGCGTGTTTTCTTTGTAAGTTGTTTTTTTTAAGCCTTATTTATTTGTTTTTATAGTCTATAATGCCTTGTAGAGTATGTTTGTTTGTTTGAACGCCTTAATCTCAGAAACTACTTGTTAAATAAAATAAAATTACGTTGATAAGCCCGATATTTAAGAAAGTTTATAGGCTATATAACATCTCTAGGTGGAAAATTATAGTAAGCCGCGTATAATGTACAGTACAATATATACTATTTGTATATAATTTATATATATATTATATAGATATTTCAAGGCTTGATGCTACTAAATTTTATGTTGTCAATTTAATTAGCTTACGAGTGATGTTAGTATGAATTACAAAATCAGATGACAGCACAAAAATATTATTTGATTAAATATATATAATAGTAGGCGGTATAAGTGAACATATGTGATGTATTAAGTACATACTAGATCCTCTTTGAAGTTTCACTCGTGTGTGTAACTACTACGTTCCAATGAGTCGTACCTTCCTCAATAATCAGGCTATGTAACACAAACAATTTTTCAAATCCGATCACTAGTTTCAGAGATTACCACCTACATACTATCTTACACACATACAAAGAAACTGTACTTCTTTATAATATTAGTATATAGGCTACATCACTAAGCAATAACCATAAACGTGAGTGATACCGCGAGAGACAGCTAGTTAAGATGAAAAAACTATTTCTTATTCAAATTGCTATACATCGCCATAACAATACCTTAACGCACAGGCATATAATTGTAATCATAATTAACTCCAATATATAATCAAGGCTAATCCTAATGTACTTACGTCAAACGGTTTAGTGTAATCCTTTGATCGCGCCGTCACACTAACACCTACGCGGTTAATCAACTAACTAAGCGAATTTAACTGTGATATACATAACTGATGTGATATTGAACTGAGGTGTTCCTAATTAATGCGATTAGTTAATTAAGACTAATCATTTTCTTATCTTTACGTCACATATGGATGCTGATAAGCGATAATGTGTCAACCCATAAAAGTCAAATTCGGAGATATTGATGTGAATACAATGCATCACCGATTTAACATTAAAAATCAAGTCATATAAACTAAATAAGTACGGGAAATGGTTTCTTAATTGTTTCGAATTTTAAGTACGTTCTATATTTTGAAATTTGTAAAATATTCTCAAGTATTTGAAAAATAAAAAGTTTTTGTTAGATAATATATTAAGCATACCAATTTCCTTTTAATTAATTATACTTTTTATCAAAATAGAAAAGAAAATATGTATATATACTTCTTTAAACAAATTTATTAAGAATAAGTTTGATACCTTTAGACAAATTTTTCTCAAAATGACGTCTGTGTGGCTTAACACAGTATTGCTTATCAGTTACCAAATAGCCTCGCATGTAAGTTTGTAGGCCTTATAGATCTGAAGGGGAGTGAGTGAGTGAGTGATGTATCCCACAGATAACAAGAAGGATATTCACCAAAAGCACAACCCAATTTGATAGCCAGATAAAAAGATGGCGCTAACAATGAGGGTTTAACAATCTTTAATAATCCATCAGCATCCATCTCTCTCTATACCCACCGATTAGCTAGAGAGGAAAGGAGATAGAGCATTGATTACGCCTTGATGGGGAAGTCCGACAATCTTCAATGAATAATTGTTAGATTAACGAACCTAAGTCATCGGCTCCGATGCAGTGGAGATAATCTTAGTGATGTGAATGTTACATGATTCAAATATCGTTAAAATCTCTTCTTATTTATTTGCTGGTGGGAATTTAATAGCTCGACTAAAATGGTAACAATTATGGTGACAAGATGTGACGTTCCGTTCGGCTGTAGGATTTTGTATGTTAAAAACTTAGATATAAAAAATTAAAATGATACTGAAACATTAATTATTCGAATAGCCGTAGTATAAATCATATTACTTCTAGATTACATTCTTCATTTTTAAATATTTATCTTTTTACTGATTAAGTTAAATATATTTCTACATCAAACACAAACTTGTAAATCTATTTTAACTTTTGTACACATTGAAGTAAATTTAGCAGATTATCGATATTTCACAGATAATCAGACGGACATCACTAGTACTCAACTGTAGACGCGGACACACGCTGACTTTTGATCGCTCCTCTGAAACTAAGCGTTGTCTTTAGTTAAACGTTAAAATTTATTCGATTATTCGAATCCAATTGTAAAAGCTATTGAAATCGTTATAATAATATTTTAATTAAGTGCCATCATATTAATATACGATTCAACAACTTAGCATAAATAAAAAATCATTTCTCTAAATTAAATACTTTTATTTATTTACGTGAATTATAGCCTTAATAGTACAAACTTAAGAGTTTTGAGAGCTGAGATGGTAGTGGTTAGAACACGTCGACCTCAATCGATGTCCGCAGGTTCAAACCCCGGCTAGCCCCGCAGAGTTTTCAAGTGCTAAATTAGTGTTTAAATTCATCTCGAGCTCGGTGGTGAAGGAAAACATCGTGAGGAAACATTCATGTGATAGGAAAAAGTCTGATACGTGTATATCCGCCATCCCGTAATCCTGATTTTTTGATTAAGCTCCAAGCTTTCTCCTTAATAGGAAACGAGACCTTTGTCCAGCTGTGGGACATGTACAGGCTGTTAGTTTACTTTTTTTTTGACTTTTTAATTACAATATTAATATTTTCATTATTCTACGTTAATGGAAAACTGTTGGCTGAACTGTTTTTTTTTTTTGTATTTGTAATTATCAGAATAACTTTTGTATGAAAGAAAATATTTGAAAAACTGTACACGTGTATGTTATGGAAAGTGAAAACAATGGGTTAGAAAATCTCCATATAAAAATGTGAGTAAGTTTAGCAAAACAGGGGCAGGCAACTTGCTAATAATAATATCAAAATAAATAATTTTTTTACAGTATCACTGAGAAGCATTGAATTAACAATTTACGACTTACTTAGTACATTGGACGAATGTCACTGGTTTATATAATTTCTAAATAACTAAGATTGGTATTTAGAATCATACCATCTTACTGCCTGATGTTCGGATAAAACTAGTTTCATTTTGTAATAATTAACTTTGGACGGCAATATACTATGTCAAGTAGCATGGAATTAATTTTGAGAAAATGGCGTCTAAAAATGTCAGACTTTTTCTTGATAAATTCGTTTCAGAAAGTACATATATATCCATTATTTCTTTTCTATTTTGATAAAAGGTATAATGATTTTAATGTAGATTAATATAATTTAAAGTGTTATCGAATAAACATGTTTTAAATTAATAAATTGCAAAATATAAAAGGCACTTGAAATTCGGAAAATTAAAGTAGGAACTTTTTCCCTACCTATTTAGTTTAGATGACTTGAATTTTTTTGAATAATTTTTAAAAGATACTGCCTTAACAAAATACATAAATATCTCCGAATTTGACTTTTTGTGGGTGACACATTTTTTCTTATCAGCATCCATTTAACGATACAGTTGTAAAAAAACAGTTTCATATCATGTTAATCTAGAAAGCAAAGTAGAACGGTTACATTAAAAATTTTCAACGTTGTTCTAAAAATTAAGTGAGTTTGTACCACTCTTAAAAAGGGTTAAGTATCGCGTCCTAAAATCAGGGTTTGCATAAACAGGTTAGTGAATCGTGAAGCGACATTGGGGCAGGTTGAGATCTTTTGTCCTTGTTTGTTTCATGGGCAAATATGTCTGTGTGACAAAGACGGAACGTCATTTGAATTATGAGTTGATGCAATGTATAACAACGTATAAAGCCTTATATTATATCTTGACAAATAAAATGGAAAAGTTTCCTTATACAACTAAGTAACACTTCTCAGTCAACGGTCATTAAAATTCCATGATACTGTATCCGGGAACACCAAGGGCGGATCCAGCTTTGCCGCCAGGGGGGTCACCTAGTTTTGGTCAGAAGCAGTAATAATTTAAATTTGATAATAATCGATACAGGTAAAAAGTTATCACTTCTTCTCCGATGGGTGTCACATGTAGGGAACGAACCCGCGATCGTTGTTGACCATTGCGCCATACGTCATCAAATGTGAAATAATGCTTTACGTCCACGTCGATACATAAAACAATAAATTTCAATATATTATGAACTACAAATATATTATGAACTAATTAAGAGCCGAGATGGCCTAGTGGTTAGAACACGTCGATCTCAACCGATGATCGCGGGTTCAAACTCCGGCTAGCACCGCTGATTTTTCAAGTGCTAAATTAATGTTTAAATTCATCTCGAGCTCGGCGGTGAATTATGACACATGTATATCCGCCAACCCGCAGTGGAGCAGTGTGGTGGATTAAGCTCTAAAACCTTCTCCTTAATAGGTGAGGAGGCCTTTGCCCAGCAGTGGGATATTTACAGGCTGTTACTTTACTTTTTTTATGAACTAGTTAACATATTTTTCTGTTTCAATATACACTGTAATTATATATTCTGAACGTTATGTACTTGTTATTGATGTACATATCAGAAGATCTTTATTTTAAATGAACAAGCACTGAAAATTTTTGAATATGTATATTGTACGTGTGCTTTAATTAATAAATAAGTAGTTGATTCAACCATGGTTATTGTTACTGCGATCTTATGGGAAGTATATATATTGGTGCCTTTAAGCAATAATGTGTCAACCCGCCGAAAAGTAAAATTCGGAGAAATTGATGTATTTGGATACTGTATCACCTATTTAACGTTATTTAAAAAAGTGTAGTCATATAAACTAAATAAGTACGGAAAAAGATTCTTAATTCATTGTTTCGTATTTCAAGGTCGTTTCATATATTGTAATTTATACAATAATCTCATATATTTAAAAAACTCTTTATTAGATAATATATTAAATATATCAACCTGCTTTTATTATATTATAGCTTTTATCAAAAAAGAAAAGAAAATATGGATAAATATAATTCAAACAAATGTATTAAGAATAGGTTTGATATCTTTACGCCATTTTCTCAAAATGAAGTTCGTGTGGTGACACAGTATTGCTTATCAGCGTCCATATAGCCTATAATCTACATCAATAGACGGTATATTTAAGGTAAAAGAATTTTTAATCCGACTCGTATATCTACTATTACTCGCATATCTATAATAAGATATTATTCCCTTACACTAGATAGTAAACGGATATCCTATAAATATACTCTATATAACCGCAAATTAACAACAAAATAAGCTAGAACTTAGCCAAGAGCTTGTTGAAAGCTCGCGCTAAGTAAATAGTTAGACCAGATCCAGTAACTTACTAAGTTAATATTCCTAACTTGTAAATAATTCTAAGTGTGTCCTATTTTGTACATAACATTTTTGTTTGAAAAATGTTCTTAATAGGCAATGATATTAAATTATTCATCACAACGGAGTTACCCTAAATATAATTATTTTTTTATTTATCCGAAGGAAATTGGATTATATATCAAGAATTGTATATTAACGTTTTCGGTATCATACGTCTTTTTGTGTGAAACGAGCTTATAAATAATAATATGCATTTGAATTAAAGTTAATGTAATACTACTGACGCCATCTGTCGAATTAATTAGGAACTATTCTTCTTAGTCGATTATGTATTTTTAATTCCTTGTAGAATATTAACAATTCGTATTAAAATGACAATATTCGAAGGGTTTTTTTGTACTTTTGTACAATATGAAGAGTCATATGATAGATTATTTAATATACTATCTTATAGTATTATTTTGAACAAGTATTGATTACTTAAATACCATTATTTTGAGATAAAAAAATTATAACATTACATTGCTTGACAAAGTTTTAAAATAAATCTTATATTTGTTACGAAGACAATTCGTTGATAAACATTCTTATTACAATAGATTTTAAGATGATTTTCCTTCGTAGTTCTATCGCCGGAGGGTTATTGTGTCGTCGGGAGAACATCAAAAGGGAATCAGAACTTCTAAGAATCATTGATCACAAATTTTCATAGAATAATGATTTTGTGTTTGGTAAACAATCCAATATATGGACGCTGATAAGCAATAATGTGTCAAGCCACACGGACTTCGTTTTGAGAAAATGGCGTCTAAAGATGTCAAACCTATTCTTAATAAATTCGTTTGAAGTCGTATATATTCATTTTTTCTTTTCTATTTTGATAAAATGTATAATGAATCAAAAGTAGATAGGTTTATTTAATATGTTATCTAATAATAAGTTTTTAAATATTTGATATTATTTTATAAATTGCAAAATATGGAACGCATCTGAAATTCGAAACATTGAGCTAGGAAACTTTTTTCCGTACTGATTTAGTTTAGAGGTCTTGAATTTTTTTTAATGGTGTTATATGTATAGGTAACGTAGTATCAAAATACATCAATATCTACAAATTTGACTTTTTGTGGGTACACATTATTAGCATCCATATATTGTATGATACTATTGACATAATTACATAGTAAAATATGATCGTTGTCAGGCAAGAAATACACTCATAGTTTTGCTCTCAAACTTTCATAAATTTACATAAGTTGTTTGTTTGCGTTTTACCAGAAAGAATTCACTGTCTGCGCCTTTTTGACATTCACAGCTTCCGTAACTACTTACGACAGATCTGTTACTAGGTTACAGAGCTCTTTCATATCGCTTTCGAAAGTAAAACATACAAATATAATTCTCACCTTATAATTACTGTATTAAATCATAAAACAATTAAGTATTAAAAATACAAATTTCGTGTATAAATAGTTATAATTATCTTATTTATGTTTCATATACAACTACAGTTATAAAAAAAAAAAAAAAAACATTTTTATTTAAAGACAATCAGTAAACTTAATTTAAACCATTCAAAACGTTTTCCTCAATAACGTTTATGTTCCAATTTATATCGATAACATATCATCGATAATCGCCATCACTAGCGATCGACACGGGCACAATTAGCGCGGCTTTGACATGTCACACAGCCATTGTATCATTCGCCCTCTCCCTCCCACCCCCTACAAATATTCCGGCCATCTCTCTCCCCCTAGTGCTAATGTGCAATCAATAATAATTATCTTCATGTTTGCAACCAAGTGGATTGCATTGTGTTGTAATGTAAAGGTGTGTTGAGGGTGACCATGCGGAAAAAAGTATAAGAATCTTTAAAAAAATTACGTTAATTTATAATAGTCTTGACAAATATTAAAAAAAAATCAATTAACATAATTAAACTAAAATTGTGGTTTCGTTTGCTTGGATAACATATTAATTTTGATTTAAATAAATCTGTAAAATAAGTATACCTATTCAATATATAAGAAGAATTTAAAAAATCGGTTAAGAAATTACGGAGTTCTGAGTTGACGAACACTTAAAATATATATGCTTTGGAAAAGGAAGAGATCCTTTTTTGAAGTCGGTTGAAAAAATGTGCTAATAAACATTTCAGATATGATTTTTTTTAAACTTTATATAGACTAAAAATTCAAATGATTTAAGAAAGTTGGTAACATAACTTTGTTTTACCATTAAATAATGGAGCTTTGTAACATGTTAAATGTTTTGATATTAAACAAATCTCTCTAAATATTATTTTAATTATAATCACAAGAGGCGTGATAATATATATTAAAAGATATGATCATATAATGGGTGATTTATTTGTTTATTTGAATTTCAAATGTAAATAATAAAAAATATGCACACATAATGTTTTCGTAACAATGACAAAAAATTTCGTAAGAATCGATAGTTTAAAATTGACAGGCGAAGTTTAAACATCGGATCATTTTATTGTTAGCTAGATATAATGGAGCTTCTATCTATATTTTTATATTATTCTGTAAATAAATTTATACAAGCGCACACAATTTTGAGACTAACGATTATTCCATACTGCGGAAAAATCGCAAATCAAATAGTACCGCGAAAATGAAATCGCGTGTTTTTTTTTCCTAGTTCAGAGTTAAGCCCAAGATCGTTTACCACTTAGTAATTACAATATTTGTCTCTCTTACACCATGGTCGCAGTAGCCGGAGCTCACCGCAGCGGGTCAAATGTCACGTTACGGGATTAATTTGAAAGGCAATTACACGCGAGTACGTCACGCGTGACGTATGACCGGTTGACGTGACTGACCTGACACCGCACATGCACTGACTGACTCTAATTGTAGGTATTGTGCAACTACGAGACGATTCACGAAGTGGCGTTTATAGGTACTACTATTTCTGTCCCGCCGTTTATATTCGACTTCGCAAAGTATATGTTCCTAGGGTAAGGTCCGATTGTATATAAAATACTACAGATCATCTTTAAAAAATCGTCAACTTTTAAAGCATATTTTTCTGTATAGATGATACTGATGCGTGGATTTAGTATAGCTGGATTTCATATACAAGATGTTTTATATACATATTTGTATAAACATTCCGAACCGGTGGTAGCTTTTCATTAATTTAAATACATTTTATTTGTTTTGACGATTCGAAAGTGCTTCTTAAAGCCTTCTTGACTAAAGTGTATTTTGATTTAGTTACGCCACTTATTACATCGGTGTTCCTTTTACTTGACAATCAACCCAAACCATATTTTATAATTTAAAAAACATCGTCACAATGCGACTAATGAGGCTGGTTATTTAAGAAAATACTAGCATATACATATCATGTTTATGTGTAGTACTTTGTAATTTGAACAACAAAGCACTGAACAGCGGATCATCTGATTTTAAGTGATAATCATTGTCCATGGTCATTTTTAGCACCAGAGGAACCAGAACTACGTTGTCAGTACAAAGCGAAAGGGTAAATAATGGACAGGATAAGCTTTGCCGGCATTCGGCTCTATCAATATTTTAACAATTAAGCAAATTATCTTCTACCGAATCAAAATATTTTTATTCCAAATAGAAATTTACATTCTCTTTTTGAACGTCAAAAAAATGAATCTACCACGGTTTCGGAAAAGAATCACCTCAGGCCTGAGAAGAAACCGCGAAAGCTCTAACATACAAACGTTTCTATATAGTCCTTTTGAACTTTGCTATAGAAATAATATTTGATTTAGAAATATTTACTATATAAATAACATAAAAATATCCCATATTTGAACTCATATAACCTCTATGACTATCTTCTGCACCATCGCAACTACAACACTGACTAACGTGTATAATCCATGCAAATGGGAAATATTTTAGTCATCGACGAAATGGACATTTTATCGATAAACGTCAACATCGATAACGTAACTCCACTAGTCGCAGGATCGATCATTTCGTAATTAACTGTTTGTTAACCGATACTGTAGTTTGACACACGTCCGCGCACGAGAGGCATCATTAGCGCTATGTTTAGCTTAAATTACTCTATTGTTAGAAAGAATAACCCATTTAGCAAGTCCTGTACAAACTATCATTTCTTATTTAACGTCTTTGAAGATACATTTGCATATAAAATGTATTTCTACCTTTGTTGTCATGTATCTTACTTAAAAATCTCATAGAAACAATGTTTCTATATTTATTTAGTCATTTATTTAGTCGATTAATTAAGGTCATAGAATATTAATATTAATAGAACTTTTGTACTAAATTAATGATATGTACTTTGAAATACTTTCTATAGCATTTATACACGACAATAATATTGTTTTTCTCTTAATTCCAGGTCAAAATTTGGTTCCAGAATCGAAGGACGAAATGGAAGAAGAAGGACAACGTGTCCAACGCAGAAGTAGCAGAAATAAAGCAGCAGAACAAACCTGCGGGAGAAGAGAAACCAGAAGAACCAAAGGATCCTCTAGCACTAGACATGTCTAAGAAAACCTGCAACAAAATACTCAGCGAGAAGCTCAGAAGTACGAAAGTAGTAACCCAAAACCTACCGAAACCGAGAAGGGTTGAGAAAGGGGTTGTCCTCGAATCGATATGCGATGCGAACGATATAGAAAGTAGAATATCGATAACTAAAATAACGAATAAACTATCGAGTACGGATCTCTCCGAGACGGTGTCCGTGAAAAGTTTTAATCCTGAAGATGTTAAAGATAAGTACGAATCGATGAGAGACGTTGAAATGTGAACTGAAGTTGGATAGTTTGTGGTCTGAGACGATCTCTAATAGGTTATTTTTGTAATATAGTATGTGTGTGGATGGAATCTATTAGCGAAAACGCTATTTTCATTTTATATTTATGTCCAAGAGAATTAGACATGCTTCCTCAAAAGTTTTATATAACATAATAGTCAGCAGAAGCCTTTTAACCATTTATTGTCTCTTATCTGACGTTTCCGTGCCTGTGTCTAATTTTCCTGGAGTATTCGTGAATTACACTTGTATGTTTTACTCTCGTATGTTTAACTCTGGAATTTAGTAACAAATACCTAGGCAACCAATCAATTAAATTAAATTATTTCGTGCATGGTATTTAGTTGTGCCAATTAGACACATGTTATTTCGTTAATATGACGTGAAATGGAGAAAACACGATGAAGATTGATCTGTGGGGTCAAGAATCCAACCTTAATTATATTTTAGAAACACCCTAAAATAGTGTGAATTTCATTGTTACTTCTTAACTTTAAACAACACACGACTGTCAATGTCACTAAATATGTCACTTCCAGTAACTTCTAGCTGTAAAAGCAATCATAAAAATACATACAAGTGTCATTCTCAACTTAATTCATTTGTTTAGATCTACATCAAAAAATCTTAATGATCACCTCTGGATCTGACTAATTTATAATTTTATTTTAATTAATATTTCTTGTTCAAATTTTTAGTATACGTTAAACAAATTGTATACGAGTAGTTAGGGAATTGAATTACCAAGTATGCTTAATTATAATATTAATTGATCTGTATACGAAATTACTGACTTATTTGTACTTTTAAGTAAATATAATTACTTTCATTAATGAACACCACTTCACACAAAATCGTCAATATGCTTTCCTGCAAAATTTAATAGATATTCAAAATAATTATAATTCCGTTATATTTCTGTTTTTATTACAATAAATATTATTTCAAACGTATTACGAACAATTAAAATGATCTAAATGATGGGTTTCAAAACTTTCAATAATACGTTGCTTGTGTACCGTTCCCCGCCAATTCATTACTCCAACAAATATTCTTTAAAATCACGAAAATAATTCTTAGGTTTTTTTAACACTATCCTACCGAAATATAAATCTCACAAAAGCCTTTTTATATGAATCCACTGTCACTCTTAGAAATATCATTACGAATAAGGAAGAGGTAGAGCTTTTGAAATCTATGATCTACATCATGAAGTTTTTACCAAAATTGATAAATCATTGAAGGTCGAATCAGACCACAATACACTAAGAAAAACATTTCTTTCGTGTGATAATACTCAGCTCTCTTGTTATATACACGCTATCGCCTTTATATATGTTATAATGTACATACTGATAAAATGACTAATTTGTTTTCTTACTAGTTCTGTATGTATTTAGTTGTTTTTATTTAATGTTAACTAACAAACCGATTCTCTCATAACTGACAGATATATAGATTAACAATACAATTATTATAACGCAAAATATTATATTTTATCTCGTACCTACATAATAAATATATTTCAATAATTACATTTATTAATTAATACACAACCAATAGAGACAGTTTAATATATTTCAACACTAAAATCACAAAAATAAACCTGCTAAGAAATCAAAATCAAATCTTGTGATTTTTGTTTCATGATACTAAGTACAATTCGCTTTACGTTATTTTAATTTTGCAAATAATATTCATGGCAAGTAAAATATTGTAAAACTAATGCAAAGAAACAAAAAAACAGAAAGGGATCCTACATTGAGCCTCGTTAAGCCCTTTATTTCATTGTGTAATGTACAAAACTTTTTAATTTTTCTAAATCTCTGTGAAACTGTCATCGTGTGAACCTTTTTTGAGTTTACAAAGCAATTACTGAAAGCTTTTATAGTTTTATTGGAAACTCAGATAGTTACTTAATTAGTAAAAAAATACTATAAATATAGTAAAATATCATTTCACAAAATAGTATACAAACGTACAATACTACTTTATTATATTTAATTATTAATATTATTTATAATGTCTACAAAGGTTTCGAATATTGAAACTAATGGATTTGTGCAATATGTGCTACGTGTATCGGTAGCTTTATGTTATGAATGTGAACAACGCCTTAATTTTAAGATACAAATATTTTTTACATTATCTGTATACAATTTAACAATTATTTGTATCTGTAGAAATTTTAGCTTTATCTGTTGTGCAGTTTTTTTTTTATTTCTATTCGATCATTTGTATACAACATTTAGGTGGGAAAAGCGATTTTTATTAATATTTATAAAACGCATAATGCCTCGTAAAAACATATCATTTTGTTTAGAAAAAAAACTACTGGAATTTTACATAAATTGGGTTCTACGCTCATGTACAATAAAATCGATTTTGCTTAATTATTCATTAAAGCTTATTCGAATACTAACTTCTTAGTTAAGGATATATATCATATACATATAGACAGACGAAATATGATTTGCTTCCTATAGATATAAGAGGAAATTGTAAATTATTTATTGAAAGGAGTTCAGGCGTTTTCGGAGAACATGTAGATTAGTGTTAGAGAGAGTTCGGAATGAGAAATACAATAGTTTTTCATATTTCTTTGTTTTATTATAATACTAATGTGAGACAGTTCAAGAACCTGACTGTACCCAACTGGCTACAGCTCGTATACGGGCTGGTTTAACTGCGGCAGTACCACACTCCCACAGAAAATAGCTGCATTTCATATCATAAGTGTGAGAGCAGAAGCCTATCTCTCCCCCATTTCTTTCCTTACTTTTCTAGTCTCCTTCATCCCTCATGCCTTTTCGAGCTGGCAACGCATTTGTAGCTCCTCTGATGCTTCAGAAGACCACGGCGCGGCGCTGATCACTCAACGTGATGCCCTGCCTGCTTGTTTACCTCCTATTTTTTCAAAAATACCTGGTAAATAAAATAGTCGCTCAAGTTTAGTAATAATTTTGTTTTTGGTTTTACTATAAGCACTTAAACAACAGCCCTTATTAGGAAAACCGAACTATCAAATTAAAGTCAATACTATTGTGAGCAATAATAAGTAACAGGAAGTAAAAATAGAAAAATATTAAAAAAAAATTAAGATCCTATACTCTTCGTGATAAAAAAAAAAAACGAAAAGCGTTTGCAGACTTATTGACAAACGCACCATCTATTTATTAAAGGCACAATTATTTTGTTTTATACTTACTATAGCTAAGAAGCGCCATCTCTTGGTCATTTTTTATTCATTAAAACACCGCCATCTGTTAGGATATTTTTGAACTATTTACTGATTTGACGACAGATGTTAGACTAATAAGGAGTACAAGACTTAATAGACAGATGGCGTTACTTGTATGGCGTTGACTCCAAAGCAAAATTCAATTTAAGTAATTATTATTTTTTACCGACTTCCAAAAAGGAAAAAGTTCCCAATGCGTCGAAGACGGCTTGACATATTTGGTGGCTTTTTATATTTGCTATATGTATACTCTCTCATTGTTCCTATAGATTTTTTATCAAAATTGATTTAAAATCATTTACGTTGACAAGTTAGAATAGACTAATGATTGAGTTTTTTTATATTATTAGTATTTTGATCAAAATTGGTCTAGCTGTTTCGGCGTGAAACGTAACAAACAAATAGACAACCATTTTGTAGCTCCCAGTCTTAAATGATCGAGCCAAGGGAGAACCAACCCTGAGCGACCGAGCCTTGGCTATTCAATATTAACCCACGCCCTCTCCTTACCTTAGTTAACCGTGGTTGATAACTCGATGCTCGCCCAAGCTCTGGCCAGCTCTGATGAACCGGCTTTTCGATGGTAGTTAACACCTTGGCCCAGCCTTTACTAACCTAGCCTGGGCTATTCGATGCTGGCGAAAGCCCTAGACCAGCCTTGATCAACCGAGTCCCGGCTCTTCGATGCTTGCCCGAGACCTGGCCAACCTTGGCCCAGTACTGTATACCAAGCTTAGGTGTTAGTTATCTCAGACTTTAACCAAACTGGGCCAAACATTGGTGCAAGCTTGGGCCGCCTCTGGGCTATTATAATTTCCTACCAGAGCAGACAATACTATTGTATCTTTAATATTAGTATAAAATTTAACTTGGTATTTGTTAAAGTGTAAAAAAAAAAACAATAAAATAGCCCGAAAGAAAAACAAATAATCGAATTACAGCAACCTCGATTTAATCACAGCTCAAGATTAATTCATAAAACCTAAAATGACTTAAACGGGCATCGTCGTGAAATAAAATAAATTATTAATATCAATTCACGGCTATCAGTCTCGGAAACGCGAAATCTGCCAACAAATGATTCGTCGAGTAATCCTGAGATCGGCATTATTCGCGGATTATGTTTGTTATTCGTTATTTAGAGGGACAGGGAGGGGAATAGCATGCAGTGAGGGTGCGAGAGGGATGGGTGTTGAGTGACGTGACGATTTGTCCCGTGTTCTAAACAAACACCTTGGTGGATTTCGTACACATTTACGATTATTTTTTTGTCGGACGTGTTTTTTTTTTTAATTTTTGGTATTATTTGATGTAATTTAATTGGAAAGAAAAGTCAAATAAAAGAATTAATTGGTAAACGAGCAGGCGGGTCACCTGAAGGCAAGTGGACACCGTTCCCCATGGACATTTGCAGGACATGTGGAGTCAGATCGTGATCACAGCGTATGCAACTGCGTCGAAACAAGGATCAATAAAAAGGTATTATTATGATTAGTTATCGCAATAAGACTCGTTATATAAAATATGAATACTATTTTTCGAAAGTTAAAATACATGAATAAGAGATGAAAGGAAATTGAAGGTGAGGAAAGGAATGGAGGAGTCAAATGGGCTTCCGGCTCACTCACTCACCGTATTTAAACGTAGCTATACTAGATATTTCACGCCGATATTCTATGCTCTTGAGGTATAAGCTGTAGTCAGTAGGCTACATCTTAGCTCTACCTCAATTCGTTATCTAGATTTAACGTAACATATACACGAGTTTACCTGGTTTTCATATCACATATCATCCACATTAATACAACATAAATAATTTTGATTTTTAACATATTTTGTTACATAGTCATTATTTTTTCTTTAATATTTTAGGTAATATTATATTTTAATTACAATGTGTTTTACAATATAGATGACTAACGAAAATCTCTTCTAACATTGAATTTAGTCAATCTTAGGCAATTTTGAATCAGATAGGTAAATTATGATAAATATTATGTAAAACTTTTTATTTTTTAGTAGGTATAGAGTTCTTAATTTTTTTTAAGACAGCATAATAACAACGTCTCGTACTTCATAATTGGTCAAGTCGTTTAAACTATAGGAGGTCACAATAGATACATCTATATATTTACGTACTTATATACTTACATAATTATACACGTTGTCAACTGAGCATTTTAATAAAAAAAAATTAAATTGAAACGTTGGATCTTATCGGTTCGTGCAGTATAGACATAATTAAAGAAAAATAATTTTCAAAAATCAGGTTACTTCTAAATATCGATTCTGGTAACGCTGGTAAAATTTTCAACACATGCCCCTGTATACCCGAAAACATTACACTCTTCCTCTCAGTCGGGTAGAAATAACTGTCTTATTAAATAAGCAAGGTGTGCGCGTCTCTTTCGCCGGAGACTTGAAGAGTGATCGCCCCCGATTACGCCGGGCGCAGGATTAGCCCCAATTTTAAATTGTTGATTACTTCACCCCCCGCGCCCCGTCGCCCCACCCCCACCGATAATACCCACCTATGTATCTCGGCTTGTCTAGATTTGATATTGACAATTACATTTTAAATTATTTTGAGTATAATTTAATTTAATTTTTTTTTTAGTTTTCGTTTTAATTTTTTTATGGAAAAATTTATCATGATGACTCCTGAAGCTAATCTAATCTAAGCCAATCCTAATAGATATATGCACGCTGATGATCAATACTATGTCAAGCCACACAGACTTCATTTTGAGATAATGGCGTCTAAAGAACCAATTGTTAATAAATCTGTTTGAAGAAGTATATATCCATCTTTTTTTATTTTGATAAGAACTATAATTAATAATTAGCAGATAGGCTAGTAAAGAGTTTTATCTAATAATATGTTTTTCAAATACATGAGGTTATTATATAATCATAAATGGATGCTGATATGCAATACTGTGTTAAGCCACGCGGACTTCATTTTGAGAAATTGGCGTCTAAAGATGTCGAACCTATTCTTAACACATCTAATTGACGAAGCATAAGCTTTTCTTTTCTATTTTGATAAAAAGTATAATTAATTAATAACAGATAGGCTAGTAAAGATTTTTATCTAATATTTTTTTTTCAAATATATGAAATTATTGCATAATCCAAAATATGGAACTCACTTCAATATTCTAAGCATTTCATTAAGAAACTTTTTTCCGTACTTATTTAGTTCTTATGACTTGAAAATTTTTTTATAATGTTAAATACGAAATGCACTATCAGAATACATCAAGATCTCTAAATTTGACTTTTTGTGGGTTAACACATTATAGCTTATCAGCATCCATATGTCTCTTCGAGGGAATTTATTTTGAAATATTTAGTCCGTGTGGCTTGACATAGCATTATCACCGTCAAGTTATATAAAGTCATTAGTAGTAATCTTTAGCGGTATTGGTGCCCACGTGTGTGTATACTTCACAAGCAGAGGTCTCGAAAGAAACAAAACGAAATCAAAATGGCTAATAAAGGGTACTAACAACAAATAACTGTTCATTAGCCGGCCATGTAATTTACGAGACCGGCAATCAACCCTTAAGGGCCGCCCTTAGCCGATTAGCCGCTAAACGAAGGTGACGCGGCTAGAGGGTCGATACAAGGGTCGAAAACATTATTCTAAGTGTCCATACATTTGTTAGTTTTTACAAATAGAGGGCAATTCACAACATACATACTACATTAAGGCGAGCGAAATCACGAGAAAAGACTATTAGGAAATCTATACTAATATTATAAACTAAAGAGTTTGTTTTCAAATTCAAATTCAAAATATACTTTATTCAAATAGGCTATTTACAGCACTTTCGAATCGTCAAGTTACAGGTCCATTGGTTATAGATTTTTTTAAGCTACCACCGGTTCGGAATGTAGTCTCTACCGAGAACAACCGGCTAGAAACTCGATAGGTACTCTTTTAAAATTCATTCATACATTATGATTTTTTATAACATTTTTTTTTTTTTTTGAAAACCTGTAAGAACATCAACGCATATTAGATCCACGCCTCTTTGTCGTCAAAATATTCTTGTATGGTATAATATGCTTTATATATTAAAGATTTTTTAATGTAGGCTTTAAACTAATTAAATGGCAAATGTAAAACTGTTTGCGGGATTTTATTATAGATGCGAATACCAAACCCCAGAAACGATGAACTGACTTTATGAAGACGAAAGCTCGGTATGGTTTTTTAGCTAATCTCAGAAACTATTGGTTCGAATTGAAATTTCTTTTTGTGTTAGATCGTTTATTTATTGAGGAAGGCTACAGGCTATATTACATCACGCTACGACTGATAGGAGCGAAGCAGTAACTATAAACGTACCAAATAAGACGAGTAAAGAAAAATAGACTATAATGAATAAAATCTTTGGAATATATCCGATTACAAAAAGTTTTTATCGTAACTTATACTATTTAAAGATCAATTATTTGGCTGTTTGTATTTTATACTTGGTGAGCACGAGATGTCTTTAATACTAAATTATTTATGCTAAGTCAAATATAAACCGAGATATTAAATGAGCAGAGATGGTCTAGTAGTTCAAGCATGTTTTAATTGATGAACGCGGGTTCGAACCCGCGCTAGCATTGCCAAATTTTCAAGTGCTAAATTTGTGTTTCAATTTATCTCGAGCTCAGCGGTGAAGCGAAACATCGCAATGAAGCCTGCATGTGCCTAGAGAAATTTTGACACATGCAGTGGAGCAGCGCTGTGGATTACGTTCTAAACGATCTCCTTATAAGAAAAGAGGCTTTTGCCCAGCAGTGGGACATTTACAAGCTGTTACTTTACTTGTAAATTTAAACCCGAGACGATCAATTAAGACCCACGTCCGATCTGGGCCGTCACAACTCTCAAACGTACATTACCCAGCAATAAAAACAATTATTACCAGCTCAACGAATTCACCTTTACCATTACAGATGTTCAAAATTCATAATACATCCCTTAATGCTATTTGACGCGCAATTTGTCCCAAGTCGTTACTGAATGGGAATCGAACCTGCGACAGATGCAAGCTTCGAATGCAGCAAAAAAACCTATTTAGCTTTCACGGTTGTTGACTGCGTTATTAGTCGGTTATTTTGTGCATTTAACATTGATAATTATGTTATTTGGATGCTGATAAGCAATAATGTGTCAACCCACAAAAAGTCAATTTCTGAGATATTGATGTATTCTGATACTGCGTCACGTATTAACATTATTAAAAAAAATCAACTCATACGTGCGTGTGCGTTCCATATTTCGCAATTTATACAATAATATGAAACATTTGAAAAACTTTTTATTAGATAATATAATAAATATATATATCTGCTTTTAATTTATTATACCATTTATCAAAAAATAAAAGAAAAGGTGGATATATACTTCTTCAAACATATTTATTAAGAATAGGTTTGACATGTATAGACGCCATTTTTTCAAAATGAAGTCCGTGTGGCTTGAGATAGTATTGCTTATCAGCGTCCAATTACGTTATTTGAACGCTGATAAGGAATAATGTGTCAATGCACAAAAATAAAATTCTGAGATATTAATATATTCTGGTAATGCGTTACGTATATAACATTTTGAATAATGATTCAAAAGCGTTTAAAGTCGTCTGAACTAAATAAGTACGGAAAATGTTTCTTAATTTAATGTTTGGGATATTGAAATGTGTTCCATGTTTTGCAATTTATACAATAATCTCATATATTATAGAAACTTATTATTAGAACTTTTAATGGTAAATTCATCTGTTTTTAATTCGATATACCTTTTATCAAAATAAAACAGAAAGTCTATGAAAGTCAGAAAGTATACGTATTTAAAAATTCTTTAAAGATGTATATGTGTGTACGTTATATTTTTCTCGTGTAACTAGACAAATATTTCTAATAATGCTAATCCATATACAGATTGACATGAAAAAAAAAAATAACAGATTTTTTTTTGCAACAACGTCAAAGATCATCCGTTGATACGCTCAGCTATCATTTCATCGAACTAAACCTCATTCACAACATCCCAAGCCGATTATCTGTAATAGATCGCCACTTTTCACGCCCGTGTGAATAAGACCTAAATATACACACAATTTACTATAGACAACACTTTTATTACAATGCAATAAGGTTCAAAACCGTGACACATTTTACAATGCTAAGTTTGTCTCAGTTAATTTAGTGATGAGATCTATTGCTGTCATAATCGTCCTTATTGCGATGGGTTAAGGTTGGTTTTAGTGAGTTTTTGTGTTCATATGTTTGTTGTTTCATAATGTAAAGTCCACAGAATTGTATCGATACAAATAATGACAAATTCCCGTAGATTGACGCGAATATGACAGTTTTGTTATTTACGTAAATATTATTACGAATTGTCGATTGTAAAGAAATGGTTTTAGTTTGTATTTATTTTTCATTCATTCATCCAGACCTGGTGTTCGTCCTCAGCTGGGTCAAAACGTAAGTAGATCCTTATAGAAGTATGGAGCTTAATCCACTAAGCTCCATACTTCTATAAACTACCTTTTTCCTTTTTGTTAATTTTTCCTAAACTACATAATAATTGAAAAAATCAAAAATCAATTCCGTCTAAAAGACTAAGTGAGAATCGTTACTAACCGACTTTTAAATCCTTATAAATCCTAAACGATACTTTTGATTGAAAAACCATATAAGAAACCTCAAAATGATTTTTATATATCTATTCAACAATACCATATGACATTCGTACCTATATGACGAATCAAACGACTTATCACATTATCAAAATCGGCCCACGCGTTTTGTCAAAATCATGCTACAAAGGTACATTTCTACGTACATAGGCTGATAAATACATTATCCTTCCTTGTATCGCGCAGTTGGGTAAAAACAGAAATGCGCCTTTTATATAAAATGCATACATTCTCTGGCGCGAGTAAAAAACAACTCAGTTACTCTGTGCGCGTTTTATTAAGTTTATTCAGTGAGGCAAATCAAACGATAATGTACGACGGCGCTGATCTGCTTATCAGCGTAAATTATGGCGGATTACGGCAATAAAAACTTATTAAATAAATATATTTGTTTACCCGCCATTGAGGTATCGCTAACTGGGCGCTGTGGGTTCCGTGGGGGCTACATGGAGGCGGGCTTATCGAGGACTAGCTGTGTGCCCGCGTAATGTTTAGAATTTGACAGATGCATTTAGAAAATTTAAAAATCATGAAGTGAGTTTCAAGTTTCTAGCCTTAAAAATGACGTAATTTTATCCCCTATTACAATCTCTTACAGGCTTTTTCCGTATTAAATAGCATATGTTCTGTTTCAGGGTCTATGTGTGTACCAAATTTTATTAAAATCGGGTCAGTAGTTTAGGCGTAATTGCGTAAAACACAGACAGCGTTACTTTCGCATTTATAATATTAGTTAATTCACCAGGTATAGCGTGGAAATATACCAAAAGGGCAGATAGACAGACAGGCAGACAGACAGGGATTAGTGTGAGTTATTTATTATAATGTAACTTTTAACTCAACTATAAAAAGTATGAGCCAGGTTCCATGTGTGAGTGAATTTTTCTTATTTTTTAATAGATGGAGCGTTTTTGTTAATTCTTTATATAGTATATTTAAAATTTGATTTTGATAAGTCATTTTTGTAAGATATAAAAAGGGACCTAAATTGCCCCAAAAATTCGCCACCTTAGGGTCTACTCTACTAAACCTGCTGGTAGAAATAATATACCTACAGCTACATATATAAAATCATTACATTTCATACATACATAAATAAATAAAAAGGTACAAATAATGAGAATAATTTTTTATTATTATTTATTAGTTCTTTTTTGCTTTTCTATTGGTCCTATCGATTTTTTATTAAAATCGGTTAGGTTAATTGGAGTAAATATGCCATCCAAATAAATGTAATTAGGTATTTTAATTTTCAAGTTGGTTTTTTTAACCGACTTCCAAAAAAGGAGGAGGTTCTCAATTCGTCGGGAACTTATATGTATGTTGTTATTGCCTTTTAGTTCACCGATTACTCTGCCGATTGAGAACCTATTTTCAATATATATGTTTGTATATATTTATATATTTTTGATAGTAACTCGTGAATTTGCTCTCGGAAAGCAACATTTAGTGAAGTCGAACTGATGAATAAAACCACCGGAACTACTCAATAACAAGTATTTCACGGTTTGCGATTCGATCACTTATGGTTGCTAAACAATTTATTCTCCACACAATGCTTTCGGTAAAGTGAAGCTGACGGTGGCGACAGGTGCCAATTAATAACACGTAACAATATAATATTTTACTTGACTTCAAAATGTTATATACAATTTTAATTTTTTACCCTTTAGTTAATTTGTGTCTATTAAATTAGTTTCGAAAATCGGTTTAATAGGGTGTAAATTTTTGTATTAAGGTCTCGTTTCCTTTAACGTTGGTCGAAGTGTGTCATTTCATTCCATGTAAACGTTTCATAGGGATTATAATATAGGAACATTATCCGAGCACAGCGCTTTTTTATTAACTTATTTGTCGAGTAACAGATTATATTTACACGATAAAAATATTTGTTTTGTAAGACGACGGACGATAGCCATTTGATTCGTATTAACGTTCTGAGGAGGAAATACCGGATAAGTTAGGATGTATTGATCTCGAATAGGTTTAATGAACTTGTAAGATATTCTCGTTTTGATGTAATTCTCTCGAAACAAAATATGGACGCTGATAAGCAATACTGTGTGAAGCCGGGTGACTTCGTTTTGAGAAAATAGCGTCTGAAAATGACAAAAATATTCTTATTAATCTATTTGAAGGAGTATATCCTTTATTTTATATTTTGATAAAAAGTATAATGAATTACATGTCGATTGGCTAGTGAAGAGTTTTATCAAATAATAAGTTTTACAAATGTATGAGATTATTGCATAATCAAAAATATGGGACACAATTCAGTATTCTAAAGAATAAGAATAAATTAAGAAACTTTTTTCGTACTTATTCAGTTCAGATGACTTAAAAAAAAATTGAATAATATTAAATACGAAATGCATTATCAGAATACATAAATATCTCTAAATTTGACTTATGGATGTTGACACATTATTGCTTATCAGCATCCATATATTCTGTACAAAATTATAGACTATTCATACAGACTTCCAACCCTCGTTTTACTCTGAGATTTCGTGATCAGTGAGTGACTTTTCGCTTATATATATATCAACTCATTAATATATGTGTTGTAAAATATTTTAAAAGAATAACTAACGAGTTTCTTGCCGGTTCTTCACAGTAGAATCTACATTCCGAATCGGTGGTATATACATCAATTCATTTTCTTTTGTTTCTCTATTAAAAAGTGCTTGTAAAAGTCTACTTGAATAAAGTAGGGACCCAAACCGCCCCAACAATTCGCCACCTTAGGGTCTACTCTACTAAACCTGCTGGTAAAAATAATATACCTACAGCTACATATATAAAATCATTATATTTCATACATACATAAATAAATAAAAAGGTACAAATAATGAGAATAAATTTTTATTATTATTTATTAGTCCTTAAAATAATCTCGTGTGATGCATCAATAGTGTAGTGTGGAGTCATTACTCTGCAGCGAACAGGTAGCGGGTTCGGTGCCGGCAAAGAGAGCAAGGCAAGCCTGATAAATGAGCTCCCATTGTCAGCTACTGGTGTTTGGTGAGCGTTGAAACGGTTTGAGGAGATGGGTTCCGTATGTGTTTTTTTAATATTTGTGTATAAGCTGTATTATTATTCTATATTAATATAATAAAGCTCAAATGTTTTTAATCTGTGCAATTATTAAAGCTGTTTATTGTTTTCGCATTAGAAGAATCTGTTGTTTTTTATGTATGTACGTTTTACCTTCTTATTTAAAAAGTACTGGGAATACAACTTTAATTATATTATTAAAGTTAAACGACCGGTTTGTATTGTAGATTACATAATATAGATCAAAAATCAAAATCAAAATATACTTTATTCAAGTAGGCTTTTAAAAGCACTTTTGAATCGTCAAAACAAAAAGAAGTTACTTAAATTAATGAAAAGCTACTACCGGTTCGGAATGTAGATTCTACCGAGAAGAACCGGCAAGAAACTCGATAGGTGCTCTTTTAAAATTATGTTTTTAAGTATATACATTTAAAAATTACAAATGTGTATATTGAACATCCTGTATGAAATCCAGTTTTACTAAATCCATGCATTATTATCATCTATATAATCTTGTACAGAATAATATGCTTTAGCTATCAAAGACTTTTTAATATACAATTTAAACTTATTGATTAAAAATTGCAAAACTTTCTGGGGTATTTTGTTATAAAAACGGACACCTTGCCCCAGAAAGGAAACATTTACTTTGCGAAGTCGAAAGCTTGGTGTTGTGAGTTTATCCTTTCTTCTTGTGTTAATACAATGCGAGTCACTATTTTTCTCAAACAAATCAATATTATTATGGATATGTATAATATTGTTATAAATATACTGTGACGCAACCGTAAGTATACCTATTTTACTAAAAACATCTCGAAGGGATTCCCGAGCTCCTAAATTATAAATACTACGAATAGCTCATTTTTGCAAAATAAAAACTGTATTAATATCCGAAGCGCTACCCCATAGCATCAAACCATAGGACATGATACTATGAAAATAACCAAAATATACCAATCGAGCTGTATCAACGTCGGTTAGTTGACGAACTTTCCTAACCGCGTATGCTGCGGAGCTGAGTCTTCCCGTAAGAGAAAACATTTTATAGAAAAATAAAGTTCAGACAGGCACTGTAGGTAAACTCTCCGTTTAAAACATGTAGTTACGGACACAATTTTTTCACCATATAAATTATATAAATATGTTCTTAATATTTTTTTTTCTTATAAAATTTATTTTATACATATTATGCAATAAAAATTGCTTCTTATCTAATTAAATCTTTTACACTCGAATACTACAAAATAACTTATTTTAAAGCTTTAAAATATTATGCATGTCCCACAGTTTGAAGGTTTTTCTTTTAACTTCAAAGAACTCTAAAATATAAAAATAAAAGTCGACGTACGTTGCCGCGGCGGGCGTATTAATGTTAAAAGTTAGACGCGAGCTTATTGATGCCGCCAATGAATGTTTTAAAATTTTTTATCTTAATAACAGATCGTTAGATCGCCTCTTAACGACTGTGTTACTGTTTCGGAACTAGGTGTTGGGGGGAATAATATATAATCTACACTAATATTATGAAGAGGCTAAAATTGTTTTGAAATTTTTATATAGGGGGTAATTTCTGAAATCACTGATTTGAAAAAAAAAACGTTTTGCGTTGATTACACCGTCTATTGAGCAAAGCTATATTACATCACGCTACGACTCAACCGCGCGCGAAATAAATAAACCTTGATTAACACTAAAAATATGGTCCAATTTCGAAGAATGTGTGATCGCTCATTGGTCGAGATTCGTTAATTGAAATTATAAGTTTAAACATTATTAAATTTCTATTGACAATCTCTTCTCAATTTGGCCACAGACTAACAATAAACAAAAGTGTATATAATATGCGAATGTGTGTGTCAAATAGTGTTAGTAAAGTTTTTTATCGATTTAAAGTATTATTACGCATAATTAAAAGAAAATTATTATTCTGCACTCCTCTATATAAATTATAAGTGTGCGAAATTAATAATTCCTCCATCCGCGTAATTTTTCTAAAAATGGGTACAACGTTTTTTGCATTACGTATTCATATATAGATAAAATGTTATTAAATTAGTCTCAAGTGTGGGAGTGACACAAGGTTTCGGAGTTTCGATGGGAATTACGCGTGGAATATCGATGTTCAATACCACTTATCAGATTTAAAAACATTTTTCGTTCATGAAAAGGATATTGGATGACAAATATTTTTAACACTTTCTTTGTGTAGTCGGTTTTTTTAATATCTATATATATGTACTATATATATAAAATCACTTGTCCTGACTGATTCATCAACGCAGAGCCTAAACCGCTGGGGCTACGAACTTGAAATTTTGGCTGTAGATGGCTTTTAGGTTGTAGGCATCCACTAAGAAAGGGTTTTTCGATTATTCACCCCTAAGAGGGTGAAAAGGGGTAAAAACGTTTGTATGCAAAATCCTATTACGTGGTCGTATTAACCTAAAACTTAATACACATACTTCTGGGTGATAGCGATGAAATATAAAATAGAAAACGGGGAACTATTATTCCACACTGGGGTGCAAGGGGGTAGTAAACTTTGTATGGAGAAAATGTAGTTTTTTGACCGATTATCCTAAATTCAGCACAAACATTACTTAGGGAGAAAAATTAAATATATATATCCCAGAATTTCAAAATCATCCCTTAAAATGATGCTAGGGGTAATAAATCCTGGAAAGGTCACAATTTCGCTGGTAGATTTATTTAGCTGAAATTTCAAAATAGACGCGGGCGTAGCCGCGAGTAACTGTTAGTATATATATTATTCGGATATATTGATGTATTCTTATAATGCGTCATGTGTTAAATATTATTCAAAACAATTTCAAGTCATGTAAACGAATTAAGTACGAAATAAAGTTTCTTAATGAGATGTTTCGAATATTGAAGTGTGCTCTAATATATTTGAAATTAAAAATTATTAAAATAGAAAAAAGAATATGGATATATGGATGCTGATAAGCAATAATGTGTCAACCCACAAAAAGTCTTATTCGGAGATAGTGATGTATTTTGATACTGTATCAACTATTCAATATTATTCAAAAAAAATCAAGTAATATAAACTAAATAAGCACGGAAAGAAGTGTCTTAATAATTGTTTCGTATTTCAAGTGCGTTCCATATTTTGCAATTTATAGAATCATCTGAAATATTTGAAAAACTTTTTATTAGATAATATATTAAATACATCAATCTACTTTTAATTCATTATACCTTTTAAAAAAAGAAAAGAAAAGATGGATATAAACGTCTTTAAACAAATTGAGTAAGAATAGGTTTGACATCTTTAGACGCCATTTTCTCAAAATGAAGTCCATGTGGGTTGACACATTATTGCTTATCAGCGTCCATATAAGTCTTAAAAGTAATTTGTTAAGAATAGATTTGACATCTTTAGACGCCATTTCATGTAATATCTTTGCGATATAATTATAAAACTAATGACGGGCATATAAAAACAGGCGTTCCCTCATTGTTAACATAACAATGTGTGTTTTGTTAGGACGTCTGTATGTCTGTCGTCGGTTCGCTGCGACCTCCTGACTGGTTTCCGCTCGCCACTAATTACGTGTTGCGTGATATTTAAGACTTAAATGTGTTACAATATAATTATTAAGTACGTATTTTTAACCGACCTCCAAAAAAGAGGTTCTCTATTCGTCGGGATTTATTTAATGTATGTTCATCGATAACTGGAAAACGGCTTGGTTTAGTTAATACTATTTTTGTTTAAAAGGGTGTATTCTCCCAATAGTCCTATAGGAATTTCATCAAAAGTGATTAGGTTTTAAAATCAAAATAACTGGTATTTTTGGACGCTGACAAGCAATACTGTGTCAAGCCACACGGACTTCGTTTTGAGAAAATGGCGTCTAAAGATGTCAAACCTATTCTTAATAAATTAGTTTGAAGACGTTTATATTCATCTTTTCATTTCGATTTTAATAAAATGGATATTGAATCAAAAGCAGATAGATTTATTTAATATGTTATCTAATAATAAGTTTTTAAATATTTGAGATTATTTTATAAATTGCAAAATATGAAACGCACCTGAAATTCGAAACATTGAGTTAAGACACTTTTTTCCATACTTATTTAGTTTAGATAACATGAAATTTTTTTGAATAATGTTAAATTTTACTTTTTGTGGGTTGACACATTATTGCTTATCAGCATCCAATTATGTAATCGAATATACATCGGTTCCCTTTTTTTGTAAAAAGTTTTGTATACAAAAATATCAGTAAGTATTCGTAGGAATCAATAACAAGTAACTTAAAGAAAATTACTGGTAGTATTTGGGGCTTTTTAGTGCTGGAAATGATGATGGGCTCAAGATAACTTGACACCAGGCGACAAGCTTGCTTGTTTCCCTGTTATTTTCACACACTGGGAAAAATAACTCTACTTATAGAAACGTTAGTTTCTTTTAATATTTATTTAACACAACCTTGTATCACACAAAGATCACATTAACCGAACCAATTGATCGAAATAATTACCTCCAAACTAATCTTCACAAAAGGCACACCTTTGAAAGAGCAATAAAATTAAACGTCACTAAACAGAATTAATCCTTGCATTCAATAACGAATAGAAATCGATCTCCATTCATCTGGAAAACATCAAAAGTTAAGCCAATAATAGGTTCAGTATCCGTCAATTTACCTTTTTTTCGAAACTACAGTGAATCCAACATTTTAAAATCCAAAAACAATCACGACAATATCGCCTTTATAACTTCCAAGTAAAGTCGAAATTAGGTTGTTATTTTATTAGCAAAATTTGCAAGATGCTTTGCGCATTGTATACTATTTCCTTTTAACACAATAAAGTGTCTAACAAAGCATCGAACCGGAAATGTTCCGTGATAAAAGTCACTTTTTTTGCGTCCATGAATGGAGTAAACTCCATTGACGGTTAGTAGTTTAAATATCGCGTATTTTTTTTCTAAAGACGTGTCCTCGACGGCTCTTCGAAGATTGTTATATTGAGGCCGGCTACAATGGAATAATGTCAGTTGAAATGTTATTATGTCTAATCGTGTTATGTTTTGCGTTACTCGCAGTAAATTTTGAACGTTGATTTTAAATTTTATGTTCGAAGAATACTTAGAATATCCATTATTTATTTGGTCACTAAAAATTATTTAATCAATTTTAATATATCATGTTCTAAAACTGGGCTATGGAGCTGCTGAAGATATGGGCAAAATAAAGAAGAAATCAACCTTTTTAAAGACCTTTTTAACCCACTATGTGTGTCTGTGTCTGTCTGTAGTGCCGTAGCTCCTAAACGAGTGAACCGATTTGGATGTGGTTTTTGTTATTAAAAGAGGGTTTTCTAGCGATAATCTTATATTTTACAAAATCTTTAATGAATTGATTGTCGGGGATTAATTATAGTCAATTATAATCAATATTCTATACGATCCACGGGTGTTCACGGTGTTTCCTCTGACGTCCTAAGCGGGGTCCTATAATTATGCCTATTATAAGCTGTGATTTCATAGCATGGTACCAATAGCGAAATGAAACTGTTGATAAATTTACTTGATTTCAAATTTAAATCGATCTATAAGCGATTACTTTTTACGTTTGACTACTTCAATATTGATTTGTCCAAGAAGAAAGTTTATACGTACGCATCTTCTAGAAGTTAGGTAATAAATAGAAGCTTACCCTTATGATTATAATAATTATAGAAACGCTTCCATCAAAATGGCACCTATTTCTTTTGAAAGTAGGTTTAAATAATAATACTAATATAGTATACAAAATTAACATTTAGTAGCTATTTAAAGTAGGTAAAAACAACGACAAATCATTAGTTACCACATCACTGAGTGTCATCGAGTATCATTAAGTATATTTGATATATTTTGGAGGAAAAAAAATTTAACAAAAACGCCGTCCCAGACAGCGTGGCACCGATCACCGCGCACTAAGAAAATAAACAAAATTATTTAACACAATAAACAAGCGAAAATCAACCTTAAAACAAAACAGCAAGACTCACAAAAGTCACACAAATAAAATTGTAACCCAACTCCAAATTTGTCGCTTCAAAAATTTGACTTCACAATTTTGATTCCTATTCCCTAAGTAAAAGGGCTTTTGCCTAATTTGTATAGGTGTCAAGATATCCATTTAACTGTCAAATCGTAGGAATGTCATTCATGGTAATGGATAGTTGTAGGAAGGAAGTCGCAGGTAAGCAGAAAAAACATTGAATGGTTGCGCGCGCGCAGCTCATGGTACAGGGGGTGGATATTATGGGTTATATTATTTTATTGGCTTATTATTGTTAGTAATTGGGTTGAGGGTATAAAAAGTTTTATTATACGGTTTAGACCTTGAAGGTTATTTTTTAGGCTGGTATTAATCTTCAACGCTTCAATCTTTAATTACAATTATAAGTTACATCAGTGAAGACGTTTTTTAAATTATAATAATCTTGTTTGACAGATAGACAATCTTTTTTACTATAATGTAAGTAATTTTCTGATTCTCTCAGCACCACGCTAGTTTAAATTTGCTACACTAATTTCGATAGTTCTTTGCTTTTAAAATTGTATGATAAGACTTAAAAAAATGTATGTACTTTGAAATATGTCTACTTTAAACGGATTTCACTTGGTCATGGCTGGTTATATAATACATTATTCTTTAAAAATAAGTGTACTGATGTGAACTCTGTTGTGTATTAATGGTAGAAAATAGTGTATTGATAAGGGAGTTGTGATAATGCTCTACACTGTTTATCATGCAGTATTCAAATTAGGATGTCATGGAATACAAAAAATATAATAAATAAATAACATAACAATCAGTTTTTAACAATATTTTAAACACAGATTAAAAAAATCGAAAAGAATTATAAATAAAAAATTATATTAAAATAAGCATGTGTTTAATTAATATACACGATAATAAGATTATGCTAATGTAATTAATAAATTAGTTTAACGATCACGCTGTAGTGCGCATGCTCCAGAAATTACCCAAATACACAATTCCCTATAAGCTATCAAGTTACAAAAACAACCTCTCACGTTGCACTTTGACGTGACGTGTGCGACAAGGACGGAGAATGTTCGAGAGAGATGGGAAACCGTCTATGACTATGCGCTAATGATGTTAGAATAATTTATAATTATTCTTAGTTGATAGTGTTGTACCCATTTTATGAAGTTATTAATAAAATGTGTTCTTCTAAATGCGAAATGTATGTAAGCACAACACTTTAGAACGGTTGTACTTACTTGGCTAATCAGGACAATGTTTGTAAATATGAAAGAAAATGAAAAAATATACGGATAAGTGAAATATTTATGTTTAAAATCTCCATTTAACGAATGGACGAAGCAACCCGTGTATGGACTGATCTAGCACCAGTTTAAATATTCTAAATTTTCTATTTTTTTTTTATTTACCTTACATATATTTACATATTTATGTCCTAAATTGATTGGAATTTGTGATGATCTTTATGACATTTTGAGTTCAACAACGACAATATGGTGCATGCGCGTCTTTACAATGTTCCTTTTTATCGACAATCCGTCAATCAATTCTTACTGCATCACCTATTTAACATTATTAAGAAAAATGCAAGTCATATAAACCAAATAAGTACGAAAAAAAGTTTCTTAACTAATTGGCGTGAATTTCAAATGCGTTTCATATTTTACAATTTATACGATAATCTCAAATATTTGAAACACTTTTCATTAGATAATATATTACACACATTAGTCTGATTTTAATTAATTATACCTTTTATCAAAAAATAAAAGAAGAGATGGATATAATCTTCTTCAAACATATTTGTTAAGAAATTATTTAACACCTTTAGACGCCATTTTCTCAAAATGCAGACCGTGTGGCTTGACCCAGTATTACTTATCAGTGTCCATATTTACGTATGTATACTAATCGCAAACTAGTTAGTAAATACAAACAGTTTGCAAATACAAAGAGAACTAGGTGTCCCTTACGGTTTCACTCGCGTTTATGGTTACTGCTTCGCTCCTATCAGTCGTAGCGTGATGTAATATAGCCTTGTTTAATAAAAAAAATATCTAACACAAAAATAAGTTTTCAATTCGAACCAGTAGTTCCTGAGATTAGCGCGTTCAAACAAACAAACTATTCAGCTTTATGATATTAGTATAAATAACAGTTTATTTATATCGATATATCGACATAACACCTTGCCAACCCTATCAAACAGGTCAGCCATTGATTTAAAACCTAACTTAATCCTTTTCGGCTACCGGTTATGTTGGCCGCATTTTTTATTACGGGATTATAAGAACCCGCAACAATTATTCATGATTTCTTTTTATCAACTCCTAAGTCGATGATAATAAGGACCAAAATTGTATACAGCATTAATTTTGATGTATTACGGAGTTATTAATAGTCGATTTATTGGTCTTTTGAAGTTTTTTTTATTAATGCGATGTTTTGTGATGATTTCGGGCGGATATCGTTGGATGCCTGATTTTAATGAGGTGTTGCTTTGGCTACTGAGGCTATTGTCGTGTCACCTGGTTTAGGTTAAATTGGAGCTTATATACCAAGTCCAACGGGATCCTATTACGGAGTCTTCGCCGTACATTTGTCCGACTGTCTGTTGGCGGGTGTACTTCATGATCTGTTATACTAGAGCTGAAGGCAGCGCTGGATTTGCTATAGGGATACTCAGGGCCAGTGGCCAGGGCGGCAAAATTTGGGATGTGAAAGATTTTTTTTAGATTTTAAATTAAAATTAATTTTATTCTAATAAACTTTATCTTTATTTTTAAATATTGCTTTTTCTCCTACTAAAATTACATATATAATGTAATGGGTAAAGATAATGATTTTGGTAAAGGCATTATTCACTATGACCCAAAGCGGCACTTAAGGGTAAATTCGGGTCTGGTTAAAAGTTTCATAGTGTGTTTTATACTGTTACTGTTGTAACAACAAACAAATAGGACAGGTCAAGTGCGAGTTGCACACGAAGCGTTCTGTAATATCGTATAGGATGTAATTCTATGTTCTTTTTACATACATTTTATAAAATAAATACGGAAGGTACTATAAAAATTGGTAATAATTAACGCATCGTTATCGACTCCACCTCGCACTTGACCAGTACTTGTGTTCTCAGGTCAGTCTTGATACAAAATAGTAGCTTTATAATATTCCCCAGAACCAGAGTCCCCAGAACCTCTGTATAGAAACATACCCTTTTCCCCTATTTCAAGTTTTATTTTCGCGACAAAAAGTAACCCATATCATTTTTCCAGGTTCAATCTATCTCTATATCCAAATTCATCAAAATTAGTGTTACGGTTTAGGCTTAAAGACATCACCAACAGATAGACTGAGTTACACTCGCATTTATGATATTAGTATGCACATGTGGATGTTAATTTTACTTGATTTTTACCTGTTTGACTCTCGTAATTGATATAAAACAACTTAGTAACGAATATTCTTTTTTTTTTAATTGAAAGATTTATTGAGACGCTACAATTATAGTTCTTAAGTAACAGAATGAATGAGATACATAAGCCGATATAAGTGAAACTGTAGGTGAAATCGACTGACCCTACACTAGGAATAAACCTGTACAATAGGCGACAGCGTTCTCCTTATAATGGAATAGAAATCTATAATGTAATGTAAATATCTAGTGAGTAGTTACGAAATCTGTGAATTTCAAAAATAAGGCACTGACAGTAATTTCTTTCAGGTGTAAAGCAAGGACAAACGACTTACGTAAATCGTTTTAAAAGTCTGAGAGAAAAACTCAAAAGTGTAATTCTCGTATAGCCATATTTGTATGCTGATAAGCAATAATGTGTCAACCTACAATCGAATTCGGAGATATTGATGTATTCTAATACCGTGTCGCCTATTTAATATTATCAAAATAAAATTAACTTAACAAAATAATTACGGAAAAAAGGTTCTTAATTTAATATTTCGAAAAGCAAGTGCGTTCCATATTTTGCAATTTATACAATAATCTTATATATGTATTGGAATAACTTATTATCATATAAACTTTTAATGATACCAATCTTATTTAGATTAATTATACCTTTTATTGAAATAGAAAATAAAAGATGGATATATACCCCTTTAAACAAATTGATTAAGAATAGGTTTAACATCTTTAGACGCCATTTTCTCAAAATAAAGTCCGCGTGGCTTGACACAGTTTTGCTTATCAGAACTAATAAGTTAAATAGGAACAAAGCCGGCGAAAGAACTAGTACTTTAATATAAGTGTTAATTAAATCATAAGTTATGTACTGAGGCGGAACTCGTCTCAGTAATTTCAGAGAAGCATCCATAAACTTTTCAAATTCAATTCATTTCATTGTTACAAAAGTGAATTTATCGTCGGAAGTTCAAATAATAACTCGATTCTGAAAACTTTAATGTGAACTTTGAAAAATTATTAAGCAAATAACTTTATGAGATTAAAATGAAATACGACGTTTTTTTATTGTAAAACCGTACGGTAGGTTTTAAACTTTCAAGGTTTACTCGTAACTAATATAAAACAACTCTGTAACCTGGTAATAGTTACCTAGATAACCATAGATGGACGCTGATAGCAATACTATGTCAATCCACACGGACTTCATTTTGAGAAAATGGCGTCTAAGCATGTCAGACCGACATAAATAAATAATTTGTTTGAAGAAGTATATATCCATCTTTTCTTTTCTATTTTGATAAAAGCTATAACGAAATAAAAGCAGATTGGTATATTAAAAAGGTTTACCTAAAAATAGGTTTTATAAATATATGAGTGTTAGGAATATATCATATTAAAGTAATTTATACTGTATTTTGTCTATGGTAGCTCGTTGATCAGTTATTATATATCGGCAGTACGCTCCCTCTCTATGATAGAACGCTTGTCTTTACTCTCAGAAATATATTCATAATTACAAATAAACTAGTAACTAGAACCCCGGAGATAACTTAACAATGAGATTATTAAAAATTGTAAAATATAGAACACACTTCAAAATTCGAAATATTAGATTAAGAAACATTGGTTCGTACTTATTTAGTTCAATGACATGCATTATCGGAATACATCAATATCTCAAATTTGACCTTTTATGGACTTTTTGTTGACATCATTGCTTATCAACAACCTTTAATGTAAATCTCATCAAAGTCTGTAGCAAGAACTCATATCACGGTATAAAATCGCATCGTGTTTGTTTGTCTTTCCCTTAAACGTTTTCAATTTAGTGGGATATTTTTTTTTCTTCTCTCTTAAATTAAATATAGGTATTGGGTGGATAAATAGTTTATTCAACTTAAGCAATATACTGAAGTCCATTAATATATCATATTTTTATTGTTATTAATTTCATCTTTTCATTTTGTTTGCTGTGTTTGATCCAAAGAAAAGCTAAAAATAGCAAGATATAATTATTCCTTTCTGTCTTTCTTGCTTTATTAATATTAGCTATTTGTTTACTCGCGTTGATGGTTACTGCTTCTCTTCTATGAGTCATATCGTAATGTAATAAAGAACCTTTATCTACATTTCTCAATTACCGGCCTATCTAAAGTAAAAGTGATTTTTTAAGCAGATAAATATGGCGTATTCTAGCCACACATAAGTATTAGATAAGAAATTATCGATTAAATGATTGAACTGGATCATTTTTTATAATATAAAAAATTAATCGAAAATTCGTGATTTTAGTTAGGGATATTGTTACCAAATAAGGACAAGTGAAGAAAAATAGACTATACTTTCAGAGATTACCTCCGACCTCTTTATAATATGAGTGATACATATTAAGTTATTTAATTAAACGAAACAAAGCGAAGAATGAAGACAAGTCAAAGCCAAGGATGGATTTAGACGGCAATAACTTAAAATTACGCGCCAACTAAAAACCCATGAAGCAGGCCACAGACGAGCGTCGAACAATAAATAAATTGTACATATAAATAAATAAATATACGGATAAATCCGTCGTTATTTATGTCATTGTGGCGTGCGATGGCGATTTAATGACACCTCGACAGACGGACGGATTATTGTCAGTGATATTAGTAATAAAATGAGCCATCCGTGGCTCGACTGGGCTGTATTTCACAAAGCGGAGCTCGTCACTCGCGAATATAGTCCCTATTTCAAAGGTATAGAGACGCTTATTACGTGCGTGTGTTTAATTGCGCTTGTAAAAATTAAACTCTTAATTTTTTTACAGCCTAATTTTATTTCGAGGTCTATCCTGTGGATAGTTACGATTCAGATTATTTTAATTATATTATGACGCGGCAGAGTCAACATAAACTGAGAATTCATAAGCGGGTTAATATTATGGTCTTATATTCTTGTTTTTTTTTTTGTTGAAATTTTAATACGGGAAAATCTATACTAATATCATAAAGAGGTAAGTTTGTATACAGGTGGTAATCTCGGAAACTACTGATCCGATTTAAGAAAAACCTTTTTCGTTGGATAGCCCATTTATCGAGGAAGGTTATAGACTATATTACATAACGTTTAAACTCATAGGAGCGAAGCAGTAATCATAAACGCGAGTGAAACTGCGAGGTGCAGCTAGCTATATAATAATGTTCAAATGTGAAAAAAAAAAACAGTTAATATTTTACATACCTAACAGCGTCGAAGCCTAAGTGGAGGGTTGTATGTATGTATCTATGTATGTAGGTACCCTGTGCCCACTCGTAACTACTCTTAACCGATTTAGAAAAATGATACCTATTTTTATGTATCTCGATAGCACGAGTGACACTGGGTACATATAATTATTTAAGAAACAAAATATTCGGGTTTTTAATTTTTTTTCAATTACTGCCTTTTTGTTAATCGTCCTTAACATATAATTTAATATATTTTTTATGGAATAATTAAATATATATTTTAACGGATTCAAGAAAACGCAACGCAATTTCCTTTGCTAGGATGACATACTAATCCCAATTATTCTGATTTAAAAACCAAACTACTAAACCGATTTTGATAAAAAATTTATAAGATCAAAAGTATACCCTGTCGAATAAAAAAAAATTAAAATCACTTAAGAAATGCCGAAGGTATGATATGAAAGTATACGCTACGAATAGAAAATATCCTATTTTCATAAAACACTAATCACACATTAGGAATTAAAAAATAATGATTTATTATATAAAATGCGACCAGTTTTGTTTTCTCCCATCGACTTTTTAACTCAAACGTTGATAGCTTAATATAACAGAACCGTCGAAAGAAAAAAAAACATAAAAAAAGATATTTTTTGGTGACAGCTCCGAGGCGTGTTGATTTTAGTTCAAATTTCCGCTTCCTGTTCGTAAAACGATATCATAGAAAAACAATGAACGAAATTCTAATGATTCACTTCGAGACGTTTACTTTTCGTTCCTTCGCGGATTTGAGTCAATAAATATGGGTATTCACATATATTTAACTAGCTGGTGCTCGCGACTTCGTCTGCGATGTCTGTGATGCCTACGTCATAGTAGCTTTATGCATGTAACGTCTCAGCCCGATCGGTTCAAAATTGACAAAGTTTCATACAAACTTTCATCCCCTTGGGGGTAGAATTAATCAAAATCCTTTCTTAGCGAATGCCTACGTCATAACATCTACCTGCATGTCAAGTTTCAGCCCGATCCGTCCAGAGGTTTAGGCTGTGCGTTGATAGATCACTATGTCAGACATTCGCCTTTGAATTATATATATTTAGATAAAACAAGTCATTAATTTAAAAAATCAAAAACGCGAATGCGTAACAAGACCGTAGATAATTACGTTACTAACCTACTTTAAGTCGATATTGATTCTAAACGGTAATTCAGATTCAAAATCGATATGAAGAACTTAGAAATGATTGTTAAGTACCTATTCCACGTGACACAGTTCGTCGATTTTCATTTTTTTTTCTTTTCACTTTATGGCGTTCAAAATCAGCCATATTTTTCCTTTCTTTTTTATGCTTTCGATACGCGTCGTCATAACGAATAAAACTCTGTGTTGTTTCTTAAAATATGCCCACGCGTTTGGTCTAGATAGTGTCACGTAACATACAAACCCACATAACCAAACCCAACCCCAATACAAGTGCAAAACGTTTTTTGCTTTTTGTGCCCAAAAATGTGAATTTTGAATTAGGTCAAGCCTGCGATATTTTATTATATAAGATATCATTTTTGTTATGATTAAATATGTATGTGTGACGACCGCTCTGGTGTAGTGGTGCTGAATGTACCTCTAACGCCGACGGTTGCGGGTTCGATCCCCGCTCGGGGCAGATATCTATAGTTGTATAAATATTTGTTCCTAGGTCTGGGTGTTTGTCCTTGTGCGTCTCCCTACCGTACCTCGGAGAGCACGTAAAGCTGTCGGTCCCGGTCGTTATCACAATCACCTGACAATGATCGTTACTCGTAGTGGGGAAATTATTCTAGTCTAAATGGTTACTGGCTTGTCCTCAGGGGTTGCGGAGGTCAGATTGCAGTCGCTATGTGTAAAAGTCAGTAAGTCGTCAATATCTGGACTAGAATAGAAAGCAGACCCTGGTATAACCGGGAAAAATGCTAGGTGGATGATGATGATGATAAAATATGTGTTTTTGTTATATATTTTTATTTAGGTATTTCGAGTTTTCGCTACTTACTCGAGCTGCGGCAACAGCTGCTTATTTTATTATTTGTCAAATTTCGCTACTCGTAAATCTATAATTGAAATATTACGACATAAAGCTATTTTTAGGGTTCCCTAGCAAAAGGTTAAAATATAATGACGATAAGAATGCGGCTGTTTGTTTATCTTTGTATAACGTTATCATTTCTGTTATTATCTGTGTTAAATGTAAACCTTATCGTTCTATTATAAAGAGGTAATTTGTTTGTAAGTTTGTATGTAGTGGGTAATATCCGAAACTACTAATCTGATTTTATAAATTCTTCTTGCGTTGGAGAGCCCGTTTATTGAGACAGTTTATAGGCTATATTACATCACACTACCTTTGATAGGAGCCAAGCAGCAACCATAAACGCAAGTGAAACCACAAGAGGTAGCTAAACTTAGTTATATGCATGGTTAAACATATTTTCAGAGTAGTTTTTTAAATTATTTGAAGATTTTTAGATCTTCGGTTATAATCTGAAATTATGGTTAATTAAAAATTACCAATCTGTCTTCTTACTTTAAATTAAAAAAAACATGAAGACAAGACCGCGAAAATATATTATTTAATATAAGTAACATATTCTTCTATCCTACAATTCATTATTTCGAAATTTAAAAAAAAGTTTCTGATTTTGCCTTTAAAAATATTATTTAGCCTTTAAAATTTAATCGATTGTTTTTATAAAATGTGCATAATTAAGAGCAAGAGTACAAGTCTGTTAATTACATTAAATTATAATATATTTTGGATATTTACACCGTACGATATATCGTGTCGAAACGATGTCGTCCACCAAATTAATTCTTTAAGCGAATGAGAATTAAATAATTCTTATAATGATAATATTATTAATATGAATGTGACTGTTTGTCTGTTTGTTACGTTTTCGCATAGAAACCACTAGATGATCTGAAGATGTAAACTACGTCCCTGTAAAATTTTATCGCGATCGGTTCAGTAGACTGTATCCAATATTAGTGTGTATGTTTGCAACATACATACAAAAATTCAAATCTTTTTTCGTAATAATATTAGTATAGATGTTCTATTTATTGCAGTTATTATATGTATCCACCAAGAGCAGTATTTTTTTCAGGGAGAAAAGTTGTTTGTCCTAGCGACAACGTGTACACAACATTCCAGGATTGTGATTGTGTTACTGATACCCGAATTAATATTATTATCTATGGCGAGAATTACACTTGCAAGCTTTACTGACGGATTTAAATCAGATTTACGTGAATTGTTTATCATTGATTTTACATCTGAAATATCTTACTGTTAGTAACTTATTTTTGGTATCCTGTTAGAAATTGTACATTAACGTGTAATTATCCACACCATTTTATCATTTAAATAATCTTGTACAATGTAATAAGCTTTATATGGGCTTAAAACTTTAGAAGTATCAATAGCAAAACGAAATTAATATTACTCATATTTTAATTAACAAGTCTTATCGCGACAACTAATCGTACATTTTTTATTGACCGAGGTTTCGACGAAGTTGCACCAGTCGTGGCCACGGGTTGACAGCTCAGCGTCACTCAGCTCGTGACAACAACGAATGCAAAAATAAAAAAAAGTATTACTACAAGTCATTATCACGATAAGACCCGTTACTTAAAATATGAATAGTAAAAATCACGAAAGTTTAAAATATAAAAAATATATTTTTTAAAATAACTTTGTCAAGATAATTTTTAACGAGAAACTTAAAATTAAAATTTTTTCAAAATCGAAATCCGAAGTTATAAACAGTAACCCAGGGCATAAGGGTACGCGCACACCTCACTCATTTACATGTAATAAAAAGTAGCATTAAAATGGAGTCGTGATTAATAGTGGATCATGTCCCAGTCGTTAAGAGTCGTTATTTATAACATTTTAAAATGTTTTAATGCGTGCCAGTGGAGCTTTATCGTCTCAGACGGCTTTAAAGTGGAATTATTATCAATGTTTTTATTGGTCTGTGTTTGGAATGCGGAGACAAGACTATTGTAAAGCTAGTGCGAGTACACAACGAGTCTAAGTTAGCTCTAAGTTACTTCTAAGATCTTGGTACTCTTAAAAAGAATAATGGTTAAGTACTGTTGTTAACAGAGCCTTTTTTAGAGGGAATTGATTTGCATAATAAATAATAATTCAGAGCCGAGGTGGCCTAGTGGTGGTAATGATCGCAGGTTCAAACCCCGGCTAGCACCGCTGATTTTTCAAGTGTTAAATTTGTGTTTAAATTCATCTCGAATTCGGCGGTGAAGAAACACATCGTGAGAAGTGCATGCATGTGCCGGTAGAAATTCTGACACGTGTATATCCGCCAACCAGCATTGGAGCGGCGTAGTGGATTAAGCTATAAACCTTCTCCTTACTAGAAGAGGAGACCTTTGCCCAGCAGTGGGCATTTAGAGGTTGTTACTTTACTTTTATTTGGATTTTCATAAATTTGACTTGCATCATGTATTTTGCTTTTAAAATCAAACTAATAAATCGATTTTAATGAAAATACTGTGAAACCAATGGGAGAGTATACTCTTTCAAATGAAGAAATAATTAACCAAATCGGTTAACCCGTTTTAGATTTCGAGGAACATAGATAAAAGTTTCCAACGAATTGAGAATTCCTTTTTTCGAAGTCGGGAAACGAATCAGATCAAAAAAGGACGAGCAGTTTCGAGTCCATGGATGTAATATTACATTGTAAAAGAAACATTGTGTGTTGATCAACGAGAACGTGACACTAGCAATATATTAAGCCACGCCGTCTGTATGTGTATGATAATCGAATTTATTAGTGGACTGTATATTTATATCCGACTGCGTGACGCAAAGCAGGGTAATGTATTTATCAGTCTATGTATTTATGTGGGTTTATATCTTTATGGAACTCAAAGGCTTGGGCCAATTTTGATTAATGAAACGTCGTTTAAGTTTTAATGACGGTTCGAGTGTCATAGAAAGCGAAAGAATTGGAAAAAATAAAGTGACCGGTTTTAGACGCGAGAATGTCAAAATTGATAAAATGAGAATCGACGAACGATATCAATATTGTTAAATAAGTATTTAAAAATCATTTATCGGTTCCTCATATCGATATATCGTTTTTCAATCAAAATTACCGCTTACGATCTATAACAATTTAAAGATTGTTAGTAACGATTTCTACTTAAAGGCTCCCGTCTAAACTGATATTGATACGGTACTTCAGACTGCAGATGGACTTGTTTCGCGTCGGATTTTTTTGTTTTTTAAAATTAATCACTTGTATATAGATTATTGAAAAGTATGAAATCAACTCACCAACGTCTCTGTTTTGTATGTAGGAGTCGCTGACACTGTCCCGGATAAACGAGAAAGATTTCGCACGCTCACTATGAGTTTGTGATTTGTATGATATATGCAGTGACAGTTCGATAGGATTCGAGAGCATAGATTCGAGTTTGACAACGATAACAAGGCGCGTGAACGTCTCTTCGGTGTATTTTTGTTCAGCCTCAGTAGATTTCACTTTTAATGAAAATGTCATATAAATACCTTCAATCTAATGTCACTAACCGGGGATATTTCAAAACCGCGTATCTAACTTTTCCTATAAACTTAAAATTTGAAGCAAATACTAAATCACATTATTGATAAAAATAAGGCTTATGGGCATTTTCCATTGCGCAAAAATGGACCTTATTGTGAAAGCTAGTTACGCGGTTTTACTCTATCACCGACGTAATGTTGCTAGTGTATTAAATTAATACGAAAGTAATCAATAATATTTCAATTATATATATGAATTTTAAATAGTTCAAATTAAATTGTGTTAAATTAAAGTATATTAAATTTAGGTATTTATGCCGATTCTTCTTCTTTATTTTAAGTTTTGATTTTTTTCTATATTTGATAAAAAGTATAATATTGCGATAAAAATATTTAACACATTTCAATGTTTATTTATTTTAAATTATTTATTTATAATAATAATTAATATTAAATTAAGAAACTTTTTCCGTATTTATTTAGTGAAAACGACTTGAAAATTTGTGTGGTAAATATGTGACGCATCATCAAAATTCATCAATATCTTCGAATTTGACCTTTTCTGGGTTAACACATTATTGCTTATCAGGATTCAAAATATTGTATTAGCGTTACAATATGTCGCACATTTAGTTTTTAATTACTAATTAAAATTTAGTTCTATATATAATTCTGTGATTCATAATCTATGATTTAACAAAAAAAAAAAAAAAACAATTCTATCAAAATTTTGTGACCGTAAAGTCTAAATGAGCAAAGTTTCAACTGTGAAACGTTTTTTGCGTTTTGTGAAAATACTTGATTTCTTTAATTCGGTCACTTTAACACTAAGCGTGCGATGTATGGAATACTTTTTGTTTTTAGGGATCCGTACCCGGCTAGTGCTAACAGGACCTTATTACTAAGTTTACGCTGTCTATACGTGTCCGCCCATCCTTCTGTCAGCGGGCTGTATATTATAAACCGTAAAATGTAAATTTGCATCCATTTTCAATTGAATTACCGGTTCATGTTGATATATTTTTTTTATTAAAATAGCTGTCAACAAGCAGGCGGGACATCTGATTTAATTAATGAAAATAGCTGTCAATCGAGCAGTCAGGACATATGATTTTAAGTGATCACCGTCACTTATGAGCATTTGCAGCATCAGAGGAGTCACAAATACTTCACCAACTTTAAAAGAAATAAGGATGAAAAACAATATGAAGTAAGGATAGGAAAGGAGGAGCATGATAGGCCTCCGGTACAGTCACCGTACGAAACGCAGTCATGTTAGCTACTTCACGCCGTTCTTCTGTGAGAGTGAGGTACCGCCCCGGTCAAGTCAACATATGAGTTGTAGTCAATCAGATAACTCAGTAAAACTTGGTTCCTGTTTTTTTTTTGTTTGATGGGAGTTGGCACTACTCTGGACGCATAAGTCATAATAAAATATTTTCATCATCGGTGAATATACGTCAGTGTTACCTTTATATCCAGTATTCATATTAAATATAACGCGTCTTATCGCGTTAACTAATGGTAGTAATACCTTTTTATTGCCCGACGTTTCGACGAAGTTGCATTCGTCATGGTCACGAGCTGAGCTACTGGTACTACCATTATTTATCGTGATGAGACCCGTTATATTAAATATGAATGGTATAAATCGCGAAAGCTTAAAATATATAATTTATATCCAGTAGTTTTAATGTGCAAAACTCATATTGATTTACGATCAAAATTGACAAAATATTTATCAAGTTTAATAGCAAAATATATTAGATTTTTCCATTAGCCGATGTTATCTGCCAGTGACACCTTTCAATCGCAACGTTCTCGTACGCGAGTAAATTGACACTCACAATTGTGGAACAATAAAACTAACATATAAACGCTTAATTAGGGCAATGATCGTGGTGTGTTCTTATATAAGAGTTTCGAAGTTCATTGTTTTCGTTGTTAAATCATATTTTTTACATTAATGATATGTACATAAGTATCCATGTAGGAACTGTGTCTTCAATGATGTGACCGAGCTAGGACCAACTCTAGGCAACCGAGTCTCCGCTATTCGATGCTGGCTCAAGCCCTGGCCAGCCTTGATGAACCCTGGTCCGACCTTTATAGCGGAGCTAGGACTATCTGATGCTGGTTCAAACCCTGGTCCGACCTTAATTAACCGAGCCTGGACTATTTGATATTAGTCCTTCCTTGGCTGTTCGATACTTGGCCCTGGCCAACCTTGGTATACTAGGCCTAGGCCTTAGTCATCATCCCAAGCCAGGTTGAGGGGAGTGTGCATCTTTGGGCCAAGCTTGATGAGCATTGGCGTAGGTTTGGGCCAATGCTGGGTTCATCGTCATTTCCTACTAGGGCATAGATATTTTATTACAAGCTCATGGATTTTGGCATCCAGTTTGCCGACAACTTTGGACGACCAGCAATGAGCAAGCGACTGATTGTGACAGGCGAGAGTATCTTTGAGTAATTTAAGAATTAATTTTTTTCGTAGTAGTAATTGTATAACGTTGGTAATGTAACCTTACCAACGCTAATAAAAATATGTTGTTTGAAAAAATATATATGGAAAATGATTTATAATTAGAGGAGGTAATAAAACAAGTGACACTCGTATAATACCCGCTAATGATTTATTTACACGCTGCTCACCTGCCGTGAACTAATTAAAATTAATTATACCTATTTTCATATATTTTGACATAGACATGTTTATTCCTGTTTGTAATAAAAAATGAAGAGAATCGAAATTGCGATTTAAAGGGGAAATGCTACTAGCGTTCCTGCCACCATGACATGCGGACATCATTTAGAGCCTATGGTTAATATTAAAAACTAACTAAAAGATAAATTATAGATAGGTATGCAATACGGGCTTCATTTTGAGAAAATGGCGTCTAAAGATGTCAAACATATTCTTTATACAGTAGTTTGAAGACGTATGTATCCACCTTCTCTTTTCTACTTTGATAAATTGTGTAATGAATTTAAAGAAGATTCGTATAATAAGAAGTTTTATCTAATAATAAGTTTTTCAAATATATTACATTATTGCATATTGTAAAATATTGAGCACACTTCAATAGTCGAAATATTTAGTTAAGAAACTATTTTCCGTATCTATTTGGACGCTGATATGCAATACTGTGTCAAACCACACGGACTTCGTTTTGAGAAAATGGCGTCTTAAGATGTCAAACTTATTCTTAATAAATTAGTTTGAAGACGTATGTATCCATCTTTTCTTTTCTAATTTGATAAAATGTTTATTGTATCAAAAGCAGATATATTTATTTAATATGTTATCTAATAATAAGTTTTTAAATATTTGAGATTATTTTATAAATTTCAAAATATGGAACGTAACTAAAATTCAAACATTGAGTTGAGAAACTTTTTCCATACTTATTTTGTTTAGATGACTTGAATTTTTTTTGAATAATGTTAAGTAGGTGACGTAGTATCAAAATACATTAATATCTCCAAATTTGACTTTTTGTGGGTTGACACATTATTGCTTATCAGCATCCATTTAGCTTGGATGATTTGAAAATTTTTAAATATTGTTCAATACAATACGTAAGGTATTATTAGAATACTTAAGTATCTCCGAAATTGACTTTTTGTGGGTACTTTTTGGCTTATCAGCATCTATTTGTTATGCTCATGTATAAGCTATGTTACTATAAAGTTTTGTGCATCAAATCCATCCATCTAACAAATTTTCGAATCTAAATATATATAACTCAAAGTTGACTGACTGACTATGTGATCTACTAACGCACAGCCCAAACCACTGGACAGATCGGGCTGAAATTTGGCATTAGATGTTATGACGTAGGCATCCGCTAAGAAAGGATTTTGAATAATTCTACCCCCAAGGAGATAAAATAGGGGATGAAAGTTTGTATAAAACTTTGTCAATTTTAAAGCGATCGGGCTGAGACTTTGCTTGCATAAAGCTACTATGACGTAGGCATCAGACATCGCAGACGAAGTCGCGAGCATCAACTAGTTTATAATAAGTAGTAGTAAGATTTTTTATCTGAACTTCTATTACGTATCAAAAGTATTTAATCATTTAAATAAAAAAAAATTTCGAAATCGTAAATTTGTGTTCTGCACATTTATGATGTGCAGAACTTATTGTCACTTAAGAAATGGTTATCTGTTAAGATTTGAACCTGTAGCCTTTACTTACACGATCTATTCTTTACACTGCGCCATGTTGTATGAAATATGTAAATTAATTTTATATTCCTGGCAATCCGTCGCCTCGCGGATGGGTACTAATTGTCAATCATACGTATTATTGCACCCCGGCCTGCCTGTTTATTGCCAATCATTATTATCTTCACTAGCAACACCACGCGGGCTTGCCTTAGTTATAAGAATTATGTTAGACTTATGCCCTTAGGTGGGAGCATGACTGATATGCCGTGTGTGTGTTATACCGTGAAGCCAAGCCTAATCGGCGCCGTCGTGCGACTGTCTAATGTGCGCCTTTTTTGCCCGACTGCGCGACGCAAAGTAGGGTAATATGGTTATCAGCCTATGTATGTATGTTATGTATCAAGTGGAAAATCGTTGAATAGGTACTCGTGCCGTTTTTCAACCCTAAGGAAGAGTTACATTGGTTTTTCTTAAAGTAATTTTTTCATATGGAATTTTTCTTTAGCGATCAGTTAGGCTCGGCGCCTTTTGGACTCGACGCTGTCGTGCACCGTACGACTTTGCACGTATGGACGGCGCGGGCCTGGCTAAGAGGTTAAAGTCATGGCTCTATTTTCAATTTTATTTTCTCGTAACCCTCTTTTTTATTTATAATAATTATATATTTTTTAAATAAAAGTAGCCGAAGTTTATAACATTAGCAATCTGCGAGTGAAAGTCCCGTTTCAGACAGCCGGAACAAACAGACAGACAAAAATTTTAGACAATAGTTGACATTAAGTTAAAAGTTGTTAATTTGAAATTACATACAGACATTCCAATGTTATTTATTTGTGAAGATTTGTGTAGATATATATATGTATTACTCGTATCGCCGCGTGTTTATTGCGTTCATTGGTTTACAAGCAAACTTATAAATTTCAATAAACTCTTCGGATATAATGGTCGATGGCGACCCGTTGTAAAGGAGTAGTTTATCTTCTGATTGATCGAGACGGGGCTGGCGAGGTTTAATCGACTATAGATTTAATTGTTTCATATGTATTGGCATTCCGAATTCCGAAATTTTTAAATTCCAAATGTATACTAATATTATAAAGAGAAAAGATTTGTTTGTTTGTGTGTAATTAATAGGCTCCGAAACTATTGGACCGATTTCAAAAATTCTTTCACCTTCGGAAAGCTACATTATCCCCGAATAGCATAGGCTACATTATATTTTTCAAAAAATTAGGGATCCTTACTAAAACTCTAATAATGACACCCAAGGTGTAAAAAAATGACCTGAAAAATTCCTTACGTCGCGTGCGCTGCGAAAACTATTGATGATAGAACAAAATCATTTACTACGACTTTGCAGAACTCATCATTATCTACTAAAAGTGTCGCGACAGTATATGTCTAAATATTATAGTTGTGTCACAGTAAGCGGTGTTTTGTTCTAAAAATTATATATACCGCCGCTTGAAAAGGCTTGTGTGTGTGTGTGTGTGTGTGTGTGTGTGTGTGTATGTGTGTGTGTGTATGTACCCGTGCGAAGCCGGGGCGGGCCGCTAGTTCAGAACTATTTAGGTACCACAAATATTTAGTTTCAGCCTAGTGTAATGGATTTGGGTGAGGATGATGTATATTTTTGATATATATGAGCTGTTAATAATAATAAAAAAAAACGTGAAAGAAAGAAATATTTTAAACTTGTTACGTAATGCTGCTGGACGATACCCTATTTTTAAAACAGCACTTACCTAGCGTTTTACTTACCGTTCACTACCGTTTCACTTACCGTTATTATAATGCTGGGAGCACACCACACTAACACAATCGTATAACGTATAACGGTAAAGACAATATTAATATTGTGAGGGTAGGCGAAGAAAACTCGCGCACTCGTCGCCGGAGGGCGCGCGGTACACCAGTCAGCTCGTGACCACGGCGAATGTAACTTCGTCGAAACGTCGGGCAATAAAAAGGTATTACTACCATTAGTTATCGCGATAAGACCCGTTATATTAAATATGAATAATATAAATCGCGAAAGTTTAAAATATATAAACATGTTCGTTTTTTTTTGCAAGTGAACCAGGTGTATACTTGATTATATAGCTTTTTATTATAAAAATAGCTGGCAAACGAGCAGGCAACCTGATGTGAAGTGATCACCACCGCCCATGGATATTTGCAGCACCAGCGGAGCAATGTGTTACTAGCTTAATAAGGATCGAGAAATTAAAGGTAATAGGACTTAAGGAAAGAAATAGGGGAGGGGGGTTAGGCTTCCCTCTCTCACTCACTGTACGAAACACAATTTTTATAGCTACTCTGTCACAGATGAGAGATGAGACCAGATGGGCTAGTGGTTAGAACATCGATCATCGTCGATCTTTACCGATGATCGCGGGTTCAAACCCCGGCTAGCACCGCTGATTTTGCAAGTGCTAAATTTGTGTTTAAATTCATCTCGAGCTCGGCGATGAAGGAAAACCTCGTGAGGAAACCTGCATGTGCCGGGAGAAATTCTGACACATGTATATCCGCCAACCCGCAGTGGAGCAGCGTGGTGGATTAAGCTCTCCTTAATAGGAGAGAAGGCCTTTGCCCAACAGTGGAACTTACTTTTTACTTTTACACAGATCTTCTGTACAACTACTGGCTGTATTGAATGGGCTACAGCTAAGCTCTACCGCAGTAAAACGCTAACATTATTAATTGTGATATTATTAATTTTACTAACTACTTATTATGAGTAGAATGCTTTTCGTTGAAATCTTCATACCAAAATAAATATAGATATCTCAGGATAGAAGATATGACCTCAAAGTAGTTCTGTTGTTACCATAAAGGTCACTATATATATTTGTTCACATGGGTTCTAATTTTACGAGTATATGCAACTCCTGCAGTTTGCTATATTCTTGATACAATGCAAGATTTTGTAATATTGTAGTGAATGTGCTTATTATAAAAATTGAAATACAAATTTAGCTTATTCATTTAATTTAATTTAAATTAGAACGCTATTGATCCAATGGTTGACGAATATGGAGATTTTAAATTGCTTTATAATTTTATTATAATTTATTTAACAGAATATTTGGATGCTGATAAGCAATAATGTGTCAACCCACAAAAAGTCAAATTCGGAGATATTGATGTATTTTGATACCGCATCACCTATTTAACATTATTTAAAAAAATTGAAGTCATATAAACTAAATAAGTACGGAAAAAAGCTTCTTAATTAATTGGTTCGAATTTCAAGTGCGTTCCATATTTTGCAATTTATACAATAACTTCAAATATTTGAAAAACTTTTTATTAGAATATATTAAATGTATAAGTCTGAATTTAATTCATTATACCTTTTATCACAAAAATAAAAGAAAAGATGGATGTATATATCTTCAAATAAATTTGTTATAAATGGGTTTGACATCTTTAGACGCCATTTTCTCAAAATGAAGTCCGTGTGGCTTGACACAGTATTGCTTATCAGCGTCCATTTATAAGGCGAAAATTACTCCTGTAAATTTTACTTGCGTAATAAATACAATATAACTTTGTAACCTGGTTATAGTTACCCGGGTAACCTTACGATAGCTGAGTAGTATCAAAAATTAGGCAGAGAAATTAAATATTTTCAGGTGTAAAACAATAAATAAATAATAAGTAAACGCATCACACTCATCGGCCCCCATTAAGATCTTGTGACCTTGTGTCGGGGGTCCGGAAACACTCACAACACTAACACAAACACCCAGACCACGACAAACATCCGTATGGCCAATACAGACGTTTGCCATGAGCGGGGATCGAACCCGCGACCGTTAGCGCTTGAGTCAGTTGCAGTGACCGCTGCGCCAACATGTCTGTCGAAACAATGACAAACAACTTATGTAAATCTGTCTGTCTGAGAACAAAACTTATGGGTGTAATTTTCACATTGCTAAACACCAGTTTCGTGAGTTCCCGCGCTTTCTGCCAGGCACTCGACTGAATACGGGTTCAATTGTCATTATAGTGCAATTTTAATTTGATGTTTAAATTCCATATTAGGTCCCTCTTAATATATTTACACACGAAACATTAAAGTGATACCAGGAGAAACAGTTAGTCGCAGCCGAACGAGAGCCCAAAACCTTTCAATCAAACATGATTTGTTTTTACGATCCTTTGTTTTAGACGATCGTTTCGAACCGATGTCTTTATTTATTGATCACTCCAATAAAACGGTTTATTTTGTTTTTATATTTATTTATTGTTAGTTTCGTGTTACGTTCTGGAATGTGGTGAAATGGAATAGTTAAAATTTTAATGAGTTTTTTGGTAATAATTACAGAAGATTAGCTGCGTCTAAAACGATAAAAGAAAACGCGCTACTTAGGCCGTGTTTACATTAGTCGGAGGCTAACTGTTTGGTTCTAGTTCGCCTCGCTATCATTTTTAAGTGGAGTGTCAAAGCAGCGTATAATATCCGCAGTTTACGGCGTTTCATTCGCTAACACATTCGGTGATCTGTGGCAAAGTTCGGCGTGGTTTGCTCGTCAATACTATTTTTCCGTCGCAAGAGTTCGCAAGATGAGTGACACTGAGTTAGTGACCGGCACTTCGCTCAGATTCAGCCAGCGGACAGACAGTCACAGTTCGCCTAATGAAGACACGCTCTTAGACGTTGCGCAAAGATAGGGCCTGTAGACACGTGGAAACGTAGATCGAACACTTTTGATCGGCAATCCGTTTGTGTCAAATGAAAGCTTCTGGACACATCTAGTGGCTACATCTGCGTATGGAGTTGTTGATAATTATGGAAATAAAATATCGACTGGTTGTAGCCGACACTAGACACAAAGGTGTCTGTATTTACGCAGCGCCTTAATCGCGCGTCCAAATTCTTGATTAAAAATTATTTATGTACAAAATGAATTTATAAATTACTTCGGGGATAGAGCCTTACTTTAGCACACATGTTTAATGCTGGCTTGACTGGGGCAGTACCACACGCTCAGAAGAAATCGGCATGGTGTAGTTAGTATATTATGTACAATATATCTACATTTCGTACGGTGGAAGAGAGAACCGGGTGGAAAATCTGTCCCCATTACTTTTAATTCCCTTTCATTCCTTCCTCGTTTTTTAGCTGGCACACATTTTTGTGTTCTCTGGAGGTCCAAATGTCCATGGACGACGGTGATGACTTAACTTTGGGTCTGTTCAATTGCCAGCCAGTTTTACAAATAAAACTTAGTCCTACATCTTAATATCTTACTCCACGGCGATATCTCTTAAATTAAAAGTAATTAAAATAGCAGATAAGTCACTCTACGATTTACTCAACGATTGAAAAACATTAAATACGTTTAAATGATCTTAAAACAACATGAATTAAACACGCATTCAGATAATATCGATTTAATTTTATTTTCGTGATAAATTTAACGACACCGTTCGAGTCTCAGTTAATTATCCGTTTAATATTGTTGTGTAAATCACTATTTAACGTTTGAGTTTTGTAGATGAAGCTGGATGGACGGACCACCTGTTAACTTGTCTAATCTTAGCTTATGATCTTATAAGATTTGGACTTTAGGGGTGTGATCTGAAATAAAATAAGGGCTGTTACACAGATTACGACTAAAGTTCACGGTAGCTTAATCGGAACTTATCTACCTAATAAACTGCAATTTTAGGTTTCAAAGGTCTCGATTAAAAATATAAGATGAATACAAAGATGCATTAGAATCGTGTATTGAAACGTCGAAAGGCTACGTTATCACTCTCTCATCATTTATTAATACCGAATTAATTTATTTATTACTTAATTTATCAGGCTGAAAAGGAAAAAAATCTAACCTTAATTATTATCGTGGTTATCGTTACATTTCGGTTAACTATTTAAAATGTTAACAGGAACCGGTGAAACAGGCCCTAAGTATAGCATGCTGGTTAGACTTGACCCATGACACCATGTACAATCCTAGTTGACATCTGGTTCAGTTATATATTTTAAACTTTCGCGATTTATACTAATCATATTTAATATAACGGGTCTTATCGCGATAACTATTGGTAGTAACAACTTTTGTTGCCCGACGATTCGACGAAGTTGCATTCGTCGTGGTCACGAGGAAACTGGCGTGGCGCGCAAACAAACCGATTGTGAAAATTCTGATACATGTATAATGTATATTTGCGCCACACCGTCGTTAAAAGTTTGATTTTACGGGCTATTTTGAGACATATGTATATATAAATTAGCACATTTTTGCCTCGAGAAATGACAGAGAGATAAATATTATAGCGGGTAAAAAAAGGTAGTTAGCAAAACGGTAGTAGACATAATATCTAAAACTACCTTCACTTTTCATATGGTACAGAATCAATTTTAAAACTCAATTTGAACTGTGCGTTAATTGTGTGATGATTATTTATGTAAATTAAAAATTAGGTGAATTATTGAATAGTCAAATTCTCAAAGGATACGTTCCAAAAAAATCCAACAGCAAGTGCATTTTGAATGCAGTCAAGTGGCATTCCTGAAATAAAATATACCTATAAATAATTATTACCCTGTAAAAAGTGTCGTGTCGTGTCGTGTCGTGTGTTAAAAGTTTATTGTTACTCTGGCTCCACTCTCGTATGTGATGATGATGATGTGATTTGGATTATAAAGGTAAGACTATGTTTATTTTCATATTTAGTTATTGAAATATTACTTTAGTTTTACTCAACATTATAATTGTTTTAAACAAAAATTCATGTTTAAACACCAAATAGAATAATTTATAATTTTGTGCTAAAAGTAATACACCTGTATACTTACTTTCATCACTTGTATACGTATATATGTGTACAATAAATAAAACATTAATTTTGCGAACTTTCGACACAGGTGTAGCGAAACCTCGGAAACCAAACAGGACATCTTTGCCCGGGTTTTTTTGTTTAACAATTGTACACCCGGAGAAAATGTCCTGTTTTGTTTTTTTATTATAAAAAAGGGGGGCAAACGAGCAAATAGTACCACCTCATGTGAAGTGGTTACTATCGGACATCTGCAACACCAGGGGCGTTGCGGGTGCGTTGCCGGCCTTCCCTTAGCTAATAATATACTAGTGTTAAATTGCACTGAAGCAGTTAACCTTTTCTTTATTAAGAGATGACCTTTGTGTGACATTCGTAGACTACTTCGATTAAATTCGATTAAAGACTATAAATATATATATCTTTAAAATGGTTGGACGGATTTGGCCAATTTTGATCTTGAAATATTTGCAGAAGTTCAAAGAAGATTTAAACCGTGATGAACATAAAGGAAAATACTAAAAACAACAAATTCATTTTTCAATATTAACTGTTTGGCTTAGTCTTAACCACATTTTACACAAACATGTAGGTGATACGAAGTTCACCGGGTCATCTAGTAAAACATAATTATTTTTAAGGCTCGTTAATTTACCTTATCTTACATCAACATATAACAATAAGATGTCATGATATGCTTTGATATGCATTATAAGGTATTCGATATTAATTAGCCGCGGTGGGCGTGCGGGGGAGCTCGTAAATCACCGACGGACGAACGGACGCTGTAAATCTATGTGAATCACTCGCGGCTACGGTGAGTTTGACTACACACTTATTCCGTGGATTTTGTTATGTTTCACCGACTTCAGATAAAGTTAGGCGCTGGTTTTTAACGAATGTTTAGCGTAGTTGTAAATGTGAAGAATTTTGTAATAGGCAAGTGCCTTTATTAGTGTTCCAATTTATGTGTTAAAATTGGTGTGTTCCTTTTTGAACCGACTTCAAAAAAGGAAGAAGGTTCACAATTAGTATTGTATTATTTTATGTTAGTTATCTCATAACTCCGTTATTTATTAACCAATTTTGAATACTCTTCGATCGATTTTATTTCAAAGGATAATCTTTTAGATTGATTCCATAATAACTTAACCAAAAAAGTATTTAGTTTAAAAATCGAAAAACCCGACAAAAGTGTGTCGTCCAAGTACTTTTTAAAATATTGCGTATTTTGCTTTGAAGTAGATGTATTTATTTTTAAACATTTCGATTATTTTCAAAAAAAATATTTTCGTAGGTAAGTTTACTTTTTAATGGTTCTATTATTTTAAGTGAGGTACTTAACACCAGGTGAGTCCTACCTGCTAGTTTACCACCAATTTTCACAAAAAGCGTTTTAATTTATTTTTAATTTTTGTTTTTTTTTTTTTACAATATCCCAGAATAATCATGGCATCACGGTGTGCGGCCGAGATAGTAGAACAATAAATATTGACACTTATGTTTAAATTCGATGTTTTATTGTGTTTTTATATTAATATTTATTAGCGGATTAGCGTTGCGTGTCCTAATTTTTATCATCTGTCTAGAGAAAGTCATCCATTTATTTTTGTAAAGAATAGCTGACAAACGAGCAGGCAGCAGGGTGTCCCAACTGATTAAGTTTGTCATCCGTACTTTATTATAAAATATTGTACGTTATTTCGGCTAATTGTACTCTATACTTTATGACAATACTTTATATATTACATAAAATACTTTATTTTGCATCATTTTATTTCAGTCGGCTTATTTTACTTACACTATACTCAAATACAAATACAATACAAATACTCTTTATTGCACACCAGTCAAATTGCAAAGTACACGGAGAAAAAATAAAAAAATAAAACAAAGAAAGATGTACAAAGGCGGTCTTATAGCTGAAATAGCGATTTCTTCCAGACAACCTTTGGGCATAGGACAAAATATAGTAAAAGCGGTTTGGAGGTGCACAACTAAAAAGAAAAAATAATATATATACATAACAATATGAAATAAACCATATGAATGGAAATCAACGATTTTTTTTTTTCGTAAAACAGAATCATTTGAATCGATGACATTATCGATTGTTGTTGTTGAGTAAGTTCGATAATAATTGACGAAAATATCTTCTGGCGGTCGCCATTGGTCTTTCAGTAGTTACTTTAACTTATCTGTACATTGTGAAGATGATGTAAAGCTGCTTAGAAGTGATAATTTTGTGTTAAAATTCCGCTAAAAGTAATGAAAAATATATTTTTACTCAAAATGATAAAAGTAAAGAAATTGTAATTTATTTTTTCACGTTGTACTTTCTTCTGCCTTTAAATAACCAATGTACACAAAAATAAAGTGGCAACACTACACCTGATGTTTAGTCACCGCCGGCCATGGACATTTGCAGCACCAGAGAAGTCTCAAATACGTTGGCAACTCTAAAAAAAACTAAGGAATAAAAGGACATATATATGAATAGCCAGCCAGGAAAGGAATAGGGTAGGAGTTAGGCTTTCAGCTCTTTCACCATACGAAAAGCGGCTATATGAGTTATTTCACGGTCTTCTGTGCTCGCAAGGTACTGCCCCGGTCGGGCCAGCCCGTATACGAGCTGGAGTCTCAGTTTTATTGAGTTTTTTATTGAAGGTTATTGGCTAAGTACAAATTGTGTTTATATTGTTATGGACCTAAAACTAAAACTCGTACAGGTGATCGACTTTTAATAAAGGTCCTTTAAATAACGTTTAAATATTAAAGTCGTAATACGTCACATTTAGCATTTCTTTATTTTGTTTGTTTATTTTTCGTGCGTAAACGCACTCGTTGCTTCTAGTTAACAGAAAGTGTTTGTTTTTCTTTAATTCACAAGGAGGTAAGAGTTAACTTTGAAGGACTTTAATTGTATAATAGATAATAATACACGCTTTACACTTAACGGATCCCATTAGGATCTCACAATTCTGAATCACACAACACAAATACCCAGACTACGACAAACATCAATATGGCCAATAAAAACGTTTGCCACGAGCGGTGATCGAACCCGCCACCGTTAGCGTTTCAGTCGCTTTCAGTGACCACTGCGCCAACCTGTCTGTCCAAAATTAAAAGTCGAACATACTGAGCACACGTTACGATAACGTGGTATGTTACAACGTTATGAGACGTTACCGTCCGCGCCGAGGAAATGTACAACGTGCGTCGTAAAGATCGTGGTGATTCTTATGGGGAGTGATCAGTTGATCACCGCTGCTCATGAACATCTGTTTGGTAACTGCCCGTAAATGTCATAATGCTGGGCAAGGCCTCTTCTCCTATTAGGCACAATTTAGGAGCTTACATAATTTAGTAACGTGGCCACGTTGGTCCTCTGCAAGCCGGATATTCACATGTTAAAATTTTTTCTAAAATATACAGGTTCCTCCGTGATATTTTTCTTCATTGCAGACCAAGGAATAAGAGGAAGAAGAGGGATAGGTTTAGGAATTAAGGGATTAAAGAAGGGCTCTCTAATTCACTATACAAAACCCAAAATTATTATTATTGGTGGCTACCTCGCATACGAGCTATAGTCAAATGATAGGTTCTATTTTATATTACACGTCCGAATTATTCATATATAATTAACATATACATAAAACTACATAATTATGTAACAGTGAATTATAAATTCGTTTTCTAACATCAATAATTTTTACCGGTTTGATATTGGTCTTAGCATATCATACAATTTCCACTCCACAGCCATACGTATCTCATTATCCGAGCAACGTATAAATCTGTACAGTGTAACGTATTGACCTTATTCGCGAATCCCAGCGCGGTAAGAAATCACACTCCTTCGAATTGCCTAACACACTTACCCGCAGTTTAAAATGGAGTCATAAATAAAAGGTAGAGGCACCTTATCGCTCCAACTGAGCCACAACAAATGAAAGAATGCCACCGTTCCCCACACCACGAACAACCCCCTCCCTGTCTCACGTAGGGGAAAAATCGGCCGTCTCTTTTCGACTTGAAACAGTAAAACCCTGTTTTACATTTATAAGTACACGCCGCAGTCGCGAGTGACGCCAGGGTACTGTGTATGTGGGGGGCGATTGAAAATGGAGTTTATTGTCATGTAGATAAGGTCGGTTTTGTTTTGGTTGTTGTGTGAGTGCTGGTTCGGTTGCCATGGCGACGGGGGGCCGCGTCGCGATTTTTGCCTCCTTCGATTGCTGCAAAGGTTTTTCTGATCACTTGCAGTAGAAAGTGGCTGTTATATACTTATAGGGTTGTCGCTGCGGAAAATATTAAGTTGGAAATTTTATACCATTTTTTTATCTTTATTCTTATTATATAGTCTTGTTTGCATATTGCTTTTATATATATGTAGAGGGTAAGTTAAAGTAATATCTAACTAATAAGTAAATTTAAACTTTAGGACTAGCTACCTCCTCCGGCTTCCCGCGCGTCCTAATTAAACTTACTCACTTTTTTTTCTATAAAGGTTTTTGTCTTCTGATTTTCAAACATTTTTTATATAAACCTTGTACTTAGAATAATGATATGTAATTACAAACACAACAAAAAAACTAGCCCAATAAGTGCGGCCGCTCTGAACTCATGCGCTTACATAGGCAATTCATTTTCATTTATATAGACAGATAGACAGTATCAATAACATTGATCAAACGACGAAAATAAATCCTTTAATGTAAAGAAAAATCAAAGAATAGGCACGAGTGCTAATTGCTAATTCATATTTTTCAGTTATCATACTACAGTTTTGATAGCACCCGTAATTTTGAATAGACGGTTAAATTCGACCAACGCTATAAGCCGCTCTTACTATTTATACATAATGCCATTATATCTTTTCTATATTTAAAAACAAAACGAAAATGTGTCTAAAAAGTAATTATTTATTAAATATAATGATAATTAATTATACTTATTAATAATCTGTTAAAAGTAATATAGTATACAGGTATTAAAAATTAATAAAATAGCACCATCCCTGGCAGTAGGTTCGATAAACGATGTCAGTGCGAATAAATTGTACCGCCTCAAACGTCCCGACAGTTCCAAAGATAGTGTCGCTCGCACATACAGTCTGTCCCACGCTTAGTGATCTCTCCATGTACTGGAACTGCACTTGTGTAGCCGTGGCTTTATGTATTGAGTTAAAAAGAAATTAATTTTTATAGCGTTATCTGATGTTAAGTGATTACCGCCACCCAAAATCATTTGCAGCACCCGCATTGTCAGCTTGAAGAATGAATAGGAGTCTGGGTTTCGACTCACTCACTCACCGTATGAAACGCAGTTAAGTTAGTGCGGATTTTCTGCGAGAATATGGTACTACTCCGGTCGAGCCAGCTCATATACGAGATATACATAGTAACGTTACATTTTGATATATAGCCTAAGAATCATGTAGAAAATATATGTTGCATTGATTATTTGTAAAACATCACGACATATATACATATATAATAACAACACAATGCGATGCGTTTCATAACTCTACGGCTTTATCGTAGATCGCGGTGCGTGGATGTAATGTGCGTTGATTATCTAATAGGATATCAAAAATGAATTGTAATAAAAATACATTAAGTGTGAATGATTTTAAAATAGAATCTATCCAGTGTCATGCATTTTTTTGTTGGTAGAGACTACATTCCAAACCGGTAGTAGCTCAAAGAAATCTAAAACAATTGACCTGTAACTTAACGTTTCGAAAGAGCTTTAAAAAGCGTATTTGAATAAAATATATTGTGAAATTACTCTTGATGGAACCAATATATTTGTGTTCTTATAATACTTTAGTATAGTAATTCTACACTAAAATTTATTCAATAAACCAAACATTGATTAATAAATATCACATTGAAAATATTAGCCGTGTAAAGAGTGCTATTCTAGACTTCTATTTTTTAACTATAAAAACGTAATTCCCTTACATTACCTTATTCTAATATATTCCCTTAGAAGATTAATTTTAAAATATTTTTACTTTATCTTAATCTATATTATATAAGAAATTTTCGTACAAAATTTGATACGTCTAATTTAACCTACGAATTGTCTGTATTTGTTAGCTTTTGAAGTGTTTAGGTTATATTATGTTTATATATCATATAATAGAATTTTGTGTAGATATATATTATATTATATATTTTAGACTTTCACGATTTATACTATTCATATTTAATATAACGGGTCTTATCGCGATAACTAATGGTAGTAATACCTTTTTATTGCTCGACGTTTCGACGAAGTTGCATTCGTCGTGGTCAGCTCGTGACCGTTATATTAAATATGAATATATATGTCAGTTTAGTATCCTCGCCAAACCTATTCAGATAATATTTAACCTTTTATTATATCATTAAACTTAAGGGCAATTTATGTATCTACTAAATTACTTTCGCAGTTTAGAGCGTTAAGCTAATCTATGATCTTAGTCCTAATCTTAATCTTAAAGTTTTTTTTTTTTGTGAAAAAATTTAACTAGAATAAAATTTAGTCTATTTTTTATAATAATAGCTTGCAAACAAGCTATCTTGTCGCCTAATGTTACGTGCTGGACGTTTGCAGCACCAGAGGAGCAATGAAGCCAGGTTAAAAATGAGTAAGGGATGAAACGGGGGCTGCCGGCGCTCTAACTCACCGTACAAAACGCAGCTTTATTAGCTACTTCGCGCCGATCTTCTGTGAGAGTGCGGTACTGCCCCGCTCGAACCTGTATACGAGCTGTACAGTGGTCTACATTTATGATCTATCTCAGTTAATATATTGCTCTTAGTTCTTTTAATTGTTTTTGATTATTGGTTTTTACATTAAACTATAATTTTACTGTTAAACGCTATATTATGAAAATAAACGCATCACACACAACGACCCCCATTAAGGTCACGTGACCTTGTGTCGGGGGTCCGGAAGCACAACACTAACACAAACACCCAGACCACGACAAACATCCGTATGGCCAATAAAGACATTTGCCGCGAGCAGGGATCGAACCCGCGACCGTTAGCGCTTAAGTCAGTCGCAGTGACCACTGCGCCAAATGTCAATGTAAAAACACTCCACCGAAATTTAACAATGTAATGTAACAATCTAAGATTATTAGAAATACGTTCTAACTGCCGCACTGACTGAAAAGAATTCGCCTGTAGTGTAATAATCCAAATTCAATTTTGTGCATTCGCCTGCGGACGAATCGTTTTTTTTTTAATGTCACACGAAGCTCTCACACTGATCAGCGCATTGACGTGACACTTCGTATCAGACTTGCTATATCTATAGATATGTTATATTCTAATTCAAAATATAATTCTTGAATAAAGTTCGCTTTCGAGTCGTTAAGTAACAAATTAGTCTTTCAAATATAAAGCTATCACCGATTCGGAAAGTAGATTCTATTGATATCGATATAAGCTAATAGACTATGGAGAATGTCGAACACTTTGGACGACGTTACCTAGCAACCAACTAGAGACTGACAAGCGAGAGTATCTTTGGGTCAAAAAGACAATTGACGAGCTTGTCGAAGATTTAAATGGGTACAGACTTTTAACGTCAAATAGTATGCACGTAACATATGGAACACGACAGGTTGGCGCAATGGAAATTACAACTGACTGAAGCGCTAACGGTCACGGGTTCGATCCCAGCTCACGACAAATGTCTGTATTGTCCTTACGGATGGTTGTCGTGATCTGGGTGCTGGTATTGGGTGTTGGTATTAGGATTGTTTCTGTATCCCCGTAACTTGGTCATGAAATCCTAATAGGGGCGTTTAGTGTGATGCTTTTTTTATGTTTATACTTATAACGTACCTACTATTGCACGCAGGGCCAAATTTACCGTAAGTCCTGCCCTAGTACAGAGTGAAAAATGTTATTTAATGTAAGCCCATGTAAATTTTGTAGTAGAAAAAGCACTCTTTAAAAATAAAGAAAAAAGTTTAGTGGAGTATAATAAATTTTAATAAAAAAATCTCTTATACATTTTGACGCCCTAGAAATTGTGTCACACTGCCAGTGGCCATTTGCTATAGTCAGCGGACTCCCAGCGCCCCTATAGCAAATCCAACGGTGATTATACGGTTGGCACAGATTGTATTATACGGTGGAAAATTCATTTAATTAATTTTTTTCATTTTCTTTTTTGTTTCTATATTGACGATTCAAAAGTGCTTGTAAAAAGCCTACTTGAATAAAGTATGTTTTAATTTTTTGATTTGTATCATTTTAGGTTTCGCACTGTAATGCACTGAGCATCTCCTGACTCATTGATGTAATACTCAAATGTATGCGATGTAATTTTCATATCTGTTACGTTACACTCCTGTAACGTTTGTAATTGCTCTCCTTAATAGTATAGAAGTGCTTTGCTTACACTTTGAAGTAAGATTTTACGGAAATACGAATAATAAAACGACAATAATATTTTACTAACCGTTTATTTCAACCACATCACGTGACTCCACGCTCAAGTACTCTTTAATGTATAAACTATTTCATAAAATCACTTAAGAGCCAATATTATAAATAAATACAGATTATATTATACTGCAGAAAATACAGCATATTTATTTGCAATGTACAGATTAAATACGTGTACGATGAATACGGTCCAGACAAAAATTTTTATATATTTTTTTATGTATAAATAAACACTTTTATTACATTTCAGTACAACACATCGAAATTAATTATTAAATTGGAGTTATTTATAAAAAAAATCGAATTTCGTTTTTTAACTATTATATAATATTAAGCGTGTAAAGATTAAAAAGAGAAAAAAAAGATTTTTCCAGCTTAATATGTTTATGTGTATATAAACAAAAAGAAAGTCGCGCCTGCGAATCGTCGAATTCAGAAGCTATATCATAAGAATAACATTATAATATTGACTCTTTTTATATATTTATTTTGTCGGTTTATACATAGTGATTGTCTTATAAATTGTACAAGCAAATTGTTAGATATTTTTGTAATTATATTGAATTAAATGATGTTTTTTGTCTGTGAAGACAATTGAAAGAAACTTACTCTTTTTAATTACACAAGTTTAACGCAATAATAATTTTAATTTGTATGTAATTGTTTTCCTTGTATTTAATAATGTATCTCCTCACGCACGAATAGTATAATTATAAGTTTAATCATATTCTAAATGAATGGCATTATTTACAGCTGTGCTGTTACGTACCGTCAGCAATAAAACTAATCATATAAACGAAAAAAAAAATTATAACCTTTTGTTAAAAATAAAAACTATATGGCTGATTAAAAGTTAAGTATTAATTTTGTTGCTGACGCTACCACATCTTTCGCGTGGTCACCTCTACTAAAATAGTTAAATTCGTTTAAATATCTTTTTACATTATAATGCCTTAAAATACAATATACAGAACATATTGCGTTTGAATCCCAAAGTATGACGTTTCTTAAGAAATATTCATTAACATATTCAATGGTTATGTTTTTTAAATTCACATTAATACACATTTAGAGAAAATTATAGAAAAACATACCAGGGGGCCTAATCACGTCTCTCGTGTGGCTCAAACGTCTCGTCTCAACGAACGCTACAGAATAATAATTACAGATTTGACATTGGTACAATATACCTAAAATTGTGACACAATAGGATTTGACTCTTAATACCTGCAGTGAAATTCTTATTATGATTCATGAAATCATGAAAATTCAAAGCCTCAACGTGTTATTGGCTTGGTTTATTGTTATTTCATAACAGATTAAAAATGGAATGTTATATAATTAAAGAACTATGTATCTTTGTAGGCTAGTTCCTTTATGTCACCATAATTTCAATTAATATAATATTATCCCATTTAACATAGGCTACAAATATTTAGAGAGTCGTGACTATGGTGAATAAGATTTTTAGGACACATTATATTTGTTTATTTAGAGTTTTTTCTTCTGAAGTTTAAGTAAGAAACGTCACGTTAAGAAACTAGTTTAAGAGATATTGGCACCGAGAATCTTATATAATGTACATCTTACAACTAATTACACAAAGAAATGCTTTTGTAAAATCTAATTAATATAATAAATTACTTAATATTATCACATAGCTAGTGTATATTTACAGAGCTTTTATATTTAATTATAAATGTAACTTCTATTTATACAAAGCGCTTTTTAGCGACCACAGATAATACGAGATTACGGAAAGGAAAGAAAAAAAATTAGTCATATTTTAATGAACTTTTTAGGTTAAACTTGAGATGTTTTTTGGTTAATTATCTGTGGTCTAGAAGTGGTAATACGCAAAGTTAATGGGCTGGCTGTTGTCCTCGGCGTTATCATTAACATTCAAGTTTTCGTCACTGTCCACGGACTCACTCGTCTTCGTCTCACGAATATCATCATATCGATTCACCCTAACATGCCAGTTCGACAGGTCGAACGGCGCGTCATTCGAGTCCTTGCACGTTCTCGAATAATCGTAATTATAATAAAAGTTATCGTAACGGTCACTCGCGTATTTGACACTCGCGTCTGTATCGTCTCTTTGGAACGGGGCGTGTCCCGTTTCGTGCGCGCGGGACGGGTCGGGTCGAGCCGTTTCCGCGCTAGGGTCGGATCACTGGCGGTGGTGCGGCATGTGCAGGTGCAAGTCGAGACGGGGCCGCTTCGCGTCGTCGTCGTCGCTGCACGGGTCGGCCTCGTGGGACTCCTGCTCGTCGCACTCCTCGCCCAGTTCCTCTTGTTTGCGTTTTGCGGTCGCCATTTCGGCGGCGTGCTTTTTTCGCCATTTTGTTCTTCTGTTTTGGAACCATACCTGTAGGGAAAAATGAGAATTTTTAATTATAATTCATATTGTTATTTTATTAGTTCTAGATAGTATTATTGGAGTGATTCAATTAAAAATTATTGAGACAATACTGTATCAATCATTTATCGATTATACAATCTTAAAGAAGGTACTTGAAATAAGTTTGCTCATAAAGGTTTTAGACTGCTTACAGAAGGATTAAAACTTTCTGTATTTGCGCGATCCAAGTTTAAAATTAGCTAGCCGGTCTAGAATCATCCAGCAATAATTTGGCCAAAACTCAAACAAAAGGTGCTCAGATGAGCGCAGTGTAAAGCGACATTTTACATTTGGAAACGAGCCACTAAACTCCATGTTTGCGATCCTGAAAGCCAAATATAAAGAGCGGGTCAACATTCCCGCGCCATGTGAACCTAATCTGTACCACCGACATAATAATGCCTCATTAAATACCGCCTTTAAGTCGAAACCGGGAGGCGGTACATCTCTTTCATTCGCATAAAATCTTGTCGCGCGCGATAAAGACAACGATAGTAGCCATGTTCTACGATAATTAAGGGTCGTTTTGCAAATTACACGGTACTTAACCAGCCATATAACAATCATTAATCACCGGGACGGGGCGTCGGGCGTCTCGCTCGCTCGTACGGGGAGCCGGTATCGCGGGCCTCGTCGCACGGCCCGGCGGTAGACAGGAATTTAATTAGGTCATAAATACATTTTCATTATTAGAGCGGGCTCGAAAGGTTGTCGATCCCGCACTTAGCAGGCTGATGGCGAGCCTTCGACGTCTAATAAAGCGATCTGCATTGAGTCGGGGTCGTTATCATTTACGTTCTTTGTTATTTGCCACTTTATTTTTATACGCGTCGTAATCTCAACGTGTAATAATGAAAGCCGTGGAGTTAAAAGAATAACTTTTGATGTTTGAATAAAAGATTTTGTGATAATCGTTGAATTTGTTTGATTTCATTTAATATTCACTTTCAATATAATTTTATTCAGTTCTGTATTTTTATGAAAACTTGTGGACTTTTCCATAATTTTATCAGAATGTAATTTAAAAGAATTTAATATTTCATGAGTTCTTTGGATATTATAATAATACCACTGTAAGTAAACGTAGTGCAAAAATAATTCTACTGAAATTCTGTAAGGTACATCTTGAAATAAATGCGATGAAATAAAATGCACCATAACAACATTTGTATTTTAATATATCAACTAGCTTCCGCTCGCAACTTCGCCCGCGTTTACTATACTAATATTATAAAGCTGAAGAGTTTGTTTGTTTGAATGCGCTAATCTTAGAAACTACTGGTACTAATTGAAAAATTATTTTTGTGTTAGATAGTTTATTTATTGAGAAAGGCTATAGGCTATTACATCACGCTACGACTCACAGGACAAAAGCAGTAATCATAAACGCGAGTAAAACCGCGAGGGGTAGCTAGTAGAACAATATAAAGTAGCCTACGTGTTTTTCTGATGTATAAGTTATATTACTGCAAGATATCATCAAAATCTGTTCAGTAATTATTGCGTGAAGAAGTAATAAGCATTCATCCATCCCCACAAAGTTTCGTATTTATATCAAAACAAGCAAAAACCAACAAAGACCCTACATAAACACAGCCGATGTTAGAATCATAACATTATTTAGTAGTTACAAGAGAACACGGCTCTGCAACATAATTGTATGTCGCAAGATGTTAACATCGTCAGCGGGCTGTTACACGCCTTAATAGTCATCTCGCTGTCGATGAGCCTCGGGATATCGTTTGAACGTTACTGGAAGCTGTGTAGAGATCTCTGTAGAGATATTTTAATTCATGTATAAATGTTCCTTTTGTTATATTATATTATATAGTTTACTTTGTTCTCTGTTAATGCCATATTTTGATTTTGTTTATATTTTCCAGAAAAGATTACGTGCTCGATTTGGCTGATTTTTTTTCTATATGTTTTTATCTATTTCAGCCGACTTAAAAAAGAGAAGATTCTCATTCGTAGCGTATGTTTGTTTAATGATTGTTACCTTAGAGCTACGCCATTTCTTCTTTCTTTATTTCTTGTTACCTTAGAACCGATTTTGAAAATTCTTTTTTTATTCGAAAGGTCAAACTTTTATATTGGTTTTAGAAATTTATTACCCATAATAGATTTAATAGTATATTGTCCAAGTAAAAAAAAATATGTATTTTGATTTTAAAGTCTTTTGCTTTTTTTAAGTCTTATTTCTACTAAGTAGGCTATTCTGATGGAAAACATAACAATTTAAAAGAATAACACCAAACTCCTTATTTAAAGCAATCGTTGTCGAATGGATATTTAAAAAAACACCACGTCAAAGTTTTAAGTAAACAAAAATATTTATACACGATTGAATATACTTTTTTATAAAATCTCTTAGAATACTCGTATATAAACTCGTCTTCCATAGTTAGAATAGAGTAAAAAATCTAATACTACCAGAGAAGACTAAAAACGGACTTTCATACAAGTAGAACCAGAGGCAGATGCAAGTATTACATACGTATAATATCCCCGCATCTTGAAATTGAATGTTATGGGAAGTTTACAACACAAATTGACCATAAACCGATCTTAACAAGACATTTTGATGCCGCGGCAAATGATCATAAAGGTTTAATGAGCTCCTGACGCTTTATCGTCTGTCTGTGCATGAGGGAAAGTCACGTGATGAATTTTAATATATGTCTTGTTTATTTCTTGGTTAAGGGGATTTTTCCTGTGACAAAGAAAAGAAGAAAAACATACTCATTTTTTATGAAAATAGCTGACACACGAGCAATACATCAAGGATATTTGCAGCACCAGAAGACCCATTGGACTTTCTTTGAAGGTTTCTTCTCAATTTAACTATTCCGAAACCGTAATAGATTCATTTGCTTGACATTCAAAAAGGGAAGGTAAAAAATAATTTGATTTTTATTGTCAAGTTGATAAAGCGAATTAGGTAAGAAAGAGAAAAGAGAGGGAATTAGGTTGCTCTCTCTCTCTTTTCAAGAATATTCTTTTATTGAAAACGTCCTTGTGTGGGTACATCACTATAACAGTCTTTTACGCTTATAGGTTTTGCTCTCAAACTTCCATAAGGGTTTACATAAGTTGTTTGTCATTGGCTTACACTTACTTCATTGAAATAATTTAGTATTAGTGCTTTTATTTTTCAAGCCACAGCTTTCGAAAGATTTTCTAGGTAACTGTTAACAGGTTATAGAGTTAGTCAATTACGTGAAAAAAACAAATGTGAGGATTTAAAGTCCACATATTTTCTTTAATAGCTATGTTTTTAAAATTATTACGAATGTGTACATATTCTAATAGCTTTTTTCCGCGACTCCTGAGTGTCAGAACTGGTAAATCGTTGTGACCTCTTATATAAATTGTTTTTCTACGTGACATTGACGAAATAACATGTGTCTTGGCAATTGACACAACTGAAAGCCATAAACCAAAAAATTGAATTGAATTTAATTATAAATAGTTTGACCGATTTTGAAATGTGAGGTGTCATTGAGCAGTCCCGTTTACAATTTTATAAATTACCTAAGTCTGGTTAAGACTATCCATAACCGTATGAACAAAATTATTGTCATCAACGAATCGAAAAACAAAATTATACTTTTACAACAATATAGACAGGCAAGGTTTAAGTACAACTTTTTTAGCAGCTACAGAAAGTGATATCGCTATTGATTCCGCACTGATTGCGATCGCGAAAATAAAACTACAGAGAAACAACATGGCGGCAATAAAAAGCGTAGAAACAAAACAAGATTTACAACGGTATACCTACGCGTTATATTTGGGTCATTCAGTTTTATTGTGGTTGCGCACACGGGAGACAAGACAGTAGCTTACTATTGTCAGTGTGTCTACTAGGATTGGTAGATATTAGTTTATCATTTTCGGGATAATTCTAGGTTAGAATAATATTGAATCATTTGAGAGAAATAGTAACTCGCATTATTAACACGAGAAGACAGAAAAAACTCATAACACCAAGTTTTCGAATTCGCGATGTAAATGTATCCTTCTCGGAGCAAGGTTTCCATTTGTATAATACTTACTACAGATTTTTTTGCAGTTATTTATGAATAAATTTAAATTGTATATTAAAAAGTCTTCAATAGTTAATGCTTATTATTCTGTGCAAGATTATATAGATGATAATGATGCGTGAATAAATGGAAATACTAAAAAAAACCTCCTTATGGGAAAACTCGTAGCTATTTAAAATTCGAAAATGTAAAATCTAGTTATTCGATACTGAACACGACGGAAAATTTCCCCGGATTACTCGGCTATCTAGCAGGCGTCTACAATTCGATGCCACGTGTTGATTGTTTAAAAATAATTATTATAAAGCATAGAAGAATAGTTTAAAGAATTTTCGTTACCTATTTGTTCATTCATACAATATACAATTTAATTGTATAAAGAATTACCCGCATGAATATTTATTTGTACAATTACAAAATAAAAACTAAATAAAAGTCCTTCTTTGTTTACTTCTTTCAAATTAAAATCGATGCGCGCGGGAACCTAACCTAACCGGAAGTTTCTACAACTAGAACTTTAATCTTTCCAATAAAAACTCGCTTATAAATTAGACTAGTTTGATAAAGAGTTAATATTTAAGTGTAAATCTTAAATAAAAATTCAATAATTTCTTTCAAGTGTCGCATTCCACTAAGACAGCGTGTCACAAACGTGGATTATCATTGCTCCATTTATTTTTACGAGAGTCGGATATCCGCGAAAACATGGCTTTTGTTTCACTTTTACATTCAAAGCCCGTCTTTATGTACTGCGACGTAAATAACTATAAACTTGAGTGAATTTTGTTTTTATGTTTTGTAATAAAATGTTTATTTATCGATGCAATTGATTTTATTTGTTATTTTTTTACATGACAATCAAAGCAAGATCGGCGAAGTCCAATTTAGATTCGAGCTTGAGTTCTGTACGAATCACACCCAATACATTATTGTTTAATTTATTTTTTATTAATGCTTTAATAGTAGGTATTTATATGGATGTATTTCATTCAAATAATGTTTTGATTTTTTAACCTATGGAAAGTTTGAGCGGAAGCCTTTGCCCAAGTGCGAGACACATTAGGATAAACAATATTAAAAGAAATATAATAGCGAATGTTTTTTAATTTATTAACCCTTGCTTTAATGTTAATCATAAAGTGTCAAAAACTTAAACGTGATTATAACTGACCATCGCACTCTTCAATTCTTCTCAAAACGTTTTAAACTTTTGTAAATATATTCAATTAATACAATATCATACTAATGACTTCAATTCACACATGAATAACTTCACTATAAATATTTGCACACGATTGAATAGCCAACAGTTTGTTTATATGACGTTACAATGAAAACCGGTAATACTTTGTTGTATCACAAAAACTTAGTCAAAGTAGTTCAGTCAGAGGGTGCTCGGGTGTCGTCGGACATACGATGTTTATTATTATATTTACGACCGAACAAGAATCTTCGCAAGAATATTATTACATTTATTATTATTTTCCACTGTTCCATTATACCCGAGTCACCCCTGTATTCAATTACTTAAGTGCTAAAAGACGAACATCGACACGTATACTTGTCTCTTTCCATCGCCTCACCGAGAGTAACCGCCGTCTCGTTCCCGCGGGGAGGGTCGGGATAATTATATGAATATCTATTATTTTTCACGAGAACTCGGTGATGGTCGATAGGTAATGCTCGGTGGCGTATAATAACATCTTAGCGGCCATGTTTTCTTCGGGGTAATTATATCGAATGAGACGCTGAATGTCTGTCTGTAACGGTTTCATTGAAGCGCCAATTGATGTGTTCATAAAATGTATTCGTAGGTTCGGATTTAATAACAGTATTATGTTTAATTAGGGTTGTCTATTGACGTTATAGAAATTATAACTGTTATCGTATTTAAGTTAACGAAATCTTATTCGTATTACGAACACGTATTTATTTAATTATGCCTAATTTTCTTGTAAATATTAACGATCAAGGATGTTAGTATATTAACTTATACGACAACAACTTCAACAATCATAACCGACAAATATTATTACATACACTAAAAATATGTTAAATTTTTGGATGTTTACACCCAGAATGCAGGACACTATGGACTACATTGAAGTCAAATTTGGCTGCAGATTTTTAAAGTCAAATAGTATGAACGATGTTACGTCCACCTATAACATATCACTGAAACTTTGATACCCAGCTCGCTACCTAGTGCATTCTCGATCTATAACACTAGCTACACTTTGTTTTATAAAAATAACTGGAAAACAAGTAGGCGGGATTTTACTTATTAAATAATCACTGCTGCCCATGTACATTTGCATTTTATATATGGAAAATTGTATAAAAGTCCTATATCCCATGAATTTTGAAATGTATGCTCTATAGATGGTGAAAAGGTATATAAATAGTGTATGTTTAGAAATCTATCTCCTTTTGGTGTAATGTGATGTCGTAAAAACTACATTGCACCCATGCGAAGCCAGAGCGGATCGCTAATTCAACACATTCATAAGCGAAGCCGCGGGAAAAAGCTTTTTAGACAAATACAAAAGAAAATATTGTAAAAAGATAAAACTGCACCATTTCTACATGATGTGACACCATCATATACTTCAGGACGTCCAAACAATAGATACGGTCATCAATCAAAAAGCCCGCCATTTTGAGCCTAGCGAATAAAATGCAGCTCGCGACTCGTGTATTTCATTTTTTTTTTATCCGGCGGCCATTAGTAAAGGCCATCGATCAAACAATTCCAATTTACCTATCGGCCACAAATTCTTCAAAACGACTGATACATGAATAAAGATAAAAAAATAAATTGAGTGCGCGTGGCGCGGTTTTTTAATCTGTGTGCCGGTGGGGCGTTCTATATTCGTGTATAATCTGTAGCCATTGTGCATGCCTTTAAAATATAAAATATTGTATCGATATCAATCGATTGAATAATGAAAAACCGATCTATAGAAATATCATTTAACAACCTTAAGCCGATGTTATTTTACAAAAATAATGATTTTACCTACAAAAATTTCATACAATGAAATTGTTATGAAATTATTTTGGGGCACTAATTCATTAATGTAAGTTACGCTTTATGAATTAATTTATAATTTAAATAATAAATGTTTATATATATATTTTTACTTTTAAATAAATGTTGTCGTTTAGTCTTAAGTTTAGGATAAATTAAGTAATAATTTTCAATATTTCATTCACAGTTGTTTTTTTTTTAATTATACAAAAATTAATAATAATCCAAAGATTTTTTAACAATATCTTTTTCCATGAGACGGAATGTAAAGCTTTCGAAAAGACGTTTTTTTATGAAAATATTACTCTGCGATACTTTTCTGACCAATTCATTTCAATATGTCAATATCAATTACATAGAGAAGGTTTTTAAAAAATGTATAAAACTTTTAATATTTACTTAGAAATTATATTGATAATAATTTTATTTACAGATAAAAATAAACCTATATATGGTGTACCTAATACTTTAAGGAGTTAAACATTTTAATTATATCTATTTCTATTTTTTTTACACAAAAATAAAAAAAATGACCAATAAACGGATACCTACTTAGCATATAAAAAAAAAAACACAATATTTTTCTCTATCTAACAAATATGTCAAATCAAGTATCCGAATCATTAGGCGGCGAGCACACAGAGTATTACCGGGACAAATCGTAGCGGCTATTAACAGCGGCGCGCGATAAGGCGTGACAAATGACGCGCGCTAATGATGTTCAGCTTACGCGTTACGTTCGAAAGCGCCCTAACTTTGATAGCTAATTGAGACCGCTCGGTTTGAATCAACCCTTTTAGATGTTGGGATAGAAATTGTAGTTTATCCAATTTTTATTTTGTTTGTTGAAAAAATGAATGATGGACCGAGTGAATGAAACTGAACAAATTAAATAATTAACAAGTGAATGCTACAAACCCTTAAGAATGATTGTTTATGATAGTTCGATTTAGCATTATTAACATTTTTATAGACACTCGAGATTAAAACTATGAATATATGCAATTTTTAGGACAGAATTATCCGATCAGCTAGTAGGTACAATGTATATAATGTCTTATGACATACTGAAGACAAAGTAAAAAACTTTTATGTAAGTAAAACAATGATAGGAATAATAATACTTAATACAAAATATATATATATATATATATATATATATATATATATATATATATATATATATTTTGTATTAAGTATTATTATTCCTATTTATATATATATATATATATATATATATATATATATATACTAATACTTAAAACTAACGATATAGGATTACATATAGTATTCTTTTTAATTAAATCATCCGTTTGAGTTCACAGTCAAAAGCTATGTTCTATTTAACTAAAGAATGGCGAAGTTATTAAATAACTTAAATAGCTAATTTTTAATCCCAAGTTTTTTTTATATAATTGGGTTGAAAAACAAATATTAAAAAATAATTTTTTAACAACATAATTTTCCCTACCTACATAAAAACCCATAAATCATAAAAGGATTAAAATGGCGGCTACAAATTTGCCGTTATTAAAAAAACTCATTTGCAAATTTCGAAAGACAAGAAGATATTAAAGCGATAAACTTAATTATCTACAATTTGGACGGGGGATGGAACCACCCCTTTTGTTTTTTAAGACTTATAAAAATGTTAATGAAAAACATTTTAAAGATAGCGTCGCTTTTACGCTGATTAAATCTTTACTATAGCATTTTAAAAGGTTGGGCTGATGACTTTATATGTGGACGCTGATAAAGAATACTGTGTCAAGCCACAAGAACTTCATTTTGACAAAATGGCGTCTAAAGATGTCAAACCTATTCTTAATAAATTTGTTTGAGGGAGTATATGTATATCCATCTTTACTTTTCGACTTTAATAAAAGGTACAATGATTTAAAAGCAGATTGATATATTTAATGTATTATTTAATAAAAAGTTTTTCAAATATTTGAAATTATTTTATAAATTGCAAAATATGGAACGCACTTGACATTCCAATCATTGAATTAAGAAACTTTTTTCTATACTTATTCAGTTTATATGGCTTAAAATGTTTTTGAATAATGTTAATTAGGTAACGAATATAACTTTTTGTGGGTTGACACATTATTGCTTGTCAGCATCCATGTATAACCTTTCTAACAAAATTTATAGCATAGTGTATAGAAAAATCCCATATACATAACAAAATGTTCTCTTACAGACATTGTCAGTCATATGCCAAAACACAATACATCTACTTAAGCACATTTTAATAAGTTTAAGTTGAGAATTGCGACCATAACTGAAACACGTTTCGACGTCGCATCGTGAGATTTTATTTGATTTTAAATAGAAAATCATTTTATTGTACCACTGTGCGACGTCGCGCTGTGGCACGTTACGTTTTGAAACGTTATGTCGTAACTTCGTGAAAATCTACGACGTGCAACGTAAAAAATACATCAAGTGATTTTTCCTATATATATCTAATATTGTGTTTTGGCATATGAATGACAGTGTAAGGAAAATTTTGAAAAACACTAAGATATGCGACATATTGTAGCGTTATACTGTGTCGTAATTTTCAGTGTATTTTTTATAAAAATATAATGGATTAAAATAAACCGTTATAAAATATGTTTTTTAACAATTACTAATATTGTATACAATTGTATTTTCAAGCAATGAAAGTTTATTATATAAATTTGCCATAAATATACGGTAATCACTTTTCAATAAAACCAACATTAATTTAAATTACATTATAAATTTTAAAAGGAAATTACTAAAAAACTCCAATAAGTACAAATCACGTACAAAACCGGACAGCGGGAAACAGCGGAAGTTTGCAAATTAAGAAAATGTAATTAGTCCGCCCTCCGGACATAATTAAACGGGATCTTGTTGTAATTTTGACATTTCATTTTTTCCCGCCGTCACCTCTCCCTTATTAATTAAAAGAAAAACTGCCTCTAAAATTTAATCTGTGCTCTTCTTTTTTCGGTGACATTTTTCTTTTGAGTTAATGAAACGGCAGAGATTCGTGATAGGCGCGTTTTTTTTTTTAATTTTAACTTTTTAAACTTTGATTAATAATTCGTTTGTGAAGGTGTAATTAATAACAATTTTTCGTAACTTAATTTTAAAATGGAATTATTATAATATTATTCTAGATCCTGAGTAAAATATACAATGTGACTAATATATTAAAAAAAAAGTATAATACTGGCAACAAAAAAAATAAAGTCACCCCTACATTGCCCATATCTAATAAGGCGTAGGACACAAAAGCGATAACAATTTAAATGAGCAGAACGAATTTCGCTGGCCACTAATCTCGGTACCTATCAGATCAGTAATTTTAAAACAGGGGTAGCTCCGTGTAATCCCACCCTTATCGGGTGTAAGCCACTCGTCAAGTCGGAGTTAGGAGGAATTGTAAAAATGGTTTTTATAATGTGTTACGCTGACGTGCTGACGTGGAAGAGTTGTTGGTCATTAAGTTGTAACATATAAAGGTAAAACAGATACTGAAAAGAAGATTAACGTAATTGAGATGACCATGAGTGAGAATTAAACGTTATTTTTGTTATAAAAATATTGTGTACGTTAGTTGAGTATTAGTTATAAAATTGTATTTTAAATGGAAACATTTTTAATTATTAAAAGAAGTAGCATTACAATTATATTATATAACTAAACAAAATGTATGCTCATTGATTTTGCTTCCATAATTTTTTGCTAATTCCTCAAGACTGAGTATGGCAGTCATAAGAGTCTTTGGGCCAACAAGATAATTGACGAAGTTGTCAAAATTGAAAATGGGTACCCATTTTTAACGTCGAATAAGATGAACTTAACATATCTATAATTTTATTATATATTTGATATTTCAGAATCAAGTATAAATATTTCAAGTGGGCTCTCACAAGCACTTTTGAATCGTCAATACATAAGTAAAAAAAAGCAAAAAGTATTTACATTAATAAGAAACTACCAGCTGTTCGGAATGTAGATTCTACAAAGAAGAACCGGCTAAAAACTCGATAGTTACTCTTTTAAAAGTGGTCAGTATATCATTGACAATCACCACAAAACCGTAAGAATTTATTATCGATGCTGTGTGTTAAATTACATTGGTAATAAAATAATTATCTAAGCTGTTGAATGTGACACGTTGTACAATAAAGTTATTTCACGCTCCACTAATAATTCGATTTGCGTGTAACATTTATTTAAACATATTAATCCTTTAATGTCAAGTGTAAACAAACATTCTGTTCAATGGCGCTGCATCGTATAAGTCGCCGGTCGGCTGCCGTCGGGCTTAACTGTCATTTAAATTTAAATTAAGGCATTAAACGTTGTTTTGACTGAGACCACCGCATTCGTTTTCCTTATCGCGGGTGTGGCCTCGGCTTTAGGGCGTAATCGGCGAGTGTGCCGCGAGCTTTACAATGTAATCGCGGTGACGTATGAGACGAATCGCGTCGAGTGTGTCACGTGTGCTTTAAAATGTTGTTTAAACTTAATTAAAAGATTGATTTACAGGGAATCTTAATCCTTTTGATTATAATCAAATTGTTATTATTTTTGAAATGAATAACGAATACATTGAATACGATGGCGGTTAACGCAAACGTGACATTTTGAGTTAAGAGACAAGTTTAAGCTTTGAAAATTACATTGGTAAGTGTGTAACCTTGTAATATGTCGCAGGTACCTAGTTACGAACGCTGTGTATGTGAAAAGTAAGGCACTGACACTAAAATTCTTCTTTTAGGTAAAGCAAGGAGAAACAACTTATGTAAATATTTACGAAAGTCTGAGAGCGAAATTATTATTAAATTATAAACCACAGTGTAATTCTCTGCTAAGAGTAGGTATTGCATTTCAAGATTATACAGTTTTTATAGAAACCTCAAACATCAGTTAAAAAAATAATTAAATCGCAAAATGTTGACTTTACGTTTCGTTGAAATTGCTAAATATACACTCGCATTATACACGCGATCATGATAAAGTCATTTTCGATCAGTACCTATTTTTTTTGACTAACTTTGCTGACTTGCAGCGATTGTAGCGAAAATTCCGATAGAGGCGCTCCCAGTAGTCCTGGTCAATGTATGTATTTTAGGGGTTTTCAAGCGTCGAGTGTATAGACACCTTTCCTTCAAAGGCCCCGTAACGACCCTGGTGTTGCGGATGTCCATGGGCGTAACCACTTAACATCAGGTGGGACTATTTGCTCGTTTGCCCCCCTATTTATAACAAAAAAAGAATGTAAGAATACCGAAAAATGACGTTAACGAAAACTATCAAAACCCGTCCTAGGGTACAGAATACCCCAGTCGATAACAATCGCCGCGTAACAAATTGAAAATTCCCCATAAAACCAATGCGACTGATACCGAGCAGTGTTTTATTATTTATCGAGCTCTTAATCCAGCGCCATAAATCTGCCGACGCGGAACCAACATGGCGTCGTTTTTTTCCCGCGAAAAAGAATCGGCCGCGGAAAGCGGGAATGAGCGGCAGATTAGGCGGGATAAGGCCAGGTTATTAATGGAGCACAGATACACGACAGCGGATAACGGATGTGTTTTTACGAATTTGTTTATGGTCGCAGTTTAGTGACGATTGATCGGGTTTATCAAATGTGTTTTTTTTTTCTTTTTAATAAAAATACGTAAGTTATTTTTTAATTTAATTGATGTGGGTTTTTTTGGATTTATGTTTTTATATTGATTTGAAAATAGAGACTAATATATTTTAAGCCTAAATATTATTGTGCTAAATCAGTAAAAAATTAAAAGTAAATTCGGCGCCACACATTGCTATAATGAAGTTTAAATCATAAAAAATTAAATAAAAATCCCGACAACATTATATTCGATTCAATCACAGAGAAATATCATATAAATGTACATTTTTCTTCCTTGCTGTTATGTAAAAACTGACACATCAAAAACTAGAACTTTATTATAAAAATATTACAATAGAGCAACGTATAAAACTTAAGGACGAAGTGTATTCGTGATGCTATCGGATTTTCGTACAAAGTGTAGGGTTAAAAATAAGACGAGAATAAAGTAGAGCGCGCTGGTGGCTGTATTCTACAGAACTTTACCAATAACACGCCTCTACACGCCGCGGCTCGCACGCGGGACATTATAAATATACACTTTGCTTTTCTCTTATAAATAAGCTTATATTTTTCATTGGTGGTCTATATTTGATAGAAATGTTATCTATACTAATGTTATAAGTTAAATTACGGTAGTTTCAAGATCGACCAGTGGGATTTGTAAAAATTGTTCGCATTAGATAGTCCACTTACTATAGACTCTTACATATCATTGGAGAAATATTAGGAGTATATGTCATATATAACTATTATGTAATTTTACTTTATAAAATCAAGTATGTAGCTTGTAATGTTTTATTACGTGCTAACATTATATTCTATCTTATTTTCATCAGTATCGCAATATGAATCACTTCGCGTATTCGCTTCTTATTTACTTCGATTTAATAGAATTCGATTAAGTTTCAGCATAATTAGGAGTATCTCACTGGGAAGGGTTATATATTTTTATACAGATTCTAAATGTACCTTGTAGTAATATTTTTTTTTATTATTGTCGCTGTATATATGATCCTGTCGGCCGGTGTACGACCGGACGGATATTTACAAGTTATTGCGATCGCTCTGTGAAAGTGCTGCGCCATGATACACCCTCCTACCGACCTTATGAGCCACTTCTGAACTTTGTTACGACGATCTTTTATATATCTATACTATGTCACGAATAGGGCAGTAACTTAGTTATTCTGTGTTTCAAAATCGATGATTAATAGCGTTTAATATAAGGATATTCTTTTTTTAATACACTTTATTGCATAAAAGGAAGAATAAATGTACAAAAGAATAAAACAAAGAATGAACTTTTATTTTTCAAATTAAAAAATGACGACTCTTGATAAATTAATTTCATATTAAAAAAAAAAGTGCAACACGCCGATCTTCGGCAAGAATGAGGTACTGCCGCGGTAGACCTGTAGTCAATGGACTACAACTAGACTCGATCAATCTCTACAAGGTGCAGGGCCTGCGGTACATGTTTCTGATAACTACCACAATAGTTGTTGAACTTGTCATTTAACACTATTAAAAATCCTTGATCCTTCCGTTCGACACAAAGTCATAGCATCTCATACTCAATAATCTTATAAAATCACCATGAAAGTTGATGCGCTATGACGTAACGCAGCGATCCGATTGGCTCATGAATACATATTACGGCGAACACGACGTTACACGGGAATAACATCCAGTGATTGTTTTTACGATATCGGTATTATTGTTTCGTTAATATAATGTGATTCTTGTTATTATTTCTTGATACCAGTGTTAGGTTATTAAGATTGACGATTTTTTACTTTCTTATTCGCATTTTATAAGAATTTACATTTTAGCGAATCGTATAACTGTTTTGACTAAGATTCGTGTGTATTGTATGGTCAATTTTCTTTTATAATGTAGTCATTATTGCTACGGATAAATGATATTCTTTTGAATGATATACTTTAGATGATTAAGAAAAAATATAACAATAGACTTCATTTCAATATCTATATACATACATATGTAAACATTAAACTTATTTACAGACTAATCGATCAACATAGAGCTAAAACCGCTGGGTCTAGAAACATAAAATTTTGCACAAATGTTCCTTAAATATCGTAAGTGTACTAAGGATATTTGAAAATCCATTCCCTGAGGACTTAAAAGAGGGTTGAAAGTTTGTTAGGTATCAAATTTTCAACGCTGGTGAAGATGCGGAGTACTGCTATTATATATAGAAATAAACAAACATTGTTCCACATCAATACTAAAAATTAACATATCACGAAGTATATATCTCCAAAATATATGTCATAACTAAACAAGGCGACATAATCTCAAAACTAAACGGTCGAATCTCAACGTAATCGACACAACAGACACAACGTAGATCCTGAAGCACATCCAACAGAGCCATCACCGTCAAAATGGCCATTCGCCAACAAAACACAGCTCGATCATCCAATAAATCGGGCTAGAGTAAGCAATAACTGAACTATAGCAGTCGCATTCACTTGTTACCGATGTTACGTCGATAATACAACGATAATACAACGATACGTATGCGCCGAGCGCAGACCTTTATTATTATTTCCACATATTGACTTTGCGTTGTCTATCTGGGGGTGGGGGTGGTTGGGGGATGGGGGGAAGGGGTGGGGGAAGATGTAGTCGCGCTAGACACATGTAGCGGTCGAAATCGATAGGATAATGCGTTTAGGATTGGCTCGTCGTTTGCAGTGCCGCGGTTGTCTGGATTAGATGTTCGTAGGTATACAGGAGTTTGATGTTGTACGCTTAGTGCTGGTTTCTGAAATAAACCTTCGATAAATATGGTCATAAATGAGTTCGTTTTTAACTATATGAAACATTTTTTCTAGGTCAAATCTTTTTTGTAGTTATCATGTTAGGAATCGAATTTATTTAAGGATTTTGCAATTATCTATTGAAGCTTCTTTATTTTCTTTTTTGTTATGTGTACAATTTATATTACTACTCATAACTATAAAAGTCCATAACTAGAGTTTACAATACAGCCTAAAAAGGCAAACTGTTTATGGAATGATATTCATAATAAAAGAAATTAAAAGTAGTTGTTTTCGTTCTAAAGAAGTACGTACTTAGCTTTTAAAATTCTTTCAAAGCTACTGAAGTTTCTCGCGAGATCATAATTATCTAATGCACCCAACATTACTCACACATAAAAATAAAATAAAAAAACAACCAAAATGTCCAGTGAGTCACACATAATCCGAACGCACGTTACAGATATTAATCAAGAAAAATTCCAATTACACCATCAATCGAAACCGGAGCATTACGAAAAATCAATTAAAACGACATCTCACTAACCATCAGACGAAATTAACTGCCGACGCACAATAGGCACCACTTTTTATCTTGGCCATCGTAATACATCACTCCTTCGACAACCGTCCGTTTGACAAATGAAAGCCACCGCTGTAGGAATTAAATAAAACCGATAATTATCTCAGAGGAATGCCAAATGTAAATTAAGCTTTAATATAATTACCATGAGTTTAAATCCGTTTGAAAATTAATTATTATGTTGCTACGTTTTAATATCGCGCCTCATTATACGAATCACTGCGCTGTTACTAATTTTATAACGGCTTAAGTGCTGTTGCGCTTCAAAGAAATATCGACTCTAATGGAATGGAGCGGAGTTGTATTTGAATCGGTCGGTGGCATGATTTATGACTGTTTTAGTGGTAAGTCGATTGATGTCATAATAGGCGTATTGCAGACGGTGCGGTGGCAAGTAGCGACGGTAGCAGTCGGCGATCACATTAATGTCATTAGCTACTAATGACGGTTCAGTGAGAGGCCGTGAGATCCGCGCGAGTGTCGGTAGACTTTTATATCGTGTATTGATTTCGTAATTTACTAATGTTATATGATTAGTTTAACCTGTGACTTCTCTTTGAGATATGGAGATATTTTTCTACCAATCCATTCTAAAATATTATTAAATAATATCGTAAATTGTATATATATATTTTATAATAGATTTTTTAGCAGATTTTAGTGTGATATCTTTATATATGAATATTAGTATATATCAGAATTTTATCCTAAAATATAGCCTGTTTGCGAAACAAATAACCTATTTTGAACGAATTATCGTGGATCAGTTGATAAATTTGATGACTTATCTAATTAAACCCACTGACTAATAACAAGACCTCTCACCTCGAAATCTGTTTAGACTACAAAAGATTGAACAGTTCGCTAACTTTGACAGCTTACATCCGCCATATTGGTTTTTATGACGTCACATAGCCTTTAATACCCCGCGCAAAAATACAAATGTAATGATAATGACATTTTACTTTACTTTTGATGTGTACATCAAAAGCGGTCTAGACGTTTAGGCTGCAGGAAGTCACAATCGAATGAATATAGGTACATGCCCACGTACATACATACAACATTACCCACCGTCTGGGGTAGTCGTGTTAAAAGCTTACTTACATTTAAAAAAATCAACAAGTATTTTTTTCGTTAATTATTCTAACAAACAGACGATTAAAAATTAAATTCATTCTCGTCTTATATATGTATATAATACTATCATAATTAATCTTGTCATGTACAGACACAGCTGCAGTTCTATTATATATACATTTGCATTCATAATAGAAGTTATCTACGATCTTGTAGTTAATTAAGTCCGACTTAAGCATTGAAAGTTATTTTTTATACATCAAATGCGCAGATATTAAGCGTAATGGATTTAACCTTTTTCTATGTTACTACATCGCTCTGTAACCACATTTATGAAGTGAAGTGTCATAAGATTTATAGATAAGAGTCTTAAATTACCAAGTGTCATAATCAATGAAGTTACCACATATGTAATAGTTAAGATATAAAAAAGCAACCAGCAAGACTTTAAAAGCAGAATACATAATTTCGTGTATCATAATTATTCATTGTAAGCAATAATGTGTCAAGCCACAAAAAGTCAAATCGGAGGTATTAATGTATTCTCATAATGCGTCACGTATTTAACATTATTCAAAAAAATTTCAAGTCATCTAAATAAGTACGGAAAATGTTTCTTAATTTAATGTTGTGGTTAATTTAAGTGTGATACATATTTTTCAATATGTAATATTCTCATATATTAAAAACTTATTATTAGATAAAACATTTTTTAATCTGCTTTTAAATCATTATACCTTTCAGCAAAATAAAAAATGAAAAGATGGATGTATACATCGTCAAACAAATTGATTAACAATATTATATATTTTAAACTTTCGCGATTTATACTATTCATATTTAATACAACGGGTCTTATCGCGACAACTAATGGTAGTAATACCTTTTTATTGCCCGACGTTTTGACGAAGTTGCATTTGTCGTGGTGTTTATTAAGAATATGTTTGACATTTTAAGACGCCATTTTCTCAAAATAAAGTCCGTGTGGCTTGACATTGCTCATAAGCGTCCATATATGCGTATTATTTAAAAACAAAATCCACATTAAATCGAGCAAAGCCGCAACGAAGCTGGTTGCTAAAATAGACTCCCGAATATCCTTTGAATAAATCCATAGTATTAGGAGATAATAAAGTAAAATAATATTAAACAAACGCTCGAAGGTTGCCTAAGGATGTAACGGAACAAAATGGCGGGATTAATGGCGCGGTCGCGTTATTACAACATTAATTATAATATTAATTATTAGCTAACTCGCGTCCCGGCCCTTAAGGGACGGGGCCTGTAGCGATAACATAATCAATTCTATTCTATTTATATTTGTATTTAGAATTTATATTATTTTTTATTACAGTTATTAAAGTTAATTTATTCATTCAGCTTAAGTCTCGACGGGTTCGAACTATTAACTTCTAGTTTGACTGAGGTTATAGGATTTTTGTTTAGTTTATTCGTAATATGTAAAATACATTTATTTGAAGCTCACGACTCACTCCAATCAAAATAAACATATAAGTTGAACTTTTTTTTTATTTAAAACTGATAAAAAATCAGGGAGATTCAGATATTGCACGCTTAGTATTAAAGTAAGTGATTTGGAAATTTATGCGAAACCAGTTAGCTAAGTAATTAAAATTAAGTGTCTTATAATTCTGTGATTTATAATCTATGAGTTTGAAAAGAAAAACTATTCTATCAACATTTTGTGACAATAAAGGAAAGTAACACGGCCATTTTTTTTAACTTCGTTTAATAATATTGTACCAAAGAGATGCTGATAAGCAATAATGTGTCAACCCGCTAAAAGTAAAATTTGATATATTCTAATAATGCGTCACGTATTTACCATTATTAAAAAAAATTAAGTCATCTAAACTAAATAAGTTCCGAAAAAAATATTAATTAAGTGTTTCGCGCTTCAAGCGTGTTCCATATTTAGCAATATATAATAATCTCGCATATTTATAAACCTTGTTATCAGATAAAACATTTTATAATACCAATCTGCTTTTAATTCATTATACCTTTTATCAAAATAGAAAACAAAAGATGATGATGACGATATTTTAGGAACGTTTGTGCAAAATTTCATGTTTCCAGACCCAGAGGTTTCAGTTCTGCGTTAATCGATCAGTGAATATGTCAGACAGTCAGTTTTGATTTTTATATATGTATAAAGACGTGCTGTGTAGTTTGACCTTTGCTCAAAGATCAGACAAAAAATTAACAAAACTTTAACAGACGTTCTAAATCATGCTTAGAATATTAACTTTACACTTCCTTTTTTATTTTCTGTTAAGTATTTCCACACGATCGTAGAGTCTAATGTTGTTTTATAATGAATTATTACATAATATGTCATTTTAAATAATTAAGACTTAAAAATAACAGAACCCACGTTAAAGGTACGTACCTACATAGTTTCGTTTACTTATCTTACGTATTGCATTTAAACAAAACTGCTGAATTGCTATCGAAGTGAAGATCAAATCCAACAAAAAATAATAAATTTTAAAATCAGTTAAGAAATAACAAAGCTTAAAACACGCGCTACAAATTGAGAACCTCCTCCTTTATTGAAGTCGGTTAACAACATTTAAGTATTTTCCTATACTGAAAATATAATCGTAACAGCATGAGGTGTTTAAAAACCGTAGTAATAAATAATTTTAAGGATCGACTGAACTAAGCCCGCGCAAAACCTGACCTAGTGCAATAAATTAAGAATAAGGTGGCGTCGAGCCGAGCCGCTCTGATATTACAGAGATTTATCGAAATCCATTTTGAATTGAAAAGTAATATTTGAAATAAAATCGTATCGTTTTCAATTTATTCGTTTAGCATCTCAGCAGCACTCATCGATCAGCGGTAATTGCTTTTGCGGACGGTACTTTAAAGTCGCACATAAGCTCGAAGACGCGAGCGACATCTGTCGACGTAATTGAGGGATTAGGCAGATAATTGAAACTGTGCGAGCGGGAGGGACTATTCTCGACGGCGTGGGAGGGAGAGAGAGAAACGATCTCCTCAGCTCCGACGTCAAACAGAACGGTTAACAACGTGTCTTCTTGTATATTGTATTATCTTACGTTTTATGCCCTATTAATCTTGCTCGGGCGAGTGTTCGCGAGTGTCGTGCGAGATGCGATCCTGTTGTAACGTTTTAGAGTGCATTTTTGTTTGTTCCGTCTCGCTTTGTATGGGGTGTTCGGTTGTTTTCGGTGCAATAAATAATTGTTTGCGTAAAACTAGAGTGCCGTCGTTTAGTCGGCTGTCAGTGGAATCGCTTTATTTGAAGGCTGGAGGTAATCTCGGATAACAAGCGGCGTGAAGGAGATGAGACAATAAACACGTCATGCGAACTTTAAATTTAAAAGTTTCGAGATAAGATGACTTTTTGGCGATGTAATGCGATTACGTTTTGTTTGATTCAGTTTTAAATGTTTAAGGTTTTTAGAAAGTTTGCGAATGTTTTATGTGGCCTGGCATACATTGTCAAATTAAGGGTTAACAAGGCGAGTGTGGATCGAATTTATGTTCGAATTGATCTAATTGTTGCCTAAAATAAAATCTCGACTGACCTTATAACTACAATTTTTCTTTTGACATTACAAACGTAATTGAAAATATTAATGTAGTTATTAAATCATGATCAATATATACCTAGAATTATAAAAATATAATAAAATACTATTTTCCGAAACGTTATAAAATTAGTTCATTAAAAATGGTCCAATATTCTTTGCTATTTGATGATATGTAATTTAACTGAGAAATTCAAATTAAAATTGAACCGGTTCAGGCTTCAAGAAATGAATTTAAAACTAATTGACCGAATAGATTTTTTCAGGTTCTGAAATTATTGCGTTTACATGAAAAACAAACTTTTCGACTTTATTATTTTATAGAGCAGTAGCTATTCAGATTTTAAACAAAAATAATTAATCGTTTCAATGTCTTTTTTTTTTTCAACATAACTGAAGTTGTTATTTAAATTAATTTAATATTTTACCATGGCTTAGCTACACCGGCTTTGAATGTAACCATTCGACGCAATAATACCCAACATTACCGACATAATTAAATGCTTATTAAAATAACTTTCATCAAAATCGTAAAGCCTCAAAGCCTATACATACAAAATGAGATTAAATCTGTCCCACGCATCAAAATCATCATAGAATCCTAAAACAATTTAACGGTAGATTTAATAATCGGCTCGATTCGATAGTATCGATGCTAAGTCGATTAAAAATCGATTTTATACGGCGAAGCAGGAAGTGTCACTCGTCGGCTGACAGGGTTAATTAAAAATTATGTTGAATTTCTTGTATCGTATAATGTGTTGTTCGGATTATGTTGATGTGAAGCGGTCGTGTCAACGCCTCCAATTGACTTCCTAATCGTAGAATTATTTTATTTAAAACGCGAATGATAGTTCGATAATTAAATTAGATGAAATATTCGTTTTAGGGGACTTTCCGTCAGCGAGCTGTTTCTCGTGAACCAAAATAGATAGAGAAATTTCCATAAGGCGTGTTTTTATCACCGCTGTAACAACAAATCATTAAAAATGACTAAGTGTAAGTCACACGGGCATACAGGGGTTTTTTTATTAACTACACATTGTTATAACGCGTATCTTGTTTTTTATATAAAAATTAAAAGTTATGTATGTTAAGATACAGTGTTGTCTCTGTATGGAAATGATGGTAGAAGCTTTAAATTTATATCTTAGGCGATTAGATATAAATAAGTACGACTTTCAATATTTCTTAAAAATTTACCCCAAATCAATTTCCAACTCGAAATTAAATTCAAAATCAAAATATATTTTATTGAAGTAGCCTTTTACGAGCACTTTTGAATCGTTAACACAGAAACAAAAAAGAAAACAAAAAAACGAATTAATTAATTAATTTACCACCGGTCCGGAATGTAGAATATACCGAGAAGAACCGGTAAGAAACTCGATAGTTAAGTACTCTTTTAAAAAGTTTTACAATAGGTACATACATTTATGAGTTACATATTAAATACCCTGTCTGAATCCAACTTATATTAAATCCAAGCATGCGTGTTATCTATATAATCGTGAACAGAATAATATGCTTTAGCTACCAAGGACTTTTTAATATGTGCATGTGTGTTACATGTATGTTATCGATCTGTTAGGATATCTTCGTGCCTTCTTTCTTGCAGCGACGTAGCCTAAACTACGTCGTCCAAAATGATCGGCAAATAGGGCTTCAAAATTCATAAGCTTATAATCAATAGTTATACAATATCATTGACATTTCAATAACTAATTTCCAACGACGACAAATTTCTCAAGACATTAGATAATCTATGCTAAACCATGTAATCATTCGATTCGTTCGTTCAGCCGAACATCGTCCTCGCGAGGGCGGGAACGCGACGCCATAAAAATGCAAATGGCAGTGTCGACTGGGGATTTCGTTGTTGTATCAATCACACTCCTCTTGCTCCTTATTATTGCGGGATTTGTTCCCGGATTCCCCGTTTATTGTTTTCGAGTACGAATATCCTTGGACTTTTGTGGATTTGTATTTTTTCTCTCTGAGTAACAAGTTTTATTAAATATAAATTGTGTCATTGTTTTATCTGTATATTTAAGTCATTCGTTCAATTATTTTTTCGCTATTTTCAGTTTGACTTTGCTAAATTAATTATAAAAATAAGCAAACAATAATTAACATTGTTAAAACCAATTATGTTGCATACGAATGAATTTTAGCACCATGTCTTTAAATTTTAGAAGACTACGCAAATAGTCACCACCTAGCTTTTCGATAAAATTTCAATGCGGTTTTTTACGTAAAATATTGTATAGGAATGCACGTAACATATTGAAGCTAAATATGTCAAACCCATTTTTTTTTAACGATTATATATCCATTTTTTTTATTTTGATAAAAGGCACAATGAATTCGTAGCAGATTGGTATATAAAACGTTTTATCTAATACTATTTTTTTAAACATATGAGATTATTATATATATTCTAAAATATGGAAGATCAATATTCGAAACATTAAATTAAGAAACCTTTTTCCGTACTTATTTAGTTCAGATGACTTGAATAATTTTTGAATAATAAATACGAGACGCATTATAAGAACACATCAATATCTCATTATTTGACTTTTTGTGGGTTGAAATATTATTGCTTATCACCATCCAATTATAAAATGTCTCTGGTTAAAACAAATAAACGTACGATAATATTTTAAATAACCAAAAAGTTTCACATTCACCTCTATGTAAGAAGCAACTATTATTAACAAGCCACAAAATAAAGAAGAACTATTATTAATAATCTGTGGCAAATACAAAACTAATCGATCATCAAACAGCGATTAGTAAAGCATATTTTCCAACTGCAGAGGCCCATCTGTCACACGACAAACAGACCTCAGGGCGGCCATTGTGATGGAAATGCGACCACAGTTGCTGTTAATATCGCGCCCGCGCCGCCGCATCGGACACGCCTACACACATGCGATTTTTTTATTAATGTGTCAAAAATTCGGAATATATTTGTCGTCTAGGAGCTGGAAGCGTTTTTGATGATGTCGTTTTGACGTATCTCTACCCAATTATCAAAAATTAATGGAATTGAATTGAATTTTGATCGTAATGATTGCGTACAATATGTAAGTTAATTGTTATACATAGTGCTCTCGCGATATACTCGTAGCAGTCATAGATTGTTTCTGATGTTCATTTGTAGAATTTCTAAATATTTATACCAATAACAATCTTATACGTCTTACAATTGAATATTACTTAAAGTACATCAAAGCTTATTATGATTGAAATAGTTTTTGAATGGTTGGATTTTAATTGATTTATTTCGTATCATCTATGCTAATATTACAAAGATGTAAAATTTGTTTCTAAGTTAGTATGTAGGGGATAATTTCTGAAATTACAGATCCGAATAAAAATAAATTATTTTTGCGTTGTAAAGATTATAGGCTATATTATATCACGCTATGACTCATAATAACAAATAAATAATCATAAACGCGAGTGAAACCGCGAGGGACAGTCAGTATTATAAATTTTATTAAGTCACAATAAGCTTTGTTGAAATGCCGGCAGCTCTTAGCCTATTTTAAACGTTTCGATTTGAAAAGTACAAAGTAATGCTCCAATCGGATTAGGGTCCGAGCAGCTTGCCTCAAAGGATTTTATTTGCAAATACGTGATTATTACTAAGCCTATTCGCAGGCGGTTGACTTATATTCTTCACTAGCGACCCGGCCCGGCTTCGCACAGAAATATAAGTTTTTATATGTTCATCAGGGATGTTGGATTCTAATGGTGAAAGAATTGTTTAAATCGGTCTAGTAATTTCAGAGCCTACTTAATGCAATCAAATAAACAATCAAATATTTTCTTTTTATAATATTAATTTAGATTCGTAATTATATACAGTTATCTAAAAAAATCTAGTTACAGACAATAAATTCAAAATTTTAATTAAAAATATAAAAATTCTAACAGTTGAAATTTCCATTATTTGAATAACAAATATTCTAATAACTACTAAACCGATTTTGATGAAAATTCTATGGAACCAATCGGAGTATAAAAGGCAAACAAAAAAATAACCAAATCGGTCAAGCCGTTCGCGAGTAATCGGTGAACATATGTACATATAAAAAAGTCCCCGGCGAATTGAGAACGTCCTCTTTTTTAATAGTCGGTTAACAATTGGCGTATTACAAAGTGCTACATTCTTAGTAATACAATTAATTAGAGTGTTTCCCTCCTCTTACTCGCTCTGACGCTCAATGTCGTAACAAAAATGTATTAAACACATCTCCAGTAGGAATAGAAAACTTAAATTGAAACTTTATTTCGATTAAACATTACGAACGGAAACAATCCTAATTTAAATCAAGTTACAATTTAAAAACATTTAAAAATATTTTTATTATATTTAGGTACTTTTTGATTATTTGTTTGATATAAAAATAATTTCATTATTTAAGGATTTGTAGCCATTTCTTGATAATTTGTTTGTTAAGTAGTAAGTACTATTACACGCAACTGTTAAAAGAAGGTATCTTATGACTCTCATAACCGAAAGTACCTACTCGGAAACATGAGAAAAATTTTAAGAGGAGCCATTAAGTTTCAAGCAAGAAAGCAAGTACTTTTCCGTAAATATATACTTTAGACCGTTGGACTCAATTCGTCGGACATATATTATTATTGTATTATTTTTATGTACGCTCGATTATTCTAAAACGTTTTATTAATTCTTTCTTTTGTTTGTATATACAAAGAGTATATTACTCTCCCATTGAACTTCGTCAAATATGTGGAAATAGTATCTCATCCAAGTGTATAAACAAAACTAGATATTTTGCTTTTGAAATTCAATTCAATTCAATTCTTTGGTTAATGACTTATAGAAGAGCTAATTAGACACATGTTATTTCGCCAACGTCACGTGGAATGGAGAAAACACGCTTTTGAAGTTGGTTTCCCTTTTTTAAAAAGTCGTGTATATTTTGACAATTCAAAAGCGCTCGTGAGAACCTATTTAAATAAAATATATTGAAAGAATAATTATGTGTTCGATGAAATTATTTCTAATTTTAAATATGTCGGGCTTAATTTATATTCGCTTTAAACACCTTAATCACCTAACACACTTGTAACAAATTAAGGCGCTAGAGATTAATATGTAACCATTGTGAATACAAAAACATTGACTGATTTCACAGTCATTATTATAAAAATACATTTGCGACCGAAACCATTCACTCATACATTCGATTAATGACCGGCGATTAACGTTCGCTCTCGGCTGTCATCGGCGAATCGATTGATTGCTTCGTCGCAGACATCGCGAAATGAGTCTTATTTCAATGGAATAAAGTCGATATTGAATTAAATTAGTGTTTATTACACAGGGTGCATGAATCTGTCGGATAGATTTAGGCGTGAATTTAGGCACGTCAGTTAGTATTATGTGAATGACGTTGAATGTATCGGTCCGGATGATTGAGATCGGTTCTACTAATGAGTGAATGTTTCTCGGAGTGCCTGTTAAAACAATCGGGTGTTCGAAGCGAATGTTATGAAATATGTCATTCAATAGAGCTGTTGTTAAGAAACAGATAATTACACTAAATATATTTAGGAAATAAAATGTGTATTAAAAACTATTAAGATTTTTTTCAGAAGTAATGTACTAGACCTTAAAGTAAAGCCCGCTTAAGTTATAAAAAAATACATTGTTTTATCACCACTCTGTTTATCTACGAATTTGGTGACATATATATATTTTATCTACAGAATTTCATCTAACATGTTTTCTAGCGATGTTTTCCTCAACAGAGCACGAGATGAATTGTAAACACAAATTGGGTACTTGAAAAACAATTGTATTCTTGAAAATGGCGCTAAGACGTTTCATCCTCTACTCTACCTCGAAACATACGAATGAAAATACCAGCTGTATTCAAATCATTAAATGTAGTTAATAGCGCAATCGATCAAACAAAACGCAAGTCAGATAAAGATGCATAGCAAATTACATTTCGTTTAAGATAAAATTAAAAAACAGCATCAAACCGTTACGCGATTAAGCATTCATAAAGTGTTTTGTGAAAACACATTAGTATTGAATTATGACGATCCATCATTATAATTTAATATGCTCCCTATCTCTGATCTACTCGGGTTTAAACTGTCGTTTATCTTGCTGGGGGACGCGGACGCACTTTAAAGTATGTGAGATTCTCATTGTTTTCATTTAGTTACGTATTTAGAATAGTAAGTATCGATAAGAACACCTAGTGCAACTAAAAATATGAATAGAAAGCACAGCGTCTCTAACGCCAGACGAGTAATTTAGGATATAAAATTTTCAGGCATAAGTTTTTTAATTAACTGGAATATGTCAGTTGACGTTAAATAATGCTTAGGGCTTGTTGACTACTTGTTTAATATGTATATTTATTTTATATATTGTGTATATTACTTGAGTAAAATTTAAACATGTATTGTAAATTCTACGCTGCTCAAGAATCTGTGCAATTTGTCTTTTATCCTGTGTATATGTGGATGCTGATATGCAATACTGTGTCAAGCCACACGGACTTCATTTTGAGAAAATGGCGTCTAAAGATTTCGAAAGAAGCATATATCCATCTTTTCTTTTCTATTTTGATAAAAAGTATTATTAATTAATAGCAGATAGGCTAGTAAAGATTTTTATCTAATAATAAGTTTTTCAAATATATTAAATTATTCCATAATCCAAAATACGGATCTCACTCAATATTGTAAGCATTTGATTAAGAAACTTTTTTCCGTACTTATTGAGTTTAAATAACTTGATAATTTTTTGTATAATGTTAAATACGAAATGCACATACATTAATATCTTTAAATTCGACGTTGACACGTTATTGCTTATCAGCATCCATGTATCGTCAGACAATATTCTCAAAATTTTGTCGTTGTAAACTAGATTCAAACAAGAATTACAAAAACATTATCAGATGTGTAAGTAAGAACTTAGCAAATCTCAACTAAGTGAACAATACATTTTAATATATTCAAAGTTATAACGAAACAATAATGAGTACCGAAGACAAAAATTCGAAAGACCACATTCTAGTGAATTTAAAATAGTTATGGATCATACATGAACAAAACATCTAAACTAACACAACAAAACTGTAACATCAGTGATAATAAATAACAAACACGGCTCATCTGCCAGACTCGCTTGCCAACATTTCTAAACAAACCATTTCTAATTATTATAAATTCCATAAACAATAGCGCCATGACTTGCATTCCGGACCCTTAAAACTTTACAGCCGACTGATTTACTGGTCAGTCACAACCACTCAAAATGCAAATCGTTGTACATTGCGTTTATTACAGCTGTAAATCCAACGAGAAATAGTCGTGCACCGTCGTTGTATCCTTCCCACGGCGTTGTTATCGTTTTATGGCCCGGCACAATGGGAGCATCTTTAAGTATGGGATGTTTATTACTATTATAATCGGTATCATATCTATCATAAGTTTCAATACATATCGGAGCAGTAACGTGGTGCTATTAATATGGTATAACACTGAGTATTTATTTATTGGCCTTTAATTGCGAATAATATTTTAACGATTGTGCTTGCGACTGCATAATGAAAAGGCTGATATACAATTATAAATTAATGGTTCCGAGCGCTAGTGCAATTCACCTTGAATTATTGATGTTGAATCGCTCTGTCCTATAGCACACTGCTTAATCTTCATGAAAATTAAGATTGACTAGTACGCCGTTAGTATGACATTGTATTTTGGAACATACCGGAAAATTATATTAAAAACTTAAACATGAACTCAAGGCTTGAAATATTATCTAGTTTAATTCTTCTTAAATTCGTATGGAGGAGTAGGTTAATTAAATAAATGTTAATAAACAGGCATTAGACAGTCAAATTAAAATTGATAAAATTTTATATGAAATATTCCTTAGGATTGTATTTCAATTTATTATACGATATAGGAAACAGTTAACACACTGACAAACTTAAAAATGACAACATACACAATTTCATCACAACCAAAATTTGCAATAATTCACAAGAACCATACAAAATTAAACCCGACACCAATATTCAAATAAAAATAACACTAACAATTCACAATTTCCGTATAATTAGTTTAATGTACATCACGCTCTATTCAGACTTATTTGCGCCCCAAATATTCTAATAGAACGAAACAGAACAAACATCGCAGCAGAAACAATTGATTGCATTACGCGATGCACCGGCTGAGCACCACATGCGTAAACATGCGACTCGCCCTCTGTTAATCTTCCCTATGGATTAATTCTATCGAATGCTAAATGAGCTATGACACCAGAGAGGGGAAACACTATACTCTGCAGTTCATTTCAACCTTATTACCTAGTGTTAGGGTTTATTTTAACATGATCACATCTGATCGGAGGTTTGTAGGGCGAATGCACCGATGTGGATTGGCTTTTGAGCTCAATTGGCAAGTAAGAGGTCGTATTGTACGTATTTACCGTTACAAAGGATTATAGATCATTCGTCTGTTTGGGATTGAATGTAGTTGTGAATATAATTTGCTTAATGTTTTAGCTTTTATTTTGATTGATATTATTATGATAGGATTTGTTGATTTTATTATTTTTATGGTGATTGGCTGTAGATTTCGTACTACAGGTTAAAAATCACCTCGCGTGAAGAGAAAATAAACTGTTACACTTTTGAACGCGAGTAATGCACATCCAGTCAACCCTTTACTAACAAGATCTATCAAATACAAAAAACAAAAAACTACAAAAGAAAACAATTTAATTTAGGCTACCTTTACTTCAGAAAACTGAAATGGTACTGCGAAATATCTGTAAATTACGGATGAGCCAATCTCAAGCTAGCCAAACGACAAAACAACACAATAATTTGAAGTTTTTTTTACCATAAGTCCAAACATGCCAAGACCAAGTCTGTCTTTACAAACAAGCAGCGCGTCACGTCCAGGCGCTACAAAAACAAATCATAACACAACATGACGAAGCAGAAATCGCAAGCCGTCAATATCGGCCGTTTGCACTTCGTACATGATCGCGTTATGTTTAGCTCATCGGTTGCGTCAGTGTATCGCTTTACTCTGGCGATTAAATTATATCAAATTGTATTGAAAGTTTAATGGTATTTTGGAATATTATCATAAATCTTACATAATCCAATCATATTTTATAACTGTAGAAATGTTACATTCAACGTTAAAAATCTATACCCATTTCCAACTTTGACAAGCTCCTCAATGAAGAAAATTGGTCCAAAAATAATTGGCTTAAATATAGTAAAGTGCAGAAAAGTATTGCCACGTGAAGCACAGTTCTTAAATAAGCTATCAACCAAACTTTATAGAAATTCAGTCATCAAACCTAATGTTTTATTTTATATCATTTACTTCTTTTTGCACTAACTTTTTTAAAATGGGCAGGAGCTGGATCCGAAATTAAGGCTTTAGTTAATAAAATACTTAGGTTAAATAGACCATGGTTACACAGGGTAACAGTCATCGAGCCCCACATCAGCGCTAAATGGATCTCTCTGCTTAGTGCAACGCGATTTACCCCTCAGAGTTAAACGCTAACTACGTTCGCGGGGGGTGTCATCGTGTTATTTATGATAGTTTTCTTGAATATGCAGTAAGTGATGACTGTCTCGATTTAATTGATAGATTCTTTTATGGATTTCAATGTTCCGTACTCTTGATTTAATGTAACTTTTTTTGTGATATTTTATTAAAATACAATATATAAATCTAATTCAGGTTTTAAAATTAGGCCGTCGATCTTATACCGAACCGCTTTCATAATTACCGTTACATTCTTGTCACATTAAGTGATTTTTAATTGAAGATTTTTTTTATGTATTTGGATGTATATTTTTTGTCATATAATGTGTCAACCCCTAAAAAGTTGAAGTTGAAGTCGTAGATACTGATGTATTCTGATAAAGTATAACGTATTTAACATTATTCAAAAAATTAAGTAATGTTTCAAATATTGAAGTGTGTTCAATATTTTGAAATATGCAATAATCATATATTTGAAAAACTTATTGTTAGATAAAACTTTTTATCATATCTACCAATCTACTTTCAAATTTTATCTAAATAGTAACGAGAAGATGCATATATACGTCTTCAAACAAATTTGTTAAGAATAGTTCACATCTTCAGACAACATTTTCTCAAAATGAAGTCCGTCTAGCTTGATATAGTATTGCTTATCAGCGTCCAATTTATAACGTATAAATACATATTCCATACGAAAAAAGTCGTTCACAAAACGTTATTTTATCTTCTTCGCATCGGATAAAACGAAAATAGAATTTAAACGATACACAAAATGGGACATTTCAATATCATACCTAAACATCGCAAAGCGCGCGTGACCACAAGGCGTTTCCCTTTCATTACTTCACTAAATCCAACACAGAGAAAGAAACAATTGCCTACAAATCCATTACCTAGTAACGTAGAATCGAGTCTATACATTCCTTGTGTCGGCAGCAATGTATGTCGTACAAACGGATCGAGTCTTCGAGGCTCTATTACATAGAGTGGGCATAATAGTCCCTAATGGTTTAGCTAATGTCCTCGGTGTTTAGCGACAGATCCGAGAGTAACCGTCGGTCTAATTAGATTAAAATTAAATGGTATATTTTTTCGCCTTCGTTTAAATGGACTGTTTTATTTTATAAGTAATATTTAATGAAATACTATGATGTCGTAAATTATGATATTTATGTTGTATATATTTACTAATCCTAAAATATCAACTGTGTATGTCTTAATTATGTAATTTATAATTATTTTATTAGATACTATATTTGTGATAGCTCTTTAAAATAATCGTAATACATAAGTTTTACGTAGAGTGGTACAAAATATGGATTCTAATTAAAATAAGTTGATAACTCAGTTGTCTTAAGTAGGTAATAAGTCTTAGTCAATACCAAATACCTACCAAGAATAGAGACATAAAAAGGCGTCTTTATAGTATCTCGTACTTAACTTCCCATAGAATGTTTTTAACCGACTTCAACAAAAGAAGGAGGTTCTCAATTCGAATTCATATTCGTAATTTTTTAATGTTCGTTACGGTAAAATTCCGTCATTTATAAACCATTTTAGTTGAACAGTAGAATTTTCATCAAAATCTATATAATATAGTAGTTTCATTTTGTAATTGAAATAAATAAAATAACAATGTCATTCAAGTACTAGAAAATGTATTCTGCTTTTGAAGTCGTTTTCCATTTCTTAAATGTTAGTTACCTATTATTAAGCGCGATTTAAATTAACACATAACTATTAAAGCGATAAACTAACATTAACAGCAATTCCAATAGTAACATATTCCTATCGCAGCGCGCCCACATGTCACTGCTAAATCCCCAACAATGCAGAGAACGTTTGATTTGCCGCGACTAAGTGATTGACTTTTCAATCCCTGTAATCCGATTAACAACGAACAGCACGCTATGTTCACGAAATTATACCAAAGAATTTTCGCCCTTATTGATGTACTTTTAGGTTCAAAATGGCGTGTAATAATTCGTGATTATGTCCACTCTGGAGGGGGATAGGGAAAAGTGTTACCCTATTAGTGGCGTTATTTAATCTCTACATTTTATTGTGTTTCGTGTTATAGGAATATTAAAACTAATTGCGTTTAACTGTAAAAGGATTAGTGATATCGTAATTGATCTGGTTCTGTAGTTTTTATATTTCGTGTTATTTATCATGTTAATTATGTAATTGTATAATTAATACATTTTTGAAGCTTTTGTTGTAAAATTGGCTATGACTTCTCTTAAAAGTGAAAATTTTATTAAATTTTCTAAGAAAATACTTATAATGATTATGTAATTTGTAATCGAGAGTAGTAAATTTTAAATTTTACTCTTGAAAGCTGCATACCTAGTAGAACATACATCGTAAGTAGATACGAATGGTGTTATTAATAATAAGGCACTGACAATTAATTCCTTCAAGTGTAAAGCGACGAGAAATAATTTATGAAAATCTGAGAACAAAACTTGTAAGTGTATTTCTCGCCGTAGAAATCTTCGATTAATTAAGCAATAAGACGCTATTATTCGGTTATTGACATCTATAAGAATGCTCCAAGTCCAATTAAGCATAAAATAGGATGTTTACTTTATAAGCTTGTATATAGAATAATATTTACACGGATAATATGATAAAAATTTTCTCGTTTACCAAATTCACATTATTTGTTTAGTTCCTTAAATAAAAACGTTTTAGTACATATTAATATAATAATTCCTTTCAATCTTTGATTAGACTGTCGTCATCTACAACCTTGGTTTACTTAGAGCTTGATCAATTGAATGTAGTTTAATTTAATTATGAATTTCAATGACAAATAAATCTGTATTTTCTTAACTATACTAATATTATAAAGAAATAATATTTGTGTATCTTTGAAACTGCTGCTCCGACTAACAATTTTTGCGCTAAATAGTTTATTGAGGATATTTTAAGCTATATCCCGCTACGACTCGTAGAAGCGAAGCAGTAACCATAAACGCGAGTGGAACCGCCAGGGACAGCTAGTAAGTAATACAATTTACGCTAACGTTAATTAGAAGAACATAAAGTCGATTTTTGCTTACTTGTCTTATACAGCAGACAAATCTGGCGTACTTCTAACAACATATGGACGCTGATAAGCAATACTGTGTCAAGCCACACGGACATCATTTTGAGAAAATGGCGTCTAAGGATGTCTAACCTATTCTTAAAAAGTTTTTTTGAATAAGTTTTTATCCATATTTTATTTTCCTTTTTGATTAAAGGTATAATTAGTTAAAATCAGGCTGATGTGTTTAATATATTATCTAATAAAAAGTTTATTAAATATATGAGATTATTGTATAAAGCACAAAATATGGAACGACCTTGAAATTCGAAACAATTAGTTAAGAAAGTTTTTCCGTGCTTTTTTAGTTTATATGACTATATTTATTATTGAATAATGTTAAATAGGTAATGCAGTATCATAATACATCAATATCTCCGAATTTGACTTTTTGTGGGTTGACACATTATTGCTTATCAGCATCCATATAACAGTTAGAGATGAGAAATTAGTCACATATAATAGAGCTCTAAGGAGAGACTGATAGACGATCTAAACATTTCTTGTTTAAAATATTTAAATTTATATCGAGACTGAGCCTACCTGCATTGACTACAGCTTGTAAACGGGCTGCCTCCACCAGGGCAGTACCTCACTCTCACAGAATATCGACATTATAGCTGCCTTGCGTACATTGAGTGAGAGAGCCGAAAGCCTAATCCCCTCCCCCATTTCTTTACTTACGCCGTATTCTCTTGTATCCCCTATTTCTTTTTAAGCTAGCGACGCATTTGTGGCGTCTCTGGTGCTACAAAGTCCTTGGCCGTTGGTGATTACTTAACATCACGTTTTCCGACTGCTCGTTTGCCAGATATTTTTTATTTAAAAAAATATAGAGGATGAAGTGATACGGTATTCAAATATCATCGGAGCTTTTAGAGAACAGCAAGAAAACTGCGCAACTTTACATAAACACCATTATGAGTTAATAACAAGTGCAGTTATAAGTACCTCAAGTAAAAAATATAGAATTTAAAAATAGTAAACCATTATGATTTATTACAGTGTTTTTGTAAAATTATGCAGTTTATTTTCTCTCCCTGTAGTTATTATCACTTTATAGTATATTTTCCTTTAGTTGTCTCATTTGGTAACAATACTTGTAACGATTATCACGAATTTTCGAACATTATTTGTTATTATAATTTTTCATTATAAAAACGATTCAGTTCAATCACTTTATCGATAATTTCTCAACTCTAACTCTTATGTAAGAAAATAGATATATATAAGAAAAATAGTTAACATAAAATCAAATCTTACTTAACATAAAATCAAATTCATTAAGAGCGGTACACATGATAGACATATCACATACATCTCACCAGTATATACCGCATCACAATCTATACCTTTATCGAATTAATATCGATTCCTACCTTAACTTGCGACTCAGTCATGCCCAGCGCGTACGCCAGCTTGGCGCGCTCCGGGCCCGCGAGGTACTTGGTCTGTTCGAAGGTCTTCTCCAGCGCGAAGATCTGCTGCCCGCTGAAGGTTGGCCTCGTGTGCTTCTTCTTGCCGTCTTTGTCCATCCCGCCAGCTTGTGCTGCGCATGCGCTGAGCGCGCCATTGCTCACTGAAACAAAAATATGATTGCGTACTATAACAAATCCTTAACAAAATGTAACTAAATTTATTACTAGAAATATATTTGGTTGATTTTCACTTATATTATTAAATGCAATATGCTTGTAATATTAAGTATCAAAACATTTTAAATGATTAAAAATATAATTATATAGGTATGGAATATAGAAAAACAATAATAATATATAATAAACTAGCTGGTGCTCGCGACTTCGTCTGCGATGTCTGTGATGCTTACGTCTTAGCAGTTTCATACAAACTTTCATCCCCTATTTTATCCCCTTGGGGTTAGAATTAATCAAAATCCTTTCTTAGCGGATGCCTACGTCATAACATCTACCTGCATGCCAAATTTCAGCACGATCCGTCCGGTGGTTTGGGCTGTGCGTTCACAGATCACTATGTCAGTCAGTCATTTTTAAGTTATAAATATTAAGATTAATGATAACCGAAACTAATGAACGATAATATTCAAATGACGGAAAAACAAAGACTTTTGCATACGTAGCGACTCGCCCGCGCGCCCGTCCCCTCCGCGGTGTCGACGTTTTTATCATTATTTCCATTCCTCCCCCCTCCCCGGGGAGCCCTCCCGCCGCCGCTTCATCAAAACATTTGCACGATGAAATATATAACAACTGAATGTGATGCGCTTTCTGTTCGCCCTCAGGACTTTTTATTGTGTTTTTATTTGTTCCAATGATACGACAATTGTCCTCACGAAATATTATGGAGTTGATGTGAATCAAGTTTTGTTATTATCTTCATTGCTATACCGATGTCTATATTTTATACTTATCTATATACTAACTGTCTGTTTATGGTTACTGCTTCGCTCCTATGAGTATATCGTGATGTAGTATAGCCTATAGCCTTCCTTACTAAATAAACTATCTAACACAAAAATAATTTTTAAATTCAAACCAGTAGTTCCTGAGATTGGCTCGTTGAAACAACTCTTCAGATTTATAATATTTTTAGTATATATATACTGACTGAATGTTCGATCAACGCAGCGCTAAAACCGTTGAGTCTAGAAACATGAAATTTTGCACAAACGATCCTTAAATATCGTAAGTGTTAAAACTTTGTTAGGTGTCAAATTCCCAAATATTCACGGGAGAAGCTGCGGGGAACGGCTAGTTTATATATAAATTTAAATTCTGTTCGTTTAATCAATCATTACTATATACCAAATTTTCCGACTGTCACCTATACAAGTCGGACTCCTGAGTAAAGATATTTTTATCTTTTAAGGGATAAAGTTGTAAAAACTATAACCTGACTACTTAAATAAATTCCGTGCAACCCGGGTTATTATTACGAATCCATTAAAACCTCATTCATATAATTCGGCTACGTAGTTTAGGCATTACGGTGCAACATACATAGGCAGCCAAATTCATTACTCTTCCTTTAGGATCCACCGCAGCCGGGTTAAAATAAAACAAAACTTATTCCGTTACAGATTCACCACGAATATATACATTTCTCAGAATTTCCTCATGACGTTTTCCTTAAACGCCAAGCTCGAAATGAATTGTAAATACTACCTTTAATACTTAAAAACTCAGTTTTATTTAATATGTACTTAAATGTTTTTTTGCGTATTCTTTTCAGCGTTCAGTTTTAAATATATAGTTAAGTTACTAATAGCTAAAACTACCCGTTTAATTTATTTGAAAATAAATACAGCAGAAAGTAATCAAAGTTATGATATTGTTTTTATATGATTAATATAAGAGCTTCGAAAATCTAAACACAGGTTGTTTAAAAAATACAAGATAAATCAAACTTTAATCAATATTAACCATTTCATCACGGGAAATTAAATATTCCTAAGGCGAGAATTACATTTGTAAGTTTTACACTCGTAACTAAAGTGAACCGTAAATGTAAACCGTGGGAGATTTTATTAAATTATAGTATAGTTTTATAGTAAATTCATTAATTATATAAAATGAAGTCCGTGTGGCTTGACACAGTATTACTTATCAGCGTCCATATATACTACGGAAAGGAAAAAAATGTATTTTGTACTTTTTTTATTTTCTCTCAACCTTTTTACGATTGATTTATTTTCCAAGATAAATATTAATCTCAGGCCGGGGTTAATCGGATGCTGCATTAATATTAATGTAACTTAGCGCAGAGGTAGTTCTACACGCGGACAGCCTGTACAGCGGCTTAAGAGTTATTGTGGCGATTTATATGTTTTATGTGATAACTGAATTGCTTTCCTACACATGTAAAGTGGACCGCCCATTCTTAACGGAAGTCTTTTCTTTATGCCAGCGGTTTTTACTTATATGGCATTCTGTTTGTTCAATAAAATTATACTGTCTTCCTGCAAAAGATTTAAACATATGTTAAACGCGTTACATCTGTACTACAATTCCGTGTCTAAGGACAGTTTTGAGTTTGACGTACGCTTAAGTGTCTACAACCTATATTAGCTGTCAAGTGTGACGTGTAACATTATAATAATAAGTTTTTCAGGATTTTACAATCTGTTAAGCAATTTCTAAACACTGTCTGTCATACTACAAAAGACGCATAAAACCATGTTCAACACGTGGGTAGCTAAACAGTGTTTGAAAATTAAACATTCCTTAAATTATATCTAAATGGCTTAACAGCGAATAAACTCATTAAAAAACTTATTGATAAAATGTGACATTTGACAGCTGAAATAGGTTTTAGAAATCTATTAAACTCACTTACACGTATGTTAATCTATATCTAAAGCATGTTTAACTCAAAACTATGCTTAGGCGCGGATTTGTAGTTCGGATTCGTTTAACGTCTGTTTAAATCTTTTGTAGTAAGGCAGTGTTTTGCTAGATACGTGTTGTACGAGGTTTTATTGCGTCTTTTGTAGTATGGCAGATAATGTTTAGTTTTTGAGTACTTCTTCATTGTGGAATTTAAATTTAGAAAATTTCTATTCAAGTAATTGACGTCTCAAAGAAATCCCTATCTTAGCGTTAAGACCGCCTTTGTAGATTTTACTATACATGTACTTATTTATTAATATTTTTTGTTATAAGTGTATACTAAAGAATATTTTTTGTTGTGGTTGTCTCGCGACTTTAAATTTGACTTTTTTTTTAATATTAGCCTATATGCTGCAGTATGTTATGTATGTCATGTCAGTATGCTCTTATGATAATATTTTCTATTACTTGGGTACAAAAGGTTAAAAATTAGAATAAATTTGGCAATTATAAAATACGTAGAAGTATTTTACGTCATCGCATCTTCTTATTGAAATTCTAGGCTTTTCTCTATTATAATATTCATGTGACTCACAGATGTTCATGAAGATTTAAATAAATTATTTTTCATTGCTTTACACTTTAAAAACATTCCTGTAAATGCCTTATTTTTGACACAAACAACTTTCGTAACTACTTACGATGTATTTACGGATACAGAGACGCTTTATATAGCTTTCACGAGTGGAATTAATAAACATAATTCTCACTTAAAGAATAATAAATGCAGTAATAAAGAGCTGCCCTATTTACACAACAAAAAACCCCAGAACATTCGAATATAATTACAAAACTCTACATAGAACATCAGAATTTAATTCATTTCGTACATATGCCGCTACAGTAACATCGATTCGGTCGCTCGAGCTACTCACTCGACCGAATACCGACTCACTGACACTTGACTCATGGTCGCAATTAATTTGACAGCTGCTGTTCCTACCCACACGTTTAAATGTCGAGTCGATTTCGAACTCTATTATAAGGGAATAAGGTTTAAAATCGCCTGTGGTGTCTGTTTACGACGCTAGTGCGTTTGGTTTTAATGCATGATCCGTGTATGTTCTACGTTTATATACTTCGTTTAGAAAATCTACCTACTTATATAAAGGGTTAGTTCTGTCTGTCGCGTTAAACCGTCACAATTACGAATATAGCTATAGATTAGTCAATTGTAGAAAAAGTTGTAGAAAATATATATATATATATATTTTTATAATAAACGCATCACGCTCAACGACCTTCATTGGGATCTATTGATTTTTGTGAGGGTCTGGAAACACACAACACAATAACAAACAACCGTATGGCCAATACAGACATTTGCCGTGAACGGGGATCGAACTCGCGACCGTTGGCGCTTCAGTCAGTTGCAGCGGCCACTTTGCCAACATATCTGTATATTATATACATAACTACTAGCTGTCCCGTGCGGTTTCACTCGCGTTTATGGTTACTGCTTCGCTCCGATGAATCGTAGCGTGATGTAATATGGCCTATAGCCTTTCTAATAAACTATTTAACACAAAAATAATTTTTTAATTCGAACCAGTAGTAAATATTAGCGCGTTCAAACAAACAAACAAACTCTTCACCTTTATAATATTAGTATTGATTTTATTGTTAACATATCAATGCTCTAACCAATCATATTTTGTAACTATAGATCGGATACGTTCATACTATTTCACAGCGAAAATCTGTACCAATTTCCACCTTTAATAAGCTCGTCAAATGTCTTGTAGGCCCAGAGAGATATTTATCTGGTTGCTAGACAACGTCTTCAATAAAATAAATTGGTCGGTAATCTGGGTGAAAAAACTATGAGCTTATAATATACCTATATATAGTTATATACATAATAACATTGGCTGTAACTCACTGCGACTAGACGGTTAAACCTGACAGACGGATAGGCCCTTAGATTATATGTATTTTTTGCATTAATTCTATTAAATTTGGCAATACCAACAAAGATAAAGGAAACGCATTGAAAACTTACTTGACGATGCTTCGAATTTTTTTTATGTGTACTTGTTTTCTAATAAAGATGTCCTTTAATCTATGCCAGTTTTTAAATTACTTTAAAACAATATTATAATGTCTATATGAGGATTTTCAACTAAATACGTGTAAAAAGAATTGTTCTCAATATTATTAAGGTAGAAATACATTTATACGAATGTAGTTACTAAATGCTACATAAACAAAATCACACATTATAAAAAAACATCAAAATGTAGGTATAATTTCTATATTAATATTTAAAAAGTTCAACTTCAAACAACAAATATTAAACACATAGTCAAAGCCTAAGTGTCGAGCCTATCCCACGACCTCACGCCGCCTAACGCGACCAATAACAATTATAACCGGGACGATTCTGCCGGGACGATTACACCGGGACAATTATTCCGGGACAAATTATCCCGGGCAAATCTGTGCCCGGCTCCCGGGAGAGGAGGGCAATTTGTAGGTCTAACGAGGAGCCAACGGGAAGACTCAGACGATAACGTGTGTACATACCGACCCTCGCCTCCCTCCTATGTGTGACTCTGAATTGAATATTTTCTGTTTGTTTATTTCGTTATTTTTAAATGTATTTGTAAAAATTATGAGTATTTTTTAAGTAATAAAAGTTAGTCGCGTTGAAATATACTTAAGATGATAATTAAAATGATATTTAATAGAAAGCTTTTCAAAATTGTAATATACTCTATTCGGGTAGGTTTTAAGAAACATTTTTTTTAATTATATTAAAAAATATTTTAGTTATTTAAAAAACTACTAAATCTAGTGTAGATTCTACTACGAGATCTTGTAAAAAACACAGCAATTACCTTTATAGAATTCGTTGAAACAAAACATCAACAATAAAAAGCCTTCCATATCTCCTTAATTAATTATCACCTATAAATTACGTCAATAAAGTCAGAAGCGCTGTTCATTTATACATGTACTCGCTAAACAAAGTCATATCAATACAATTTTATCACATCTCGCAAACTGCCTAACTTCGTTTTATTATCCAAACAATAAACTTGCCGTGACAAAGTTTGCGAGGAAACCGCGGGACACGGCGGGACAATTAAAACGTTTTGTTTGCACCAACTTTATTCAGTACAACCCTTTACAAGTCGGGGTCCTTGAGACCGCGAAGCCTTCCCAGGGGGCGGGGCGGGGTGGAGGGGGTTTATTTATACATGATGTAGCGCAGATTTCATGTACGCGTGTTTCCTCTACGTGAATCTGTTCGTTGTTCTCGATCTGCGCTCGTGTAATAATGAATATGTGTTGAAATGCGGTGTGGGAATGTGTATGATGTTTGCAGGGAATTTATTACGATGTACCTCGATTAGAATATTAGGAATATTTGGAATATTTTTAGAAGTAAATAGCAAGAGCGGTACATTGATTTCCTATGTCGTTTGTCTTATTTATATTATTATTTCTTTGTTTTTGTTTTGTTATTTACGAAAACGCCGTTGTCTCTAGTAAAATTTAGAAAAACACTGATATAGGCGTGCATTTATTTCTAACCAAAAGTAAGCTTATAAAATTTCCTGTTTCTTACTTTACAATAGACGGACTGCCATAAGTCGTGAAGTGAAATTGCTTAAAATCCTTTCTTAATCAATGCTTAGAACATAAGAAATATCGACTGCCTAAAATTCAAGTTAGCAGTCCTTCCGGCTTAGGCTAAACGTTAATGAATCAGTCAATCAGGGCAAGTGATGATATGACATAAGTCAGTCAATTTACATTTTATTCTATGAACATTCTTTCTATCCCGAAAACTTTAATAGACTGAAATCTTTCTACCTTTAACACAGCAAAGCCTCAGGCTGTCTGTGAATTATAGCAAGAATTATGATTCAAAAACCCACATTCCTAAACATCACAGGATTTGAAACTAATAATTAATATCTATTAACAAATGAGCTAGTCATACAGTCCGTGCGCGCGTAATTTCCGCGCCATGTGCTGCGTTTAATTAATCGTCGGCCGCCTCGTCACGTGTCAATATAAAACAACAACACGTGTGATTACAGCATAATATATCATGTACTTTTTAACAAACACCCGTATAACGATCAAGTAGTTCGTTTTAAAACCGTTAGATGGCGTTACTTATCAGAACTATCCTTTATTATGGGTGTGTTTTCAAATACAATTTACCACACTGGTTTTATAAGATTTTCATAAATAATATGAATTCTGATAAACAATAACGTGTCAAACCACACAAATTCAAATTCGGAGATATTGATGTATTTTGATCGTGCGACACGTATTTGACTTTGTTCAAATGTTTTGAAGTCATCTAAAGTAAATAAGTGCGGAAAAATTATTAAGTTTCACATATGTAGTGTTTAATATTTTACAATTTATAATAATCTTATATATTTTAATCTGTATTAATTCATTATGCATTTCATCAAATAGAAAAAAAGAAAAGATGGTTATATACTTCTTCAAAATTATTGAGAATAGGTTTGACGTGTTTAGGCGCCATTATTTCAAAATGAAGTCCGTGTGGCTTGACATAGTATTACTTATCAGCGTCCATATGTCATTGCTTTTGCACCCGAGTTAACGTTCAGTTAGTGCCTTTATTTTTTCCAGCCACGGCTTTTGTAAGGTTACCTAAGTTACCACGTTAATGAGTTATTTTATATTTTGATATTTATTTTATATCAATGACCAGGTCCCTGGATTATATTTCGGAACATGTCCTGACTATATATTATGAATATATAAATAGTTTTTGTTTTATATGTTTATATTCAAATACAAATTGAAAATGAACTTTATTTATGTAGACTTTTAAAGAGCTTTCGATTCGATAAGTTACAAATTAGTCTTTTAAGTTTAAAGCTACTACTATTTCGGAAAGTAGAGTATATTTATATAATTCTAAATGTAATTGTTTTAGGTCTTCAAAATGTAATTATCGATTTATTCTCGATGGCACCGAAACATCTCATTCGTATCTTCTCCGTGGTGGAGGCTCTAGTCTACTCAACATTGGCGAAATAATCTGTTTGCATATGGCACGGGTAAAAGCTATTATAACAATTATATCATTATTACATTATTATAACAATGATATAATTATATTATATAATATTTAACGTTTTTATTTATACTAGTGATCGCCTAGCTGTCAGAATTTGACCGTAGTTCATTAAATTTTCAAAGGATTTTAAAATCGACCACAGATTATCTTTTCTTAAATAGATCATAGACTTTAACAAAAGATCACATATAATGTGTGTGTCAAATACGTGATAGTGTGTGTGATGACTTTTTTTATTGATTGAATTTGTTATGCATATTTTTAAAAAATACCTTTCTTCGTCTCTATATAAACTATAAGTGTACGAAATTTTATACTTTTCTGTCCGCTCAATGGTCATAAAAAGGGTACATAGTTTTTGCTCCACGTATGAACATATAGAATCGTTTCCTTTAATGTTCTATGTTTTTATTTTAACGATTTAATTTCAAGTTTTTCAGTTTAGATTAGTGATTTTACTACTATTAGACGAGAATTACATTTGTAAGTTTTACTCTTGTAATTGACAAAAAACCACTCTGTAACCTAGCAACAGTTACCTAGATAGCCTCACGAAAGATGCGGTTATCAAAAATAAACAGCTTATGTAAATCTTTAATTACAAAAATTTGTGAAAATAAAATAATGTGTGGATATTTGAATGAATGAATGTTGCACAAAAACTACCGAACAAATTTTGATGGAACTTAAACTTCAATATAGCTTATACATCAAAATAATCCATGGGCTACTATTTATCAACATACAATGTGAGCTAAGCCGCGGGCGGATGCTAGGAGGCCATAATTATAACATTTCATTAAAAACCAATAGGAGCGAATCAGTTACCATAAACCAATAAAAACACAAATGAATTTAATTTAGAAATATGCATTTTGTATTATATCAGTAAAAAGGTACTCAACATTTGGAAAAATCATCTTTAAGCCGGAAAGCTCTGAAACAAATTGCAATTTTCCGTGGCGCCATATTTAAACAGGCTTGTACGGAACACTGCGGCGTAGGGTCCATCCCCTTGAGATAAAGCGTCGAGGGTGATTTCATTAAAATATTTATCGTACAATCCGACACCCCATTGCGCCGCGACATTAGGACTCGGTTTAAACACAGATCTAGCTGTTAAAAACGAATCGCATTTGAGATGATAACGGAATTTGTTTTAGCCTCTTAGTTCATTAATTATGTTCTTGGTAGTTTTGTTTTTCGTTTTCAAACATTTATTTAATGTCACAAGTATATAATTATACTTTTTAATGTTAATAATAATTAAAGATCCATCTTAAGATCCATCTTTGATACTATTTTCATTGACATA